>CM071570.1:79139822-79739822 GCA_036426205.1 Ascaphus truei | reverse complement strand
AGAATGCCCTCCTACTGTCTCTGTACGTTCTTCTACATTAATGGCCATTTATAAATAAAGACATACATACATACATACAGACCCCCCAGTTAAAGTAAGATTTGAAAATCTTTAAAAAAAAAAAAAAATTCATGAACAGTTAGTACTGCCTTGAATAGGGAACTGGTAATAATAAGTTTGTATAATGTTAAAAGAATTCACTGTGTAAAGGGGAATTGCTGCTTTTCGTGGAAAGCAGTGGGTCTCCAGAGCAGAACTGTGTTCATTTCAGCTCCGAGGACCTCATTCTCCCCAAGATACCTCCGTAAGCCGGTAGTAGCTCCTTAGGTACGGAGTCCGTGAGGCATGTTGTTACCTGCATGACAAAGGACATTTAAAGCTGCCATTTCGATAGCCCCACCAAGCCCAGCCAGGGGCTGCTACCGGCACCTCCTACAGAGGTAAGTATCTCAGGAAGCAGGGGATCCCCGGAGCTGAAATTAACATGGTTCAGCTCCAGAGACCCCCTGCTACAAAACTTAAAGCAGCACGCCTGATTTGATTTTTTTTTTAAGACAAATGCCTAACATTAACGTCTCTGCTCTAGGATAGTGTTTTTCTACCAGGATTCCTAGGATCCCTGGGCATCCCTAAAGGGTTCCCTGCAATTATCTGTAAATTTGGAAATGGTATCAAATACAGAATTTACAATGCATCTGATCTCAGATGTGCTGTTTGATAGGGTTAGGGGTTCCTCAGAATTTCACTTGGGGTTCCTTAACCAAAAGGTTGAAAACCACAGCTCTAGGGCTACAGTACATATCTACATATTTTAGTTGGATTCTCAACTTTTTGCACACCTTGACTGCATTCCATGTTCTAATTCTAGCTGCATATGTGTGCTTTTATATACAAGAGACAGGAGGATAACAATACAGTAGTAGTTCATTAACTACAAAACATTGCTTTGACTAAATTGTTGCTAAGCTTCTTATGCTATAAATTGATTCCACAAAGGTTTTGTAAAGCCATGCATTTCGGAGAGGACATGATAAAGAAATGTAAACTAATATAAATGCTGTGGAGTGTTACGTAGGAGTCTGAGTGTTCAGTACTATATGAGCATCACAACAGAGAGGAACAAGTAAATAGAGAAGACAATGAGTTTTAATTGTATCACTATCACAGTTTGGCAAAACATATCCAACATTTTCCATATAACTCATTGATAATGCATTGTACTGTGTATCACATAATAGTGCAAATATACAATAGAAGGGCCATTGATGTGTGTACTGTATACTGTATGTATTAAGAAAACTCTCTGTCTAAGCCAATAAGATTCTGTGTTACTGTATGTTGCACTGTGCATCAGAGGTAGCTTCAATAGCTTAATCCCTTTTTATTTTTAAGGTTTAGAAGTCAAAACAAAATCTGTCATCTTTAATCTCTCATCTTGTTGATTTCCACACCGTGATTAACTTGTGTGTTCAGCTCTTCCAGTCGGTATTTTTGCAACCCTAGTCTTTTAATATAGCAACTGTGGTGCATGACTAGAAACCCTTAAGGTGTGCCATGGTCAAAGGTCATAGAAAAGTCAACTGGGGTTGGAGTTCATTTTCATTGTCCTTTTTACCTTAAACACATAAAGTGATATGTCTACTTTAGTTACACGTTACTGCCAAGAGGGTAGTTTTCGAAAAAGAAAAAGGTTTATTCATGGCACCTCTGCTATACCATACAGTGGATAATGAGAAGCAGCACAGTATTTGAAGAAATGCATTTCATGTACAGCAATAAGAACAATGGCAAAGAGTGCAAAGAGGCAAGCATTAAAAGCTTTTATGGAACTGAAGAGACCTGCTGTTGCTTGATGGAGGATATTTCTACAAGAGACATTTAAAAACTATTGTTTTGGTCGTGTTTTCTTGAGAACACATTTCTGTGTATTGTTGTTGCCACCTGCTGGATAAAAGCATTTTTTTTCCGTCTTCTGTACAGTGAATTTTAGTTCAGAATGGAGAAAAAGACCAAAAAGACCTAGTCGTTTCTGCACCAAAAGCAGATAGAAAATGTAGGCTCGAAAGATGTGGGTCCAACTTACTGTACCATGTACTCATCTTGCTGAAATTTGGGGTCGTGCAATTAAGCTTTACCTACAGTATGTAGCTTATAAAGTGGAAAACTTCAGCCACTTGCTTGCATGTTCCCTGTATACACTATTTAATAGTCGAAAATTGAAGGAGGCACACAGGAAAGAGAATATACTGCAGTAGAATCGACGTACTCTGTGTTTATTTAACATTCCTAGAACAGGTACATCCAAATAGTAAAGTTTCGAGGCACTGAGCCCCATCATCAGACCTACAGTATGCACACATTACCATTACCTGCTAGGTAATGGATGCGTACATCTGATCAAAGGGCTCTGTTAAACGTTAATATTTTCATGTATAGTACCTGCTCTGAGAATGTTTTTAATAAACACAGAGTAAGAGGATTTTATTATATTTTGTTTCCTGCGAGCCTCCTCCTGTTTTTGTCTTTGCACACCTAGAGGGGACCCAGCCTTGGGACGCTAGGATCATTGAAAGTTGAGCACCCGGAGTATGCTGTGTTTGTATGTGTACAGTGTGTATGTATATGTGTATATATATATATACATACATACACACACACACACACACACACACACACATTCAGAAACATTGTGGAACCAATAGGAAAGGGGGCACAATAGGGGGTGTGTTCTGGTCAGTAAGACCTACACTAAACATAAGGTTGCACTGGTTACAATTTCCAGAATAAACTTTCAAAAAGTGTTAGAAAACACCTTTTTCTCAAAACTTATCTTAGTAGTTACTTAACACTGAGGGCCATATTTAGTAAGCAATTCTTTGACTTGAGGCACCTTCTAGCACCAGAAACCCCCTTATTGACTATATTAAATTACATACATGTTCTTTGTTTTGGATTTCTTATTTTAACATGTCCGTTGTCTTTACTAGATTGACACTTGATAAATAATTAGAAGACAAATGTTCGGCATAAGAGAACTGTGTTTTATAGAGGGTGCTAGGTCTTAGCATTTATTAGGTGAACTGCTACAGAGTAATATAATTATTTCTTCGCTTTGCTTACAAAGTTGCTACTTAAACATCTTTACATGCTGCTTGAAGTACAGGAACATCCCAGAACAATGCCATAGTTATTCTCATCCACAAGAAAGGAGACCCCAAGAACTACAGACCAATCCGTTTACTTCCAATCATTTACAAGATTTTTACAGATACTGACTAATTGACTGCAGCAGATTGTGGACCCCGACCTGCCTAGAGAATAAGCGGGATTTCGTACTGGATTCACCACAATGGACCACATCCAAGTCGTACAAGAAGGTATTTCCCAAATTAATGAATACCATCTACCAGTTAGGATTCGTACAGTACGAAAAAGCATTTGATTCCATCTACGCTCTGCTCTTTAAAATGCATTAAGAATTCAAAATGTTGAAGCGCACATCGATATTCTAAGGAACATTTACAATAATGCTACATCAACCATTAGAATACTTGAAGGTACAAGCAAGATAACGATCAGCGAGTACGACAGGGAGACACCATGTCCCCAAAGCTTTTCACAGCAACACTTGAAGAATTGTTCTAAACATTGAATTGGGAAGAAAAAGGGATCAAAATCAATGGTGAATACCACCTACGACTTGTATGTATTCTGGGTATTACGCAAAGAGACGAGAAAAAGAATGGGTTCGAAACCAAACAAGCAGTTGTGACCTCACAAGGGTGAGGAAATTAAAAAGTCAGTGGATCGGACCTATCGCAAGAAGAAAACCCCATAGTTAGTCAAAGATTGTACTCAACAACGTTCCAAGGGGAAATTAAAAGACCAAGACGATGACCAAAAAAAGTAAGATGGAGGATGAAATCAGAACACTTGTTGGAGCAACGTGGAGAAGAGAGGTTTCCAACTGCAGTACCTGTAAGAATATTGGGGTGGCCTTCATCCAGCAGTGACTCAACAAGAGCTGTAGATGATATACAGTATATTTATTTATTTATAGAGAGATACTGTAGTTGTATAGATATGAATTTAATATAGTTCTAACAAGCAGCCAGTTTTGCCAACATTTGCTGAATAAACCTGATGTTGTTGAAAAGATTCTCACTCGGCTGTTTGACATCAGAACCCTACTAAACTGTCTGAAACACAGTGACCTGTAAGTTCTTTCAGACTTGAGAACCTGCTGACTACTGTGTTTATATGTGAATTTTTTTTCCCATTGGACACTAGTAAATGGAAACTGATTTTTTTTTGTGAAACACTGGCCTGTATTTTTTTAGAATTCTAGGTTTTGAAATGCAAAGTATTGAGCGTTTATTTTTATTTTCCTTTCTTGCACACAGTGCTTTCCAACTGTACACAGTATTTATTGATTACTAACAGTATCAACATATTGGTTACTGGAGGGTGGCAATATATGTGCAATAGTTCGGCGGATATGCTCAATACTTTCCTTATTGTTTTTCCTGTCTCTCCAAACTTGTGAAAAAAAGAAAATAATTGCGCTGCTAATTGTTAAGTGATAAATATATTTTTTCTTTTTTACTATCTCCAAACTTGTGTTTGTACTTCTGTAACCATGGCAGGGGAAGACGCTTCCAGAAAATAATAAATATCTGTACTCTGACTTTAATGGCAGGAAACAATAATACTTTTTATTGCTGGTAAAATGCACATAACAAACACAACAGAATACAAATCATTGCTAAAAGGATACATTGACAAAATGAATGTTGTAAAATCCAGTAGAAACTGGTGCTTTTAAACAATATATGTTGTACCACAAATAATGGAGGGAATTAAAGATTGTGAAGAGAACAATAATATTTATGTTGAAAATGCTGAACATCATGGGAAATAAATCAAAACGGCGGCTGGTTTTGCCTTCCTGCACTATGGAACGTACCCAAATAAGAGTTATATGCGCCATAAAATGCAATAGGTTTTCAGCATTTGCCTGTTGAGTTTGACATATGTTGGTTTCTCTGGCAGGATTACTAAGAAGACATTGATTTCCAGAATCTGAATAGAAACAGCTATATTGTTTAAATTCAGACTATACTGCAACCTTTTTAGCTGTATCCAGTGTGAGCCACTAAATCTATTCTGGATCAAAATGTCAAATGTACAATAGGTTTTGCAAATACTAAATTATATATATATATATATATATATATACAGCTAAACCCCGTTATAACGCGGTCCTTGGGGTCCACAACCCAAAGACCGCGTTACAACCGGGGTCGCGTTAAAATTTCACCGGCATCAGCTCTGGAGCTTCCTCATTACAGATTTAAATCTCCTCCATTTTGCCGCCTTACCAGTGCGCTCCTCTTCCTGCTGTCCACGTGCTCATATCTCTCTGCTCTCTTGCCGTCGTATGCCATTGTTTTTTTCAAACATTCAATTCAATGCTTTATTGACTACCAGACACAGACACAAATAAACATTAATACATTTTGTACAAAACACATGCAGGGATTGAACTCGGGACCTTCTGATACCAATGCATTGCCTCTTACCTCTACACCATAGGCTTGGTGTGACAAGACAGAACCTATAAATATATTTATCCTCTACAACACAAGGTACATGTCAATGTGAAATGTCAATGTGAAATCTTAAGTCTATTTCTAGCTGTCTATGACATCACACAGTTCTGTGGTCTAGTGGAAGAACTTCTTACCACCATATGCAAGGGTCCTGGGTTCAATTCCTGTATGAAATGGTATAATTAACTTTTTTAATAAATTATTATTTTAATTATGTTGTATAATTTATAAATATATAATTCTTTATTATTCTTTATTAAATAATAATTATTCATTAATCAATAATGATGTATTAATAATAATTCATTATTAATCATTCTTTATGATTAATTATGATATAATTAAGTATGTTATTTAATTCTATTAAAAGTTTACTAACTATTAATAAATTACTAATACTAATAATAATTATTACGACTTAATTATAATGAAATGTATAATACTACAATTATAAAAATTAGTAAGTATTAATAATTGGTCTAATAATAAGTATAATAATTACTTAATAATTATAGCACCCAATTAGTCAATCATAAGTTATTAATACTTAATATTAAAAACCATTATTAATACTATACTAATTAATTAATAAGTTAATAAGTATTGATATAATTAGTATAATAATATTAATTACTAATTGGTCATTAATAATTATTAGGTATTAGTATACTTAATTATCAACTTATTAATGTTAATGATAATTAAATATCATACTATAATCATTACATAATTAATAAATAGTATTTAATTAATATTATTAAAAAAATAATTATTATATAATACGTTAATACAATTATTCATATAATAGTTAATTACTCTAATATAATTAATCATCATTATTAATAATACATAATATCATAAAGAATGATTAATAATGAATTATTATACCTCACTCATTATTGATAATAATAATTATATATAAAGAATAATAAAGAATTATAATTTATATTATACACATAATTAAAATAAATAATATTCATTAAAAAAGTTAATTATACCATTCCAAAGGAATTGAACCAGGACCTTGCATATGGTGGTAAGAAAAGTTCTTCCACTAGACCACAGAACGTGTGATGTCATAGACAGCTTGAAATAGACTTAAGATATACACATTGACATTTCACATGACATGTACCTTGTGTTGTAGAGGATAAATTTTATTTTAGGTTTGTCTTGTCACACAAGACTATGGTGTAGAGGTAAGAGGCAATGCATTGTATCAGAATGTCCCGAGTTCAACCCTGCATGTGTTTTGTACAAAATGTATTAAGTTTATTTGTGTCTGTGTGGTAGTCAATAAAGCATGATTGAATGTTTGGAAAAAAAAACCCCGATGAACGGGACGGCAGAGAGATGAGCACCGTGGACAGCAGGAAGAGAGAGAGAGAGGAGCTGTAAAGGAGAGGTGTAGAGGGGGAAATTGGAAAGATTGGAGATGCAGTTAAAGCCGGCAAAAAAATGAGAGAGGCATTTCAATTCGGGAGCAATCTGCCAGACCGCGTTATACAAAACCTGATTCCGTTGATAGCGGGCGAGTTATTAAACGGGTAGCTGTAGTATATATATATATATATATATATATGATTACATTTTAAAAAATGCATTGCAAGAAGTTCCTGTTTAGTGAAAGAATACTGGATCCAGTCAACTTATATTGTTGTCAAACATGTATTTATTTATTTTTTTCTTCCCGTTCTTATAACTCATGATTTATTAAGCGATAGAGACCCCTTAAAGAGTTCTGGTATGACCTACGTATATAAACCATACCGGCAGGGTTTATTGTATGTTGTTGCATTTTTTTTTATCCATGTTTCATATTGCATTTTTTATATTATATTGAAAATCTTTCATAATCTAGCTTTCTACTCAGATGAATCCTGATCACATGGGATTCACCATTAACTGTAGTTATTTACACAGTTTACAGCAATATAATCAATATGTCATCTCTGTCATGGGACTACTAGCTTTTCTGTGTTATTTCTGCAATTTTAACTGCTGGATGCTTTGTTTCATAATCGGAAACACATTCCCCTTATGAGGGAATAATTCAATGCAGCACAGTGTTTCATTTGGTCTTAAATGTTTCGTCAATGTAATGCAGTATCTCACTTGCTATAAAGGTCAAATTCAAGGCACTGAATTATCTCTAAAACGTTATTAATAAAAAGGCAGATCATGTATTTGCTATTAACCCATTTGTTATTGAGCTTTTTTATTTATTATATTTCTTTTACTGCCTGTTCTATTGAGAATTCGGTTTTGATTGTGGCCATGTAAAGCTATTATGAAGCGATGCTCAAACTTAATATGTTTCTTTTTTTTTCAGCTACAGTGTAACTAGTATTGTATAAGCATTTCTTCAAACTATTTATATTATGTCCTCTGTGATTTTGTACGTTTTTCTGCTGTAGTACAGGCATAGTCCAATGCAAAGTTTTGTTCGTGCAGCGCACAGCCAAAAAGGGTGTGCAATGCTTAAAAAATGACTTGTTGTTAAACATGGACTAAATCCCGGGAGATGCGGCCCAAAAGTCACGAATACTCGCGCATGCGCACATGTTGCGTTCCATCATACCTAATACCTATTATATATTGAAAATAAATAAATAAATAATAATAATTAAAATATGCCTCCAGCTACCCCTAGATGGTTAAATATGGGCTCTTCTCATGAGCAATACAGATAAGAACACCCATAGATATACCATACTGGAGGAGGGGAGGACATATAGAGTATTGTTAACATTTACAGTAAAAAAGCAAGGACTAGTCAATGTTGGTAAGCCCAATCAAACAGACAGCGCCATATACTAACCGGGATTTAGTCCATGTTTAACAACAAGTCATTTTTTAAGCATTGCATATGCGCATGCGCGAGCGGACGTGGCTTGCTTGAGCCGCATCTCGCGAGAGTTTGCCTTCCATTTCCCTTTAGGTGCGTGTCACCGATTGTGGGTGTTGCTAGGCATGCGTCTCGGAGTATCACTCAGTAAGTAGCTGATCTGCATAGCGCTTGCGCAGCGAGGCTGATGTTAATTCGTGATTAATTATGAGGTCACTGATTGAATTTTTTGGCGCCAAATCGGCAGGCAGTCGCTATATAAATGTTTTATGTACCATGTTAAAGTCACTTCTTGATAAAGTGCATCTGATTGCACGAAACGCGTAGAAGGTTGCAGCCTTCCGTTTTTATGACCCTTTAATAAAGATTTTTTTGCCAGACCTGCTCTCACCCTTTTTGGCTGTGCGCTGCACGAACAAAACTTTGCATTGGACTCTTCCTGACTGGAACAGCAGCACGCCGATGGAGAGATAGACTGGTGACACAAAGTTGTGAGTACACTTACCTGGGGCCAGCCCAATGAGGTAAGGGGGGGTGTCTCCGTGCATTTACCCCTACCTTCAGGGTATCTGGAGCCCAATCTCAGGTTTAGTACATTTATGATTTCCCAGTACTTCCTCTCTCCCTTCATTACATGAATATAGGTCCCTGTGCTTGAGCACCATATATCTACTACTGTAGTACAGGCATACCCCGGTTTAAGGACACTCACTTTAAGTACACTCGCGAGAAAGGACACATCGTCCAATAGGCAAACAGCAGCTCACGCATGCGCCTGTCAGCATGTCCTGAGCAGCAATACCGGGCTCCATACCTGTACCGAAGCTGTGCGCAAGCGGGGAGATTATAGAGCCTGTTACAAATGCGTTATTTACATAAGTTATGCATGTATAGGACAATTGCAGTACAGTACTTGCATCGATAAGTGGAAAAAGGTAGTGCTTCACTTTAAGTACATTTTCACTTTACATACATGCTCTGGACCCATTGCGTACGTTAATGAGGGGTGTGCCTGTATTCGATATTTATATACAGTATGTATTCATAATTGTTTTGGTCATTGTCTATCTATTTTTCTATTCTTATTCTTATACCCTGGAAGATGTACAGCACGTTTCCATTTTCAGTAGTAAGATGAAGTACTTACGTTTTTAACCTTGTTTGTTTTTGTGATGTGTAAGTTTGTGCACTCAAACTGTTTTTCCCCCCCCATGGTTTCAGGTCAAAAATGTGTTTAACATGACAGCAAAGGAAGGAAGAAAGAAGTCTGTGAGCGCCTTGGTAGCTGTTGGGAATGGCAATGGTTTGGCAGGTTAGTGCGTGCTGATTATCTTCTGGCGTTGTGTGCTTAATTTGTGACATACAGTACCTTTCCAATTGTCCTATAAGTGTGTGTAAAGGATATGCCATAAATCCTCATACCTATGATTTTTACATTTGATTCTAAGGCTAAGTCCATAGTGATTTTAGCCGTGTGGAGACTCGCTGAGGCTGAGGGAAAGCGGGTGCTTTCCCTGGCCTTAGACCGCGCACCGTCCGGGGGTGTGTCGGAGGGGGGCTGTGACCTCACGTAGCGCAGAAACGAAAAATTGTTTAAGACCTACGCTTCCGCACGCTTGCGGAAGCGTGCGCGAGCCCCTGCTAAAGCCGCTCTCATTGCGGCTGCAGGGGCTCACTGCCGAGCAGCAGCGCCCTTAACACGGGCTGACCATGCCCGAGGCCTAAGAATATAAAAGCAACATAAAAATACTTCTACTACTATTAATATTATCTTCTATAGATCGGATGATGTAAGCATCATTGTACAGTATTGCATGCACAATGAGTGTTCCGGCCGACCAGACTTTTACCAGGGATCACAAACGCCAGACAACGAGTGTTAAATAACACAAATTTATTCTGTCCGAACCCAACAGGGAGCAACACGGGGCACAAGCAAGGTCCCCAATGAAAAATAACAACAATGTACTGTATGCACGAAAACTTCACATTTGAATGCAGTAGAAAAATATCCAAAAGTAGATCTCACACAGAAATAGTGGCACAACAAGAGAAGTACTGTACAAGAAACTGTATGAGACAGGTAGCAAAGATAAGGAATGCTAATATACAAAATATCAGAGCTATTGGAAAAAGGCAAAAGCGCAGGATAATTAGAACATTGCAAGACCACACATGGGAAATGTAACATAAACGCAAAGGCTATATATTAACTGTAACTGAGGGGGGGAAATGGAGGATTATACAAAAAGAGTGCCTATCATTAAGATCTGTTGCTTGCCCAGCCACACAATGAGTCACAGACAAGTGCATTCACATATTAACGATACATAACGACATCACTTAACATGCTATGACCAAGGTGGAGGCCATTGTTGTCACTCTGAGATGGCTCGGTTTAACCCTTGCTTTCGATAGCCATCTTGACAGGCAAGGACAGCAATCACAATTGCGTTCTCACTCTGCGGAGTTTACAGTCTAATTTTGCTGCCAGAAAGAAAGTAACTTGCTTAAGGTCACAAGGAGAGCTGGCACAGGCATTCAAATCTGGTGCAACCACTGCAAAGTACTCCTTCAGGCCATTATGAAGTGTGATTCTGGAGGTCGTGTTCCTATGATGTATGTTAAAGACAGACTGTCTTCTTGTGATAGAGCAATGTTTTTTAGTAGTCAGTTTACTACTATTGACACTTTGTTACTGGAACCGTGTGTGCGTGTGTGTGTGCGTGTGCGTGTGCGTGTGTCCGTTGAAAATATTCCTTTCTGGAAGTACAATTTTAACACACGGGAACTCTTCCTAGAGTGAAGACTCTCCTGTTTATAATTTTTCCGTGATGCTGTTTCCAATACAGCTGGATGTAATTTAGGTTATCAGCAGCCTATTTCACACTTGATTGAATTCATGGGCATTTTACTAAAAATTCTGAAGGAAAAAAGTGCACTTTACGCTTACGGCATTGTAACCACGTGAAGATTACAAATGTCTTTCCATCATTTTTACCTGGTTACACGGCTTAGATTCACTAAACTCTTGTTACAGTGGAGTTAACCTTTTGAGTGCCCTTACGGCGTATATGGTACAGCACACCAAGGGATATCTCCCTGCAGTGCGCTCTCACCAGCGTATGGTACCCCGCAGGATTTCTTTAAAATTAAAGCCAATGGTGTCACTGAATCACTGCTTATAGCAATCGCACCTTTTAGCAGTGATCGGATGGCTCAGGACAGTAAGACATTTTTTTTTTCTCCATGAGCACGATCCCGTGGCTATTTGGTACACTGGGGAAACTACTTTAAAATGAAGGGGGGGAACAATGCTATGCTCACAATGAGTGGTCCCACGAGCCATCCAGACCCATCTGATTGCTGATATACCCTATAGCAGGGGTCTCCAAACTCAGTCCTCAAGAGCCGCCAACAGGGCGGCTTTTATGGATAGCTCTGTTTCAGCACAGGTGGCTCAATCAGTGGCTCAATCAGTGGCTCAGTCTTTGACTGTCTTTGACTGAGCCACTGATTGAGTCACCTGTGTTGAAACAGGGATATCCATAAAAGCTGGCCTGTTGGCGGCTCTTGAGGGCTGAGTTTGCAGACCCGTGCCCTATAGCAGTGAGGCGATGACCTGGGACAGTAAAGGGCCACATGGTATGCAGAGGAAACACTAAAATGTATTAGTACACACCAAGAGAGGCTCAATGGGCTCCTGGGCCAATCAGATCGCTGCTCTCGCCAATTGCAGTTGTTAGATGGCACAGGTCCTTCCTTTTTTTGACCTTGATTTGTCATGTTACAGAATTGGAGAGACACGTGTCATCTGAACACTGTGATTGGTCACAGCAGCGATAACTCTACTATTAAAATAACCATTATTCATGGCTAGCTATTCAATTGTACAGAAGTGGAGGGGGGATCGGGGGAAGGAAGTGGTACCACATGGTTTTTAGCATAGTCATGTAATTGGATTTTTAACATTACCCTAAGCTATTTAACCTCTTTGATGCCTGCGGCTACCAATGCTACACTCTAACACTACCTAATTCCTCTTTCCTATCAAAGATGCTGCAAGACATTGCTTGCCTATGACCAGACCTACTACCCCCTCCCTCCTCCCCCCCTAGGGGTCTAGCCACTCTTCCTGGGGAACCCATAAAAATAAAAAAAAATAGACCACTGCAACACACCTAAGAACCCCTTTCCTATCTACAGAAATTACTTACAGTCCTATTAGCCAAAGTTAGCTAACAGAGCATTAGATCATGGTAGAAATAGAAATTAAATGCACAAATAAAAAATATACACAGCTGTTGCAATCTTTATTTTACCTATTGATAATGCAGAATATTGTGCTGTAATGCAGAATATCACAAAGTTTTCATAGGGTTCAATGGCAGTGATAATGAAGAATAGCCCACCTTAACGCCCCAGCGAAAGCAATGACCCTTCTTACATCTGTAGCATAACCAACATTACATTATACATTACTATAAAAACAAAAGTCGTTACAAATGGCGCTCCTCACTTATCAGATTTATAATCTTACTAATTAAATTGATTTTTTTTTTAAACTCAATAGTTGGAAGATAAATGTGCAAACAGATCACAAATAGTATAATGTATGTAGACAGTGCAAGAAACTAGTTGAAAGATGGCATAACTTATTCAAATATATTTTATACAGAAGATAGAAAATTCTACCATCACATATTGAAAAAAAGACCCATAATAGAACATTAATAAACAAGGATAATAAGCTAATATTCTAATTATAACAACTGGCATTACAATTAGAACATAAATAGATATCTATACGTGATTGCTGTTTTACAAAATTTTAAAATTACTTTCTCACAATATGGCAATGATAAGTATGTCCCAGAATCATAATACTGTACAAATAACAATGCATCCTACATCACATATATTCTAAAAAATTCCCATTAGATCTAAAATAACAAAGAAAGGGACAGAAAAAATATGAGAAACATGGATTAGAGGGACTCCAGCAAGTAGACCACATGATCAGTTCTGCAATTAACTGTAAATAAATTCCCAAATACAGCTGAACCCCGGTATAACGCTGTGCTTGGGGTCCACATAATGCGACCACGTTATAACGGGGATCGTGGAAAAAAATGGCCGACATGATCAGAGGTTCCGCGTCTGCCAGAGGGGCAGAGCTAGGATAACTCTCCCAGCTGTCCCGGACCCGGTGGCGCAGAGGCACTGTGTGTGTGTGTGCATTGGGCAGGTGGGCACAGCAGAGTGGGGACTGGTGAGGCATACTTGCCTGCAGCATGGTCACCACATGGCAGGGTTTCAGCAGGTAGATAACTGTCTTGGTGGCAAACTTGAAGCCAACCTCCACTCCAAAGGTCAGACAGATCACCACCAGCAACAGGTTCTTGCCCAGGCTCTCTGGTGCCCAGCGGGTGTTGGGGGCTCCCTATCTCTGAACCGCTGCCTGCCCCCCCCGGGCGATCCTCCACAGGGACACCCCAACCTCCAGCACCGACACAACCAGCAGCACCAGGCTCTCCAGCAGCCGCTGCCGGGCCGGTAGGAAGGAGGTGCAATCCGGACCCCTGTTACCAGACAGGCTGGGGTCCACGCCCCCCCAAACCCCCGCATAACCAGTCCAAGTTGCGGGACATGCTGCCCTCCCGCTGCAGACCCAGGACACCGCCGCACGCCCGGCATTAACTAGCCAAGGAGGGCGGGCAGCATACCAGGGCACCTGTCACTCCCAATGTATATATGTGTGTGATCCAATGCACAGTCACGTGTATGCAGAGTGTGTATATACACAGTATGTATAATGTGTGTGTATATATACTAAGTAGGTGTGGGAGTGTGTGTGCGGGGTGTGGTGTGGTGTTGTGGTGTGTGGGTGTGTTGTGGTGGGGGGTGGACGGGTGTGTGTGTGTGTGTGTGTGTGTGTGTGTGTGTGTGTGTATATATGTATATGTAGGTATATAGATGTGTGTGTATATATGTATTATGCAACTTGGTGATGTATAATCCAATCATATGTATTGTGTGTGGGTGTGTTTTGTTTATTTTGTCCGTTAGCAAGGTGTGTTTTGTTTATTTTGTCCGTTAGCAATAAAGCATTGAATAGATATATGTAAATAATTATTGTTATTTTTTTTTTTAAAAGCCAACCACAGAGAAGTTCTCAATCGGGAGCCACGCTCAGCCCGCGTTATAGGCGGATCCGCGGTGTAGCGGATTGTTCTATAACGGGGTTGAGCTGTACATTAGATTTAAACTTATTTTCCATCTTATGAACTAAACTGACACACATCGGTGTTCTACAGTTAAAAAATCCCTTAGTGAGTTCTAATTAACCTGTTTTTGGTTTATCATTCTTCCTTAAAGCACTTGGTGCCAACTTGTTTTTCAAATGTGGGGCCTTTTTGAATATCACGTGTGGTCTTTCTGGAATGGAGTCTTTTAGAATCGAATAATTTCTTAAAATATGCAAATGTTTTTTTTGTTTTTTTTAAATATTGTTGATGTTGGCTTCCCTGTTATTATATGTGATGTGGTGGATGTAGGAGTTTGAGCCGGCTGGGAATATGTGTGTTAATCTATTTACTGGAGTGCCTATGTGGACTCCGGTATATGGGGTAAAACCACACGACCATTGAGAGTCTGGATCCTGTAACATCTAGGGAACATTTGGAGGTGAGGTCTCAATGTGTCAACATTTTCTAATATGCCATCAATCAGACCCTCAATGTTTGAAGTACATGGGCATAGAGCATGTCATGCCACAGTGGAGAGGAGGAGACAGAAATATCGAACTTACTGTATTAAGCGGGTAACATTTTTAATCCACAAGCTGAGGGCACTGATACCAGCAGGTCTAAATGTGGATATTGAAATTGGTGTAAAGGGGGGTTAAGGCTGCACACCACAATATATAAATAAATACATACAGTTTACCGGTGCTGCTGGTTCAAGGAAGTACCTGCCAGGAAATTCCAAAGAACACTGAGGAAAAAAGAGAGATCCAGCGCTCCACGGATTTCAAGATAATGATTTATGGTGGCCCAGACGTTTCGACCAACAGGTCTTTTTCAAGTGACAAGGCATACTCAAATGAGGGTCTACCTAGTATATATACCCTCCAACATTAATCAAACAAGTGAAAAACAAGTGAAAACAGTTACATAATCCCCCAGCTGCTCCCAATCGCTTCCCCTGATCGTCTATCTCCATACTGCCATAACAGTCCATGAGAGTTCATTTCCGGTTCCTGTGTCCATTCCGGTCTGTGCGTTCCAGTGACGTCACGGGAATCTTCTGCGCATGCCCATGGTTCCAGCGTCGTCCATCGTCTCCCCGTCGATCTACAGTGCGTACAGTCTTCTTGCCTGAGAGAAAAGAGAGAAAGAAGTAAAGCCCAATTTTCAGGACACTTAAGGACTACAAGATTCCAGAGATCTCACAGTGAAGAAAAACAGGACGCAGGAGCACCTCCCACCGAGACGCAGAGGATGGAAGGTTACAGCTCATAGAGCGAACACACAGCCCCCACAGCATCACGAGGGAAGGATAAAAATAATCAGGCAAGAAGACTGACGTCACTGTAGATCGACGGGGAGACGATGACGACGCTGGAACGCATGGGCATGCGCAGAAGAGTCCCGTGACGTCACTGGAACGCACAGACCGGAAATGGACACAGGAACCGAAATGAACTCTCATGGACTGTTATGGCTATGTATGGAGATAGCACGATCAGGGGAAGCGGATGATGGGAGCAGCTGGGGTGATTGTAACTGTTTTCCATTGTTTTTCACTTGTTTGATTAATGTTGGAGGGTATTATACTAGTAGACCCTCATTTGAGTATGCCTTGTCACTTGAAAAAGACCTGTTGGTCGAAACGTCGTGTGGCACAATAAATTCATTATCTTGAAATCCGTGGAGCGCTGGATCTCTCTTTTTTCCTCGATATTGAAATTGGAGCATTTTTGGTTTAGTTATTCTTGTAAGACTTTATGGAATCAATTTTGTACGTTTATGGAATATATGTTTTTTGGTGGACTTCATATATTTACTTCAATGCTTCTTTTCCATGTTACTCTTTTTTTGTGACCCTTTCTTTGACATTGTAGATCTGGTGGGGATTTATTGTATTTATGTGATGTAGCATGCATTATGTTATTTGTATTATTATTCGGTTACATTCTTACCATTCTCTACTGCTTTTACTTTAAACTCCTACCTGAGGATAAAATATAAAGTGGGAACAGGGAAAAAAAACGTGACTGAAAGGTTCACTGGTTACTGTTCTAAAAATGAGCCGTAAGTTACAGAAAATAAGGTTTAAAACATTGCTTCTCAGATTGCCACTGAATAAATGATTCATTTATCATCAATTTCAATTTGTATAAGATGTTGACGTAATTTCCCTGAATTTAAAGATATAGAAATAAAGCCAATAATGTGAAGAAAGGGGGGGGGGAGGGGGTCAGAGATATATTGATGCAAAGGAATGCTACAATTGTTCCAATTTTTGTTGTTGTTGGTTTTAACATACTATATGTCAGAAGCTTCTCACATCTGGCACAGACTGTTAAGCAGAGAAGTTTACTTTATATTTTACATGACAGAATTTTTGGCACAGATAAAAAGGGATGACTAGAGTTAGATAGAATACTTAATATATCCCAATGTAATATGCAAGCCTGGTAACTTCTGCTATTGAAACTCTGCAAACCACCAGACAAAATATGGAGCAAAGTGCCATAATACATTGACATAAAAAGGCACAAAATAAACATTTAATTCCATGCTCTGCGTGTGCTCTAAAATTGCCTTGTTAACGTACAGTATAGTATTGTATTGAACAATTCTGGAAGGTCTTTGCATATCAAATCCTTAATACCAACTAATATGCATAAACTATTGATTTAAAATATTTATCTAGTGTAAAATAGCTTAACTTTTTTGTGTGTGGATTTTGTAATGATGTGGTAGTAGCTGAACCCCTTTATTTTTTTATAGTCGTTCAGAAAACTACATCATTGGATGATTTTGTATACTACAATTTTCAGACCACCCTGTCCACTTCACTTACTCTTACGAAACCCATTGGTTTATATGTCATTGTCCAAAATGACACTGTTAAATGTACTGTGTAGTATTCCTTAGATATAACGTATTGAAGGAGTCTCTTCGTGTGGGTTTTGGCTAGTCTGCCACATGTAGTGTTGCAACAACATCTGGAAAGTATTTTAGATTCATCATTCCAGTAGTGAATGGAATGTGTTTTTTCTTTCTTTGGCACTTGTTCTAGTATGATGTAATATGCTATTTGTATGTATGTACCAGTATATCTTTATTTTATATAGCGCCATCTATGTACATGGCGCTTCACAGCAGTGATACACGTGCCATAATAATATAACACATAATGGGAATAAGCGCTTGAGACCTAAAAGTAACAATAGGAAAAGGAGATGCTACCCAGAAGCTTACAATCTAAGTGTCTATAAATAAAAATGTACTGTATACATTCCATACTGTAGTCACATTTTATTTACACATTATATTAATACAGCAAGGTTCCTTGATATTTTATGTTGGTGATCTAATATTAGAATGTTACTTATTCCCAATGAAGGGTAGACATATAAAACACAGGTTGAAGTCCCTGCTTCTGTGCTTTATTTATTTATTTTTCTAAGCAGACTATGTGATTCTATGACCCCTCCAATGTTGTGATCACTTCAAGCTTCTCAATAATTGTCGTGTATGGCAGTGCCTTAATTAAAACTCTGCGGACAACAAGATTTATAATTCCTCCCTGTTTTGCTCTAAACACGATTACAATTGTGAACCCTTTTTGCTTCCAGAATAGTCTGCATTTACCATATAATTTTGGTTTTGTACAGCTTTGGTAATTGTGGGGAATTTTTGCTTTGTTTAATAATCAATGTATTTTTCTGTTGCAGGATTTGCTGTAGGGAAAGCCAGTGACAGAATGGTAGCGCTCAGGAAAGTATGTCATATTTCATTTTCACCGCTTTTTTTTCTGAAGTAGCAGTGCATAGTCTGGGCACTTTTAATTGAGTGCTCTGCTGCACAGAACTCCCTGTTACAGAAATAAATGTAATATTTAAATTGTGCTCTGCTTTGTATTTGCCTATATTTCTCATGATGCAGTATATGGTTTAGTTTGTGACTAACAAATTATATTTTCGAATACCTTTATATTCATAGTGCTTTAATTTATGAAGTGTTAAAGTAGACACCCAGGCTATTGTGTTGTCGCTACAATTTTTAAAGTTTGAAATGAGTTCACTGTGTCACATCCCAGTGGACAAGTGGCCACATCGACTGACAAGAGAGTGATTAATTTATGGTCTTGACAGCTACAGAATTAGTCCTTGTACTAGGAGCACTGGGCTTTCAATTAAATACAGGTGTGGAAATAGACTGCTGTCCTTTTTCTTTGAGGAATTAGGGGGCTTTGTCATTGAGTTATGCCCATTAAGCACTTTTTGCAGGAAAAGTGAGCTCTATGTAATATTTAATTTTTTCGTTGTAGGCGAAGAATAGAGCTATTCATTATCTGCATTACATAGAGAGACACAACAATCATACACGTAAGTATACAGGGGGGGGGAATATTAAAAGTGAATGTTATCATTGTCAACTGAAAGACGCCTCTTCTGGTGGAAGAATACAAATAGTGATTTTAAATTTTATTTTATTTGTTTACTATGAACAGTGCCATTTTTCCGACATGCAGTAAGACACATCATTATAATATTGCATAATTCTACAAACCGGCAGATTTTTGTACTGTAATGCCACGAATATATATGCACACTGTACTGTATGTAGTACAGTCTTTTCCAATGCTTCTGTTCAAGTATCAGAGCTTGAGTACAAAGAGAGCTAAAGACATTTTATTCTACAGAGAGCAGAATGCAGGAGGCGCTTCTCTCCATACTGTATATCACTAGGAAGTGCTTTGGAGAGCTTCTGTTGTCAGTCCAGAGCCAAGCAAGGCAACTGATAACTGCAGATCACATAGCCTGCATTTTTCCCCCTACAGTTTATCCCCAATCCTTGACAATTATTCTGAGTGCAGCTATTCATATTGCCAGGAGCACTCCTATATGTCAAGTGGCTAAGTAGGTAGCTCAGCTTTCCTAATACTCTCACAAAGTCACCTTCATCGCTCTTTTTATAAAGGGGATTGCATACATCAACACTGCAATAATTGTTAGCACTGTGCTAAACGCCTGTCTGTGGTTATCCTTCATTTCTAGGGTAGACTGAATCTAATTGAAAATAATTCAATCCTGATCTTTCTCCATAAACTCCACCTACACACAATACAATAAGAGCCCTACAATTCAACAACTATTATAAGTTGCATACTTACTCTATCTGTTACAGTAATACATTTTGTGGTTTCTTAATGGATCCCAAAATACATCAGCCTAATTTTGTAATTACTGATTTATTCATTTTAAGGCCAAGCTCTTTAGTCTCTAGAACTTACATACTTACCATATGACTTTATTTATTGTAAGTTCAGGCTTTAATAAACCTTTAAACTGAATTAAAATCTCCAGCAGCATTAAAAGATTTGTGCAGATTACATTTTTGTTCATTTCCCTAATTACATTGGACTATCTTTGTAATATCTATTTGGATGATGGGTCTTTACAACCATAACGGTGCTCATTGTCTTGTCTCTAAGCTACATTGTTCTTGCTGTAGAACATTCTGTACTATGTGATGTTCATTTTGAAGAACTTCATGATGTGTACGTTCTTGATTTTAGCTAACATTTTCAAGGGTACATATTGAATTGTTAGTGTGATTAACTTTAAAGTAAACCAGAATATAGGAGCTTGAAATCCTTCAGAAAATAATACCAGAAGAAATAAGCGTTCTTACGTTCTTTACTTTAAAAGTTATAAATTGGGGGTACATTACATTTTCTATTTTAACCTCCAAAGTTCCCTTTTAAGATTCTGCCTTGTTTAAATGGTGGAGGGGGGAGGGAGAGATTTTTGTTTATTTAAGCTGGAGCCAATCTGTGTTGTGCGCTTGTGAATAAACCGAATTAGATCTACGGTTTATTTCTTTTATGTACCTCCTAGTTTACCATGACGTCACGTCATCTTTTAAAAGAACAACAATAAGGATGAAGAAACAAGATACAGGTAAGGGAAACTTAAGCAATTCATGGTAGTGGCATACATGTGTGCATTATTGTGTATATTTCTTTTTGGCAACAGGCTTCTCTGAAGAGGAGTAAATGTTGCTCATTAGATCTGCTCTGAGATTTGAGATGTTGAACATTCATTCTTATTCTTTTGTGTGTGGTTTATCGTTTTTATTTTTTTTATTCTTCCAATGCACTAGGTGGCATTTTTTAAAACACTTGATTCATGCAACGCTTGACATCAACCTGTGCTTTACTGGCTTGCTGCTATGGCTTGCGTGGTTAACATGCTTAATTTTTAACATGATTATTTACAATAGGAACATAAACATTAATTGTGGATAAGGAGCATTTGACCCACCTACACTGCCCATTTTTTCATGCTTACTGTGAAGCCTTGCAATATACTTGAGCTGACTTTTTCCCGTTTCTTTTATTTATCTTATGGTTCATGATTAAAAATATCTCATGCTGTTTTGTGCAGTTCAACCTAATGTTTAATAAATGCTAGAATAGCCTCAACTGTAGGAATCGTTGCAAACATTGCAAACCGTCTAAGTACCTCACAGGTTCTGCATGTGGTTAAAAAGGTACCTAAAGCAGCAGTCTGTGATGCTCGTTCTTTTGGGTGTGGACAATCCACAGTGCCCTGACCTCCAGGGACCCGAGATAGACAGTTTCTCCACACAATATAGCCGATGGGGTCTGCCTTGCGTCATTGAGAGATGTGGTTGCGACTTTCTATTGATGGCTCCTTAACCATATTTGGTCGGAGGACCACAGATCACCTTGGAGGGACGCTGCGGTCCAAGTGCAGCTACATAAATAAATAAAAATGCAAAACCAGAACTACTGCTTTACTGCACCAGTTTAATAAATGTAAAAAGGAAAAAACCCACATATTTTCTCAAAGCAAAAGAAAGGGTGGGACCCGCTCAGCCTCCTCGTAATAATCGTATATGGGGATGCAAGGTGCACTGGGGGAAATTTATAGGTGAATAAATTAAACAAGCCTAGACCCACCAAAAAGAAAGTAGGCTAGGGAATAAAGCCCCCAACACACATGCACTGACTCAACTAAACTGATAGGATAATTATTGACATATAATCCAGGGGTATATGTCCTATAGTGGGTAATAAGGATGTCCCTGACAATGAGTGGTAATACCAATAGTGGATTTCAAAATTTAAAATAAGTTTAATAGGTCCGTAGACTAATTAAAAAAGAGACTTACCCTTGAGAAAGCTATTACACTGCTTAAGAGAAACGTACGTCGGGTACGCTCTGACGTCACCACCGTCAGTGCCGGGTCACCACGAACCAGGAAACTGAGAATATATGCTCATCAATGTTGGCGCTTTTTGTTCATTCATCAGCGCATTATTTATTTATATCAGTGTACTTTACCATAGGCTAACTCTTCGCATTTACCTTATACAATTAGATTTTTTCAAATTGTGTTTAGACCTACTTATGTAGCGATTACCTCTATTAGTGGTAGGGATTTTATAGGGACACCCACCCACCTTCTTGTCCTCACACGGATTATCCCTACGATTAGAGCGATTGGAAGTACTAGCGTTCTGTCGGAGCAATCACAAATCTAGCTTCAGGGACCTTGCAGGGATCCCCACCTACCTGCCTGTCCTATTACAGTATATCCCTATATTCAAGCTGCATCTAGATGTTTGCTCCGTTTCTAGGACATTGGGTCCACACTTAACTCCCGTCTTTCACTTCCATGACGGGTTAATCTTCTAAACACAATTATGACATTCTCCTGAGAGGTGTCAGCAACACAACTATTTTTATCAAGTTAGCTGTCTTTTGCTGCTTGCCGTTCAGCGCTGTTACTATTTGGTATGTTACCTAGGGTTCATTAACTTCAGTTCAGCTATCCCACTACATCGCTGCTACCATCAGCTGTCTGTATGCTGCACAGCTGATTCTAGGATTTCTCCACCACTAGGGGGAGTCCACTGTCAACATTAGAGCCTACACAGTTTATAGCCTGTATGCTACAATATTCTGTTGTTCATAGTGCCACTGCTGCATGTCATATTATTATCACCTAGCTGTACTTAACCAACAGCATCAGGCTGACTGTCTACCTAGTACAGTGATTGTCCCACCTGGTAAAGTTATCTATCATGTAGCGCTAACACTTGCTATTTACTTATCTGTGACTTCCCACTATATAGTATGTCATTTCAATCACTTTTCTCAATGTTGTAATTTTTGTGTTTTCGTATGTGTCACCCCTTTTTTTACATTAGTCTACGGACCTATTAAACCTATATTAAATATTTGAAATCCACTATTGGAATTACCACTCATTGTCAAGGACGTCCTTACTGCCCACTATAGGCTATCTGTCATGGGTAGTGAGTGCATGTGAGTAGGGGGCTTTATTCCCTAGCCTACTTTTTCTTTTTGGTGGGTCTAGGGTCGATTCATTTATTCATATTTTGTAAAAGCCAAAACAAATTAAATCGAACATAAGATGTTATATTCTTGCATTGTCATCTGGGTGCACCCAGGTCTGGTTCGTGATGTCACATTTGACACTGGAAGTATATTAACAGTTTGGCATTGAGATCCATTAATAATCACTCTGATTTCTGATTTTTCTGGTAAAGTAAAAGCATAGCGTTCTCCCCACTACTGAAGTTTACAACATCGGGTAAATAATGGACAGCTCTGTTTTATTCTACAAGCAGAAACAAATCATTTGTTAAGGAATTTTAGAACATTTCCACATCCGTGATACTACCAGTGTTGTAAATTACACCATAAATCCTTTTATTTTCATTTTGGGTAGCTCTCCTAGTTACAGATACTGTATATGTTTTAGATTTTGAAGCTATGTTGAAGATAAATATGCTGCCTTCCTTTATAGCTATGGACTACATTTTCTTAGAATTATCTCTTAGGTCAACATTCTTATGAAAATCAAACAGATACATAGCCATTAATGAGATAGTCAAACATGTATTAGGTCCAGATCCTCCATGATTAAATGTTTCAATTGAATCTGTCACAGTGTCATCTTCAGTCTCTCTTTTTTAATTTTTTGTATTCCTCCTCGATTATGTTTTAAAATGATTATTAAATGTTTCAAGTCCCTGAAGGTCTAAGCCAGCCAGTGGTTGTTGTCCTAGCAGCCGGCAGACACAAACGCCACCTTGCCACGGATTTGAAGTGTTTTCATTCAATAAAGCTGTCACTTTTTATACCGCTTTTATTGTTGAGAGGAATTCATTAGTAGACAGGGGAGAATCTGTGATGCCAACAATATATGCTAAGCTTTATAAAATTAGCAGACTAACACTACATAAAGGCAAAATGAAGAAACCGTATATTGCTAAGAACCCGAGTAATCTAAAGTAGATATAGGGAGTAAAGTAAGTAAAGAAGGTTCTTGCACCTGGGCTAGTCGGGGACGTTGGCAGTAGATTGGCTTTTGGCAAATGAAATTGCTGACAGCCATTTTTTATTTTCAAAGATTTGGGCCCATATTACTAAGCAGTGCTATTTGAAAGGATTGCTTCTGACACCAGAAGATACCTCACAGGCCATTCACGTGAAAGGGCTATAAATTAATCTTTTGGTGCTCGGAAGGTGTTTTATGCATTTTTTGTATTTTATGTATATTTTATCTCTCTTGTTTCTGGTGCCCCCCCCCCCCTCCCCTCCCCTTTTTGAGAATTGTGCTTTGTGGACCGAGAGGATGGTCACTGCATTCTTTAATTTAAGGGGTTTATAAGTATATTTCCTACTACAGTATTTGGATATATAACAAGATATAATGCCGCTCTCCACCAGTAATAGATAGTGTAGAAGATAGGGTGCATACAGGATATTTAGATACATATACAAGGGGGGAATGGGGTACAGAGAGAGTAACCCAACAAGAACCTATTTGCACTCGCTATCTCAAATAAATGGTTAGGCACAATTTAATCCTTGGGTGGAGCCCATACACCATTTAATAATACATATAAAACATTTTATTCAACATCTATGCAAAGACACATAACTAGTAGGTTAAAAATTGATCAGGGGGTAGGTGGGGACAGAGGGTAACGTATTAGGTGCCTCCTATGTGCATTTGTAGTAGTTTCACACAGGTAATCCTATAGCACCAATGGATGGGTCTGGTAGATACAGTACTATATCTATTCCCTTAGTGGGCTGTGTATGCCTCCTTATAGCTCATATGAAAGCAGTGGAGCGGGTATGTAATGTTTACTACCGTTCGTGCATACACTGCACAGAAACACACTTAACCTGCTGTATAATGCAGATATTATACAGGCCTCCCAGTTATCAGTTACACAATAAATGCTTCTCATGTGATGTTGTATTTCAAACGGTTGGTACTGTATATCATCTGCTACAGCATATATATTGTACCACGTGTGTACAGATGTATTCCTTAGTACAATATGCTAACATGGGTGTACTTACACCTATGAGGTTCATTTACTATGCTATATTAACTGGACCACATTTAAGGAATATCCCTTTAATAGGGCATTATGAGCATCACAAATGTCAAACTAATAATGGGCAGGTCTCTATATACCCGCGGAAAGACAAAAGAAAAAAGCGCAAGGCCCAGTGTAAATCCCTTGTAATTTATTATTTTTCTCTTTTGTGTATCATAGAATATCAAAGGAGGTCAATAGGCAAGAGCGCTGGTGAACACATTTGAAGGCAGAGGGGCTTGTACCCACCTGCTTCCAACTGTGTCATATACATCCAACAATCCCTTACTAATCTACAACCTCTAAAGGCTGCTCTGCTTATACAATATGGAGTCCCAGCACAGTATAGATAGGGCCTCTCAACATAATTTCCTAGATGAGAGACTCCTAAGACGTGGTGATATTAAAGTAATCTTCCCATGTAACAATAATACTAATTCAGGATTGACTTCTACATTAGACATCAAGAGTGAATTCAGACACTTGGAAAAATTGCTGAAAGATGAAACTTTCTCATTCTGGGATAAAACCAGTTTAAACGAGTATTTAATTAATAATAGGATTCCCCGAGGGCTTCGAATCAACAAAAGCCCTACATTTGAGGATAAAGTTTTTACAGAAACATGGAATGAAATTTTAGATAGAAGTTCCATGGCCCTCATGAAATTGCTAATAACATATCGAGACAAACAATGTAAGAATCTAGAAATTGAAATACAAAAATCTTTTAAAAATATGGCCAAATTTGAGTTAGACAAAAATTATATCAACTTTAGTGACATATTGAATCATCGTATCAAACAATTCGAGGTAGACACAAAAATTAACAAACGGGACAAATTCCTAAGAGATAAGCAAGATTATCTAGATAATAAACAACGTAATTGGTCAAAGGAGAAAACTAAAACTAATAACAACAAAAAATCCTACAAAATAAATCTAGAAAGGAATCCACCTAAGCCTAATCTAAATGATAATGGGAATAGTATATTACCTAATAATACACACTTTATCACTGGGGGTATTATACAGGATTTTAATACCAGAATATCAACCAGGACAGACAATGTGAATATACCCAGGGAGGTGAGAAACTCTGAAACCACTGCACTGGATATCCCATTAAGCCATAGGTTTTCCCCTATCAGAAATTCTGAGACCCCACTGCCTAGAAGGGAAATTACAAATAGTAATAGTTTAAGATTAGGAGCTAGACCAAAAACACATGCCCCTATAACTAATGCTACTATCTCTACTGTACAGAAGGCCTCTACACCAAAGGAACATTTTTTAGGGAGAACAACGAGGTCACGAGCCCGACATACGGGCCAAGAAAAAGCGAAAGAAAGAATAGAAAGAGACCTAAGGAAGATGGAGTTCTTTCACCCAAGAAAAGCAAAGGGGCCTCACGAATTACTAGAAGAGGTAAGAGAGGGGGGATCAAGAGGCAAAGACTTGTACCCACCTGCTTCCAACTGTGTCATATACATCCAACAATCCCTCTATATACCCGCGTCATGCTTCCCCGCCGAAAACGATTGGCCATTAAGAAAGACGTACCCCCAGCCAACCAAGATAAAATACCGGGGAAATGACGCCCTAGCAGTGCCTGCATTACCTTGAGAAAGCGCCAGGTGGCGCGAAACGTACGTCGGTTTCTTTTTAAGATGTCGCAACCATGACGTCAGGTGGCGCTGGGTCGGAGTGGTGACTGAGAGACGGAGAGACCAGGTTGTATGCCATCTCCCCAGCAGGATCGCAAGCTGGCGATCGAGCCTACTGTAGGCCTTTATTAAGACTGGGTTGTATTTGTACAAATCAGTTTCCACCAGGCAGCCTAGCCCGCCACTAGGGGGTTAATCCCTATAGAGGGGTTACCATTCACTCACTTTCATTAGCGCTATTTATACACCGTCTTTTCCCTTTTGTTTCTCCGTGGAAGCGAGTTAACCTATCTCGCTCTGTACAAATTGCTGGCAAGAAAATATCTCATAGTGATATTGAATTTACCTCTGTTTGTCCTGCGCGATGTTGCAATCTTTGTGTCACAGTTGATCCAGGGAAAAGTGTGCCATAACACATACGCTGTATCTCCAAAGCTGTATACCGATAATGAAGCAAGAAGCCAGTCCTGCACTGCTGCTGCGGGTCCGTCCAATCAGAAAGCAGAATCAAGAACACTGTAGAGGATTGGTTAGACACTCGAACAAGCCCCAAGCACTCACAACTCACCGAACAAAATAAAATACATTTTATTAAACTACATAATAAAAGTGACAAACTGGGGACATACTGGGACAAAATAAACAAAACTCTCCTCCCACATGTTTCACGCTCTAACAGCGATTTCTCAAGGAGCCTTAGAGTCTTAACCCTTTCAGTGCCACGGGCTCTCCAGCATGTGTGGTCACGTGACCGCTTTTCTACTGATGACAGACGGGGAGGAGTCCTCCTTCCGTTCCACTTAGTAACAGATTACATTCTCCCCTGCGTGCCAGACCCCATGATGAAGTAGCTATGTCTCGGGGCACTCAAAGAGTTAATGAGACCTCTTAACATATGCAAATAACTTATTGTACTAATAAAACATTTGAACTTATTTGCATACTCTTAAATACACACTACTACATACAGGCATACCCCGCATTAACGTACGCAATGGGACCGGAGCATGTATGTAAAGCGAAAATGTACTTAAAGTGAAGCACTACATTTTTCCACTTATTGATGCATGTACTGTACTGCAAACGTCATACACGTGCATAACTGATGTAAATAAAGCATTTGTAACAGGCTCTATAGTCTCCCCGCTTGCGCACAGCTTCGGTACAGGTAGGGAGCCGGTATTGCTGTTCAGGACGTGCTGACAGGCGCATGCGTGAGCTGGCGTTTGCCTATTGGGCGATATGTACTTACTCGCGAGTGTACTTAAAGTGAGTGTCCTTAAAGTGGGGTATGCCTGTACTGTAGAAGGAATCAGAACTTTTTTTTTCATTAATCTATTTTGTTTTGTTTTTTACGTAGTATGGTATAAATAGCCAGCTTCTCTGATTAGCGGGAGTTTTTGAATTTCAACCAATGGGTGTAGAAGATGACAGCTGTCTGTGCTGCTCTCACACATTGGTATAAATAAGTGCAGTTGGTATTCATTTGGTACAGGGCCCAAAAATAGTTACATTACATGCTAAATAGGTACAGTTGGATGGTAAGTTATATATAAAATAATCATGGAAAAGTAGCGCAATCAATTATTTAAAGGCTTTCTTTCTGGTGATTCAAATCCTCTTCATTTAAATCGACCCAACCAACGTGTGTTGCTTCTCACATTCACTGTAGTTTACCATAGTCCCAATCACTGAAATCCATGAACATCAAAGCAGAACCACAGGTATACCAATTAAGATGTGTGTCAAAAAATAACAATATCTTCTTATGGGCTTATTAGCTCACATATCTCCTGACCCCTATTATTTTTTTTAATAGATTAACTAAATAGTGCAAATCCTTAGCTCGCCTTAAGCCACATTAAAATTAGTGTGAATTAAAGTATGTTAACTCTTAGTACCATTTAGTTCATCACAAATAATCTTGTAGATGGTTCAACTTCTATTCTGTACAGCAGACACTGGTACCATGTTTATTTGTCATCTCATGATAAAAAAAAAAAGGGCTGGGTAATAGGAGTCTAAGCTGCAATAAACTTGAATAAATAATTGTTTTTCCACTTCATCAGAAGTAACCGTGTTTAATGCACGTCGTCTTAATTTGTCTCACAGAGCCTAAAACAAAAACTAAAGGTTGTTCTCTGTATTGTCTTTTTTACCTTTTGTGCACTCTGTCTAGGCAACAGACTGCCCAGTAATACATTCACAATTAAAATGCATTAAGATGTTTGGAAATTAAAATAGCATCAAAGTATAATTCTTGGAATGAGTAAAGATTTTAGGCATGACCTTTGCAGACATTGTTTGACCCAGATAAACAACCATGCAAGGATCCATTTGGATTTCATTACTTTTTTTACTTCTCCATTATGGGGAAGTAAAATGCAAAATGTATTCTTACAAATACAGCTCAACCCCGTTATAGCGCGGTCCTCGGGGGCCACCCGATCTGACCACGCTAGAACCGGGGTCGCGCTAATTTTAAAAAAAATGGCTGCCCCCCGATCGGGAGGGAGGGAGTAAGGAGGGAAGGAAGAGGTGGAAGGAAGAGGTGGCCGGAAGCCCTACATGTCCCCCAGCAGCGGCCCTCCGAGTCCAGCCGCAACCTGCTCCTTACCTCCCACCACCGGCATCCATCCCCCTCCACCGGCATCCACTTCCTCAACCCCCCGAGGCCCCCACACCTACCGGCCCTCCGCGGCATAATCAGTTTTGGGCCTAGCCCACGCGGCCGTCCGAGTCCCAGCCTGCTCCTCACTCACCCCCCCTACCGGCATCCACAACACCCCCCCCTCCTCCTCCCGACACCCCTCCTCCAGACACCCTCCCCCTCCTCCTGACACCACCCCCCCCCCCTCCTCCTGATGCCAGCTCCGCTCCGATCTCAGCAGCCGACACCAAAGGTAGGGAGGGGGAGTGGGAGGTGTGAGTGTGGTGTGCTGTGCAGTGTAGTGTGCTGTGAGTGCTGTGAGTGTGTGCTGTGAGAGTGCTGTGAGCAGTGTGCAGTGAGTGCTGGGAGTGTGTGCAGTGTGCAGTGAGTGCTGGTAGTGTGTTCAGTGTGCAGTGAGAGTGTGTGCAGTGTGTGCTGGGAGTGTGTGCAGTATGCAGTGAGAGTGTGTGAAGTGTGCAGTGTGCAGTGAGAGTGTGTGCAGTGTGCAGTGAGAGTGTGCAGTGAGAGTGTGTTCAGTGTGCATAGAGAGTGTGTGCAGTGTGCAGTGAGACTGTGCAGTCAGAGTGTGTGCTGGGAGTGTGCAGTGAGTGTGTGCAGTGTGCAGTGAGAGTGTGTGCAATAAGTGCTGGGAGTGTGCAGTGTGCAGTGAGAGTGTGTGCAGTGAGAGTATGTGCAGTGTGCAGTGAGAGTGTGTGCAGTGTGCAGTGAGACTGTGCAGGGAGAGTGTGTGCTGTGAGCAGTGTGCAGTGAGTGCTGGGAGTCTGTGCAGTGAGTGTGTGCAGTGAGAGTGTGTGCAGTGTGCAGTGAGATTGTATGCAGTGAGAGTGTGTGCAGTGTGCACTGAGAGTGTGTGCAGTGAGCCACGTGAAAACCACGTTATGTAGGGGCGCGCTATAACGGGGTTAGGCTGTATAAGAAATTCAAAACTAGGCTTAGCAGCCATCATGTTTTTGCCATCATTTTTGGAAAGTGATTTGAGCTGGGCTGATTCGCAGTCTTTAAGTTGCATCTATCATTCACTCACTGCAATAAACAAGACATTATTCTCCAGTGTTACAGTACTTTAGATGCTGTCTTATCAGCTAATACAGTTAACAATATAAAATAAAATTTAAAAAAAGGCTTATTAGGGAAGCCTTATGGTGAATGTTTGTTTTTTTTAGCAGGGAAAGTATACATCAGCCATGTTATAGTAGAAGAAATGCAAGCTATGTGTTTCTGTTGTTGTTTTGGGGGTTTCTGGGAGGAGGTTCAGCACTTTAACTTAATACTGCAGCAGTTCAACTATTATAATGGGAAAAAAATGGTATTTTATGTAATTGTTCATACATAACTTCAGTACCTCACTGCATCAGGTCATATTTTTTAAGTGCAGTAAAAGGATATTCCTAAGGGATATTATAAAGTGAAGTAGGTCTATCAGAGGCCCAATTGACGTGGCAAATGATCATTCAAAAGCCCAGTGTGCCTGTTGCGGCTTAGTTGCAGGGTGCTCCAATTCTGCAAAAGCGCCAAACAGGATGCAATCTTGAGCTTGTGTTTTTGCATTAATGTAATGTACAGTGGTTCAAATGTAACTAAATCATGAGAGAGTGGGTTATATGCAGGTAGACCGCCACTTTGTAACCTTAGTAGCCTATGTCCTGCAATGCCTTGCCTTCACAGCCTCATGTCATGTAATAAAAAGCCGGTGGAGCCTATTGGAGCTGAAAATGTTAATACTGCAGATGAATTGCGTTGCCTTGTAAAGCAATCCTGTTCAAAGTAAATGGGAGAAATTCTATTACAGCAGGGCATGCTTTACTGAACTAATATTTTTCCTTTTCTTTTAAACTATAATTGAAAAAACAAACTATAAGCACCAGAAGCCATTTTTGTTTTACAATGTGAGGAATATATTGATTCCCCTACTGCAGGGATAAGGGGAACACGTTTTAGATATATTTTCATCTGAATGATCTGTAAAAGGCTATTCATCACAGTTTAATTTACTAGATGGTTGAAATATTTCATTTCAGTAGCTGGACTCGAGTTTCCTTTCTTTTTAAATTGTTCTTGTAGTTTTTTTGTGTGTGTATGTGTGTGTGTGCGCTGTTGGGAACTTGGTGTTCTTACAAATTGAACAATAATTTAGTGCCTACGTTACTCAGACATAAAATCGGTACGATTGTTTGGACTGCCACATTGAAAAACAGTGGGATGGATGCACTCATTCACTAGCTGCTGACCAGCCTCGCAGGTCACTGTTACCCTGCCATGGTATCCAATATTATAAAAGGAAGGGAAGGGTGCTTGTGATTTTCTTCTGTAAAACTTGTAATCACATTAAATATCATGGATTTCATTGACTTCAGTGAACTGAACAATGGCATTGCAAAGCCTGATATTCCAAGCTTAGGTTAATGGCAAAGAGGAATGAGAACTTGTTTCTTTCATTTTAGTAGTCCTGGAAAATCAGAGCAATCATAAATACTAAAAAGCAGATTACGTATAAGTAAAGGATATGAGTCTTTTGATAAAGCAAACTGTTTTTAACTAAGTTCTGGAAGAATTATTATGACCAATATTTAGCATGTCATATGTTTTTCAGGGCCTGCACTCTCTCACATTGTTTTTATTTATATGTTTTTATTTATGTCAGCAGCCGTTTGAATTGCTTAGTGTACAGTATCTCATTATGTATAGCAGACTAGAGTACATTTTCAGCGCTATATTTGAATAAAGACAAACAAAATGGCAAACACATGTTCAGGTCTTTCCAAGGTCAATAATTCTATTAGGGGAACTTTGTTTTGTTTGTTGCTTTTTTTCTTGTGGCTGCTTATTCCACTTGTTGCTTATCAGGTGTATTTTAAGCACTTGTGATTGTATTTCTGTCCTCTCTTGTGTACTTTTTTTTTATTATTAAAGTTCCTACATTTGTAACTAAATACATAGTTTATCTAAACACTACCTACAGTAAAAAAAAAAAAACATGGTGTGGTGTTACAGCACATTGGTGGATGTAATTAGTGTTGCCAGGTGGCTTCTCAAAAAATACTGGACACAACGGTGAAAAATGCGGCGCGCTCAAAGTCGGTGGGGAGGTATGTTAGTTATACATTTTCAGACAGTTACGTAATTGTTTCCAAATTTCACTCCACGTATGCACCAATTTACACTATTTCATATTCTAGTTCGGAAAAAATTCTGGGAGGGGTTTAGGGATTGAGCGTCCTCTCAGCATTGTTTACGAAATAGAATAGTGCAAATTGGTGCATACGTGGAGTGAAATTTAGGACAAAATGACGTAACGGTCAGATAATATATAAATAACATAGCTGCAGTCATACATGTCGAGCTATACTGATCTTAATGCTCCTCCCACTGCTTCCAATATTGTTGCAACCCTCTTCCGCCCACTCACCCCCCCTCATCCTCTCACCCCCCTCATCCTCCTCTCACACCACCACCCCGTCCTCCTCCCTCAACACCTCCTCCTCCTTCCTCACCATCACCACTTCATCCGCCTCCTTCCTCACCACCACCCCGCCCCCTCCTTCCTAACCACCTCCTCATCCTCCTTCCTCATCCTCTCCCCCTCCTGGTATCTTAACTGTGAATGTCCTCCTGGCAGACAGGAACACAGTGGAGCTCTCCTCTCCCACATGCAAAGCTGGAAGAAAACAACATTTCCCAGCATGCAAATGGGGGAGCTGTGCATGCCCTTAATGACTTTGAGTCCTCCCATTGGTTAGTCTTCTCCTTGGCTTGACGCCGCCCATTGCCCTGGTTACCATACACTGCAGCCTGCTTCTGAATCAGAGGCAAGAGCCCCTGCACCCGGCCATCCTTCACACTCGCACTGTCTGCACGTCAAGAGAGGGAAAATACCGGACATATACATGTCCGGTATTACCTCTCATTTTTTACCAGACAGATCGGCAAAATACTGGTCTGTCCGGTTCAAAACTGGACACCTGGCAACCCTAGATGTAATCTATCCCAAAAATACTTTAAATTGACCACTTAATTAGAAAATTAAATATATTGGGATATTTATTATTATGAGGTAGTCTGGAAAAACACTAGATACTTTTCAGGCTTCTTGTCATTCTACCAAAATAAAAATGATACCTAAATGTATAAGGTAACTTCTGATACCTCCACTTCTGAGTGTCTCACATATAAAGAAGAGTCCTATTACAGTATATGTGGCTAGTGTACAGTAACATCTAAATATTTATGCTGGCTGAACAATTATACCTCTCAGGCTTCACAATGTGCAGATGATGTACCTTTGTGTTATTATTTAGATTTATTTTTAGTTGTGTATTGATTTATTTATTTTTATTTTTAGAAAAGAATTATATCTGCAGTGACACTTAACTTAAATGTGTCTTTTCTAGGTTATGGTCTCCACTGCCACAGGGCTATTATCACCATCTGCAAATTAATGGGAATCAAAGACATGTATGCAAAGGTTTCTGGATCCGTCAATCTTCTTAACCTCACAAGGGCACTCTTCCTTGGACTAGCGAAGCAGGTACGGAAGTTTGTTTTAATATAGCAAATGTTGTTTTATTAATTATTGTGGTAATTCTTTGCTTATTGGACACAACGAGAGAGACTCGTCTATAATGGATACTCTCTTGATAAAACATTCTTTTAAACTCTTGTATTGATAGATTTCATTTGAATAGATCTCTTGGCTCTGAACATTCTGTGCTAGCACACCTGAAACAGTGACATTTCAAGACCATCAAAAACAAACCCCCCCCAACGTCACTGCGTAAATAATTGGACACTGACACAATTTTCATAATTTTGGCTCTGTACGCCACCACAATGGATTTGAAATGAAAAACCGAGATGCAATAGAAGTGCAGACTTTCAGCTTTAATTCAAGTGGTTGAACAAAAATATCATATGAAATGTTTAGAAATTGCAACCATTTTCATACACCGTCCCCTTATTTCAGGGGCTCAAATGTAATTGGACAAATTAATACAATCATAAATAAAATGTTCATTTTTAATACTTTGTCGAGAATCCTTTCAGACAATGACTGCTTGAAGTCTAGAACACATGGACATCACCAAACGCTGGGTTTCCTCCTTTGTGATGCTTTGCCAGGCCTTTACTGCAGCTGTCTTCAGTTGTTGTTTGTTCGTGGGTCTTTCTGCCTTAAGTTTTGTCTTCAGCAAGTGAAATGCATGCTCGATCGGGTTGAGATCAGGTGATTGACTCGGCCATTGCAGAATATTCCACTTCTTTGCCTTAAAAAACTCCTTGGTTGCTTTCACAGTATGTTTTGGGTCATTCTCCATCTGTAAAGTGAAGCGCAGTCTAATCAACTTCGCTGAATTTGGCTGAATCTGAGCAGACAATATATCCCTATTCACTTCAGAATTCATCAGGCTGCTTCTGTCTTCTCTCACATCATCAATAAACACTAGTGATCCAGTGCCATTGTAAGCCATGCATGCCCATGCCATCACACTGCTTCCACCGTGTTTTACAGATGATGTGGTATGCTTCAGATCATGAGCCGTTCCAAGCCTTCTCCATACTTGTTTCTTCCCATCATTCTGGTACAGGTTGATCTTAGTTTCATCTCTCCAAAGAATGCTGTTCCAGAACTGGGCTGGCTTTTTTAGATATTGTTTGGCAAAGTCTAATCTGGCCTTTCTATTTTTGAGGCTTATGAATGGTTTGCACCTTGTGGTGAACCCTCTGTATTTGCTCTCGTGAAGTCTTCTCTTTATGGTAGACTTGGATAATGATATGCCTACCTCCTGGAGAGTGTTCTTCACTCGGCTGGATGTTGTGAAGGGGTTTTTCTTTACCATGGAAAGGATCCTACAATCATCCACCACTGTTGTCTTCCGTGGACGTCCAGGCCTTTTTGTGTTGCAGAGTTCACCAGTGCATTTTTTTTCTCAGAATGTACCAAACTGTTGATTTGGCCACTCCTAATGTTCCTGCTATCTCTCTGATGGATTTTCTTTTTTTTTTGCAGCCTAAGGATGCCCTGTTTCACTTGCATTGAGAGCTCCTTTGACCGCATGTTGTGAGTTCACAGCAACAGCTTCCAAATGTGAATGCCACACCTGGAATCAACTCCAGACCTTTTACCTGCTTAATTGTTGATGAAATAACGAAGGAATAGCCCACACCTGTCCATGAAACAGCTTTTGAGTCAATTGTCCAATTAATTTTGGTCCCTTGAAAAAGAGGGGTCTACATATTAAAGAGATGTAATTCCTAAACCCTTCCTCCAATTTGGATGTGAATACCCTCAAATTAAAGCTGATAGACTTCACTTTAAGCCCATATTCATGATTTAACTGTAACTTATTTTGGTACACAGCCAAAATAACAACATTTGTATCAGTGTCCAATTATTTCCGGACTTAACTGTACTTCTGGTACAGTACTTGTGACTTCATTATGCTATGCTATATGCTTTTTTAAAGAAAGTGTTAAAAATGTGTGATGCATTGATGTGACATGAAGTTAGTTACTTTTAACACCAACCTGTTTTTTCTTGAAACAGGAGACCCACCAAGAGCTGGCAGATAAGAAAAGCCTTCACGTAGTAGAATTTAGAGAGGAGTGCGGCCCCCTGCCTCGGATTGTTGCTTCACCTAAGGGAGCAGTCCGCATAGATCCAGAACCTGAAGGAGAAGTTCCAGATACCAAACTGGACTGGGACGAAATAAAATCGGCTCAGGGGATGAAACGTTCCATCTGGGCAAATGTCAAAAGGACAGTTTGGTGATCAGCAAGAGTAAAAATGGCAGTAGTCAAGAAAAAAAACTAAACAAACTGTAAATGTCTTTGGGGTCCTAAAAAAATGAACATATTCATAATATTGAAATATTGCTGCCATATTTTCTGCTGGAGCAGGTTTGACTCGAATGCAAGTTAGGATATTATTATATGATGATAATGTACTTCTCGTGCTCCAGTACTGGCAAAAAGCTTCAACACCCCTGCAAATGCTTATATACGTACTGTGGGACTTAACATTCTTTCAGGTCTCTACTAAGATAAAGATTTATGTTTACAATGCGTGAACAGACCTATTTGAGAATCCCTAGAGAGTGTCCAGTAGTTGGGAAAGGATTTGAAGTTTTTCTAATCTGTATAGCTTCAGCAAATTGGACTTTGAAGAAGACCTTTAAAATATCAGTTTTGTAAAGATTTAGCTGCCCCAGATAAATGTAGCCATCATGTGGAAGAAATAAAGAATTCTTCAAATAGATTTGGTTGTTTTAATACTTTATCTTCTAGATTTTGACGTGAATCACAGACATTGTAATTTAAGGTGATAGATATATCAAGAATTTCTTGACATCAGAAAAGGGGGAAGGGAAACACAAAAATGAATGTGCACCCTAAAAGAATTCACTTATATGCACACCAAACTAGTGTAAAAATTAACTTTGCTTCGCGTGTCTACCAGATGGCATAAATTCATGAATTGTAATGCAGTATATATATATATACTGTGCAGTATTGCAGCCAGCGGGAATAAAATGCTTCAATCCCTGCTTGGAAAATAACCCAATGCACTCGGGCAGAAAACAGTCACAAACCTCAATACACCCGGGTATACCCGAATTCGTGGGACTAGCCGAGCTCGAATAAAGTGTGTCGCCAGTGTAGGGGTTCGATGGAGAGAAGCGGCAGCGACGTCGAAGAAGAGTGGAGGAGGTGACCTGTGGATATCTGGTAGAGGAGAAGCGGCAGCGCCGTCGAAGTGACCTTTGGATTTCCGGGCGAGAAGCTGAGTCGTCTAAGAGCAAAGGAGAAAGTGACCCGTGGATTTCAGAGGCAGCGTCGTCGGATAGAACTGGAGAAGATGGCCTGTGGGTTTCCGGGAGGGCGGCGGCAGCGTCAAGGACGAGGGGTGGAGAAGACGGGCTAAAGAATTCCGGGTCAGTGACGGCAGAGTCGTCGAAGCGTATGGGAGGAAGTGGTCTGCGGGTTCGATTTGTTGGCTGCCAATCGTTTTGCACCGAGAGTACATCACCGTATATCTTCTTGACATAATAAGGCTGACGTCTATGAAAACCCTTAGCCTTTGTGGTCAGCAGAAAGTTTTCTTTATGGCCTTAGCCTGTCGCTTTTGCCTTGGCGTGGAAACGGCAACCGCCTTTTGCTTTTTCTGCTTGACAGGCACGGCAGAGGCGAGTGGGTTCCTGCGTCCGTAGAATCGGGTTGCTCCATGGAAGCAGGTGGCACAATGCAGTATCTGGACAAGGGCAAGTTCAGATAAAGATCATCGAGTGGTGGGCTATGCAAAGTGTGTAACCTTTTATGCATGGCGACCAGGTACAGGTGTTGAAAGTGGGCGTACTCTAATGTGAGTCATTACCGTATAAATACACCATCCATTTTGTGGATTCACTGCACATTGAATACACATCGACTAAACATCGAATATACATTCTTGTGTTTGTATTTCTTTCTACTCGCAGCAATGCCTGTTAAAAAGTTTTCCAAGGAGCTCAGCATCCGAATTAAGGAGATGTACACGAGCGGACACCGAATTGCTGCTATCCAACGCTGGTTAGCTACTTCTGGCATCGTTGTGCCAGCAACCACCGTGAGCTATCATGCACATGGAAAAAACAGAGACCGCAAAAGGGCACCAAGGGTAACTAACGCGTAAGTATATTTATACAACTTAAAAATAAAATTAATTTTTATTTAAATCTAATATTTTTGTTATTTCTGTTGATTTATATTACAACAGTATATATATTTTGTATATTTATATTTATATCAGTACAGTATACGTATATATTTTGTATATTTATATCAGTACAGTATATATATTTTGTATATTTATATTTATATCAGTACAGTATACAGTATATATTTTGTACATTTATATTTATATTACAACAGTATATATATTTTGTATATTTAGAATTTTTAAAGCTTTTTAAAAGCCATAAACCCTCATCGCCATATACAGTGTCTAATGCGCATGTGCAGGGACTTAGACAGTATTTCAATTCTAGTCCGTGCGTGTCGCGCATGCGCAGGAACTTAGGTGTATTTCCATGCTTGTTCGTATCCATTGCGCATGCGCGAGGCCTTAGAAAACATTTCTATATTTGTCCAAGCACATTGCGCATTGTATCGTGCCACCGCGCATGCGCAAGAACTTAGAATTTGTGAACGGTCCTCCCTCCGTAATTGTGCGCATGCGTGGGGACTTAGAAATAATTCCAGGCACTTTCATAGAACGCTAGTGCGAACTGCGCATGCGTAAAAACTTAGAATTTATTTCATCAATTTTTGTGTATTGTGCATGCGTGAACACTTAGAAATTTTTTCACGATTCCTGGTAGTTTGTGCATGCGTGAACACTTAGAAATTTTTTCACGATTCCTGGTAGTTTGTATAGCGCATGCCCAGGGACTTACAAACTACCAGGAATCGTGAAAAAATTTCTATTCCCGATCAAGTCATTCATAAATTGTGATACTCAATATGTAATCTATTTACTGACTTGTGGGTGCGGAATAAATTACGTAGGGAGGACCATCAGACCCCTAAAAAATAGAATACTAGAACATATCAGACTCATTAAGAAAGGGGACACATCCCATCCGGTCTCCAAACATTTTACACATTGCCCTAAAGGTAACATCAATGGGCTAAAAGTACAGGGAATTGAACAAATATTCTCTAAAGAAAGAGGAGGTGATTTGCTCAACCTCCTAGACCGCAGGGAGGCTTACTGGATATTCATGCTCCAGACTAGAACTCCCTGGGGTCTAAACGTAGAATGGAACCTGTCCCATTTTTTGCATAAATATTAATCAACTATATTACAACAGTCTTATATTATAGATAGAAAATAAAAAGAATAGCATCTTCTTCCCAGCATAATACTAATTCACTCGGTGTGAGATAACTCATGGTGGTCTTGCTTTTACTAACGGTCGCACTCTACCCCCAAACAAATTGGGAACCCTTTGAAAATCTCAAAAAATTGATAGTGGTCAAAATTATAGTTATAAAATTGTAACTTTAAACCAAGTACCTTAAGTCGCCTGCAGTTGGAAATACAACCTGTTTATGTAATATTAATCATGTTGATGGCTTATTAGCAAAGCAGAGTGATAATTGCTTGTATAAAAGTAACATACATTTGTTCTTCCTCAGCCTTGGGGACTTGGAAGAGAAGGCATACCAAAAAAGTCTTGCTTAATGTATATTTTGTTTTTAATTTAATCCTTTGTATAGATATGTTTTGAACAATATCTCAAAATGCACAGTGCATTATGAGGATATTGTTGTGGTTATTTTAGTAGGGTGTCATATATGTTACACTGTATGTCTTTTTATATGTGGGATCAGCAGGGATGAGAACACCAACTCACAACAAGTATACCTAAAGATTTGTTTATATGGATTTGTTCTTGTTGTGGGGCATTAGTGAGTGTTTATTTTAGTCAGCCCCAGTCTGTGTACACTGCAATAGCCTTTAGTGTGAGCGCAGGGGACCTGGTATGATTGGTGCAATGACGGCTGTTCAGCACCATCATTGGTGATGCAGCGACATGCACCGGCCTATCGGAGACCCGCGGTGACGTCACTGAGGGCAGGAGTAGCGATACAGACTGGATGAGCTTTGTTGGCCTCACGTTCCAGTCTGAGCATGCGCGGACACTCACCATGGGCGGTCCTTACCCACAAGCCTGTGGGTGGTCGGCGCGGCGCCACGAGTGACGTCACGCGCATGCGCACTGGACGGAGGGCCAATTTCGCACAGATTTCCTCAATTCACCCATTATTGCTCAGGTATTTAAGGTGCCTTATCCCAGCATACCCCACACTCCTTGATAAAGGACCCCCAGGTCCGAAACGCGTAGGAGGTTCCTGTCCTTGTCCCATCAAGGGGATCTCCTGTTGTCTCTCTGCATGCACAAATAAAGAAGCAGTTTTACTCTACACCTGGCTCCCTGGCTGTGCGCCATTCGTTTTTTCCTTCTGCCTACCACTTTATGATTTAAGCTGGTTAGGTTGGCGGCCACTTGTTCATGAGCCGTAGGTTTTGACTACACTTAAAGTCAATACTCCTATTCAATATAGTGGAGCAGCTAAATAAGGATTTATACTCCCAGGATCAAGATTTTCATTACTCAGTCTATATGGGATTCATTGGATGCTATACTTTATGACTGTGATTTGTTTCTGCTGCACCGAGGATGGACTTTATGTCCTTTTTCTGCTACACTTTTACTGGTGTATATCGTGCTCTATGACAGGACATCATTTTGACATGTATTTCATTAGCTGTGGCGATTGGATGAGCTACACAATAAAGATTTGGCAGCCAAGTGCAAAGTACTATTGACTCCTGACGAAGCCATTTGCAAAACGCGGAATCAGACGCACGTTGAGTCTTTTGTTACTTGCTGCTGTTTCTGCAGTTGTATCTGGGTCTTGTCGAGCCGTCACGTGGGGCGCAGCTATCGCGAGAGGAGGAGAACCCGGAAGTTCTGTGACGCAACCACTGGAGGACCCTCCGTGAGAGCTGTCTACATCACGGTACTCTCTCCTCTCCACTCCCGGGCAACTCTGCGCCGCACCTTATGCTGAAAATGCCTGTGTATGGGGCTGTCCTGTGAGTTTCCCCTGCCTACACCATTTGTATGCTGTTCATTATGAATACATCTTGTTGATCTTACCTTCACGGTCTCATTGCTTTTTGTTGCTATCTCCATTTTTACTGGTCATTTTAATTTTTTTCTTTTTCTTTATTTGATTGTGTGTTGTGCATTCGTTTGCCTTTGATACCTATTGGTATCCTTCCTGCTCTACCCTTGAGATTGGGTTATTGTTATTTTTTTTTGTGTTTTTTATGTGTGATTTCTCACACTTTTTCACTGTATCTGTCATCCCAGCCATTCGGTTTTGAGAAGTTCTGTGCTTACAGAGTTGCACTATATATCTTTCTGTTTTATTCCTTATGTAGTGAACCCAAGTGATTTAGAACGGCGCTAAACAACAGTGATAGTGAATGGTGAAAAAATAGATTAAATTAGATTGTAAGGTGTAATAGAAATGATTCTCAACCTTCACAGGGAATATGTACAGATTCCCTTATAAACAGTATAGATGTCCAAGGTTTGAAGGGAGCGATGGTTCAGGAACACCCCAAAAAAAGAAAATGGAAAATAATGGTGCAGCAAGTTTACACACTTATGAATAAAGTGAAGTCTTGGCTCAAATGAATTGCCTACTTACAAACGGTAAGTGGAAAAACAGCATAAACAGGGAACAAGGTGGATGGTAACTCAGGAGGGCTCTTCACCCAGGATGGTGTTCATAAAAGACAACAAGGAAATACCATGGTGTGGACCAATAGACAAATTTATATGGTTAAAAGCATCTGAAATGTACTCACAATATGTACATAGGTAACAGGCACGTAAGGTTTTACTTGAGGCAGTAGAGAGACGCCGGATAAGGTGGTAGACCTGCTGTTCACTTCAAAGTTCCCTTAGTCGGATCGCGGTGAATAGCGTCTGACATCACGTACGGCAAGGACTGACAGCTTCCGGTTGAGCGGAGGGAGAAGCGGATGACAGGACGGCACGGCAACCTCTTCACCTTCAAGTTAGGAGCAGCTGCATAAAGTGTTGAAAGCTCTACGCGTTTCGCTGAACTGGCGTCGGCTTCCTCAGAATTATGCTCCTGAGGAAGCTGACGCCAGTTCATATGTACATATTTATAATCAATAAGTGTTTATGTGAAAAACTAATATGATCAATAAAAATGACATTTATTTACGAACTCTGTACACTAGTTCCACAGGGCCTAAATGTCGAATTCGATCTTAAATCTTTTCTGTTAGATAAATAAATGTCATTTTTATTGATCATATTAGTTTTTCACATAAACACTTATTGATTATAAATATGTACATATGTACAGTGGTTGACAAATCACCAAAAATCTACTCGCCACACAAAAAAATCTACTCGCCACCTAGTACCAAACGTGTGCTGCTTGGGCCAATATTTACTCGCCCAGGGGTTAAATCCACTCGCCCGGGGCGAGCAAATGTATAGGTTTGTCGAACACTGCATATGTATATATATATGTGTGTATATGCATATATATGTATATACGTCTTTTAATATATATGTATCCATGTATACTTCACACATTATTAGTATTATATAGGTTTAACGCACACTGTCACTAATCATGTTATTCACTGAAGTGCACTACAATATATGTAGTTTGACATTTGTCAATTGATTTCATATATATATTACATTTAATATTAATATTCACTTATCACTTGATATTATTTATATTAGGTATTAGTTAGGCCACTGTGACTAGCCACTTTGTCACTATAGATTGCATGTTGTTCATCTTCGACATTAATGAATTTAGATTGTCATGTTTATGATTTGTGTTCTTTATTATAAGCTGATATTCTCCTGTTAGTATTTATATGTCTATTGATTGCATCAGAGGAGTATTTTATCTTATGCTGATGATTATGTTATGTTTTGTTTTGTTGTCATGTTAATGTTGCTGATACATGACGCAGTTTGAGAAATGCTCCACTGCGCATGTCCGGGACAATTAAAATGGTACTATGTACCTTTAAATTCTTTCCATAAATACACGGACACACAGGGACTTTATTCATTCAATTCTACCCCTGAGGAAGGAGGCAGAGGCTTCCGAAACGCGTTGGGTGGTCCATGGTATCACTGTGCGTTCCATCAGCTGTCCTGATCCCCGCAAGCCGTGTTGTGCCTCTTTTTTACCGAAGCATCTTTGAATTTGCCGCTTTTAGGACCCCCCACACCACCGCGAGAAGCTGGGGATTCTGCGGCTAGACTCCTCTGACGCCGGGCGCATCTGCGCATGTCCAAACCACGGAGGACGGAGGCAAGGCATTCAGACTGCTTCCCCTGCCCTTGTGATAACGTGGACGGACGCTCACTCTACTGACTGCACACAGCTACACGTGGCAGACGCCAGAGAGACGTGCAGGAGCTGTACCAGCGTTCTATGAGAGGGGATACTCTCTGATTATCCACTGCTCATTACCATCTAGGCTCCGGTAAGCGGGCATTTCAGCCAGTTACAGGATACTATTGGGGCCTTCATTATAGTCACATTTGTCTTATACATGTTTTTATGATATATTAAATGTTTTTTATTTAGTCATCTGTGTGGTTCAGCAACATTGTTAGTCATTGTTAGTTTGTCCTTGAGTGTTTACAGTATCAAACTATGTTTTCCTTTTTTTATATTTCATATCGGATCATCGTCTGCTGAGATCATCATTGGATCCGCCATACGCCATCTGGTTGTATATATATATATTTTTTACTTTACCTAATTATCTTTGTGAGCGCCATTGATACAACTTCAGTTCCAGAATAAAGGCACCAGGAACTTTTGTCATACAAGTCTTTTTATCAGGTCTTTTTACCATGGGGACCGCACACCACCCTTCAAACATTGTATATTTTCTTTATTGTTTTTGATGCTTTGTGCTTCCATGAATGCCCACGCTTAACACTAAGAGTGAGGTATATCTCTTCATTGCTTAACTGAGACCCGGGCCCCCCTCCTTTTCTCTCTGGGATACACCTTTGTGTTATCCCAGTAGTGCTAGGCACATCGGGAATCCTAGCGGGTCCTATACAAGTCACCTAAATATATTTTGTCCGTGCGGGAACTGCCACTTCCCTGCAGCCTGAGGGGACTGTTAATGCAGATCCGCGGTTAGAGCTGATCCGTTGCCACCCAGGAGTCCTTGTTACTGAGGCCCCTCTGTGGCATGCCGGTTTCATACTTCGTATCTTATAATGGACTCCCTTTATCCTCTTCTGGGATCCTAACTTAACTAGGGTACAGTCCCTAGCTACAGCATAATAAAGTAGGGGGGGGCGGTCTATTGTATTACAAACATCCCTATCTCTTCTCCCCCCGAGGCTCCTCTCCTCTTGTCCTCCCTGAACCTGCCTTCTCGAACCTTTCTCCCCTTTTATACTCTCCATGATGTCATGATCTCATGGCAACACAGGGTGGGGCCCGATACACACTAACCCTACTATTAACCCTTTAGAGGGTGGTTTATAATTACTTGAATGGTTCCAGAGGGACCCATAGTGCTCAATATCGATCCTTCAAACTCTGGTGATCCTTCAGTTGACAGTAAAGAATACTTTAAAACTCGTGCTGGACAATGTTATTTGTCTTAGACAACAATATGGCCCAAAGAGTCAGCCTAGAAAGCTATGACATCATATTTGAACAAGTAATAAATAAAAATTCTCTAATTTCCCAACATTCAGTGTCATAAGAGGTAGGAACATTGCGGAACTCTTCGGGACCACGTAGGTCTATTATCTACACTCTTCTACCAAGTACAGTATAGAGGCCAGGAAGAAACTTAAGCTGCTAGTTTAAACCACATTGGAGAATCATTTTGTAACTATCTCAACTTAAACTGGATCAACCTACACTTCTCCAGGATATTTGCATTACAAATTTAAAAGAAAACACATTTGGTTAGATTCACACTTCAAGTGCTTTTCATGCACCATTCTATTGCAAGAGACTGGCAATGGCAATTCTGTGAGGACACGCAAACTACGGGTGTGAGGAGAGAGAAAGGGATGCAGAAGCTGTGCATGAGGGAGCAGGCCTAGGGACTTAGCGGGAAGCAATCAGGTAAAGACTCACTGCTCTCCAGTGTCACTTCTGCCTCCCGGCATGTCACTTCCATCTCCTCTACCCTATATGTCACACTTCTCTTCCACCCATTTGTCAACCCCCTCTCCTCCCTTGTCATCCTCTCCTCCCTTCTACCTATGTGTCATCTCCCCTCCCATATCACCCTGTCCGCTGCAACCAAGTATACCCCTGTTATTCCACTTTATGTCACCCATCTTACCCCCTTCATTGTATCACCCCCCCTCCCCACCATGTCACCCCTGATAGAGAGAGGGGGATGGGAGAGATGGGTGGTGGAGAGAGAGGGGGGGGATTGGATGAAGGGATGGGGGGAGAGAGATACCAGTGACATTTACATATATGTAATAATGAAAACTCAAGAAAAAAGTCTACGTGTAGGTTATAGTGACTTTACTGTATATAAACATTTCCTGGTGCGGCCCGAGTCTTGCAGTATTGCAGAAGAATTGGCCCCCAAGTTATTCGCAGTTCGATGGGCCTGATACTGTATAAAGCACTAAAAAATATATATATATATATATATATATATATATATACTTAGTTGATAATGAGTTAATAGAGAGAAACTAAATAATAAAATATTTGACAGCAGAAATCTGTTTCATAGAATCTGCAAACAATAGTAAGGCAGTGTGAAAATACACCAGAACTGTTATAAGTACTATTATTCAGAGATGCCCATTTAATCAAAATGCCTTGCAGCTAAAAATGTACAAGGTCATTATTATTCAGATTTAGTAGTAAAGATCGGTGCTTTCCTCTGGGTCTTGCTCCAAGTATTGCAAAGCAGATGTCATGCTAGCCAATAAGTTATCATTTTTCATCTGCAGAACGCAGTCAGCGTACAACATCCAGAAAGTTTAATTTATGGCTATGGAAACATTTTCTCCAGACTCATTAACTTTTATAATGTAAAAAAAATGCATTCTGATATTGAAAATGCAGAAGAAGCAATTTAGAAACCACTATTGTTCATCAGTAGTTTATAATTTAAGATATGGTTCTAATTTGTCTTTTGAATCACAGCAGACGTGTGCAGTCTTGTGTTAAAAGAACTTGAATCTTTAGCATTAGTCTTCAATTGCAAACAAAAGCTTTTGGTGACCTCTAGGACCACAAAATTTAAAATATAACCCATTTACTATAAGGAATATATATATATATATATAATTTTTTTATGAGCATGCTATATGCATTTTTAGTGTGATGTAAAAATAGAAATAGAGCTAAGGTGTTACTGAGATATTTTGGCTGATATTTAATAAGCTGTGCTATGCCATAAGGCACTTTTCTGATGCTGGATAGCCTCTCAAGTGAATGGACTGTAAAGTGCCTTCTGGAACTGGAAGGTGTGTTAAAAGCTGTATAGATTATTAACTAAAGGTCAATAAAAGGAAAATTGTCAATATCCGAGTTTACCGTTAATGTAATTTAATCGACCTATGCACTAGTAGTAAAGCAGTGAAATGGGTTTGTTTACCATGGCAATATTTGTTATGTAGTGTATGCATTGGCCTTATAGGCTGGAGCAATAAGATTAGCATTACAACGGAAACAGGGTTTTGGTGGTACCAAAAGATAATTAAATAACCATATTATCGAGGAATCAACCAGGAGAGGGGCATTACTGAATTTGGTAATATCAAACAATGTAGAAGTAATAACAAATATTGAAGTCCGGGAACATTTGGGAAACCGTGATCATAATGGTCTCATTTGAAATAAACTCTCAAAAACCTTATTATATGGGTTCAACAAAGACTTTACATTCTAGGAAAGAAGATTTTAATAAATTGAGGAATGATCTGCAGGAAAAAAATTTGGAAGATAAACAGGCAGTCTTTAAAATTTTGTTAGATAAGTACACTTATCAGTGTACTATATTTATTAATAAACACACAATACCAGCAATCTCTAACCTCAGAACCCACTACATACATACATACACATATTAGTGTCAAAAGGAGTCCTAATGAGCATGACCAAATGTATACAAGAAAAGACAAAAATACTCAATGCTACATGCAATGTGACAAAATACATAGTTAAATATTTCAATGTTAGTAATGGGTAATTTAATTAAACCCTTTGGCCAAAGCTTTATAAGCCTGCAGCCACTTCCCAGCATGACCAGTTGCAGGTCCTAACACTCACTACCTGTGAAAAGTCTAATTAACCTCTGCAGTGGAGGGAATCAAATTAAATCAAAATAGCAAAAATTGAAACTGAAAAATGATTGCAATAGAAGATAAGATCAACCCTAAAAAGTTTAAGTACCTTAATAACAAAAATATTAGAAAAGATATAGGATCTTTTCAGTATGAGATGGGCAGGGAAATTATTGGAGATAAGGGAAAAGCAGAGGTATTAAATACATTATTTGCCTTTCTATTTACCAAGGAGGAGTTAATTGCAAAAATATTGCCACAGGAGGATGCCACAATCTCTACATTAACGAACAATTGGTTAACTGTGGACGATGTGCATAGGCGGCTTCTTAACATTAAAGTATTAAAGCACCCCTAAATGCAAGACACCAAAGGCGGACCTTAAACACTGCCTCTGGACATGCATACATATATCTAGATATTGGGACCAAGTGCTAGACTATATGAAAACAAAATTAAAAGTCTCATGGACAAAGGACCCAATACCTATTATATTTGCAAATATAGAGAACTGGATGGAGGGCAAACAAATCAGTAGAGCAGTAACCAGACCCACAGAGATTATACTACTAGCGGCAAGAAAGACAATCATGATAAACTGGATACAAACACAACAGCCCTCAATGGAACAACTATATGACACACTATACAAACTAATGACAATAGACAAACTGGAGACGTCCATAGACAGAAACAGAACAACGGAAGATTTCCGCCAAAGATAGGACTGGTTCCTCGAGGAAAGAGACTCGCAGACAGGGGACAGTTTAGTCTAGGGTAAAGACTGGAGACAGAGGACGGAAAGGGGTGAACAAGACCAACACGACAAGTTAGGTTAGAATACAAGGTTAAAGTTCAAGGTTAATTAGATAGGAATCGAGCTGGAGAAAACCGTATCCATAATGTGTAATACAAGTAGGTAACGAGGGGAACAGACCCGGAGAAAACACAATCACTCGCACTCAGAGCAAAAATGAATCCAAGCTTGAATTCAGAGTTAAGAAAAATGTATGATTAATATATGAAAAATATGTAAACAATATATGTGAACAATGGGCGACACAATGTACATTTAACAGCACAATTTTTTTCAAGTTGTTCGCCTGTATACTGAAAATGTACCCAATAAAAAAGATTTGTGAAAAAAAAAAAAAAAAAGTATTAAAGCACCTGGCCCCGATGGCATGCACCCAAGAGTTCTTAAGGAGCTAAGTTCATTAATAGCCAAACAATTATATGTAATATTCAAGTACTGCATTTCCAATAACTCAGTACCACATAATTGGCGTAAAGTACCCTGAGGAATGTCCCGTTTGTGGGTTCGAAACGTTGGTGATTTGTGTCTTTTCTACAATATATATTCTACAAATCTTAACCTGAGTGCTGTCTGCTGATTCCCGTGCGAACAACGGTGTATATATATATATATATATATATATATATAGGTGTGTGCATGCTCCATAGTACAGATCAATTTTATAATAAAAAGATGATGGTATAGCAGTTGAAGGTACAGTACCAAACAATTCATTCTTTGAAACTTATTGGTAAAATGTTACCACACTCAATCTTACTTTAAGATGTGGGGATTAACTGCAATGGCTGTGAGCCAAGATTATCCTGGATGTTCCACGGAGGGTACAAGAACCGCCAGGATGGTAGATGGTGTGTACGGGATGGTATAATGGATCCGATTCATTATCCCATCACAAGACAGAGATGATACTCCCAGAGAGCTTGTGTCTAGCGGTGCTGTGGGAATCTCAGCACTGACAGACCTTTAAATCCCAGCTGTTGCATTATACCGTCACTGCCGCGAGCGTCACCTCTCTAGTTCCTGTATGGAGGCGTGCTGGTGGGTCAGGTTCTGCAGGAAAATGGTGATGAGAATAGTCCCAATGTGTTTCGAAATAAATTGGCAACTTCTTCAGGGTGGGTAAATGAATACACTTTGCTCAGCTTTAGTTTATTAAATCAATTGTATATGAGGTGCACTACAGAATATTGAAATAGAAAATATCTGAGGGGAGTATAAAAGATTTAGTGCACCATTAAAGTAAGTAGCACCATTCAGGTGTACCATTAGTGGCAGTTCGTGTCTTCAATGGGAAAGAAAAAGTGTACCCAATCGGCTGGAAAGGGGCAGGTGAGGCGGGGGGGGGGGGGGGGGGGCAAGGTGCTGTATGTGTGTCCTCCATCAGGTGGACTACATCGGCTCCCTCTCTGTGCAAGGATCCTGAGAGACTAACACTGTGAAGGACGGTTTCCCTAAATGGGGTTAAAAGGGTTACAAAAGGGAGGATATACAGGAATCTTTTGAAGAAGTCCAATATTTGGACAGGCAATCCCTTTTTCTCAAAAAATCTAGTTCAGAGTACATCAGATAGGGAGGAGGTCCCCATAATCATTTCTCAATTCAATCAGTTTAGTAATCAGGTAAATACCATCATACATAGAAATTGGGATCTGCTCTATATGTATGCGAACCTACATACTGTACATTTGTGGATTCAGGGCTCTAGATTTGTTTTCAGGCGGGTGATAACAAATGCAACCTATATATATAATTATATCTGTAGCCCTTCTGATAATGTATCCACCTTTTCCAGCAGGAAATTGTATAGATGTGGGGGATGTAAAGTGTTTTCATATATGAAACCTTCCTCCTGCTTCTTTTCTCATGTTCCTCACTGGAAATTTCACATAAATAATTTTATCAACTGCAATACAGAATATGTTATATATCTCTTGGTGTGTAGCTGTGGGAAAAGTTACATAGGGAGAACTTTGAAAATAAGGGTCATGAAACATCTTACTTACTGTATAAGGAAAAAAGATCTCTCTCATCCAGGATGGAAACACTTCACAGAATATAATCGGGCGGTATCAAAAACTTATCCTTCCTCTGAATTAAGAAAATTCCCATGAAGGAACGAGGTGGAGACAAACTCAATTTACTGGACCGTAGGGAGGCTTTTTTCAATTTTACTCTAAAAACTCTCTTCCCTAGGGGTATGACTATTGAATGGAAGTTAAATATTTTTTTGGGATAAGCTAGATTATTAAAGACAATACTCTCTTGTGGCCCTTTACATGCTTTTGGATCAAGTTTGGTGACCCTTCACATGTTGTTGCATGTTGTTACATGTTTTGGAACGTTTTGAATGTCCTTAAACATGTCTAGCTACTGTATCTATATTTGCCTATGTTCATGATTTCGATGTTCGCTATACTTTTTTATGGATGCTCTCCTCTATATATCATGTGGCTCTACAAATCTTCATAATAAGTGATACCTTATATGAAAGTTACAATTTCTTATTATATTGGTATTTCCAAATGTTTTTTTGTTCATCTGAAATTGGGCGCGCTTGGTCAGCACGCGCGCTGCATCATGACATTTTGCGTGCAAATTCAAAAATACCAGAGGGTACATAAGAAGGAAGCTGGGGATTGTATTGTTACTCCTTGATAAAGCACCTTAATGTGCTAAATGCACAGGAGTATCCTTGGTACCTCCTTTTTAGTCATGCCTTACTTCAATTTTGTTTGTCACCCCTAGTTATGCCAACTTATTTAGGGGTTGCTGGGAGAAAACCAAAGCCTGGTGGGCAACCCATATGGGGTGGGCCTGGTATACTATGGCCATTTCATAGACAACATTCTTATAATTTGGGATGGTGAGGAGATTGAATTATTCAAGTTGTTTTCCCACTTTAATGATAATGATTTGGGTCTCATTTTTACTTTTGTTACTAATCCTAAATCCATTGTTTTTTTGGATCTCATTCTCTCCGTGACTGAGGACCAGCATATAAAGACTGATGTTTATTTTTAAACAGTTTCTTGCAACAACTATTTGGAAGCAACCAGTAATTATTATTAAAAATGGATAAAAGCATCCACTTTGGGCAGTTTAGCCGTCTCAAACGTAACTGCTCACTAGCAGCAGATTTTGAGAAACAGTAACTCTGTCTCAAAGAAAAATTTCTATATAAAGGCTATAGTATCAAACTGGTCGAAGAATCATTTCTTAGAGTAAGCGGTATGGCTAGAGTGGGCCTTTTGGCAAGGCACACGGACAGGGTCTCAGATAGGACATCCTCTAATCGAAAGTGTAAGGTTAAAACTGTCTTATGCCAAGCTCTGGAATTGATAAGGTTAAAAAGAATACGCTGGCCTTGCTATTTTCACGGGAGGCTATCGTAAATGGCTTGAGACCAACTGTTCAATGCTTGTCAAAATATTGTTAAAACAAGACCACAGAGGACAGGGTTGCCTTATAAGTCACCATTGTATATGTCTCTTGCTCAGCAGTTAAATGTTTTAAGCTCTACAGAAAAGGCATTATGTGAAGGATACATGTAAATTTAGATGTGTACCCATATTTGTAACAGATGACAACTGTATTTTTGTCCCTGCCTTGTGTATATAAACCTGCTTGTGAACCATTAAAATTTAGTTGTAAGGGAGGCGCATGCGCAGCAGGAGCAGAGATGGCAGCTTAACTCGATCGCTCTGAGTCCCGCCGGCAGTAAAGATTTGAATGCGCATGATAAATCTCAACATAACACCATAAAAACAGCTGGAGTAAGGAGACGAAAGTAACAGGCATAAGGCTTCATGGCGGCCACAAGGCGAAAATCAAAGCAAAAAGAAGACGTTCGCAACTACTTTGTGGGGGCACATAAGGAACAAGAGACAGACAGCATGGCGGCGTCTGAGTCTGACTCCGGTCCGGAGATGGAAGCGACGACGGAGAAACAGACGGGTGCCCTGAAAAAAGAGATAGCTAAACTCCTCTCTGATTTAAAGACTTTCTTTCGCGGGGAGATAGACGCACTGAGGAAAGATATACACGGCATCGGGGCCCGCACTAATGATCTAGAGGAGAAGATGGACGAATCTGCCCGCTGTCAGACTGCCACAGACTCCAGAGTCACTATACTGGAGAGAAAAGTAGCAGAACTGGAAGAACGAAATGAAGACAGCGAAAACAGGGACAGGCGGAACAACCTGAGGGTACGGGGGATACCGGAGGAGATCCTGGACCCCGAGCTACTGCTTAACCGATGGATGACATCTATAATGCCAGGAAAAACGGAATCAGAACTGGTAATGGACAGATGTCACCGGGCATTGCGGGCCAGGCCACTTCCCAACAACCCCCCCAGAGATGTGATCCTGAGACTGCACCACTTTAAGACCAAAGCGGACATAAGTCAAATCACCAGAGCCACCCCCACGATTAAATTTGAGGGAATAGAGTTGTCAATATTCCAGGACATTTCTCCAATCACCTTAGCAAGACGACAGGCTCTACAACCTGTCACCAGACTCCTAAGGGAGAAAAATGTCCGCTATCGCTGGGCTTTTCCCTTTGCCCTAATTGTAACGCAAAATGGCCGGTCGCATGTCCTTAAACATATTGCAGAGGGGCAGGAGTTCTTGACCAAGCTGGGCTTCCCCAACGCCCTACCACAGGCTGAAGTGCCGGTCGGCCGAACAACCAGAAGGACCGAATGGGAGAAGGTGCGACAACCATCTGGTCAAAAACAAGCTAAAGCTGGCCCTTCAAGACCGGGGTGAACATGAACATTAAAGTTATACACTGAAGTTTACAGTTTTGTTCACGAGTTATGTTTGTTGCCGAGTTTGGAGCTATCTACCCTTACGAACTATAATCCCCACATATAGAGGGCTAAACTACATCCTTCCTCCTGCGGATCGATCATTAATGGCGAACCGGACAGAACTAACAGCAGAGAAAATACCGCAAAAGATGCTGTTTTTCCTAACACTTACCAAGATGGCTTCACGGGGACCCACGAGGCGCCAAGAGGAGCTGGGCGGGAGAAAGCGGAGACGAAGGGCTGAATACACATGGCGGCGGACGTTTGAGCGCGAAATCCAGGAGCTCCAGAAGACTCCGCCCGCGCACCACGCCTACTTCAGCAGCTACTAACTGCCCGATCTGCGCACGACCCTCAGACGACGTAGGAGACTCACATCTCACGAGAAGGAGGCGCCCGGAATGACGTCACTGCCAGCGCCTCTGGCTCAGGACGTTCAAGACGACGGAAATCTGAGCCTAAGAGACAGCAGTTGCAGCCGGACGGCTTGCGCTGACCGTCGGAGCTTTCCAGAGGGGTCCGCGCACTCCCCTAAAAGGGAAAAAGGCTGAGCTTAGTATATAGACGCAGGGTATCCAGTAAAAGACTTTTTATTGCAGGAATAAAACTTTGCAGTTAATAGAGGGTTGACGGTAGAAACTAGTTAGAGTTTTGTAAGACTCAAGAAGAGTCATAGTTGAGGTTTAATTCAATGTTTATATGCTGCATGGTAAAATAATGAGAGCGATTTGCTGCCGGCAGAGGGGCGGGAGTCTGTCCTCTCTAGTGCCTGTTGGCATGTGCCTCTGGGGTTGGAATGTGGCCTTAAGCCGCATTCTAATCAAAGACCTGGGCTGCTGGGGCCTAGATGATCTCCCACGGCCCTACCTAGGGAAGTGGGAGCGTCTGGACCTGGAGCGTTGTGCCCGGGCAGCAAACCGCAGGTCTTTACAGACCACTGCGGTTTCCCTTGTGTATAAAACAAGGTTATATGTTCCCTGTCACTCCCCTATGTGTTTCCCTCCCCTCCGGTATCCTCAGAAAGGCAAACTGGGCAACACAAGACCTGTGGAGCGACTATGATCACCGGCCAAGACGTCCAGACCCGGGTAGGAGGAGCAAGCTATGCACACGCGTAGACTCATCACACACACACAAATGTCTTTAACATTCATATCCCAGAATGTTAGGGGATTTAACTCCCCTCAAAAACGCAGCAAAGCGTTCGCGGAATTTAAACGCAGAAACTCGGATGTTTTATTCCTTCAAGAGACGCACTATTGCCGGAATAAGAATCCGAGTTTTATAGACAAACAATACAGGAAATTCTATCTGGCCTCAGCTAAAGAAAAAACGAAGGGTGTAGCTATCCTGATTCACAATAGAATCCCATATGTGTTAGAAAAGATCAAACGTGACCCAGAAGGTAGATACCTTATTATCGTAGGCACCTTACAGCAGACTAGGGTAACGATGGCCTGTGTATATGCCCCCTGTGAAAATAATCCCCAGTTTTTTACAGAGTTCTTTCTCAAATTACAAAATTACACAAGTGGCAACGTGATACTAGCGGGAGACTTTAACAAGGTCGTAGACCCTCGCATTGATAGATCTCCGGGAAAAGAGAAAGGGAGGCAAGCAGGAACCAAAGAGCTGCTGGAAGGGTTACGAAGGGGAGGTATGGTGGACATATGGCGAGAACAACACCCAGGCGAGCGCTCATACACATTCTACTCCCACCCACACGACAGCTACAGCAGACTTGACCACTTCTTTGTATCGGGCAGACTGGTCCCGCAAATATCCGACACTCTCATCCATGACATTACATGGTCGGATCATGCATCTATTGAGCTAAGATGCACTCAAATCAGACAGGTTAGCCCGGGAGCAAACTGGAAGCTGAATGAGTCCCTTATTAAAATACCCGAGTTGGCGCAGGCAGTCAAAGACGAAATCAGACAATTTTTTATTACAAATACAGGCACTGTGGAATCCCATGGCACGCTGTGGGAGGCTCACAAGGCCACAATCCGAGGAACTCTGATTGGTCTGGCAGCAAGACGTAAAAGACAAAGAGAAGCGAAATTGACACAGCTATATCAGAGGTTGCATGATCTCTCTGCACTACATAGCCGATCAGGTGGAGATGACATTCTAAAGGAGTTGAAAGATATAAGAATTGAGCTTAATCTTCTCCTCACATCCCAGGCCGAGAGAGATATCAGTTGGACAAAGAGGAAATTCTTTGAGAAAGCCAACAAGCCAGACACTATGTTAGCTAACAGGATTCGTAATAGGCAACCGAGTTATAACATACAAACTATAAAAACCAAATCGGGAGAGATGACCTCCAACCCCAAACGCATAGTGGAAGAGTTTAGGCTTTATTATGAACAGCTATATAATGGGGAGAAAGTGACACACAACCCAAAAACAACCAAACTTTTAAAGTCTTTCCTAGAGGAAGCAGCCCTACCAGAGCTGAGCAGGCTGGAGAACGAAGCAGTCCAATCTGATTTCACGTTAGAGGAGTTGACAGCGGTAATCAAACATCTCAAACCCTCCAAGGCTCCAGGCCCAGATGGGTTTTCTAACCTCTACTACAAGAAATTTATAGGGGTGCTAGCGCCACATATGCTTAAATTGTTTAATGGAGTTCTGACGGGGGAACCCTTCTCGGCTCAGATGCTTCAGGCGTCAATATCCATAATTTATAAAAAGGACAAAGATCCCACAAACTGCCAAAGTTATCGGCCAATATCTTTAATAAATTCGGACGTTAAAATGTATTCCAAATTATTGGCCAATAGGTTGAGTATGATCCTGCCAAGGCTCATCCACCCGGATCAGGTTGGCTTTATTAGAGACAGACAGGCGGCCGACAACACTAGGAAAATAGTAGATATAATTAACTTCATTAACGCCAACGAGATCCGAGGAGTTGTTTTAAGTCTAGACGCGGAGAAGGCCTTTGACAGGATTGATTGGCCATACATGGAGTCCACGCTTGAGGCATTTGGGTTTGGAGACAAAACTATAAGGGCAATAAAAACATTATACACGGCCCCGTCCGCCAGGGTAGTACACCAGGGCTTCCCATCTGACCTGTTTAAAATTAAAAGCGGTACCAGACAGGGCTGCCCACTATCGCCCCTGTTGTTCGCCCTATGTGTGGAACCGCTGGCAGCGCACGTACGCCACAACCTGGACATCACAGGAGTGCAAAAATCGCTCTATACGCAGATGACATTATATTAACGCTGACAAAACCGCTTACTTCACTACCCAATCTGTTCGGGCTACTGGATAAATTCAGCAGGATCTCCGGTTTTAAGATTAACCAATCGAAATCGGAGGCGCTGAACCTAAATATCCCAAAAGAGACAGAGAAACTAATTGAGCTTAACTTTCAATTTAAATGGCAGTCCAAAGCCATAAAATATCTGGGAATATTTCTCACTAAACATAACCGCAATCTCTACCAAGAGAACTACCCGAGACTCTTAAGAGCCCTTACAAAGGAACTCAAAGAGTGGTCTGCCTATGGGATATCCTGGATTGGTAGAATCTTCTGTGTGAAAATGAACCTCCTCCCCAGGATACTATACCTGTTCCAAACTCTTCCGATACCCGTGATAAGATCAGACATTATAGCACTGCAGAAAGCAGTTACAAAATTCATTTGGAAAAATAAAAAACCACGGGTAAAAATGTCAATCATGCAAAGGCCTAAGGAAACTGGAGGCCTGGCAGTGCCGAACTTGATGGCTTACTATAAAGCGGCCCAACTGTGTCAAATAACGCAGTGGCATGGTGATCCGGAGCTGAGGCGATGGGTAGCTCTGGAGAGGGAGGTATGTGCCCCGCTGGAGCTCAAGGATATTATTTGGTATCCCAAGGTTAGGCTGAAAGAGCTAAAGAATCCACTACCCTCTGTGTTGAGTTCTCTCTCGGTCTGGGAATCGACCAAACATAGGCACTCATTGACCTCTAAAGAGTCGTTAATGGCCCCTTTATATGGTAATCCTGACTTTGCTCCAGGGCTAATCGGCAGGAACTTTACACACTGGCAAAAAGGGGGCTTAAGAAGGCTTAAGGACCTGGAGGGGCGCGACACAATCAAAACATTCGAGATTTTACAGTCAGAAACGGGCTTACCCAACACAGATTTTATTAGATACCTCCAGGTTCGGGCATTTTATACCAAACACACAAACAGACCACCGCTAACTAATTTTGAAAAGCTCTGTGATCGGGGAACAGATACACGGGGACTCATATCTGCCCTGTATGGGGTGGTGGCCAGGGCGGACACGGATGACTCACATAGACCCAGTTTCATGACTCAGTGGGAAACAGACTTGACTGGACCGTTAACAGACGATGAGTGGACGGCGATCTTCAAAGCTGCGGCCAGCAGCTCGATCTGTACGACACTGAAGGAGAACTCATATAAAGTATTGTTGAGGTGGTACCTCACCCCAGTTAGATTAGCAAAATTTATCGCGGGAGCTTCCCCCCTATGCCCCAGACAGTGTGGGGAACAGGGAGATCTGGTACATATGCTGTGGTCTTGTCCACGAATCATACCCGTCTGGACACAAATTAGAGACTGGCTTCAAAGGGTCTTCTTGGGCCTCAAAATTCGACTAGATCCGTGGGTTTTCTTACTGGGCAGGCCCACTGACGAGGTATCTAGATCAGGAAACAAACTCATAGCACATTTTGCTACGGCGATGAGGTGCGAGACCGCAGCATTATGGAATCAGAATGCAATTCCATCAATAGATAAAATTCGGAACAGAATTTGGTTCGCTTGCCAGATGGAAAAGTTGACAAGTCTAGTCAACGACACTGGCCCAAATTTTCAAAAAGTCTGGTCACTGTGGCTGGAACAGACAGATATCCCAGGGATGAGCAATGCCACCGTCTGGCTTTGATAGTAATAGGTGGGCTCTCCTTCGGTGGCGGAACAGACACACTAGAGGGTGGACACACAGTTAGACATATAGGACAAAGGCAGGAGACCTTCGGTTGCACCTGGTCTTTGGGCCTAGCGGGAGGACTAATGCGTCAGTTCTGCATACGCGGAAAGAGTCGGACGTAGTGGAACGCCCGGAGGAATCTACACTTTCCCACTAGACGATACCTGGTTCCCACCCCCCCCTCCCTCTCCCCCCTCCCCCTCTAACCATCCCCTCTCATGTCATCCCCATACCATGTTCGTCTCGATGTTGTATGTCTTAAGGCTGACTAAATGATTCCAATGTGATTGTGGACGGTACTCTCTTTGTAAAAACCAATAAAAGAAAGTTATAAAAAAAAAAAAAAAAAATTTAGTTGTAAGAACTCAGCCAAGGTGCCTCCCTGAATTCTTACGGCTCCGAGCTCGTATATGTCATACTATTTGAAAGCATCCCATATCTGTTGCGTTTCAGTAGCTCCCGGGAGAAAAGGTTTTGCTTGCCCTAGAAGGACCTGATCTGTAGAGATCTAACAGTTTTGGTGTCTGAAGTGGGATTTCGCACAGGAAAAAGGGTGAGTAAAGATTCTTTTTATTTGTTTCTCACCTTTTCCTCTGCGAAACTAAACAACCTAAATTTATAAGGGCAAAAGAACATAAGGTGAGAGTCCTTATTGTTTAATCGTGGGTAAGTCTCTTTAATCAAGAGTAAGTCCCCGATTTATGTAACAAAGGGTGAGAGTCCCTTTGGTTTTATCGAGGGTAAGTCTGTGATTTATGTAACAAAAGGTGAGTCCCTATTGTTTAATCAAGTGTACAGTAAGTCCCTGATAAGTAAAACGGACAGTATATGATTTCAAATAGCATGGCAATTTAAGTTAAGTTAAGTTAAAATTGTTTAAAGTTAAGTTAACATAAGGATTGTTTAATGTTAAGTCAAGGTATTGTTTAAAGTTAAGTTAACATAAGGATTGTTTAATGTTAAGTCAAGGTATTGTTTAAAGTTAGGTGAAGGTAAGTATTGTTTAAAGTTAAGTTAATAATTGTTTATTAATACGTGCGCATAAAGTGTTAAGATTTCTTTCCTGTATAAACTCATTATGGGCACTAACATTTTGTCATCTAATGAACTTACACTAACCTGTCAGCCCTCTCCCTCGCTGTTAGTGGCAAAATCAGCTGTCTCTCTCTCTCGCCTGTATGTATTGTAATAAGCAGCTGCAAGTAGCCCCCACCTTTTTTCCTCCAGCTATTTTTACACAGGCATAGGAATGTAACAAAATCGTGAATCGCAGCATGCCTCTTAGGAAAAACGAACATGCAAACTCAAATTATTTGTGCAACATTAACTGAGTATGAGTATATATTAAGTTTAAATTAATAATATTTTCCTGTCTGAATTGAAAAGTGGAAAACAAGAGTATAACAGGTATAGGTTTCTTTTTCCCTCAGAATGTTTTATTTTTAAGTATGGATATGGTAAAAAAAAGGTTGATTGATTGAGTAATCCCTGTATGTGTGCTTGTAAGAATCTGGGTGAATTCTATCTATGTGAAAGTGTTATTTGCATTGAATAATAAGAATACTGGTTTATTGTATGTATACAAAATCACTATTCAGGACTTGCAAATGATTCTAAAATAAGAATATAATTAATTGCTCATGATTGAAATTTAATTTTTAAAAGGTGTACACCACCACAATAATATAAACTAATTTAAAGTTTTGGGTATCTGTGGAGAAAAAGAATAAAGAAAGGATGAATTATTTTTGTAAACAGTCCAGTCACTGGAATAATAAGGATGTTTATCGTACTGGCCAGGCGATTTATTTCCTTAACCAGAATTTTAATTCTTTTCCTCTAAATCTCCACAGATAAAATCAGGTGAATATCTTATATAGAATAACAGGGGAAATATATTCTAGACACAAAGCTAACTAGAAGCTCAGCATTTTAAAAATTAGTTTAAAAAAAAAAAAAAAAAAAAGAAGAAGTTAATTATATGAAGAAAAAAAAAAAGGGATATCTTTATTAATTTATTCTGCAGGATCAAACTGTTTTGTTTTCCTATTTATTAAAATAGGTAAGAAAATATGTGTCTGTTATTTTTTTGTAAAAAACTGGTTGAATGTGTGAAAGAAGCGTAAAATTCTGTTTGTTTTGTATCTGCGCTCTGTGCTCTTTTTGTGTATAACCAGTAACTAAACTATCTAAAAGTATATGTTAAAGCCTACAATTTTCTGTTTAACAAAGATCCAGTTTTAATTTTTGAATACCAGAAACATTGTCGGGCTGTGTGAAGAGCTGCATATTTCAAGCTGTCCCAAATTGTATTGCAGTAACCAGTAATTAACCATTTTTTCTGTTACAAGGTTTTGGCAGGAAGCCCAGAGAGTTATTTGAGCTTGTTATATGGCTTGAAATGGAAAAATGTATAAATTGATTAATATAGAGTTCAAATAAACAGAGGACAGTAACCCAAAATGAGCACTCTAAACACCTGGTGGGTGGGTAACGAAGTAGTTAAAACTTAAATCTTTAATATCCGTGTAAAATAATGGGGATTAAAACAAATATTAAACGCTCAGATCCTATAGTATGAACACAATGTAATGTTCTGGATCACTGATGAACTGCATAGAATCACTAGTGTATTGCAGTGGGAACAGGTGGATAAAGTAACCACTAGTCCAATGTAATCAGCACAGAAACTCTAGTGCTGAGCCATGTATAAGTGTGCAGACCCCGAAATAGCAGTAAAGCAACGTACAAGGAAAACGGCCCCTGACCAGGTCTGCCAGTATACTACTAATAATAATAATAGCATGTTCTTCTATAGTGCTGCTGGTTGTGCGCAGCGCTTTGCGGAGACATTTTTGCAGGCACAGGTCCCTGCCCCGTGGATCTTACAGTCTGCATTTTTGGTGCCTGGGGCACAGGGAGATAGAGTGACTTGCCCGGAGTCTCGGGGAGCCGACACTGGGAATTGAACCAGGCTCCCCTGCTTCAAGCTCTCAGTGCCGGTCGGTGTCGTTGCTCACTGAGCCACTCCTTCTCATATACTAGAGGGTTCTCTATGGAATTATTTTTCTGCAAAGTTGATCAAATATTTAATATTTTATCATTTTGAACCATCTTTTTCTCTCAAATGTGTCCCCACCTTTAAATCTGTGTCTATAGGTTTTTATGCTAAAGGTTGTTCTTTCAGTAAATCAGATGCTATTTTGTGTTCTAAAAGTTTCTGTCAGAAGACTATAGCAGATTATATTTATATTCAGTAGGGTTCTTTTGAGATTTTTTTATGAAAATGTTATACCCAAAGGTTTTAGGTTAGTCTTGCTATACATCAAGCAATTCCATTAAGGTTATGCTTTAAATGCTGTTATCCTTTATATGATATTGTTCACATGTAATACAAGTGAACAAAAGGAGGGTGTTATTGCTGTTATTATTGCTGGCTGCCCCTGAAACCATATGGCAAGGGCTGAGAGTGTCAGCTCTTGGCTCTTGGGTATAATTGTAACGGATTTTCTGGCCTGGCCTGACCCACCCAATCTCATATTGGCCCCTGTGGTCTAAGCAGTCCCCATTAGTGTAGTGTCTGGTGGTGCACCTGTTGGCAACAGGACTCCTGAGTCTCCCGCATGATGGTGTGTGGGGATTGCCAACCCAGACAGGCAGCTGAGGTACTGTACTTGAGTCGTACCTATATCGAGTGCAGCGCCTCCATCTCATCAGGATCCCAGCGTCCGCTTGTGGATGGTCCTGGTGAGGAACTCCTCTGTGGTGCACCCCTCGGTGCAATCACTCCCATCCATACATAGGGCACCTCACCAGGGTGTGAGGGCAAACCTCCATAATTACTGCTGGCATGCCCATAACTTACCAGGCCTTACTGTCAGCAGGAGAGATGACTGTAGCCATTTTACAGCATGGTTACATGATATTGTACCTTACTATGTTGCCTGTAATTTTTCCTTTTTATACCCCATATGGGTATAAACTAGAAACTGTGGATGTAGGGTTAACTGTGTAAGCCCAGTGGGCTAGTTAATGCATTCTCTGTGTATTCCCTTTGCCTCATGGGCCTGCAGCTGTCTGTGCAAGCTTATAAGTGGATTGCCTTGTATGGGTGGCCCCTTATGAGAAATAGCTGCACAGAATATGCTTATGAGAACAGAGTCTCCTGGCACATGAGGGGAAAGGGAGGTGATATTTTGGCCTGTCTTGTCTGTCAGCAAGGTATTCTTAGCTGGTGTCCTAGAGAAGAGAAGGTTTTAGAACCCCACATGATAGGTGCAAATAGTGGAGTGCAAGCTCTTGTGTCTACATGTTGGTTTTATGTGTTCTAAGCCTGCAATGCATTGTGTTTGTCCTGTGATTTAAACCCAGGTTGGTGAATTGGCATGTGAATTACATGTGAATAAGCATTCCAATGCCCCAGCTCAGATATGGAGTGCCTGAAAGTGAACTGACCCTGTTATTTTCTATGTCATATTCCCTTAGCGGAACTGTGAAATTTCTTGTGTGTCAGTTTTAGGAGGATATTTGGGTGGAAATATAATTATTTTGGTTGCAGGAGTTGTGGGGCCAAAGTGCTGTTAGTCACTTAATTTTCCCCAGCAAGCAGGCATGATTTGACGGAACGCAGTGTGAATTACACCAGGGCCTCCCTGTGCCCCCCAGACTCCTGGATTTCGAGTCCAAATCTCCCCAAGTTATTTTCCTAATAAGTATAAGGTCCCCCAAAGTATATTCTCTGTTTCTTGTGTTTGTGAAGTTTTCAAGGTCTTATCCGAATGAACCACCGTTTATTTTTCTGCCTGTTTAGCCTTGTGATTGATCCCTTAAATATAAAGGTGTATTTGGCCTAGCCTAATGTGAAAATCAGATATAATTTTCTCTCATGGGAAGACCAATGGTCACCCTAGGTACCTTGTAGATTTAATGTTGTATGATTATGCTCTAAACAGACGATTTTAATCAGCATCTATTGTGTGAAACTAATGCAATTGTCTGAGTGTCTCATGTCCAGGTGCAGTCCTTCCAATTAGATGAAGATAAAGGTGACGCAAAAGCGCTTTTCATCTAAAGTGGAGAGGCCCATTCCAGATTCTACCCAATCAGAGTATTTTTCCTGGATCCATGTTACACAAGTGCACCCACAGTCGCTTCAAAATTAAACCTCAACAAAGGAGGGATGGCCTAAAGACACAGCCGTTCTCAGTTGGTGTTTTGGTTCATAAGAAAACCCGGCACTAACCAAAAAAAGGAGAAAAGTTCATAAGAAGAAACATCGGACCTCAACATATGAACTTTGAACTTTTTAATAACCTTTCTTTTTACAGGTTTTATTATTTTAATTACAATGTTTATTCTATTAGGTTTATATACTGTAAGTGGTGTCCACATGAAGATGATAGGGTAGTAACAAGAATATTTTGTTATATAATGGAATCCTGGTAAACAAAGCCCACATCTTAGTGCAATATATCCCAATGTACTATACATACCGAATAAATTGCACCCCAGGAACACGAGAGTTATATTTAACTCCTTGGAAAAAGACAAGATGCTATAAGATATTTGTAGAAATATATATATATAAGAAATTGGTTATGAAGGGAGTAGAAATACAAGTTTACCCTAGGGAAATTATTGACTCTGTGATAGAAGGATAGATAAATTATTATCCTGCAACTAGACCAGGTTATGTTATTTGGGAAAGTGGTTCCAGTGTTTGAAGGTAGAGATGAGGGTTGGGATTTGTTGGGACTTGGTGGTTAGATTATTTCGCTGGGAGCGAAGCTAGTGGATGTTTTTGTATGTGTGTCTGTCCTACTCATTACTCTCTGTGTTATGAACAGCAAAACCTTGGTCCTGAAGTGCGTTGCAACCCCCCCACCGATGCTATGTCTCTTTTTGGTGATGAAGATGTCAGCAGTCCCCCAGAAGAAATCAACTGGGCCGATACAATGGCCAGAAAGGAGTCAAGTTATGTACTATGGGACTATTTTTTTGGTCCGGCAGGACTATGATATGGTTAACTGTTCTTTAAAAAGACTGTCTCTAAAGGAAGAGGGGGCTGAGAAGATTGGATATGAGGAAGGTGGGGAGGTCACCCAAGGGCGTGTGTCAACCACAAGGAAAGGATCACAAGTCAACCATTTTGCCTATGGCAGCCATTTTGTCTGTTCCGATATTCTGAGTAAATGTAGTATGTAAGATGTATGTGTTGGGCAGTCGCTCCTAGGAAATATTAACCCACACCAACCCCCACTTATGCACAGAAATAGAATTTAAATAATGTTCATCATACCTAAGCAAAGAATACGAAATTGAAAGGCATTAATTATTAAAAATAGCTCAGTTAAGAGAGTAGTGGGAAGTCTAATACCCTGTTAGGAATGTATGATTTATATGCAAAAGGGGATTTTTCAGTAGTCAATATAAATGTTGTTTTTCACGATACTAAAAGACGCTATTTTTAAGGTTCAGCAATAGATAAGGACAGTAGTTTTGCAAAATTGTATTGCATTGGGTTATCTGATGGCAGCACAAGGAGGGGTTTGTAAATTAGTGGGTAAAGAATGCCGTTCTTATATTGACACCCAATCAAAAAGTTTACACCATGATATGGATACTCTAGCAGAAATTTAATCTAGAATGCGAGAGGAAACAAAAGAGTTTGATTTTACATTTGGCCTTGAAAATTGGCTCGATGTATTGGGAATTAAATTCTTTTCGGAATTAGGATAATCGCAGGTTTATTAATCTGTGTGTATGAATTAATCTAGATGGCTAAAAGTGTAATCAGCTCTATTTTTTGCCAAAGAAAGATGTTTCTGCTTCTAGCTCGACCATTATGTATATGCCTCCCACAAAGAGAGCGAGAAATACCAATAGTCTTGGTACTCGTCAACCACCCATATGTTCATCTCAAACGAGATACCTAAAAGAGATAGGTTTCTGCAGGCACATGGTCTCTTGGAGGTTTCTCCCTTGGAGTTTTTCCTCTCCTGAGTGGTTTGCAGAAGAATAAATGGGATTGGTCAATTGATTTGTTCTTTCAGAACAAAAGGAGGGATGTAAGGTTAAAACTGTCTTATGCCAAGCTCTGGAATTGATAAGGTTCCCACACACACTCTCTCTCTCCCCCCACACTCTCTCTCTCCCCCACACTCTGGATCTCTTATTTACCCTATATATCTTACTTGCCCTATACTACACCGAAATAACCTATACTGCTTTCTTCCAGATCTGACTCAAGCTTCACACGGAAGACATCGGAACCCCCCCTAACACAGAAGACAGGTAGGGAACACCTCCCCTCCAATGTATAACATTGCGGGAATGAGGATATCTGGACATTGAGGGACTGCAGATCAAGTAAGATCCCAGGCGGGATTGCTGCTTTAGATATTGTGAAGCGGGGGCATCCAGACACTGGTTAAGGGGTTCAGGAAACTAGTCATTCACACCTGGCTTTTATTTCTAGATCCGACATTTACACACACACATTTACAGTAACAAGGACTAATTGTAATATAATGTAATACAATAAATACATTTATGTCAAAAACGTTGTTGTTCTGACTAGGAATTTATTAAATGTATTTTATTTATATATTTTATTTTAAAGTGGGTTGGGGGCGAGACTAGGGTTGGGGGCGGGACTAGGTGGCGAGTAGATTTTTTGGTTGGGCGAGTAGATTTTTGGGTGATTTGTCGAACACTGTATATATATATATATATATATATATATATATATATATAGATATATATATATCTACTTGTAAATGTATCTCAGCATAGCAGAATAATACAGACACAATGGGCCTTATTCCAAATAATATAAAATAATGTAAAACTCAGCTAACAATAGAGTAACCTCGATTTAGGTGGCTGAGTTTGGAATCCAACTCGCACCCTTCCTCATACAGTAAATGGCAATGATCTGGGTCACTTCAATGTTCTCAAATCCATTAGGAAGTGTGGCGAGGACAGAGAGCAGAGACAAGAGAAGTAAAATTGAAAGCAAGATATACTCTGGACTTTTCTTGCATACCAGTAGTAAACCATAACATGTCAAGTCAGTGACAATAAGCGTGACCTTTGCTCTATTTTCCGGATCCCTTATCTTTACTTACTTTTATTCTCTTTCTATCCCTACTCTGTTTCAGGATTTTAGTATATTACATTTATTTATTTCTAAAATGTTTTACCAGGGAGTAATACATTGAGAGTTACCTCTCGTTTTCAAGTATGTCCTGGTCACAGATTTACATCTCTCTTGGACAGAACTGTAGAGCTAATTTCTAGTTAACCATTGTATTATGTTCTTCCTACCCACACAATAGATAGTAAGCTCTTCGGAGCAGGGACTCCTTTTCCTAAATGTTACTTTTATGTTTGAGGCACTTCTTCCCATTATGTGTTATTTATATTATTTATTATTTATATGATTGTCACGTATATTACTGCTGTGACGCGCTATGTACATTGATGTATAAATAAAGACATACATACATGCATACCAAGAAAGCTGTTAAAACTTTATCCCACTGGCTATTTATATGGAACATGTCCCAGTACAATGCATAGCTCATTTTACAGGTTTTCTGTGTCATAAAGTAACGGATGTACAACCTTGAATGCATTTATCTCCTGAAAATAAAAATAAATTGCTTAGATCTTTATTGCGGTGGTGTCCGCACAAATGCATGTAGTAAAACCTGGATTATCATTGCTGTTTTATGTGACTAATCCATATTTGTAACTGATGAAATCCCTTTTTTGTTAATGTTTCATTTTCTAAATTGATTGGCAATCATATATATGCCAATTGGTTGGGGTTGATAACACAGTTGTGAGATTACTTTACTATGTTAATATGTTTCTGTAGTAATAATTGTGATACCATTGCAGTGTTTTTTTTCTTTTTGCCTGTCATGTAAGAATGTTCAGAGGCATTGTTCTAAGAATAGAAAAGAGAAAAGTTCAGTGGGTTATTTTTTACATCTACCACAAATTCCTTCCAGCAAGGAACTCCCTTGTTCTAAGAATGGAAATCTAGGAGGTTTTAATGCTTTCTTTTAATATGTGGTTTTTACTTTACCATCTTGTAATAGTTCCTAGTTGATGGCACCATGCAATTACAGTATAACTCTAAAAATGAACAACAGGTATAATCAGTTAGATGTACAGTTACTGTAACTGTTTGCCAACCTAAATTGTAGAGACAAATAATTCTGAGTGCTCTACAGTAATGATGTCGCAAACCGAATAAGCTCAGGAAATCCCGCAATGGTATGCAGTAACCGAGAGAAATTACCTTTCCACTGCTGGTAGATGTAGCGGAAGTAAGAGGAGGACACATATATAGGGAAAAGAAATGAACCAGCCCAGTTAAGCCAGTGAAAGGCAAATGTGTTATCCTCACGGGATGACTGCAGCTAGACTTCTCACTCGGTGTCTCCGGTATGCTCGGTGTGGAGCTGCTGCTGCTCACAATAAATCACTGTCTTCTCCTCCGGTTAGTTCAGCGTTCCTGGATCAAATGTTGTGGAGGGATCTGTGACCCCCGTGTGCGTCACTCCAATCGCAGAATATCAAGAAAAAGGTTTGGGATCGGAGGAACTGCTGCCCCTTATGAAAAAAATCGGAACTCACCAGCGATGAAAAAATAAAAAAGTTTATTGACTACAGTACATTTTAAAAATTATACAAGAATCTCCTCTAACACCAACTCTGGCACTTTCTCAAGGATTATGAGAAAGAACCAGAGTTGGCGTGAAATGCGTGGGAGAAGATTTTTTGCAAAACAGAAGGGAGGCCCCTGCTCAGCCCTGTAATAACGTATGTAAGGATCCGGGAGTTACTCCACTCTCGGCACGCTCCCGGCTTACATCCCTGCAACTCATCAGTTGGCCCCCCCTCCAGCAACCGCCGTACTACATGCACGCAGCTAAATGGGGAATCTCCTGGTCCGGAATCGGCGGGTGGCACACGTTCGGGATGCACACATAATGCGCGCATGGACCGCGTCACCTATCATCGTCTGCAATCCTTCCCGCACCTGTCTCCTGCACCACTTCAGCCAATCACAGCCTGTACTGAGGATGCGCCTTGACTTTGTCCGTCCACTTATTGGTCATTGCTCCCTATATATGCTCAGCCTGCCCTCTGGCAAATTGGCTGAGCATAAACATTTGTTGTTTCGAAGTGTTCACTGCTACCCTTGCCTCTACAGTCTTGTCTTGTAATCTTGGTTCCTAGCTACTGTGTTCCTGACCTGGCTATCTCTTGGACTCCGCTCTTCTATACTCCTGACCGCGGCTACCAACGACAATCCGCACCTCTCCAACCCAGACTTCGGCAAACGTACCACGACTACTCTCATCTCTTCAACCCTGACCATGGCTAATAGTACCTGCAACAATCCGCACCTCTCAACCCCAGACCTCGGCAAGTATCTTGACTATCCTTACCTTTCCAACCCCGACCCGGCTACCTCAACCAATCTACACTCCAGACGTGCCCACGCGGCTGTGGGTGGCGTTATATATCTATCCCCACCTCGGCCTCGCGGTCACGCCTTGTTTGTGGTGAGCACTCTGTTAGAATGTACTAGAGGGGTGCTATCTGGGAAAGTAACTATAGAAAAACACGCAAGAGAAAGAATCCCTAATGATGCCCACTCCTCTACTAATAATGAAAATAAATACATTTTATTCTATATAGAAAGAAACACAAAAAACTATTTATAACCTCAAGTAGTGCCTGTGTGCTTAGTGAATATTTACTACTTCACATGATGTGGTTAATAATGTATGTCCCAATAGTAGGCTATAGTAACAAAATCCTAATGCTAATATATTGCTAGAATAATTTTCTCATACTCCGTTAGAATAGAACTTTTGCTTATAAATGTGCAACACTTAAGTCAGAGGATATAAAAGAGGCAAATACCCCCCTGTTAATAGCCTGTGAGAGAAAAATACAGGATCACAGCTCCATGGTTAACCTATTAATACAATACGAGACTGTGATGCCTCATGTATATAGGACCTAGGCTGTGATGGAGAGGGCTGGTAATAGTCTGGTATTACACCTTAGTTGGTCGAACACCTCAACCTGGCCTAAACTGCCGAGGATGATGAAGATGAACTCTTGGCCCAGTTCCCTGCTATCCGCCAGAAGGAGGGAGAAGAGCTGTCCACGTTTCTCCAACGCTTACAACTATCCTTATGGGGATTACTCTCCAAGAATGTCATTCTTGCCACAGTAGTGAATGAGTACAGATTCAAGCAACTCATGAAAGGATCTCTACCCTCGCACCCTATAGTTCTTACAATGCGAGGCGCCCCTCGGGCCGAGAAACCCACCAACTTCCTGGAGTTGCTGGGCCATATAAGGAAGCAGAAGGTTCAATTGCATTTCCACACTCTCAAGACATATCGGGAATCTTCCAAAGGAGAGAACAAAGCAACTCCCTCCAAGAAGTCTAGTACGAAGTAGAATGCTGAGGACAATAACCACCAGGGTCCTTCACGACAGGCCCCCTCGGCGCTCGGCTCCTAACCCTGGCTTCACTGCGACCCAAAGCAACCATTGCTTTAACTGCCACCAAGAGGGTCACTTCGCTTGGGACTGCCCGAAGTCAGACACTTTCACCCCAGGGGCCATGGCCTTCACCGTGCAGAACAGCTGTTCACATCCTCGGATAGTGCCTGCGCCTAGTCCCGAAAAGGAGGCCCCATCAGATGCCTACAATCGAGTAGGACTTGCGGCCATAGTAAGAGTACTAGTGGAGGGCATCTACTCTTCTGCGTTGCTGGACACTGGGTCGGATGTCACCATCATCTACGGCTATTCTACAACCTGCATCTAAAGCATCTGTCTATGCAGTTGTCCTAGAAGATGAAAATTATGGGGTCTTAGTAGAGAAGACTACCCCACTGATGGCGTGATTCAAGTGTGGTTGGATATACCGCAGCTCAATACCAACAAAACCCACCCCATGGAAATGGAAGCCTTGATATGTTCCAGGCCCCGGGAACACCAAAATTCCCCCATCATATTGGGGACCAAAGCAGATGTGGTGATAGCCCTGATCCGGGCCTATCTGCAAGAGGATCTACCCAGAAACGCCTTGGCAAATAGCTGCAACCCTGCGAACACTGTCCGGGGACAAATGGACGTCCGCCTGCGAGAAGGCCTGTCTTGGCCTATGCAGACCTGGAGCAACCGTACATCCTATTTGTAGATGTCAGCTTCAACAGGCTGGGAGCAGTATTACACCACAAATACCCTGCAGGCCTCCGGTCGGTAGCGTATGTGAGTGGCAGCCTAACGGCGAGCGAGCAGAACTACCCAGTCCATAAACTGGAATAACTAGAGCTCAAGTGGGCTATTGTTGATAAGCTTTCCGATTATCTTTACGGGGTTTCCTTTGACGTGCGAACATCGGAACCGATGCTGTGTCCAGAAGGCCTGGACTGAGTGCAACGCCAGACGATGGCCCGTGGGAAGAAATTCCTGGCTCTGGGATTCGGGCCATGTGCTCCACAGCTGCTATCGTGGAGGACAAAGTAGCCTTTTCCGAACTCAGAGTAGCTGACTCATTGGGATGTCAGTCAAAGGCACTTCCTGCAGCATACTGCCATCCAGAAGGCATATCCATCACGCAAGATACCATAATGAGGTGAAAGGAATTAGGGATACACCAGATGCAAAACCAGGTGGCCAAAGCCATACGTCGGGCCATCCAAGAAAACAACCCTTAGTGAAGCGTGCTCCCGCCGACATGGTAGTCGTCATCATGAGTCGAATGGTACAAGGCATGGACCATGGCCTTCTCTACCGGGTTTCTCCTATCACAACCATCCCAATAGGAGACAACTCGTCCTGCCCAGAAGCTTGCAGAACCATGTCCTATGATCTCTGCACGATGATCACGAGCACCTGAGAGTGGACAAAACATTTGGACTAGTAAAAGATAGGTTTTTCTGGCCCAAGAAGTGGGAATCAGTGTAGCGCCATTGCCGGAAGTGTCGGCTGTACATACAGCGAAAACACTGCCTACACGCCCTGGCCCAATGGGCCACTTAAAGAGCTCTTGTCCCATGGGCGTAGTCTGCATGGAAGCAGACTCAAAGGGTATCGGGAACACCCTGGTAGTGTAAGGATGTGCTCACCACAAACGAGACGGGACCGCGGTGCTGAGGTGGGAAAGGTTAGAACGCCACCCACAGCCACGTGGGCACGTCTTGAGAGTAGATTGGTCTGGGGTTCCGGATCGGGGTAGGAGAGGTACGGTTGGTAGGAAGGCCGTTTGCCAAGTCCGGGGTTGGAGAGAGGGACGTTGTAGTTTACCGTAAGCCAGGATCGGGAAGCCAGAGGTGCGGAGAGTCGTGTAGCCGTATGCCGAGTTCAGGTTGCCAGAGGTACAGGAAGCCGTAGCGGAAGCCGGTTCGGTTCACGAGGAAGTCTGCAAAGAGAACTAGGGAGGCAGAGAATGGTGAGAACAACTGGTTCTATGCTCAGCCAACGAGTCAGTGATTCTGCCAGGTATATATAGGAGAGAGGGTCCAATAGCAGTGCAGCAAGGTGGAGGTGTGTAGAAGGGCCAGGATACCGCAGGGATAGGTCCAGAATGAGTCCCATGGGAGGAGCCATAAAGCCCAGTAGTCTGAGTGCATTTGATTGCAGCAATGTTTTGATGCGCTGTACCTTTAAGGGGTTGAGGCGACGCCGTGTGGCCATGCCTCCGTATAGCGGGGTTTGCGTGCGCGTGACCGGGTGAAGCCGCCAGCCCAGATTAGAAGTGCAGTCCTGGCGTGCGCGCGCGCGCCCACATGAAGCAGTGACCGGCGCTCCGGTGAGGGAATGAGAGTGTGCTGCGGGGATCTCCGTCGGAGCTGTAGGTGAGTGAGGAGCACGCCGAGGGCGGCGTGACTCCCAAACCCTCACAGGTAGTAAGAGACTATTACACTCGATATGCTCAAGCGTTCTCTACTAAAGACAAGAAAGCTCTCACAGTCGCCATAGTACTGTGGGAGAAGTTCTTTATCCATTATGGGTTTCCTAATCGGATGCACTCCGATTAAGGGAGAGAGTTCGAGAGCAAGTTAATCAAAGAACTTCTAAAACTGCTCAATATCGAGAAGTCTCGTACGACTCCCTATCACACTGAAGGAGATGCCCTTCCGGAAAGGTTCAACTGAACTCGACTGGATATGTTAGGCACTCTGAAGGGTTCAGAGAAGTCCGGACGGAGCAAGCATGTCGAGCCGTTAGTACATGGTAATGTACTGGTAATATGCCCCTTTAGGATATAGATAAAAACAATGACAGACAATGCATTTTTTGGCAAATGCTTGTTTTAAATTAATGGTTATGTTTTATATTTCTGTTTATTGTTTGGAGTTAATTGTTATGTATTTGTAGGGCTTGTTTTTATTACATTTTCAGATTTTAGGCATTTAATTTAATTCTTATGTTTGTTAGGGGTTACATTTCTTTTATTGTTGGGTATTTTTGGGCCTTTTGATTTTTTTTTATGTTGCCCATTGACTGCTAAAGTGGTTTATCATGCCCATATTATATGGGCATAATGTACCCCTGTGTAAATCAATGGGTAGAGCGTGGGGGTTCTTGTGCTGGGGTGGGTGGTTAGGCCTCCCGGGTGGGTAGTGGGGAAGGGAGGTTTAACCCCTTATTTACTATAGTGGTTAATAACCGGTTAGGGGCCATTTGATTGTATTTTTTCTTGTTGTGTAGCTGCCAACAGAGGACATGGAAGCAGAGGATGATGAGGATGATGATGGCCTTCACCCTGCCAGGGGTAAGTAGAAGTTTTATTTACTTTATACTGCTGTATAGTGTTTTATTTTGAATGGGAAAATTCACTATTATCCATATCTGGATAATAGTAATTTTGCCCATTACTGTGCTGTATGTGTTGGGGGTAGAGGAGGTGGGTATTAGGGTTGTTGTGTTTTTCAATGTTTATTATGTGTAGCGGTGATGGGTGAAGGGGGTATTTGGCTCGCGGTGGGTATTTATACCTACTGGGTGGGTAGCGAGAGGGTTAAGGCCTTCATTACCATAGCAGTATGAACCGCTATGGTAATTAAGGGGTTAACGCCTCCCGCAACCCCCCTTCAAGACCTAAACACCCTCCATGGGCCAAATACTACCTCCACCAACCCCCGCTACCCACAATAAACATGGTACTGGTAGTTAATTCCTTCATTGCCTTAGCGGTTAGCCGCTAAGTCAATGAAGCTGCCAGTAAATGCATTTTTATTGCATCGGATTGATGCCGGGGGTCTCCGGGGCTGGTATTAATGTGTATCAGCTCCGGAGACCCCCGGCTTTTATACGAGGCAGGAAAAATGCATTTTTTTTTCAAACTCCTACTCTTAGATCCCATCTCGCCACCCTTGGGCTGTGCGAGATTAATTTTTGATAAACCCGCAATTCCAGAGCTCCGATGATCTAATCGGAGCTACTAGAATAGTACGATTTCAGAAAAAATGCAATTTGCAGATGTTTTGCAGCTTCAGAGCGGTGTCTGGCCAGGAGCGGGAACTCGGCAAAAAAAAATGCTTTCCCTGTGCGATTTAACCAACTCATCGAGGCTTTCTGAATAGCTACCTAGCAAAATTTTGCCATAGCTGCTCAAATTCCTTGGGTTTTGAGCTTGCAAAGATTCTGTATGATCCTATATTTATACTTACATTTACAGTAGATTTATACAGGGGAAAACAATCTCTCCTCCCCCTGTGAAGCATTTAGCAATTATGTATCATAGGGGGGAATGAAATTTCTTCTTGACTCGAGTAATGGCAATCAGATTTCTCATGGGATAACACCTTTTGTTATTTGCACTTTTCTTAGGATGAAACGTTACTTGTATTGACCTTAAATATATTTGTAACTAGTAACCATATCACCTCTTAGACGCCTGTTTTCTAAAGTAAACCATTCCAAAGGGGATAGCACTTTATGACATCCCCTTCATTCATTTGGTGGTTCTTTTATGCACTTTTTCCAGTTCCATGATGTCGTGTTTTTTTTAGTGGAATGGTGCCCAAAACATCATGTTGACTTCCTTTCCATCTATGTGCCCTGCTTTATGCATTTAAACAGGGGTGAGCTAAGTTTTTGCGCTGCGCCCCCCTGTCTGCCAGCCCCAGCACTCGCGCCTCTCCCTTTCCTGTGAACCGGCATCAAATGTCACCGCTGGCCATGTGATGTCATGTGACCCCGTGGCATAATTTGACGCACATAAACATGGCGATGTGTCACATCACATGACCCCAACGACCATGGCGACGCGTCGCATCACAGAAGCTGTCTGAATCCTGGTAAATTGAGGTTGCAGAGGCCCTGCGATGTCCTCCGGCATTTAATTTAAATGTTTTAGGGAAGAGCGCGGGGTCTCTGCAACCACCACGCCCCCCCCCCCCCAAAAAAAAATCCCCGGGGCGCGCCCCCCAGTTTGCGCACCCCTGTATTAAAACATCCTTTTAGTCTTTGCAGCAACGGCCTGACATGGAGACCTATTGCCCAGTGTCGCCAACAGAAATCTTGGAGCCCAGGACAAATTAAAGGACCACCCCCCCGCCCCCCAGTTAATCCCTCTCACCCTGTTAATTTCCCTCACCTCCTCCCTCATTAATCCCTCTCACCCTGTTAATTCCCCCCACCTCCCCCCTCATTAATCTGCACTTGGAATCCCTGAGAGTTGGAGACCAAGATATGGGTCTGGGGAGTGGGGAGTTGGGCAGGGAAGGAGATAAGGGCCTGAAGGTGAATGGGGAGAAGAGGGGAAAGGAGGGGTGGAGAGGAGAGGGGAAAGGGGTGGAGAGGAGAGGAGAGGGTGTGGTAGTTACTGAAATTACACTCCTTAGTGCTGGCACCTGCAGGGACATACAGGGACCACTGTCTATAAATGCAAATGAACTTTCTATGAAAACACAGGAACGCAGAAGGTGTTTAGCTGGAGTGCATTGGTGGCATCACCCAGTGCCTCTGGCATGTTACATAGAAGGGCTCTGGAACAACATGGTTAAGTTAGAGGTAGGAAACAATAATGTCTGGAAAAGGTTGCTAAATAAATAGTAATCCCAGTTCACAAGGAGGTCTGGTCAGTAACAAGAAGTTCATCCCAGTCCCCGGGAAGGTTCCAGAGACTGCCAGCGAATGTCAGCATTCACTGAAAGCTTCCAGGGTTAACTGGACTGCAGAAAACATCAATATTATTGCAGTCCCCCCCCTTATCAACTTACCTAAATGTACTAATTTAACCCCTTCAGTTGCATAAATCCTTAACAAGTAACTTACAGTTTATAACAGGGCCCCACCCTTGAAGTCAAAGCTGTATTTCCACTGCTCTCACCCCCCTAGGCTTAATGCAGTTACACTCTAAGGCTAAGGCCCCGCTCCCAGAGTCAGCGCACCTGCGCTGCTGACAGGTGGTGCGCTGAGATACACAGACCGCGATCTGCGGTCTGTAGGGAGCGGGAGCCGGAGCGGGAGGTGGGCGGGAGGTGGGAGGTTTGATCGGGAGGTGGGCGGGAGGTGGGCGGTTTGACAGGGAGGGGGGGCGTGGCTTGAGCGGAGGGACCCACTACTCTCCCCCCCCTCCCTCCACGGACTCGGGCTGGAGCTGGAAGGTAAGTTTAAACACACACACGCAGGCACTCATTCATACACGCGCACACACACACACAGGCAGGCACTCACGCACTCATACACACACACGCGCGCACACACAGGCAGGCACTCACGCACTCATACACACACACGCGCGCACACACAGGCAGGCACTCATGCACTCATACACACACACACACACACACAGACAGAGGCAGGCACTCGGGCACACACACACACAGACAGGCACTCACGCACTCAGACACACACACAGAGAAAGGCACTCACCTGCTTTCACTCCACACTCCTCTCTGCTCCCCGAAGCCTCTCCTCCTCCCGAAGCCTCCCCTCCCCATTGGCTCACAGCCACACACGTCACGCGTCAATGCTAGAAAACACCATTCTCTGGTGTCTCCAGCGGCTGACGCGCTACAGCGTGTAGTGCTCTGTGCAGCCAGGGGGGACCGGGACCGGCTCGCGAGGATTCCCCTGCTGGTGGGGAACTCGCGACCCGCCGCCCGCGCCAACGAGCGCAGCGGGACCGAGGCCTAACTATAGCTAATTAACCTGCCTATTACTTTTGGGAAGGGTTATTAAACGTTGATATATCTATGAGGGTTTAATTTATTGTTGCAGAGACTTGGTCTAAATTATAAGACATTTCCTAGAATGCATTAGTGTCCATATTTAAGAGCCACATTAACAAAAATAAGTAATCCAGCCTGTAATAGGTTTATTAGGGTCTTTATTTAGCTGGTAGTCAGGTTAAACAGGAACAGCATCAACTGGTCTCTCCAGAATCGGAATGTTTACAGTTTACACTGTATACTGTGTACTGTGTACTGTGTACGGTGTTTTAGAGACTGGAAAAGGCTGGTGAGATGTGAGGTATACTAGATATACTCATACTCAGATACATCTGGTAAATCAGGGCTTATAACACAACATTACCTAAAACAGGAACGGGTGTTACATTCCCTGAATAACATGGAAAACAGCAAAAACAGCGTCATAGGGTTAATGTTACATTATGTAAGATAATGTTATGCTGTCTTACAATAACGTGATGTTAAGTACTTTTTAGTGCTACTCCGATCCAGAATCTTAAATAGGTCTTTAGCTCGAGTTGAGAAAGAGGGGAGAGGAGAGGGAAATAACACTGGAGATAACACTATGGGCCTCATGCAGTAAGCGTCGATTAAGTGAAATCGGCAAGCTTACCGATTAGTCATGTTAATGGCGATTTTTCCTCTCCGTATGCAGTAAGTGCCGAATACATTCAAAATCAACCCGAAAACAAATCCGCCCACTCTCACGATGATTAGCCGATCACACACAGGTGTATCGGCGTGCGTGGCGGGGTGCTGATAGGTTGCCCAATCACAAATCTTGCTGAATCAGGCGAAACAAGCATGTATTGGATTGCGCGCCATATTTAAAGGCAACGTGTACTGATAATCATTCTCTGTGTTGTTGGGAGTGAGAGAGAGAGAGAGACGCACAGAGCTGGCTGATTGAACATTTGCATATTGACGGAGAGACTTGTTGTGTATTGGGTGAGCTTTGTCCATTGTTGTTTTGTTTACATCTTTGTCTTGTTTTATATGTGGAAGTGTTTCGTGTGATTGGCTGTACATTAGTTGTCTGTTTTTTGTGAGTGCTGGAAGTATGCCCGCAAAGCGTGGGAAGAGTGATGCTGGTGGGAGTGGGAGTTCTACTCGTGCGAGTACGCGTCGGAGTGAACGTACTGTTCAGGGGAGTGATGTTGCTGGTGCACCGAGTGGTGTTGCTGGGAGTGGGAGTGCTGGTGCTGGGAGTGGGAGTGCTGTTGCTGGGAGTGGGAGTGCTGTTGCTGGGAGTGCTGTTGCTGTGAGTGGGAGTGCTGTTGCTGTGAGTGGGAGTGCTGTTGCTGGGAGTGGGAGTGTTGTTGCTGGGAGTGGGAGTGCTGTTGCTGGGAGTGGGAGTGCTGGTGCTAGGAGTGGGAGTGCTGGTGCTAGGAGTGGGAGTGCTGTTGCTAGGAGTGGGAGTGCTGGTGCTGTGAGTGCTGCTGGTGGCGCAGTTGCTGATGGGGTGTCTGGTGGTGGCGTGCTTGCTGGTGGGCAGCTTTTGGAGGCTCTTCCATTGGAAGAAGGAGAGTCCAGTCAGCACCAGCCAAGCTCTGACCCTAAACCTGCTCGGAAGAAACGTGTGGAGAAGCCACGTAATCCTCGCTTCAATGACCAGGAAAATACAGCTCTGGTCACTGGCATTCTGGAGCACTATGACAGTATATATGGACATTTACTAGGTAAGTGTACCTTTACATTTATTATTCAAATACATGTGATCCTAGGTCATCTGAGTTTTGTTCATATGCAAATATGGGTTCAGAATATCTTTCTATGTTAATTAGTCTGGAAACACAGCTTTTTATCATGCCTTACAAGGACAACTAAACACAGGCGGTCAATTTGCCATAACTGCATACAATATGAATGCAACCTTGCTAACATGTATAGGTTTAGTAGTGAATGCTCATGTGCTTCACATATTACACATAAAACAGCATGTTTGCTATCTCTTGGAACAGCTAGCAGTGTAGGAAACTGGTGCTTCTATTATTATTCATTTACCTCATATATTTTATATGTTTTTCAAGGGCGGACAAGTTCAGCAAGCAGAAAGGAAATGTGGGACACAATAGTCATTGGTGTCAATGCGTGTGGGAATCATGTGAGGGACAAGCGGAATTGTCACAAGAGATTTGATGATATTAGGTCCAAATTGAAAAAGAAAATACAACACCAACGCGTGCATGCTACTGGCACTGGAGGTGGGCCCACACCACAACGTCTCATATTAAGTCCATTGGAGGAGCTGCTTCGGGCAAAATTACTTCCCGTCGTCGTGGAAGGCTTACCTGGTGACCGTGATATAGGAATTTACCCCTCACAATTTCCACCAGGTGAGAAATATTACTGTACTAGGCGTGTCGTTGCTTACAGTTATTTTGCTTAGTTACACTGCTTTTTATACTGTCTTCACAATATAAGCATACCTGCATCTATATATGTATATGTCTGATTCTGTATATATATATATATATCTCAAAATAGACATATATGTTGTAGTCCTACTAAAAGCAGTAACTAATATAGCACGTGCCATTGCGTGCTCATTTACATGTGAATTCCCAAAATGCATTGCTGCAGTGGAAGCAATTGATGGTGGGCGAAGATGGGGAACAACAGGGTAGTACACATGTGTAACACATGTTAATCAGAAATTATTACTAGCTACAGGTACAGAACAGAAATATGTATAATATTATTGTGTATTGTATTTATTTTACTCCGACAAACATGACATTACTGCCTATTTTAAGCATGCATCAAATATATTGCATGCAACGGCCTACAAACATCACTTGCACTAACACATCTATAGTTGTTTATGAAAAGGTCCATTTTTGCTTTAACTCATATACAGACAGCATAATGAGGCACACGTAGCATATGTTATGTCATTGTTTTCATAACTTAAAAACTGCACACGACTATTTAGATCATCTACCATTGTGTTAAAGCAGCTGCAATTAATATCTCATCACAGCATACACTTCAACAGAGGGGGTGGGGTTCAGCACACACACTAATTGCAGCCTCATTTTAGGGTCAACTTAGTTCACACCATTTTCACCTGTTTCAAGTAATTGAAAGGTGTGGCTGATTAGGCTTTTTGGGGAAGGGAATACCGTTCTTACAACCTGACTAGCACAACTGAAGTTAATCACACTCATTTGAAAGCTTCACTTTAGCTACTAAATGCCCCAACAACTCATTACTTATCAAAGCGTACATCACACATTAGTTCACTCATATCTATAGTTGAACTACTACTATCAACGACACATTATCACACACTGCATGTGTTGTCTTGTTTAGTCACAGCCACATTCATGTGTGCCACATCTTATATTAATGTACCACACATATCCTCTACCAAAAACAACACTTTTTGCAATATGACCACCTTCATGATAACCATTGTGAATGGTCATCTCATGATAGTTATGTACATTATGATACTGATATCACTACACAACATATGATTTTTATGTACAAATTTTATCTATTTATCCTCACGCATTACTGCAGGAACATAGTATGTTTTATGTTAGGGAACTCAAAAGTTCTAAGTACACAGGCATGTACATTGTTATTACAACTATTTATGTTCACTTTCACACACACATTTTGGGTTAAGGAAATGATGCTGTTAGGTACTCATAAATACAGAACATACAATAACTGTTTGTTCAATATTTACACATGTAAATGTAAAACTTATGTTATTGTTATATATAGTTGCCCCTGAAGGACATGTGTCACCTGAGACTGAACAAGTGTCTTCACCTGGGTCAGCCAGCTCAACACACCTAGAAGGTGAGTGTATCAGTTGGTGGCCATATAATATGTGCTCTTCTATATGTTATGTTGTCATGTTCATTATTTGTTTTGCACATCTTCTTTAAATAGGATTACTTAGTGTCAGTGAAAATGAAGTGTAAGGCAACTTGTATTGTGTTAGTGATGTTAACTATCATGTAGGAGTTGTGAGTTTACAGCAAGTTTTCAGTCACTCATATTTCATACTGAGTCCAAACATTATTCTTAAGTCAAGGTAGTTTTTAATGTGAGGTTATAAAACGTATGGAAACATGTTAGTTGTTACTTATGACACAGTACAATTACATAGTAACACAGCAGAGATTAACATGCCATTTAATAATGTGTACATTTATTTGTAGAACATGATGAAGAGGATTTTGATGATGATGATGATGATGATGATGATGATGCCGCCGCCGCCGCCATAGACACACAAATACAAGCAAGTGACCATGAAGAGGTTCCAATTGAAACTGTTTTGCCGCCAAAACGTCCAGCAAATACCACATATGATGCAATTGTAGCTTCTGAGGGAAAAATTGTGGAAGCAGAAAATCGTCGCCATTCTGACCTGATGACAGTGCTGGAAAGGATGATTGCACTGCAGGAAGAAACAGTTTCACAATTGGCACATCTCCACAGAGTCTTCATTGAAGTGCCTAAACAGTTGCAAAAAATCAACACCTCATTCGAAGCATTAGTTGTTCAGCAAACACAAGCTAATTACTGGAGAATGACTAATGTACCACAATTCAACACCTCACAGCCAGGATCTGTTGATGCAGGTCAGTTTTCGAGAGAGATATATTTATATATATATAGATACACACGTATTTAAACTCATGCAGACAGGTAGTTAACCAGACTTTCAAATACACACAGAAATGTATGTGGGAAAAAAACATTTCATTTTGCAGGTGTGTGTATTTACTGATATGGCTGTCTAAGCACTATTTTCACACAGTGCTCTTTGTTATTTTTCTAGAAAACTCAATGTTACTGAAATAAGTGTAGGAATGTTTTCACAAACGAGATAAAAAAATGATACATGTTTTTCCCACATTCGCCTATCACTAACCACAAAACGTAACCCAATTAAAAGGACACATCCAATTGGCGTTTGAAATAAGGAGTAAAAGTAGTTACTTTTGTTGACCTTGAAAACGAAACACAGTAATTTGTTAGCCATTGAGCAGAATCATTTTGATGAGCAAAGAAGACAGAACTGCACACATCTTTTGTGCTACTCTGACATGGCTGATGAATTCGTTAACAATATGAATCCCCTTTTAGGGTATAAGTACATGGTTTCAGAAGCAATTTTAAACAGTCGCGGACACAAAGCAAGCACCCGCCAAATCTATGATTTGATTCGAGCTAAATATCCTTATTACCAAGACCGTAGGCATGCGCGGAATTTTAATTCCTCAATAAGATTCACTTTATCAACTAATGACTTTTTTGAACGTGTGCAGGATAAGCTAGAACACACCTATGGTTTCTGGAAGATTGCAAAGGAAAAGCATTTTACCCTGAAAGAGGGCACATATATTGTTGTGAAAGGCATATTTATTCCTAATGCCAATAGCAATGGATCCGCTACTACTGTTCCGTGTGAATCGATACCTGCTGCAATATCTGCACCCTCCATTCCTGAAACCCACATTGTACAACAACAAAAGTACTATGATTATGTACCAAGCCTTTCAGCTGAAAATGCATTGGAATGGGAACCAGAAGAAATGAACCTACCTCCCGACCAATTGTTTGAAGAAAGCAGTGGCGATTCCTATGAGCGCTTCATGGAGGAGATGTGTGTCATACTGGATTCAGCGGGTGGGTCAAGCGTGGATGAAAATGCCTTGCATTTCTGGAGCGACCAGTTGCAGCCAGACGAAGAGTTAATTCTAGAAGAATGGTAAATATAACAACCGTTATGCGTTGACTGTGCGTTTAAATGTTTTTTTTTTTTTTTTTTTTTTAACCACCATTTTCCCTTTCAATGCGTGGATACAGCGTAACATTGCAGACTGCATAACATGTAGCGATCACAAAGAAATTGTTGCCGAATACAATATAGTATAACCTGAAAGAGTAGTACACATTGCTGACGGAATAAATATACGTACTTTCCTATCCCTTTAAACATATTAGCAACATTTTAACATAACTCTAACACATACCTGTTTTGTTATCATGCAACATTTAAAAGCGGGTCCACCACGTATGACGTGGGACCCTTGTCATGGCCCAAGGCGTCCTTAAAAAGGATTACGGATGTAAGTCCCGCCCCCAAGCGACGTGCGCGCCTCAAAGCCTATTGGCTGTGTTGTTTTGTTATAGTTACGGTAACTGCACGGTGTCATACACTGGGGCCGTTCACTGGGCGTTAGCCGAATGTTAATTGAGTGGGAGGAGTGTTAGCGTGCGTTTCACGCTGGTTTAACATGACGTCACACGTATTGCATTTGCGCATTGTGTTATCGGCCGTCCTTTCTGTCCAAACACGTCTGTTTAAAAAGAATACAGATGTACTCGTTTAGAACGAATGTAGTTTCGTATTCATTGTATTTGAAATAAAGATTTTATGTTTAATGGTATTTTCAAGATGTATTGAACGCACAACGTACGCTTTGTTTTGCGCATGCGCTAACAGTTAGTGCAGCCAAGCGTGAAGTGCGTGCGCACACTAAGATGTGCGCGCACATTTTTCAGTATACAGGTAACGTTCACATCATATACATAGTTATGCCTGCTACAAATTTAAAGAAACATTACATACTGATGTACACTTGTACTTCTAACATATAAGTGAGTGACGTGTGTATGTACACAATCATATAGAGCTGTGTAATGCGTTGTCACGGATACATATATAGTAAGGTGCCATATTTGACCATCATGTGTTTGCTGTATTTCAGAGATGTCGGGGAAGATACAATCGGATCAATGTATGATTTCAGAAGAGTCTACCTTTATATGAGATGATTGTGAGGAGGAGCCACCGACTACTATACTACATATGGAACTAATTTTATATTGCTTGCAGCGCTTATTAACAAACAATTAAAAATGTGATACCCTTATGCCTATATTGCATACGCACTTAATTAACATAATGATGTTGCAAAATAGTGCCTCAAGATTTTTTATTGAGTGTTCTTTAATGACTACTATCATTTTATGGCATGGTGTGTTTTATATATAACAACCATTCCCACTCTGCTAACACATTTGTGAATTCTATTGTGTAATGGAACGTATGACTGTCGAAACTATGTAACAATAATAATAATAATAATAATTATAATATGAGCATGTTCATGTATAGCGCTGCTAGTTGTACACAGCGCTTTACAGACACATTTTTCAGGCTGAGGTCCCTGGCCCGTGGAACTTACAATTTATTTTTTGCCGCCTGAGGCACAGGGAGATAAAGTGACTTGCCCAAGGTCACAAGGAGCCGACACCGGGAATTGAACCAGACTCCCCTGCTTCAAAATCTCAGTGCCAGTGTGTGTCTTTACTCACTGAGCCACTCCTTCTCCCAATGTAAAGGACACTTACAACCAACTAGCCATTTCTTGTTAAAAATCTCTTGTTACATGGGTATGTTGATAAAATGGTTTGGGACTGTAGCAAATAATGTTATTGGCCAGATGTTGTGGTCCCCTACAATGCATGATGTTCTGATTATGACATCAACATCATGTAATGAAGTACGTTTCTGTGTATATTTCATTAACCTAACTAACTATAGTTTACTGTGTTTATTAAACGTTCTAAAAATACATAGTATAGTCAATATGATGATATAAGCTACCATAATAAAGCTGGTGTTATCATTTGTCGGTGTTATACATGGATCCTACACAAATTGATACAGACACAAACAGTTGTCTTACAAAGTGTGTCTATGCTAATGTGCACGTGATTGACGTTACAATTGTGACAATACTTGATAATTATCATCATGATAATGATGAAGTGACGTGAATTATATTGCAAAAATATTACCAACATTGTCATATTGGTAAATTATAAATGCTAAATGACAGTAACATTAGTGACAAATTTGTCTTCTCTGTTAACAGTTTAACACTTGGTACATGTAGGACACATCCACACACGTGTGACTTATACATACACATGTCACAAATTTAAATTAATGTTGACTATTAATTCCTAGCATTACAAAACACCAACATTGCTAAATATAAGATGTAGTACGCATTGTTGTGATTGCAGGCATTCATGCATGGAGTTTTATGATCAGTCAATTTCATCCGTGATGAATGAGCTCCCGTAAGTAAAGAAATAACTACAGTTATCCCCTTGTCTCCAAACACCTCTATATTACATTAATGGAATTTATAAGGAAACATACATAAAATGTGATGAAATGGGAGTAATCATTTTCTAATACAATGCACATGAAAGCTCAAGAGTAGCTAAATGCATATACATGATACAGAAAGTACATATATGTAACATTTGTGTTTAAACCAATATGTTGGGTTTTGACTTCAAATAATTATAGGAAGATTGATGTAGGCACATCTTATGAGAGATGTCAGCAAATATACATACCATGATCAGTCATACTGGAGATATACCTATAATGCAAAGGAACAATATATAAATTGCAAACATTGACATGCCATCTTCAGTACCGTAAACAACACAGCAAAGTGTGTATTTGGTGTTAAATGTGCAACACCATGTATATTTCATGACATTCAAAATGTAAATCAGGCTGGTGTACACATCATATGGATGTACATGTTACACTGCACCAATAACATTGTATGTAAGCATACTAGAAGCATGAATGAGTATGGGCATAATATGTGTATTGTGTTAGCATAAGGAACAACACAATGCTAAAATATTAGTGCTTTGTTACCCCAGTTTTATTCACATACACACAACTAAAGTAAAATTGAAGAGGGATTATATAACCTGTGCAACAATAACATACCGGTGCCACATCCCTTTGTGCACACAGCAGAGAGAAGAAAGGTGTGCAACCCATATTCATCTGTGTCCTACCAGAAGGGTATATAAAAAAACATTATTGTTAAGATAACATAATGTAAGTATAAAAGTAGAACTTGGAACATATATGTTTGTACTTACAAGAAAAAAATGAATTGATGAGATTCTGGCGTGTCTGGCCACCACTGGCTGTTTGTTCATTTTCAGCAGCTACATGGGTGGGATGCTCGTCTACCACAGGCTCAGCTAGGTCTGACTGTACATTGTGCCTCAGTGCAACATTGTGCAAAATGCAACAGGCAAGGATAATATCAGACACTTTTTGAGGCTTGTATAGAAGAGCCCCACCAGTTCTGTCCAGACACCTAAATCTGGTCTTGAGTAGGCCAAATGTCCTCTCTATAACAGATCTTGTAGATATATGGGCTGCATTGTACCTCTCCTCTGCTTCAGTTTGAGGGTTTAGCACCGGAGTCAAGAGCCACGGCCTAATTCCGTATCCTGAGTCACCTATAATGAATGGAGCACACATAAGCTGACATTAGTGATCAAATTGTACAATGCCAACATTCCTAAATAAAAAAGTGTTTTGTGTTAGAACATGTAAATGTGTACTCACCCAGCAGCCAACCATGTTCAAAATGTCCCTCTTCGAACGCATGGAAGACTGAAGAGTTCCTCAGGATAGAGGAATCGTGACTGGAACCAGGGAATTTGGGTACCACATGCATTATCCTCATCGTCGCATCACATACCACCTGTACATTGAGTGAATGGTAGTGCTTACGATTGCGGTACACATGCTCACTCTGACTAGGTGCAATCAAAGCAACATGTGTGCAATCGATTGCACCCAGCACACATGGTATCCCTGCTATATTATAAAAGCCAGTCCTGACTTCCAGCCACTCTGTCGCCTCTGTAGGAAAATGAATATAATTCCTAGCGCGTCTATTGAGTGCATAGAGAAACTGGGTCAAGGCCCGCGAGAATGTAGATTGCGAGACCCCGCCCACTATGCCCACAGTTGTCTGGTATGACGCGGAAGCAAGATAATGTAATGAGCACAGCATTTTAACAAGCCCAGGGACTGCACGACCTCTGGCTGTGAAAAAATCTAAATCTCCCCTTATCTCCTGATAAAGAGCTAAGATTGCTGCTGAACTCAAACGATAGCGACTTACAATCTCCTCCTCACTCATCCCATCTAACAGGGTTCTCTCCCTGTACAGACGCGGACGAGGCACAACTTGTCTCCTCTGTCTTCTCCTCTGATCTCCTGTCCCTCTACCTGTCCCTCGGCCTGTCCCTCTCCCTGTCCCTGTCGTATCCGCGTGACTGTCCCTGTCACTGTCCCTCGGTGTGTCCCTCCCTTGCCCTATATGATTGTCTTCATCATCAAGCATGTCATAGAAAAGAATGTTCCTCCGTCTCCTAAACAATCGCAACATTTTGAAATGAGTAGCTGTGAATGAGCAGGTAATGGGCGTCCTTTAAATAGGTATGTGATGATGTCAGGTGACATAGTAAAATGCAAGGTGTTACATTAACATAATAAAGTACTTCTGTGGCAAGCTGTGTGCAGTTGTTGTTATAAGTATTTGTTGTGTGTATTCTGCAGGGAATGATGATATTTGCCAATGATGTGAAGTGAACCTTTGTAGAAACATTGCTTGCAAATAAATAGTTGCATGTGCAATGCATGTAACACTTGTGAACGCAACAGTCAGTCATGTAATTAGGCAAAAAGGCTGAGATTGACGTGGGAAAAGTTTTGTGTAACATGTGTAATTAGGCATGTTATTGTGACATGTTGACAACAATGAATAGTCGTGTGCATATGCATGCATTTCTGTAAGGAGGATAGTTGGTATAGAATGAGTTAACAAGGTGTCCCAATGCTGAATTACTGTACATGTGTGTATAAGTTAGGTTGAAGTGCTTGTAATGCTACGGTTACAATGTAAACATGCAATGTGATTGAGCGTCCAATAAGTGACGTCATGAAAATAGGGAGGACCCAAAACTATATGTAAACATGAGAAGACAGATGTACATGAACGTTTAAAGATGCGTGTCACATTACAAGCATTGTGTAATGTAAAGGAAGATGAATATACGGTGTATGTGTGACATGTGTGTCATGTGTAACATCATGTAAATAATTGTCGCTCAGTTCAGTAAAATGTGTGATATGATGTGAGGTTCTCCTTTAAGAGTTGAGTATAGTATTTTCCCTTGGCACATCATCACATGATGAGTAATGTGACCCGCAAATGCTGCAAACATGTAAAAGTATAATGTTATGCAAATAATACACGTCAGCTGTGACACAATGCAGGGAATGCCCCCACACTGTAATGCAAATGACGTTTGTATTGTGAGCAATGAAACGTAAACAGTACTATACTGTTATACGTCCCCGCTCCATTGACTTCCATTGATGTACAGAAGATTTTTTTTTCTAAGTGCCGTTGCGGCAGCCTTAGCGATCGTTCTCCCCTCCAAACTGCCAACTTTAGTTGGCGGGAGAAATTGGCCATAACATCTCAATTTCGTAGTGCCGATCAGGCCCGATAAGCTGTTTTTTTTTGTTGAATCCAGCCGATTTAAAAAAGTGGCGATCAGTGGCGAAAACAGGCTTATCGGCAGCCGACTGGCCATAACAAAATAATCGGCTCCGAAACATGGCGATATCAAGCACTTATCGGCGCTTACTGAATCTCAAACCCAATTTTGGCTATAAAATGGCGATAATTCCCTTATCAACGCTTACTGCATGAGGCCCTATATGATTGAAATCATGCCTAACTGAGGTATTACACCCATACACACAATCTAAAAACTCTATTTCAGGGTTTGGATGGGAATAACGGCAAATTTAGGTATGACTTAACTAATGTAGCATGATGTCCCCAGACTTAACAGCAGGCCCGTCAAACTCAGAATAGCTTGGGGACCAAGTCTTTAGACCAACTGTAAGACTCAGGCCGCACAAGATTTTTTTTAAAAACAGCCACTATAACCTACAGTAAGTGTATATTTTTTCTTGCGCTTTTCTTATTAAAAATACATAAACTACAGCCCCCAAAAGGGGGAGCTTTGTGAGCATGAGAAATTGGAACTTACCAATAGGAACTGATCCTACGGGGATAGCACCCCAATTTCACATCCCACTATTATAGATGCCTCGCTGCCAGGGAAGAACAATGTTCTACTTTGGAAGTGTGACTCTCCCAACATGAGCCCACCCTTCCTCATCGTCCATAAGCATAGCACCTGTCCCCACACAAAGGCTTTCCCTCTGACTCACTGTATGCTGATCACTTGACCATTTTTAATTCCCTAAGTATACAATGAGGCACACAATACAACAAACAAAACCACAAGGGCATAATAAATATGATACACATAACACAGTAACAATGTTTCAGATACCGAACCATTTTGTAGTCCTGAGATGGCTAGTTAACCCTATAACCGTATTATACTTTAGGAATATACTTTTCATTATCTGATTGGCTGCTATTGAGAGGCAGGGCCTCCAACAGGGGGGAGAGCCGGCTGGCGTTGGAATATTTTGCCTCCTTCACTGACAATGTCCCACGCCGAGCCTCTGATGTCGGTGCGCACTGGAAACTGGGCCTGGCTCGGTGTGGGACAGTGTCAGTGAGGGAGGCCCGCAGCTGGGGAGAGCCAGGGCCCGGTGGTAACGAGAAGAGCGGCAGCCAGGCAAAGAAGGACCCAACTGCTATGTTCAGCCGCCAGGCCCCGGCTCTCTCCAGCTGCGAGCTTCCCTCACTGTCCCACGCACATCCTACGCCTATCGGCATATGTCCCTATTGGCACATGTCCCACGCCTATCGGCACATTCACCAGCATGAGAGACCCGGTGTGGGACAGGGATGGAGGCTTGCATAGCATGGGAGAGGGGGAAGCCCGACAAGAGGCAGGCAGTAGCTGGGGGAGAGCCAGGCCTGAGACCATTCCCAAGGTAGGTAAGTCTGGAATTTGTATTTATTTGAGGGGGTGTTTAAAAAAAAATGCATTTGGGGATGGGTTTTTTTCTGTATATATTTGGGGGTGTTTTTTTTTTGTACAGATGCAGCCACAAGTATTAGAACTCTTGTCTGGGAAATTCTGGGGCAGTCTCAGAGATTCTTAATGGCCCATAAGATTAACATGGCAGGGGTCCCTGCAGTCTCATTCAGTCCCATATATAGTTTTTCTCCCCCCTTTCCAGGCCCATACAGTATCTATTTCCCCTCCCTTGGCTCAAATTTGTCTCCCTTTCAGGCCCATACAGTATGTAGCCCTTCTTCCCCTTTTCCAGGCCCATATCTATCTCACCTTTTCTCCTGGGCCCTGTGATTTCTTTTGGCAGCCCTGGGAGATCATGTGTGTCCAGGGAAGTCCAGGGTGATGACACCATTCTGCTGAAGTAGAAGGTAAAGATATGCAGAAGAGGTGCTCGCTGTTTTGAGAGAGGGTTTATCTCCCCACCCCTCCTCAGATGCATATCTTTTTCTCCTCCACCCTCCCCAGGTCCATACAAATCTTTCTAGCCTCCCCAGGCCCATATCTCACTAACTTGCCCTCCCCAGGCCCATACCTATCTCTCTCCCCCCCTTCACAAGTCCATACCTATCTCTCTCCCACCCATCCCCATATCTATATTTTCACTCACCCCTTCCCAGACCAATACCTATCTCTAATCTCCCCCCTCTCCTCAAGACCATATTTAGCACTTCTCCCCTCTCCCAGGTCCATATGATATAAGAATATCACCCACCGCCCTGTAGCACTGCTTAGTACAGTAAATATGGCCCATAGTTTATAACAGTAACTGTCCCTTCAGGAAAGGGCCATCACCTGGCAAGAGCGCAAATATATTGGACGTAGCACATTTTGCAGCTAAAGGACTCAGATGTTTTTTTTAACATGCATTTAAGCACAGGCACCAATTAAATAATTCCCCTATTTCTTCATGTATGATTAAAAAATGAGACTCAAATATTAATTCACTTAAAAAAATAGCTTGTGGTAAATCCTTAAGATGTTAGATTGGATTCTATAAATGGATGTGAGATTTTACCCAGACTCCATACAGGTACATCCACTTATGTCCTCTGGCCAGGAAGCATTAAAAGTAACACCCTCAATTAACCACTAAAATATCAAGATAAAAACATGTTCTGTTACTGTGGGCTCTTCTGTGGTTGAACTAAGGTGTGTTTTCTGGAATATAAACAAAATCCTAGATATTTAATTACACTTGGTTTCTAAGATAGTGTTTTATATTTATATTTACATGAGTCATATTCAGAGAATAATATGACGAAACCAGGCTCCGATCAATTTAACTGAGGAAATGTAAAAATCCAAATTGCTGATTGTACTCTTTTCTACTAATTCTCTTACATTATACTTTCCTTTCTTACTATGAAAAACGATTTTATGGTAATACTGTACATTAGGAGGGAAAAGTAAACCCTCCACTTCCAAACAGGATAGCGACACGGACAAGTTGCACATGTGAAGGCGCCAGCCATGTACGTACCAACATCTCTACCATTTTTAAAGGTTGTTTCATAACTTAAGGTCTGTTTAAAATCTAGGACCAAAAGTTTTACTGCAACAAATATGAGAAGATACACAATACACATATAATTTTATATGGACTTATACCAAACTGAAAAAGAGGGCTGCATTGAAATTCAAATGGCAGATTTGCAGGGGTCACCGATGAGTTATAGAGTTACGTTTTCCAAAATTTCCCAGTGGTGGGAGTCATTATATAAAACTCTTTTATGTAAATAAAAAAGAGGGTTTACAATCAAGGTGATAAAGTAAAGGCACTTTGCAAAACATTTTTCTGAGTGAGAACTACACCTTTCAATGAAATTATGTTGTATTTAAAATGTTTGAGTGCTGACTTCATAATGATTTACACGGACAAAGTTTCAAACAATGGGCTCAAAAACATTTGTACAGCCAGGACAAGGTGAACACTTTAGGGCACAACTGTACACAAAAGAAGAGCCCAGAGCTCTCACTCAGGCTCTTTATAGGGCTGATTCAACATACGCCAATGTGTAAACAGAACGGGAATGGTGAAAACTGCCATGAAACAAACTGTCTGCTTCAGAGTATATTAAATTAGCCGTGCAACAAATATTTTACCCCCTCGCAGCGGGCCCGGCCCCATTGTGGGGCGGATCTTGTCCCTGAAGCCAGTGGGTACCTGACCTTACATACGTATTTAGCAAGGTAGCTCTCAGCAAATTGATTCAGTCTCACTCTCCTCCCTCCCCTCTGTCTCTGGAAGTCTCCTACCAAGAGAATCATTCAAATTCCCTATCTCCCCATTTATTAGATGCTTCTGAAAACTCATCTTTACAATGTAGGGATTCCGTTTTTTGGTTTTAACCGATTAAAACACCACGAGCAAATCAGTGGGTGTTTTCGGTTAAAATGGATAAAGCTTTAAAATATAATTTTGCAGCCGATTACTTTAATTGGTGGGCATCCTCACGTGGTGTTGTTCCCGCGCCCTATAAAATGCGGCTGCCAGACAGCAGTGTGAAGATACCCAATGAAGTGAGGCAGCATCACCAGGTATTGCAACTTTCCCCTGCCCACCCAATACCCACAGGCTCCCCCTTCCTCCCACTCAACATCTGAAGTTCCCCCGCTCAACATCAATGGGCTACTGCTCGGTACCAGTAGGACTGCCCTCAATCCCACTCAACACCCAAAAGATCCTGCTTCCTTCCCATGGCCCCCCTACCTGCCACTCGGTAACCACAGGCCCGACGACCTCAAAACCCACAGACAATAGCTACCCCAACACTGAAATCTGAATTACTTAACTTTTTTTAACAGGAATATAGGGCTGTAAATCCTTGGCTATGTTACACGACAGCACAAGAACGCAACGTGAACCAGCCTGGCAGACGGACCTCAACAATTGTGTTGGCATTCCTATTCAGCTTCATGCTGGCTGTCCTATCACCAGAATTGAAAAGGAATTGCTACAGGTTAGCCCACAGCTACTGCTTTGGTGCAGAAACCCAATTTATCGCAGCACCGGATTCCTGTGGAGAAATGCCATGACAAAGTAAAACAGCTGATGAATATGCACTGGAGAACAAAGATTTTACTGTGGAAGAATGGTAAGAGACATCTTGTTTGCAAATTTTGCAGTCACTATTCTTGATTTAAAGAGAAAAACCACTAGCAGGATTAGGCTGCGTCCATGCTGCCGAAGACCGCGCGGAGGCATGCGCACGCAGCGTGATCACAATGCCTTAAGGTAGTGATCGTGCCCATAGAGCGTGCGTGCGCGATAGCAGGAGGGGGCGAGCGGTGCGCGAGGAATCAGTTCAATCTGATTCCCCGGTGTGACAGTAAGGTCACGTGAGTGGTTTGCCCGATGTGGGCGAACCAGCTCTGTGATGCCCCTAGACACTCCCTCCCCACATAGCACATCTAGCATGGCCAAAAAACGCTCCAGCTAAACGCGGGTGACGTCACACGCACTCACGTCTCCATGCCGTCTTTGGCAACATGGACGCAGCCTTAATGAGCTTGTCCTTTTCTGTCACTATTACTCATTTTAAATGTAAGCGTGAAGAAGAGAGAGGTGTGGAATATTAATTTGCTAGACAAAACAAAAATAGTGATAGACAGCACTCTTAATATCCGACAGTAATAAGCTAAATGCAGGGTGCAGACAAGAAACAAAAGAAGGGCCCCATTTCCTCCTAATCAATTACTAAAATATTAATAATAGTTGCAGAACTCACTGACTCATAGGACAAATCTCAAAAGCGGGATAAATGCCAAATCAAAAAATATATTTAATACAAGCACAAACTATATTCAGCTCAAACCCGTTATAGCGCGGTCCTCGGGGGCCACCCGATCCGACCGCCCTATTACCGGGGTCGCGCTAATTAAAAAAAAAATGGCCACCGCGTGCCCTTTCAGGGGGAGGGGGGAGGAGGGAGGAAGAGGTGGAGTGAGGCGCCGGCAGCTCTACACGTCCCCAAGCAGCCACCATAACTCCCCTCAGCAGCCACCGTAAATCCCCTGCACTTCAATAAGCAGCCTCACTTCCCCCCAGCCCTGCTCCGATCCCCCCCAGCCCCGTTCTGATCCCCCCCGCCAGCCCCGCTCTGATCACAGCCCCGCTCGCCCCGCTCCAATCACCCCCTGTCAGCCCTGCTCCTATGCCAGCCCTGCTCCGACCCCCCCGCTAGCCCCGCTACGATCTCAGCAGCCGACACCAAAGGTAGGGAGAGGGAGGGGGGCTGTGAGTGTGTGTTGTGAGTGTGGTGTGTGCAGTGTGCAGTGTGCTTGGAGTGCGTGCTGTGAGTGTGTGCTGTGTGCTTGGAGTGTGTGCTGTGAGTGTATGCAGTGTGTGCAGTGTGCTGTGAGTGTATGCTGTGTGCTGTGAGTGTATGCAGTGAGTGTGTGCAGTGTGCTGTGAGTGTGCGCAGTGTGATGTGAGTTTGCGCAGTGTGCTGTGAGTGTGTGCAGTGTGCTGTGAGTGTGCTGTGAGTGTGTGTAGTGTGTGCTGGTGCTGTGAGTGTATGCAGTGTGCAGTGAGTGTATGCAGTATGCTGTGTCCTCTGAGTGTATGCAGTGTGCAGTGAGTGTATGCAGTGTGTGTGCAGGGTGCTGTGTGTGTGCAGTGTGTGCTGTGAGTGTGTGCAGTGTGCAGTGAGTGTATGCAGTGTGCTGTGAGTGTGTGCAGTGTGCTGTGAGTGTGTGCAATGTGCTCTCAGTGTGTGCAGGGTGATGTGAGTGTGTGCAGTGTGTGCTGGTGCTGTGAGTGTGTGCACTGTGTGCTGGTGCTGTGAGTGTGTGCAGGGTGCTGTGTGTGTGCAGTGTGTGCTGTGAGTGTGTGCAGTGTGCAGTGAGTGTATGCAGTGTGCTGTGAGTGTGTGCAGTGTGCTGTGAGTGTGTGCAATGTGCTCTCAGTGTGTGCAGGGTGATGTGAGTGTGTGCAGTGTGTGCTGGTGCTGTGAGTTTGTGCACTGTGTACTGGTGCTGTGAGTGTGTGCAGTGTGCTGTGAGTGTATGCAGTGTGCAGTGAGTGTATGCAGTGTGCAGTGTGTGTAGTGTGTGCAGTGTGTGTAGTGTGTGCAGTGTGTGCAGTGTGTGCAGTGTGTGCAGTTTGCAAATTTTTTTTTTTTTAATTTGTAATTTTTTTTTTTTTAATTCGGGGTCCATGCTCAAACTGCGTTATAGCGCATCACGCTATAACGGGGTTGAGCTGTACATGGAGCAGTGCGACACAAGCAAAATGATATAGCACAAAAAACTCAAAACATAGGTAGTATAGGGACATATCCCAGGGATAGGGAGTGGGAAAACAAGGGTAAGTGTGGGGAAAAAAGGGTGAAAAACGGGATAATAAGAGGGGCAACGTTTTGGGGAAAACCCCTTCCTCAGAGCAGTTCCCTCATGTCCCATGAGGACATGAGGTACTTCCCTTACCCCAGTAACCCCAAATATAGAGCAAATCCCCTTAAGCACAGAATAACTGATAACCTTCTAAGCAATAAATGCTGAGAAAATATAATCCAGCAATAGCATAAGAGCATAAGTAAATGAGCAAAATAGTTCAAAATAAAACCACAGGGCATCTGACAGCAATCGTGGTGTCTATCACTCTCTTCTCCTGCTGGAAGGTGTGGCACATTCATTTGCTAGAGCTATGGTCCATTCTGGGGTTAGTCTTCATCAGGGAGATGGTGCCATCGCTGAACTTTTAGGAAGCTCCGGCAGCACTCACTTTGCCAAAATCAAGCCAGGTGTATAAAAAGTACTTACCAGAAATGTATGCCACTGATATTGAGCATATTATTGAGTTAATTGAATCATCAACATTACCAATCACCATTGATGAGACCCAGAAACGCATGGTGATCCTGCTGTGGCCATCCTATTTTCTTTGGCAGACAGAGCAGATGGATAGGTGCGGTGTACTATTATGGCAGACATGGAAGTATTCGAAACCTGCAATGCTGTTTCTATTGCCAAACTCTTGCAAAATGTGCTTGACAAATATGCAAACAAATGGAAAGATGTTTGTATTGCCAGTGGCAAGTTAATTGCCAAAATGTTGCAAGCACTTAAAGGAAGCAAAACCAGACTTCAAAGCATTTCCTTTATGTGACCCTTGCTACTTGTTAAATTGTGTTTAGAAAAACGCCTTGACTTCATGTGAAGTAATCAAAAGAGCTGTTGATTTTATTATGCATTCTGGTGCTCGTTTCAAGTATGCAAGGGAACTCAAGCGAAAGTACTATGGCATTGCTACCCAACAGGGCGTAAAATAGAAAGTAATACCAACGGTTACTCCGACAAGACCGTCTCTATCCACCAACATGGAGGACGGGGTCCAATCAGCTAGCCAGGGCTCACTTGTATTGGATCAATCCTGAGTGAGGGAGGTTACTGGACTTCCAGGACAGCCCCCATGGGCGGACTTAAGTCGAGCAGGGCATTTGAATGGACAAATGGGAATCGTGCCTACAGAGCACAGTCCCAGTCCCCTTTGTCCACCCAATACCCCTCACAGGGATAGACGACTCAGTGTCTTGGGCGAACAATGGTAACCCTGCAGGGAGCCACTTCCCCCACACCTGAGTCCGCAACCCTGCCTCGCTCGACAATGTCCCAAGCCACTCACCTAATCTCGCCCAGGATCTCATTTGTGTTGACGCTGGATACTTGTATATCCATCTTCCACACAAAGGACCGTACATTTAAAACATTCCACATACAGTTAACACCCGATAATATAGGATTGGTACAGCAAACAGTACATACTAAATAAATACATCATATTATTGACAGGTAGGCTTAACCTTTATTTAAGAGCAGCCAAATCTCCCCCTACCGTCATAGTGAAGTTAACACAAACAACATGTACTTTCTCTTGAAGTTCCTAATGGAAAATATGACCCCAGTTGTTAATGTCATCAAAGTCTTGAATCTGAAAACACACACGTGCATCAAGTGTTTACACCTACTGGAAAGTAAAGTGGGTAACACTTTCAGTGATTTTGGACCTGCCACGTGTGCTTTACTTAGAGTATTTACCATTAGAAAAACAGCAGTTATATGAGGACAGGTTCAACTTATTTGATGATTCCATTAATAAAAAAATGGCACGCAATGCTTCTGCATGAAATCCCTTCTCCCACCATGATATTTGAAGCACAAGAGGCAGCCCTTTGGTACACAGTTCAGATTCTTTACGCTTACCTTGCAGCCCTCATCTCTCGCTACAACCCTTCCTGTCCTTTTTGATCCCTGACTGCCACAACCCTCACTCCCCCCCAAGCCCCCTGTGCCTCCTCTCGATTCTGATCATTTGCCTTACTCACCCCCCTTCACTGGAACAAGCCCCCCCGCCACATTCAGTTTGCCCCCTCCCTAACTATCTTCAGAAGGCAACTCATTTCTTCTCCATATTCCGCTCCATATTCCATGATCCCCCACTAACTTCCTATTCCATACTCTCCCTCGCCCCACCTCACCCCACCCTCCACAATGCCCATGTTCTCACATGACACCAACAAGACTAAATCCAGAGACCTGACCCCTTCTCCTGCCCACTAACCAATTTTTTTAAAACTAACTAATGTGCAGTGCCCTGGATAAGGGCGCTATATAAATTGTGTTATAAATAAATACATTTAGAAAAAGCAGAGTTTAGCCAGGATACATCAACACTTAGTAGAGGTAATACCAGATAGCACTACACTTACAGTTCATTGTTATTGGAACGGCTAATAAAACTGTTGACCTGATTTGGCCATATGTGCTTTGAATATTCTTGGTCTTCCGCTGTCCAGTGCTAATGTGGAACGCACCTTCTCAGATGTAAATATTTTCCTATTAAGAAAAGAGAGCGCAAAATGTCAAAGGAATCGCTCAAATTTTTTGCATGTAAATCGTATGGTGTGTATACAACATTCCGTATGCTGACAGATCTCATTTCAAATGAGTAACTCATTTTTCATTGCACAGTTATATATTTATATGAAAGAATGCACTGCTCATTTAAACAGAGCAATACGTTGAAGTAAACGTTTAAGTTTAATTGAACACTCCATTCTTTCTTATTATGGAAATATGAGTGGCTCGTATTTAGAATTTTAGACTTGGCGAGAAAAACAATATTACCCTTTTGGGGCTTCTCTTGCTTTTATTCTTTCCGTGTTATGACAGTATGCTATGGCTATGTATGGTTTGCCTGCTGAAATGACATTTTCTTTTCTTATATTGTTACATGATCAATGTTCAGTGCATGTCTATGGGATAGGGGACTGCTGCACACCTATAATAAAAATAAATAAATACAAATACCGGTGCACCTGGTTCAGGATTCTCTGTGTGGCAACCCAATAAACTCTGGAAATGATGGAAGAAACAGGGAACTACAGATTTTTAACTGCAAATTTATTGCCAATAGATTCGAAGTGACGTTTTGGCCTCACACGGCCTTTCTCAAGAGCAGATGCCATATGCTCTAGAGAAAGGCCATGTGAGGCAGACACGTCACGTAGAATCTATTGGCAATAAATTTGCAGTTAAAAATCCATAGTGGCAGTATCCACCATTTTGAGTGCGCCGACAGCTGCAAAGGTACAAAGGGTCCCTGGCGACGCCTCAGGGGCCCGTCCCTAGTGTATTTTGATTAAAGATGGCGAGGGTTACCATGCACCACGGCAAAGTCTCAGGATATGCCCCAGCACAGTACAGTTTTGGGCAGCTATGATGGTACACGATCCCTGGATTTCCAGTCAGGGTGCGCCCCAACACACTGTTCTGAATTAGAAGAAGGGTACACTGTGACGATGGAGGGGATTTGGCCCGGGATTAAAGGGGTTACACCCCATTTGGCCACCCCTGACCGCACCGGGAGACAAGGGGTTAACTGGGCTGAGGTCCAGAAATGTGATGTAACCCTTGTTATGACATGTAAATGCATGTTCCCCTGTTCCATTGTAATGTCTGGTTACTCAGTGTTTGCATCACACACACACTAGAATCCATCCGGGCTGAAATCAACTTTGTTCAGCTCAGGAGACCCCCTGCTCATGCACACTATGAATACAAATAAAATGTAAGCAGCTTAATTACCTTAGCAGCTATCCGCTAAGGTAATGATTTTTTTGTTTGGGGGTGGGAGTGGGGGGATGTTTGATACTAGTGTGCAGGAGCAGGGGGTCTTCTGAGCTGAACAAAGTTGATTTCAGCCTCGGGGACACCCTACTTCCCGAGATACAGGCCACGTTATGGGGTGCCGGTATCTCCTGCAATGTTAAAATCCCACGGTCACGCGACCCACAGGATTTTAACATGGCGGGGATACCGGCACCCCATTACAGGGCCTGTAACTCAGGAAATAGGGGGTCCCCGGACCTGAAATCTATGCGGTTCAAGATCGGAGACACCTATCTACAATACTGTTATATTAAAATGAAATAAAACCCCTGTGATCGCCTGTTAGAGGCGCGCAGGTAGAGTGACTGATTCAGTCTAACTCTTACTGCGCGTCTCTTGCAGACAGGTAGACCCCGGTAGTATTCACACCGCAGGAACCCCCGCTGTGTTAATACGATGGGCTATTAGTCTGTTGTGACACATCTAGTGAGGATCTCGGGGGGATCTCGAATTTTTTTTTGAGAAATGGTCGAATCCTGGCCGCTGCATCTGTAATTGCAGTATCACAATCACCATTTTTTGGATAATACCTGGTAATTTTTTACCATAATGTTAATGACTTAGGCTAGAGGTGAGCAAACATTTTTTGCTGCGCCCCCCTGCCTGCTCTCCTCTGTTGTTGTGCCCCCACCCTTACCTTGCACGGGGTCGTGTGATGCCATGTGACCCGCGGCGTAATTTGACGTCACGTCACCATGGCAACCGTGACATCACATGACCCCACGGCGTCATTAGATGCCGCGTTGCCATGGTCACGCTTCCTTGAAGCCGGCTGAATCTCGGTAAGTAGACGTTGCAGAGGCCTCGCGCGTTCCCCCGGCATTTCATTTAAATGCCTTGGGGAAGAGCGCAACCCCCCCAAAAATCTTGTGCCCCCCAATTTGCGCACAGCTGACTTGGGTCATAGTATTACCATGGAAAATTAGATGTGCACAGTAGTTCATGATATCTTTCCTGGCTAAATATCTTAATGAAAAACTAGAAGTCTCTTACAGATCCTCATAACCAGATCATAACCAGAAAATAAAATCAGTCAACCTATCTGATCAGAAAATTACTAATAAATGTGGCAAATGTATGATTCAAACTCTCTCACCTGCAAAACTGGTGCAAAAAACCCAACAACAAAAAACCCAACAACTTTTATTTTAAATATATATTTTTTTCTCCTTGATAAATATATAAAGGTTTATATTTATTTGAAACCACACGGTCAGTGTTTCAGGGCAATGATTCGTGCCGCTTTATCCTTCAGAATAAAACCCTGGAAGAGTTACACAGAGTTCAGACCCAGGGCTCTCATCATGGTATTCTCTACTGTAGCTGCCACCTGCTGTGGAGACTTGTTATCTACAGTAGGAGAGATGTGTGAATTCCTTCAAATTTTGTTTAGCACATTTTTTTTCCTCACATTTTGCGTTTTCACTTTTTTTTTTGGAAACTTGGATTGCTCACCATTTTGTTTCACAAAAACAACCATAAATAACAGTTCCATATGACCAATTTTGCAGATTTTGGTGAAAAATCATTTGCCTGGCTTGGAAATGTTATCAAATACTAGCTGAGATCTAAGAAACCAACCTCATCCCTCAACTCCTCCTCTCAGCCCTCTACTCTCTTTCTGTCTTCTCCCTTCCCCCCTCATCTCTCTCCTTCCCCTCATCTCTCTCCCTCCCATCACTTTCCTTTAATACCATGATGTCCCCAATTCTTTCCACCTCTCTCCTTCTCCAGCATTCTTACTGTCTCCTCACGGACCCGCTTTCTTTCTTTGTCTGCTTATTGTGTAAACTTTATAGCTATCTGACTCTCCTTATCTGCCACCAGGCTACAGTACAGTATGTGCATTATGATGTCACCAGTAGGATATCACGTGCCAGATATATAGCCTACCCTGCCTTGAAACTACATATAGCACAACCCCATTATAGCGCGGTCCTCGGGGGCCACCCGATTCGACCGCGCTAGATCCGGGGTCGCGCTAATTAAAAAAAAAAAAAAATGGCCGCCGCACACCCGATTGGGAGGAGGGAGGAGGTGAGGGAGGAGGGAGCCCTACACGTCCCCCAGCAGCCACCAGGCTAAAATAGGTACACACATGTCTATTATACCCCCATGCCTCACATTTATAACCACTCCCCTCATATATAAACCCCTGATAGATCCCCAACACCACTTATAGAAACCCCAAACACCCCTTTTAAGACCCCAATACCTCCTGTAAAACCTCTCAAACATTTACAAATAAATAACAAATAAACATTCTCTTTCCCTTACCCCTGACGGAAGGCAGAGCCGTGTCACCAGCCAACACCCATCCCCACGGCACGGCAGCCTATGAGCTTTGCCAAAGATGGCGATTGGCCCTTTGTCAGGAGCAAGATAGTTCAGCAGCAGGCAAACGGGTGCAGAGAGAGACTAGACTGGTACAATAAGGTACTGTACACTGCTTGTTGGCCGGCACAGTATGGCCCCAAAACAGTACTGCACCGACCCAAACGGTACAGTTATAGAGTCAGCAATACAGACAAAATAACACTCGCAATGAATGTTCATGAGCCTGCATCATGATGAGAAGTTATTAATAATTTTATGAGAAAACTGAAGAATTAATAACATCGATGTCATCAATGGTTATGCTAATAATTTTCACTAAGTCTGCCATTCAATAGCAGTGTCCTCTTAATGGTCAACCAACATAACAGGTTTTGAGCATATGACAAAACTATTCATATAACTACAGAGTGAGTGCAGATGGCCGGTTTTTCACTTCCAACAGTGGCCCTCTGAGTCCAACCGCAGCCTGCTCCTTACCTCCCCCCCCCACCACCAGCATCCATCCCCCTCCACCGGCATCCACCTCCTCCCCCCCGAGGCCCCCACACCTACCGGCCCATCGCCCGGCATCCAGTGACCATCCGCTCCCGCCCTCAGTCTGTGTGTCTCTGACACACCACTTCTATGCAGCCCTCTGAGTCCCAGCCTGCTCTTCACTCACCCCCCCTACCGGCATCCAAACCACCCCCCCTTCCTACCGACACCCCCCCTCCTCCTCCCGATGCCAGCTCAGCTCCGAGCTCAGCAGCCGACACCAAAGGTAGGGAGTGGGAGGGGGGATGTGAGTGTGCTGTGAGTGCAGTGTGCTGTGAGTGCAGTGTGCTGTGAGAGTGTGCTGTGTGCTGTGAGTGTGCTGTGTGCTGTGAGAGTGTGCTGTGTGCTGTGAGAATGTGCTGTGAGAGTGTGCTGTGTGCTGTGAGTCTGCTGTGAATGTGCTGTGTGCTGTGTGTTGTGAGTGTGCGGTGTGCTGTGAGAGTGTGCTGTGTGCTGTGTAGTGTGTGCAGTGTGCTGGTAGTGTGTGTAGTGGGCTGTGCAGTGTGCAGTGTGCAGTGAGTGCTGGTAGTGTGTGTAGTGGGCTGTGCAGTGTGCAGTGTGCAGTGTGCAGTGAGTGCTGGTAGTGTGTGTAGTGGACTGTGCAGTGTGCAGTGAGTGCTGGTAGTGTGTGCAGTGTGCAGTGTGCAGTGTAGTGGGGTGTGCAGTGTGTGCTGGTAGTGTGTGTAGTGGGCTGTGCAGTGTGCAGTGTAGTGGGGTGTGCAGTGTGCAGTGCAGTGTGCAGTGCAGTGTGCAGTGTGCAAAAAAAATGTAAAAAAAATATAAAAAAATAAAAAAAATTAAATTTATATTGTTTTTTTTTTCAATTCGGGGTCCATGCTCAAACCACGTTATAAGCGGATCCGCATTATAGCGGATCGTGCTATAACGGGGTTGAGCTGTATTAATCTTTAGGAATAAAGTATAAAGACATAATTGATTACCCTAGTTATTATGGGGCGCTAGGTCTTAAAGTAACAGAAATAGAAATAGAAGTTGCGCTCACCCAGTCTTCAGTAGTGGGACACTGTGTCCTGCAGGCAAGGTGCTATGATCCTGTGTTCATACCGCTGGACACAAAGATAGGGATGCCAGGTGCCCTGTATTGAACCGGACTGTCCTGTATTTGGACAATGTCCAATAAATTTTTTTAGAGGTAATACTGCACATGTACTGTATGTCTCCGGTATTACCTCTCTGGACACAGTGACCTGACTGACTTGGGGGGGCTGTGGGATTTCCTAGAACAGGGAGAGAGCCGTGCTGTTGCGAGGGGGCTGGGCAGCTGTTGGGTAATGCAGCCAATCAGGAGTAGGTGTCAGGAGCCTGGGGATGGGCCCAGGAGAGGAGGAAACAGCATGGAGTGGACAGAGGTGAGAGGGTGTGTGTGTGTCTCAAGTGCGTTGCATCTTTCACCATTGCGTCCAGTATTTTTGGAGAAGCCACCTGGCAACTCTACACACAATATATTACACGATAGGAGCCCCACTCAGGATTTAGATAAATAAGAAAACTCACATTCTCCTAGCAAATTCAGCAAAAAATAGTTACTTTAATGTACTGTACAACAATCAAAAAGCCAGAGGAAGGGGCCGGGGGGCCTTTAAACGTTGTTTTTTAGACCAACGTGTGTGTCTGCATACTCACTTGTGTTCTATTTTTGATTTTTGTACATTGAAGTAACAATGTTTGCTGAATTTGCTAGGAGCATGTGAGTTTTCCTTATTTATCTATATCCGGAGTGCTGATCCTATAGTGTAATACAGTATGTTAGTTATTAAGGTACCTCACAACCCATTCATTTGCTTTAAAGCTTAGCACCACTTAGTAAACCTGATGTATCTTGAAAACATAAAGCTGTGTTTAGTGTGTGTTACTTTGGGCAATAATATTCTAAAACTCAAGGTCAGGTTATTGTGAACAAATTGTAACAAACAGAGAACTTACTAACAAACTAGCTCTAAGGCAGGGGTCTCAAACTCAGTCCTCAAGGGCCACCAACAGGCCAAGTTTGATGGATATCACTGCTTCTTCAACTGATCCACTGATTGAGCCCCCCTGTGCTGAAGCAGGGATATCCTATAAAAGCTGGCCTGTTGGTGGCTCTTGAGGACTGAGTTTGAGACCCCTCCTCTAAGGACTTAATTTGCATAGTGTTAAACATGCATTTCAATACCTTCCCCCCTGCTCTCAACAGAGAAAAGAAGACGGATCCCAAGCCCAAGCCCAAGCTAGGTGCTGCAAGGCTACACCTAACTCTTTGCCAAGTGGTTGTCAAGTTTTCACTTCCTTTCCTGATGTACTTTTCATCCTTGAATTTGTAAGTTTGCATGTTCTTTTCAGGGTTAATAGAAGCATGGGTCTTGTAAGATAATATAGCTGCTGTTACACTTTGGTAACATAACTGTTGAAGTGTTAACCCTTTTCAAAGATTTGCTCACATTTTTATTTTCACATAGAGAAAAACTTTTGGATGATTTTTAATTATATTAAGAATGAAAGGCACGTAGCAATGGTTGAAGTAGGAGATTACTTAATCTTGCGCTGCTCTAGGGATCAGCTAAAGGATTAAAGGGCATTCCGATTAGGTCACAAAAACATGTTAACAGTTTAATTGGTCAGCGCCAAATGCAATTTTGTTATTTATGTGTAAATTAGGAAGGGACATGCATGTTATGTAAATGTGTCTTCCACCCTAAGCTCAACCCAACCCTGTCATAGTACAACGAAAAAGGAAGAGAGGGACAGACACTTTGGGGCCTATTCATTTCTCACTCAAATGTGACGTCACAGGCCGTATAAAAGCCTGTGCAGCCTCATTTGATGCCAAGAAGCTGGAGAGTGAAGACCTCCCCAATAGGATTACATTGGCGTTACAGATGAAGATGGATGAAGATGAAGATACTGAAGAAGAAGAAAGAAGACCCCCAAATGGATTACAATTAACAGATAAAGAAAGAAGAAAAGGACTTTGGACTTTACCTGAGGCCCGTTGCTATTTTAGATCGTGGATTTGTTCGAGAGCTTGCTGAAACTACGGGAATCGGAGGGTGAAGATATCTAAAGGTAAGAAAAAACATTGAATGTATGTTATATTTCTTTTACATGTTTTTTTCATTGTATTTTTTTTAATTGTAATTTTTTTATTGATCATTGATTGCCAGTGTATTTATGTATGCCCCTTTAGTGACAAGCAATGCGTTTTTTGGCAAATGCTTGCTTGTATTTCTTTTAAATGTATTTTAGTTCTTTGTTTTGAAATATTTCTGCTATTTATTTTGTATTTTGATTTTAATGATGGGAATTTGTGTGGAATTTTCAATTGTTTATTTCTGTTACTTTTTTGTTGTTTGCTTTTTAATTGTTGTTTTATTTTTGGTCTTTTGCTTTTTAATAATAATGTTTATTTGTAGCTTTGTTTTATTTATTGACTTTGTTGGTGTTTTAATGGTTAATTCTGATGTTTATTTGGTATTTGCTTAATTGATTGCTGGTAATTTAGTGGTGTTTACTTGTTTATTGTTCTTTATTTGGTGATTGTTTTGATTGCATTGGATATTGTTGGTGGTTGTTTATTGTTTAGGTTGACCATTGACTGCCATAGTGTTAAATCATGCCTATATCATATGGGCATTATGTACCCACTGGGCCAATCAATTGGTTTATTGGCATTTGTAATGTGTTTATTTTTCTATGTAATGTGTTTTATTTGGGGCCTGTTTTTTGTTTAGCTTCACCAATTATTACTATAGTGGCAAATCATGCCCATATTATATGATAGAAACAAAGGGTGAACTGCGCTCTAATAATCGTGAATATGTGCTTAATAGTGAATATTCAGTGATATATAATTATAATAACTATAAGGTAAACCTGTTACGTTAAGTGTGAGGATATGCTGCTGAATTCGTGGAATGTCTTCACAGACCAAAACTAGAGAGATAACGACAAAAGAAACCGCGCAAAAAACCTCATAGTGTAGTATATGAAAAAATTATATTGTGGTAAAACAGGTGAGTATTGCACGTACATCAGTTTAAAATTTACTAGCAGTACATGTATATGGACATGTTACCAATCAGCAACAGATGGTGGGTAACGGTCACTGGAATCAATCTCTTCTCCTCTCATGATGGAAGGCAGCTGCCCCACGGCGTGGACACAGCAAGCAGATGGACTTCAGCTGTCCCACGGCATACTCACGGTGTTCAGTTGTCGATTGGTCAGGCCTGCCAGCATTATTGAAACACATGGGAGGTCTGTTCGAGCTCCCTGCGTTCCACAGAGCGTTCCATGCACAGGAAGTGCAGGACGACTGAAAAACGGTGATTGCAAACGTCAAGATAGACGCCTGAAAGCCAGGGAGAGAGAGCCTGCTACCCCGCAATAGCTGCCGTGAGTACGCCGTGGGACAGCTGAAGTCCATCTGCTTGCTGTGTCCACGCCGTGGGGCAGCTGCCTTCCATCAAGGCGGTTTGAGCGGTGCAGAGAGTACCCACGGGAGACGTAAGAGGAGAAGAGATTCCATCCAGTGACCATTACCCACCATCTGTTGCTGATTGGTAACATGTCCATATACATGTACTGCTAGTAAATTTTAAACTGATGTACGTGCAATACTCACCTGTTTTACCACAATATCATTTTTTTATATACTACACTATGAGGTTTTTTGCGCGGTTTCTTTTGTCGTTACCATATTAGATGAGCATGATGCACCCACTGTACCAATGAATAGGTGGAGGGTGGGGGTAGTTGCCTGGGGAGGGTTGTTAGGCCTCCTGGGTGGGTAGTGGGGGAGGGTGTGTATTTCGTATGTGTGTAATGTCAAGCTGAGGTAAGAACAAGGATGATTATTAACCTGAATGGAGTTGGCAGGTGAGAACAAACAGCCTCGAGCAAAGAGCAAGGTACAGTTACTGCCTCGATCACTTAAAGATGGTAATGATTTATCATTGCCTCAATAGTGGCTACTTATAATGGCTACTGTTGCCGCAGGCATAAAACACATTGTAAGCATGTTTCTGGATATTATTGTCATAGCTAACGAATCACTTGTCGTAGTGACACAGCTATGATGGACAACCTCTGCCTGAGCTACAATCACTTCCTGGTTATGGCGTCATAGCGTCATGACGCCCAATTGTAAACGTGTAATTTTTATAGTCATTACTATCTTGCACAAATTCTTGATGTTTTCTGTCCTTTATTTCATTTTCGAATTTGTAATTTTCACACTGTATCTTAATTTAAAATTAATCAAAATTGAGAATAGTTTTAAATTGATCTAAGTTTTTTAATTGAACATTTAGTTCAGGATCATATTTACCAACTGCTGTTTCCGGGACTCTATTAGTAATAGTATAAGATCCCATGAGCAGTTAGTCAGTATGGATTCCCATCTCTGGATGAATTCGGGAGAAGTGATGTGGTAGGCAGGACTTATGCCAATTCTCAAACCTCTTGGTATCATATTGTTGAAATCATAATTCTGGAGACTGGCGACCTCCCACCATGTCTGTATTTGTGACTTGAATAATTTTGACATGTTCTTAAAAAAATCTGTTATGTCACCAGATATATTAGGTGCTGACAATGTATTGCCCATAGAAAAGACACTTTTAGCTTCTTCCTGCCAGGAAGTAGGATCCCATTTGTTGGACAGAAAACCAACCATGTTACTGTATATATCAGTTGGTCTGGAGCATGTGAATAAACAAAAGAGACTCAAGGTACTTTTAATAAATTAGGGAAAAATACGCTATACACGGCTTAATAGCAGCAAATACAGAAGGGTGAATAATTGATGCCCAAATAACCCCAGTACTGTGGTAAAAGGTAAAAGGGATAGAGGATTCTGGGAGAGTTCCAGCATGGAGTAAATTGAGATGCCTCAGAGAGCAGAGGTAGAGAAGATGTTCCCCAAAGTATAGCATAGATCAGATGCCACCCTTTTATTGTGTTTCAGACAGGGACAGTGTCCTTTTCAGATAGGATCCAATAGTTTGGCCAAAAGGAGAGAAGAGCATGTCCCAGTAACAGGAATGCAGACATGCCTCAGTGGGCCAAGCAGAAGTGCCTCAGGATGTCTAGGGATAAGCCCTATCCGCGGATCCCCACCCAGAGTATTCAGTATTCCCTGATGAGGTGGCAGTTCCAAAGCAGGGGTCGGAAAGCAGCCGTAAAGTTGCACAGAACAGATTAGGATCTCAGCATGGACCCACAGTAAAAGGGACAATAAAGATATTGCTAAGAAGGGGGCCCCGGTCAATCACATGATTATCAGTAAAATAACAAGTAAATGTACCACCCATGTGTGTTAAGTGTGAGCACCCAGGGAAGACCTGTTTAAAGGGTGATATCAGAATGGACGAAAAGAATTGCAACTATGTCAATCCACATGTACTGTGACTGCAGTGTCTCCAAGCCTGCGGACATTAATAAAGATTATGGTTGTACTATAAAAACTCCTGGTGCCCAGCCATCAGACAACACCTGAAACAATGTGGATGTCTAATACACCACTCCACTGATGTCACCTCACTAGGGAGCCGGGCAGGGAGGGTTACATCCAGTAGCAGCACCTATTCGTTTGAAGGCTTGGATCCTAAATAATTTGGTAACTATAGTTTTGGAGAGAATATGAACTAATGAATAGACTAAACACTTGTATTAATGAGACAATGTTTTTATAACATGATGTTGATGTGAGGAATGTGGCTTTTCAAGAAGATGACATCAGATTTTGTTAGCAGGACATATTTATTGTTTTAGTTTCAATGATGTAATTGCATTGTTCACATTACCTTGTTAGATATGGACAGTTGCCGCCCAGCCTGCAAATTACTGGTATTTCTCAAACCACAGTAATTAAATTAGCAAGGGTTGCATGCAATTCTGCCATTAGTGAACATGAATCTAAATTTAACATAGGTGAAATTGATGGATGTTTGTCTTTTTTCACCTTATCTACTATGTAACAATGTAAACCCAGCTATGTGAAGTATTAACTTCACTCATCTTTGTGGGATTTTCCTTTTGTCTATTTGAGGACAAGCAGAATAGCTTTTTTTAAATGAACTAAATCGTCTATGAGTAATACCGTATGTTATTGGTCTTTAACCGATATTTTCTATTATGTATTATAATGACCTCTGCTAAAATCCCAAGGGCCTGTAATAATACGCTAAACTCAAGTTGGTTTGCTGAACAGGTTACTACTATATCTTTCACTCAATGCACCAAAAAATTAAATACAGTATAATCAAATAGATTTGATTTTCAAACTTTATTTGAAGAAGATGTGGCCTTCTTTGTCCCTGAGGGACCCATACAATGTAATGTTCAAGGGAAGAAGTGATGGGAGGGCAATTTGTGAATGGGCTACTGTCACATAGTTACATAGTAGATGAGGTTGAAAAAAGACATGCGTCCATCAAGTTCAACCTATGCTAAATTTAGACAACAGATACTGTACTTTATCCTATATCAATATTTACTTATTGATCCAGTGGAAGGCAAACAAAAAACCCCAGTGACATATCATCCATTGATATCTCATAAGGGGATAAATAAATTCCTTTCTGACTCCAAGAATTGGCAATCAGATGACTCCCTGGATCAACTTCCTTCCCATGTATACTTAATTGGTATATCCCTGTATAAGTTTCCTTTCTAAAAAGATGTCCAACCTTTTTTTGAATAAATCTATTGTATCTGCCATCACAGTCTCCATGGGTAATGAATAACACATTTTAAACTGCCCTTACTGTAACGAACCCTTTCCTTTGTTGCTGGAGAAATCTACTTTCCTCCACCCTAAAGGGATTGTCAGGATCCGTGACGCGGTTGGTGCACCCTGTGCTTACCCCAACCCGTGATCAGGCCCCCCGCTCCTTCAATCAGCCACGACGCTCCCCTTCCACCTCCTGCTACCAGCCATCATGCTATGGGCGCGCCCACGCATCCCGCACGGAGGTTAGTACCCTTTTCTCTGGTCCCACCTCCAGACTCCGCCCTCACGACAACTTAATCGGCACGCAGCAAGCACACGCCGTGCGCGGTCAGTGCGCACACAAGTCGCATCACCTGGCAACATCAGGGATCCTCCCCACACATTTCTCTTGCACCCAAACTGCCAATCACAGCTGGCGCTACTGATGCACCTCCACTCTCCTATTCCCTCATTGGTTCTTGTTTCTCTTATATGCTCAGCCTACCATCTGGCACATCGGCTGAGCATAAACCATCTTATGTGCAAAGTGTTCACTGCTACCCTTGCCTCCACAGTCTTGTCATGTATGATTCCTATCTTCTCTGTTCCTGACCCGGCTATTCCTCTGGACTCCGTTCTTCTCTGCTCCTGACCCCGGCTACCAACAACGATCCGCACCTCTCCAATTCCAATCTTGGCAAAGTACCACGACGATCCGCACCTCTCCAATCCAGACCTGACTAAGTACCTGCAACGATCCATACCTCTCCAACCCCGACCTCGGCAAGTACCTCTGACTATCCATAGCTCTCCAACCCCGACTCGGCTACTTCGACCAATCTACACTCCAGACGCGCCCACGCGGCTGTGGGTCGGTGTTTATATATATATATATCCCCACCTCGCCCTCTCGGTCACGCCTTGTTTGTGGTGAGCACTCCGTTACAGGGATGACCCGAGTCCTTTGTACTGTCCTTGGGATAAATAGCTTTTTTGAAAGCTCCTTGTACTGTCCCCGGATATATTTGTATATAGTTATCATATCCCCTCTTAGAAACCTCATTTCTAATACAAATAAATCTAATTTAACTAGCCTCTCCTCATAAATTAGATTGTCCATCCCCTTAATTAATTTGGTGGCTCTTCTGTGCACTCTCTCTAGTTCCATAATGTATTTTCTAAGGAGTGGTGCCCAAAATTGTACTCCATATTCAAGGTGTGGTCTTACTAATGCTTTGTAAAGGGGCATAATTATTTTTACTTCCCTTCCATCCATTGCTCGTTTAATGCAAGATAAGATCGTGTTTGCCTTTGCAGCTACTGCATGACTTTGGGCACTATTGCTAAGCCTGCTGTCTACAAACACTCCTAAATTCTTCTCCATCAAGGATTCCCCCAATTTATCCCCATTTAATTTGTAAATCACCTGTTTATTCTTGTTTAATCTGCCATTTACCTGCCCAAATTTCCAGTCTCTCCAAGTCCTTCTGGAGAGAAATTACACCCTGCTTTGATTCTACTACCTTACACAATTTACTATCATCAGCAAGATGGAGACTTTGCTCTCGATGCCATCCTCAAGGTCATTAATAAACAAGTTAAAAAGCAGTGGTCTCAGTACCGATCCCCGAGGTACTCCACTCACGACCTTAGCCCATCCTGAAAACGTTCAATTTATGACAACCCTCTGTGTTCTGTCCTTCTACTAGTTTTCAATCCAGGTGCATATATTTTGACTGAGTCCAATTTGCTTTATTTTGTACACCAACCTCGTGTGGAACCATATCAAAAGCCTTTGCATAATCTAAGTAGACCACATCAACTGCATTACCCTGGTCTAAATTCCTACTTACCTCCTCAAAGAAACAAATACGTTTAATTTGGCATGACCTATCCTTCAGAAATCCATGCTGACTATTACTACAGTAATAATTTTGTTTTCCATGAGGTATTCCTGAATATTATCCTGTATTAAACCTTCAAGTAGTTACCACACTATTGAAGTCAGGCTTACCGGTCTGAAATTCCCCAGTTGTGATCTAGCTCCCTTTTTAAATATAGGCACCACATCTGCTTTTGATTGATTTTTCTTACAGAATTCAAACAGGGAGATACTCTGGAGCTGAACCTCGCTATTGTGAACTCAAAAGACCAACTGGTTTCCGAAAAATACTTAACATTTTGGTTGCAGGTGTTTTAGCTCCGATTCTAGAAATCAAAATGGCTGCCAAGTCCTTCTGGCCAATAGGAGGTCACAATGTCATCCTGTTGGATGACTGTGGATGCTATTTTTGAAAATCCAGGAAGTACCTGTATACATTCAACTACAATGTCAAATATCTCAAGAACCAGGGTGTCTTCGTGTGTAAAAAGAAAAAAAGGGTGTGTGTGCCGAGCACTCGCATTTTGAGGGAAACTTCTTTGTCTTTTGTCACTGTTTTGCCACAGAAATTGTATTTGTGAAGGTGATGTTTTTAATAAAAAATCAAATCAGGCGCAAAACTCCTGTAACCAATTGACTAACTTTGAAAAGCTCTGTCGAAAAGGGACTAGTACTAAGGGACTCACATCGCAGATGTACAAGGAGGTGACTGGTTCAGGCATGACGGTGACGCAGAAGTTAGGTTAGATGACAAGATGGGAGACAGATCTTGGAGAAGAGCTGGAATTGGAGGACTGGTCAAAGATTGTCCTGGCAACGTCAAAAAGCTCTACATAAACGACTTGAGGGTGAACGCATATAAAGTAATGATGCGGTGGTACCTCACCCCTCAAAAAATCTAAATTTCTGCCAAGTTACTCCTCATTGTGCCTGAGACAATGTGGACAGCAAGCAGATTTGTTGCACATGCTGTGGTCTTGCCCCCGAATTGCCACAGTCTGGGAATCAATTAAAGATTGGCTACACAGGATTCTGGACACATACATTCCATTAGACCCGTGGTTGTTTTTGCTGAATAGACCACACACAGGCTTATCCAAATAAAATAATAAATTGGTGGCGCACTATGCGACGGCGGTGAGGGGAGAGATCGCAGCACAATAGAAATAAAATGAGATTCCCCTGATTGCCAAAATTCGGAATAGAATTTGGACAGTTTGCCAGATGGAAAAATTAATGAGTCTAGTACATGACACTGGCGCAAATTTTCTAAAAGTCTGGATGCCTTGGTTGGCCCAGACAGACATACCGGGGGGTAGAAAGGTCCACCATTTGGCAATAATAAAGATAAGTGCATTCTCACATGAAGAAGTGGGGATGAGACAGCCGGGCGTGACACGATAGGGACCCCCAAGAGAGGAAGAGCCGGTATCCTGGGTGGCGGGAAGGAGTGAGGGACAGGAGGTCCTGGTGGAGGAATAAAAGCAGAAGTCCCGGTGATGAGGCAAAAGAAGCAAACCTACCCCCCTGTAACAGGGGACTTATCCCTGTTCACAAATGTACCTCTAATCCAGCAGTGTTGTGGTTAACTGCTGGTAGGCAATTAACTAACACCACCTGGCTGATTACAGGTGGTAGAAAAAGCCTGCCTCTGAGACAGAGCAGAGACTCCTTAGCTCACACCTGAGCTGAACTAGGAGACAGAGCAGAGATTCCTTAGTCCAAAACTGGGCTGAACCAAGGAAGGACAGATGTCTTGAGCGACAAGCTGACCACAAGACAAAGGGGACAAGATTCTAAACTTGGAGCCTGACATTGCCTGTGCACACAAGGGTGTGGTTCCAAGAGAGCAGAGAAGCTTCCCCTACTGCAGCCCAGCTAATAGATAAGACTTTTCGTATAAGACTATTATCTATGTCTATGTGTATTGATAAATGTCTCCATGATTTGGGGCTGGTAAATAGCTTAGCTAACCAACCCAGTCAGAGAGGGCTGAGCTACATGTGTAGATAGTCTCCAAAGCACAGATAGGTTTTTTTGTTTAGCTTATTCTCTTATGTTGATTTTTGCTGTGTTTAAAGCGACAGGCACAATAAAGCCTTGTTTTAAGGACAGATGTCTTGAGCGACAAGCTGACCACAAGACAAAGGGGACAAGATTCTAAACTTGGAGCCTGACATTGCCTGTGCACACAAGGGTGGGGTTCCAAGAGAGCAGAGAAGCTTCCCCTAAAGCAGCCCAGCTAACAGATAAGACTTTTCGTATAAGACTATTATCTATGTCTATGTGTATTGATAAATGTCTCCATGATTTGGGGCTGGTAAATAGCTTAGCTAACCAACCCAGTCAGAGAGGGCTGAGCTACATGTGTAGATAGTCTCCAAAGCAGAAATAGGTTTTTTTGTTTGGCTTATTCTCTTATGTTAATTTTTGCTGTGTTTAAAGCGACAGGCACAATAAAGCCTTGTTTTAATTTCACCGTAAAACAGTCTCCATTGTGTACCTCTGCACATGTCCTCCTACACCCCCCACCTACCTTCCCCCTCCCCCTTCTCCTTTTGTTCGTCTTTTCGTTTTTACCTAATACGTCCAGTATCCGTTTCTTGGAAAAGGAGACGCTGACCAAGGCCGAGGAACACGGAAACTCGACAGGGGTTGGGAAATGTTAACCACTTGGTAATGTACACAAAGAAACAATGTTTGAAAGATTTGTGAACAACAAATAAAAATTTAAGTTGAAAAAAAAAAAAATCAAAACACAATTTCGGTGACAAAACGCAAAGAAGTTTGACTTAGAACACATGTGCCCCCCCCCTCCATTTTAGCTATTTGCACTTCTATATTTATATTAACTGTGAATTCCTCGTGTGTGTGTGTGTCTCTGTGTGTGTGACTCACAATTATGAAGAAAGTATTGTAACAGACTTGTAGTACAGTATAACTTGTTTGTCTGTCATGCTTCATTCAGTTCACAATAGAACATGCCTACAGTATTTTATTTGGGGTTTTATTAATTATTCCTTTCCAGAGTTTCTATGTGAATGACATACATTGTAGGGGTGTTTATTTCTCTATTCAAACCTATATAGCATGTCGCTTATGTGCCACTTAACTTTGGTCTTATTGGCAGTGCTGGGAGAAGATCAGATATACAATTACTGGATTAACTGTGTTTGTCTGTGTGCTGCTGGGCGGAGCGTCGGAGACCTCTGCGCATGCGCGCCGGCCCGAGGACTCTTTTGTGCATGCGCCAAGGCCCGAGGATCCTTCTGCACATGCACCGAGTCCCACTGTCACTTCCATCACGCGTTTCCGTTACAACCAATGACATTTTCCCCATCAAAACTCTGTAGGTGCCAGCAAAGAAGTTTCACTTCAAAAATGTGAGGACCCCCACTTCAAATTTTTTGAAAAAATAAAATCAGTTTTTTAAATGGGTGAAGAGACGTCCAGGTATAGCCAGGACCGTCCTGGATTTGCAGCAATTTGCAGGATTTCCCAGAGTCCTGACAACTATTTTAACATCTTTCACATTTCACCTGTTTTGGCTGCAGCTGCACAGAAGGGGCAGGGCAGTAGCGGCAAGTGGCAGGGCTAGTATCGGCAAGAATGGAGCTGCTGTGCTATGAGAGAAACATGCAGCTGCAGATTTAACTACAGAGGGTGCCTGTGAGCATTGTTGCTTCTCCTTGCAGTGCCTCCTTTTAGAGCTTGTTCGTGTACGACAGTGTGTGTTGATCAGTTTGTGTGTTTATGTGATGGTCAGTCTTTGTGTATGCTGTGTGTGAGTCTGTGCTGGTCAGTGTCTGTGTGTCTGTGCAGGTCTGTTTGAGTGACTGTTGTACAGGTCAGTGTTTGTGTGAGTGTTGTGCAGGTCTGTATGTGTGTTGTGCAGGTCAGTGTTTGCCTGAATGAGTACAGGTTAGTGTCTATGTGAGTGTTGTCCAGATCAGTGTCTGTGTGAGTTATACAGATCAGGGTCTGTGTGTGTGTTGTGCAGGTCAGTGGCTGTGTATTTGTGTTGTGCAGGTCAATGTCTGTGTGTGTGTTGTGCAGGCAGGGCCACAGACAGCTTTCCTGGGGCCCAGGACGTTTCCACCGGGGGCCCCCCACCCACGTGTCGCCGGCCTTGCGAGAACCCCCCCCCCCAATTTCTCTTACACCCCCCTTCTCACACACCTCCTCTCTCACCCCCTCTTACACTCCCCCGTTACCGTTTACTTCCCCCCTCTCTCTCTCTTACACCCATGTATTTTTCTCCCCTCCCCACACTCGATAACCTCCCTCTCCAATATACACAAACACACTGACACACACACACAGTGACACACACACAGTGACACACACACAGTGACACACACACAGTGACACACACACACAGTGACACACACACACACAGTGACACACACACACACAGTGACACACACACACACACACACACAGTGACACACACACACACTAAGCCCCCCCCCCCAAAACACACACATAAAAATAAGCCCTCTCTCCACTTGGGGTGGGTAAGGTGTCTGGGAGGGTGGTATAACGGGGGCCTGGTGCATGTGGGTTATCTGGGGCCCTTGGATGGGCCTGCTGGAGCAGCATGGCCAGTACAAGGCAGAGACCAGCAGGCCTGGGGAGGGAGGGACAGATGGGCAGTGCAAGGGAAGGAGAGAACCCAGCAGTCATGCAGTATGGAAGGGAGGGACAGATTGGCAGTGCTGAGGGAAGTGTAGGGCCCTGCAGTCTGGGCGGGAGGGGGCATCAGCAAGGAAAGGGGAGGGCCTGACTTACCTGCACAGAGTGGAAACTGTAGTGTTGCCAACAGGAAGGCTGGGCCCCTTGACTGGGTGGCCCTGGACAGCAATTCTGACTCTCCCCCACCCCTCTCAGCGGCCCTCAGTGCAGGTCAGTGTGTATGTGTTTGTGCAGGTCAGGTTCTGTCTGTGTGAGTGTAGTGCAAGCATTAGCAGATTTCCGGGCCTAGGGCGACAACATTTTGGGGCGGTGTCATGGGAGACCAGGTACTTACACCTTTATCCTGGGATCATATCATTGAGCAAAATAAAAATTTAAAATAAATTACGTTTATATATTCGAAACAGACATACACACAGTGAATTACAATAATACAGGAGAAAACACACTTACTGGGGTTTTGGGCTGAAAAACGAAACTTCCTTGACCTTAATAAAGTCTTTTACAGGTCCGTTGGAAATGGTGCTGAAAGTAGGACTTACAAAATATTCTACTCTGCAGTCCTGCAGCCGTTTCCTTGCTAGCTCCACAGGGCTTCACTGGGTTTAGAGTCACAACTTGGATCTGTCTTGGGATCTCTCCCCTTGGCTGGCTACTAACTTTTTTTTATAATATTTGCCAAGTCAGTTCCACAGCATTACTGCCAACCCACAATCGTGGGAACTTTACTGCTAGCCATTCACATGTTTGCCAGTCTTGCGACGCCTGGCACCTGAGCTTCAGCATGGCAAAGGAGCATGCTCGAAAATCGCCATCTTGCCTACTTGTCATGCAGAGCTCAGGTGCCTCTCAGTCTAGGGAGATGACTACTTGCTGGAATGGCCTGTAATCATCCCAGGACTTGGACACTTAGCTCAGCCATCCTGCACAGATGGCTGTTCACACTCCTGGCCACACGTGTTACTTTGATCTATGGACTTAGTGGCAGACTTAGTGGCACCACACCTTGGTAGCCCATAAGCCCTCTATGGAGTCCCGCAGTAAAAGGACCCAGCTTATGTTACAATGTACAAGCATACTACATTCAGTTTAATAAAATATACTTGATATATTTTCTTATTAAAATGTCCTTGGTCTATTGGTGTGAGAGATTTAGTGAAAACTTGGCCTGTTTTATCCCCACTAACTATATCCCTTACACTCTGAAAACGTAGAGTTTTTATTTTAATAAAAGCTTCACAGTCTTATACCTGACTGGAGTACACCCAGAACCCCGTATACCAGGCTTAGGGTTATCTGGGCATGAACTGGGCATCCCTCTGAGACTAGGGACCCCTGTACTGATCTGGGGATACCTTGCCCCCTGCCCCCTTATCCTTATGGTTGCACATTTTACATACATTGCATAGCAGTACATGTACAACAGGCAGGTCCAAAAGCTGACACTCTAGGACACCCAAACACAGCTCAGGGGCAACCAAGTGGGCTTAACGTTTATTAGTGAGCCTGGTTACCCCCTCACTGTCACAGACGGCAAATATACTTTACCCTCCCCCATATACAGAGACTCCACTCTCTTCCCCACTGATTGCCAGGTGAGAGTGTTGGACCTCTGTAAAGTTCTTACCTTCTCTTTCGTGCCGCCCTCTGCCTTCAGCATCAAATGACACTGCAACGTCACATGGCGGAGGAGGAGGAGGAGGAGGGTGGCACGAATGAACAAGGCGGCACCAGGTAAGTACTTAAGGGTGGTATTTTTGTAAATCCGCCACTGTGCAGGTCAGGTTCTGTCTGTGTTGTGCATGTCAGGGTCTGTGTGTGTGTGTGTTGTGCAGGTCAGGGTCTGTGTGTGTGTGTTGTGCTTCCGCGGTGACAGGGGAAGCTGAAGCCGGAGGGGAATCCCCCCTCCTGTCCCGCGGTGACAGGGGAATCCGGAACCGGAGGGGCATCCCCCCTCCCATCTCCTGTCACGCGGTGACAGGGGAAGCTGAAGCCGAAGCCGGAGGGGCATCCCCCCTCCCATCTCCTGTCCCGCGGTGACAGGGGAAGCTGAAGCCGGAGGGGAATCCCCCCTCCCATCTCCTGTCACGCGTTCTGCTAACTCACACTCTGCCGATTTGGTGGCGATTATAGACTATCTAGACGATTGTAGCTTACCCTATTTGACAGAGGAGGAAAATGCCATGCTGAACGCAAAAATTTCATTAGATGAATTGACAACGGCAGTGAAGGTATCAAAAACTTCTAAAACGCCGGGTCCTGATGGCTTCACAAATGTTTACTATAAGAAGTTCCTACCTATATTATCAACCCACCTGTTAAACCTATTCAACTCATTTATGGAAGGGAATCCAATCCCAGCATCAATGTGCTTAGCTAATCTGGCAATTATTCACAAGGACGGGAAAGATCCGACCCAGCGCGGAAGTTTCAGGCCCATATCGTTGCTGAACAACGATCTCAAACTGTACAGCAAGATACTTGCGAACAGACTGAACCCCATTTTACCTAGACTAATTCATTGGGACCAAGTTGGGTTTCTCTCGGGCCGCCAAGCTGCGGACAACACCCGTAAAATAATAAATATAATTGATCATGTCCACATGTCCAACACGAAAGTGATATTACTGAGCCTTGATGCAGAGAAGGCATTCGACAGAATTGACTGTCTATTTCTGGATAATGCCTTGAAAAAATTTGACTTTAAAGATACCTTTCTGGGAGCTGTCCGGGCTCTCTACCAGAACCCATCTGCTGCGGTCAGACTCCCAGGCGGAACAACCGAGAGATTTCAAATTAAAAATGGTACAAGACAGTGGTGCCCCCTATCACCTCTTCTCTTTGCCCTCACGATTGAGCCACTAGCGACCAAAATACATAATAATGTAAACATACAGGGTATTGGTATAGGATTTCTTTGCTTGTGGGAGAGGAGGAGTGCAGAGGTGCTCGATGATATATATAAAAGAAAAATAAAGCAAATATAGTGCAGATTGTAGATACTGGTATATATAGCTCTGTTAGCTATAAATAATAGCACTCACAAAACTTACCGTGATCTCAAGCATGTCAGAGATCCATCTCTCTCTGACTGGAGCCCTTGCGATGAACAAGTGTCAGGATATCCCTCAATGGATAAGTATGGCAGACATAGAAAAGAAAAAGCCACAATAGTGCATACTGTTCGACCAATATATTCAATAGGAAGTATCAAGAGTAAGTTAAACTCACATGTTCCAATAAAAAAATAGGCATGGGAGAGAACCGCCGAAATGCAGAAGGACCCCGTATGTGACAGCTCACCGGTCTGTCACTCGCACCTGACGATTTGATTCCGCAGTACGTCACTCGTGGTCGCGTACATAGGGAGGGCGGAAGCGCCGTCTGCCTTGAGTCAGCCCAATCTTGCCAGTCCCTCGCTTACGGTTTCAACGCTAACGCTAACATCTGAACGCGTTTGCGACGACCAGCAATTAGGAAAGCGTTTAGAGTTAGCATTATTGTTAGAGAACCGAGAGCTTGCAGGACATGGGCAAGATGGGGCTGACTCCAGAGCAGATGCGCTTCCCACTCACTCTATGATGGGGACACAGAAGTGAGTACGCGGCAATCAATCGTGAAGTGCGAGTGAGACGCTTGTGAAGCCTGTGCACAGACGGGGTCCTTCTGCATTTCGGAGGGGTTTTCCATGCCTGTTTTTTTATTGGAAAACATGTGAGTTTAGTTAAGGGTAAAAGGGGGACGTAGACAGACTCTGATAGTGTAAATAATGCAAATGCAGGGTGCACGGCACAAAAAAGGGCGACCCGTATTCCCTTGATAGTATAACAATCTAAGTAACTACCAGCACGCATGTGTACATAGGCTCAATGATGAAAACAAGTGTAATGACAGAAATACACATTAATAATAAAGAACCAGAAATACAAAAAAGTGTTTGCAGAAACCAGTATTATAAATGGGATGTCACAAATTGAGGGTGGGGGGGGGGGGGGGGGGGGGAAAGGAAAGGCGAAAAAACATGAAACACAAGGAATATACACAAAAAACGAAGAACGGAAAGTATGCTAGGGGGGCGACGTTTCGAGGGACTACCTCTTCATCTGGCCCATTCCCCCTGGTCCAAAAGGACCAGCAAGAATCCACTAATGCCCTCAGCACTCCACACGAGCAGCTGAAGGAGCAGAGCCACTGAGGGTTTGACCACTTCATTTATTTTTCTCATTAACCTTTCACTAACTGTGTGGACTCCTGGTGCTCATTTGCAAGCTGCTTTCTTGCAAGCTGTGTTCAGCTTTTACTGTACCATTAGTGGATTCTTGCTGCCCTGCTATTAGCTGTTTACCTGTATTTAGCCTACACTATATGTTTGCTATCTATTTTCAGGGGTGTCTGATTTGACCAGGTATAGGGAAAGGGAGGCTTAGGGAAGTACCTCTCGGTCCTTTTGGACCAGGGGGAATGGGCCAGATGAAGAGTTAGTCCCTCGAAACGTCGCCCCCCTAGCATACTTTCCGTTCTCCGTTTTTTTGTGTATATACATTGTGTTTAATTGTTTTTTCCCTTTTACTTTCCCCCCCCCCCCCCCCCCGCCACCCATCACGTTGTTGGACATGCCCATTTATGATACTGGTTTCTGCAAACACATTTGATTTATTTCTGGTTCATTTTATTATTAAATGTTTATTCTGCATTACAACTGTTTTCATCATTTAGCTATTAGACAGTGAGTGCTGGTACTTACGTAGATATGTGAGTTTAACTTACTCTTGATACTTCCTATTGAATATATTGGTCGAACAGTATGCACTATTGTGGCTTTGTCTTTTCTATGTCTGCCATACTTATCCATTGAGGGATATCCTGACACTTGTTCATCGCAAGGGCTCCAGTCAGAGAGAGATGGATCTCTGACATGCTTGAGATCACGATAAGTTTTGTGCGTGCTATTATTTATAGCTAACAGAGTGATATATACCAGTATCTACAATCTGCACTATACAGTATTTGCTTTATTTTTCTTTCATATATATCATTGAGCACCTCTGCGCTCCTCCTCTCCCACAAGCAAAGAAATCTTACATGCTGGGACCTGGAACAGTCCTTCTTGAGGAAGTTGAGCAGCATTTAACACATTTTATAATCATTTATATCACTGGTTGGTGAAGTTTTTATAAGTGTTTTTCACATTATGTGGTTTACCTAATTTTTTAGACACTGTTTTTTACATTTCACTTTTTGAAGAGCTCCAGTCCATTCCCCACTCCCCCCTTCCCCTTTATTTGTCACATCTATTGGTATAGGAGACACAAATTATAAAATATCCCTATTCGCTGATGATATCATTCTAACTTTGTCCAAATCCCAAACTTCCCTTCCGAACCTTCAAAAGGAACTGACGGACTTTGGCAAAGTATCAGGATATAAAATAAACAATGAAAAATCTGAAGCCCTAAATCTTAGCCTACCAGAATTCGAAGTGAAACTACTCAAATTGAATTTTAGCTACAGGTGGTGCTCTTCATACATGAAATACCTGGGAGTAAATGTATCAAGGAACATAGGGCACAACGGGTTTAGCAAATCAAACTCATTGTCACTTGATAAAGACCATTATGGTCGAAACGTCGTGTTGGCTCAATAAATGAGTTTGATTTGCTAAACCCGTTGTGCCCTATGTTCCTTTGTTCATCCGTTCAGGACTGATCGCAGGCTTTCGTGCAAACACTGGAGCACCGGTAACTGTATCATTATTTTCTTTTTTGAGGTGTGCAGCATTTCTCTTAAAGTAAATGTATCAAGGCACTATCGAGCTTTATACCAAGATAACTACCCAGCTCTCTGGGAAACAATCAAAAAAGACTTAGACCAGTGGGAAGGTTACCAGATTCCATGGATCGGGAGAATGACTTCTATTAAGATGAATATACTCCCTAGATTATTATATTTTTTTCAGACACTCCCAGTCCCTGTACCTGGCACTGAACTAAAAAACATACAAAACAGAATGTTTAATTTCATTTGGCAGGGCAAGAGACCCAGAGTCACAAGATCGGTCCTGTTGGCATCAAGAGGTAGAGGGGGCATGGCTGTCCCAGATATCCATAAATACTACATAGCTGCACAATTGAAACAAGCAGTCATGTGGAACACTGACCCGGCCCAATGTTGCTGAATTGAAATAGAGTCTCAGTATGCCAGAATGCCTTCCCTGCAGGCCTGCCTCTGGAGCTTAGACAGAGGAGATAAGCAAGTACATAACTTAAAATTAAAAGTGGCAATACTCACCTGGGAGGTCTGGTCGAAATACAAGACCAGATTCGGGCTGTGCTCACCCAGCCCACACCTCACGCCCATATCCAACAACCCCAAATTCCCCCCGGGATGTAGATCAAAGTTGTATGAACAATTACGAACAGGAGGGATTGGGGCGATTGCGGATCTCCTAAGCCTCGGGAGGCTCCTGAGCTACCAAGAACTACGGACTAAATATAATATTAAAGAACTAGATACATTCAAATATCTGCAAATTCGACATTTTATCCAAAAAATATGCCCAACTCCAGAATTCCCTCCCCTCACTAAATTTGAGCGTCTATGCAAAGCTAGTACCTACCAAAAGGGACTAATTTCTGAAATATACGCTGAATTAGAGAACTCGGTGGCCCCTCAAAACCATGACTATATGCTCAAGTGGGCAGCAGACTTGAATATCACAATAGAGAGAGATTTGGGACGAAATCTGGATGGCAGCATCGGAACCTCCATATGCACCACAACCAAGGAGAACATCTACAAAATCCTCTACCACTGGTATCTTACTCCAGTGAGATTAAATCAAATTTACCCCCTGCCGTCAGACCTATGCTGGAGAGGCTGCGGGCATAGAGGGGACATGGCCCACATCTGGTGGACATGTCCAGAAATTGGAAAGTATTGGGCCAAGGTCTACAATTTGGTAAAAGAGGTCACCGACCTGGAACTACCTATCGAACCGCTGACCTTCCTACTTGCAAGGCCAGTACCTGGAATTTACCGTCCAACTAGGAAATTAATCTCCTTTATCCATACTGCGGCTAGATGTGAGATAGCGGCTTCCTGGAAGAAACAAACCACCCCTCCAAAAGATCTATAAAAAAAAGGATCCGTGAAGTGATGCTTATGGGGAAGTTGACGGATATGCTTAGAGAAAAGCTCTTTGCATTCTATAAGATATGGGAGCCCTGGATACTTCTCACGAGATGAAGGTATAACACAAATGCCTACCTAGAGATCTAGTATAGTCACCAAAGTTTTCGAGCCTAAGCTCAAACATTAACTGCTTCAGGAATCTGGCCCCCAGGGTGGGCACACCCCCCACACCTCCCCTACCCTTCTCCCCCCCACCCCCTCCACACCCCCCTACCCCCCTCCACCCCCCCTTTCTCTGTCTTCACTCTCTGAAGACCTCCATTTCAATGACAACCAAGGTTGTCTTTCTTTTCCCCCTAAAAAGGTTAACATGTTAATGTATTAGGCTGTGAAATATGTATGACGAACTTTTGTTGTATTAATGCCTAATAAAATTATTTGAAAAAAAAAAAAGAGCTGCGACTCCAATTGCTTACACACTTAAAACTTGTTTCTCATACAGTATGTAACCCTCTTTCCCTCTAGAGTGAAGGGTCTACTAGAGCTGGCATTACCTGTCAGCTCACAGGGATCTGAGCCTCCGCTACTGGGAGCCTGGGGTAACGAATATACTGAGTGGTAGCGCCACCACCTGCATGGGAAACCAATTGGATGAGATAACCCAGAGCAGGAACCAATAATAACAGTCCACAGATTATAACAATAACTGTGACCAATAACCATAACCCACATAAATGAAAGAGAAATACTAATGGTTACATCTATACCTCGCCGCGCAGTGCGTTGTCCCACCACCGTGTACCCCCACGCCGTGTCCACAGTACCAGAGGTGTCCCTTGGTCACTTCACCCAATGAGTGTCCTCCAAAGATGCTTACCCCTCTAGGCGTGATCAGCACCTTACTGTACAGTGTTGGTGCACGTTTGGTGAATGGTACCTGCAGGGTGTGTCCACACACGGGCGAGCTGACAAATAGAAATAGGGGATCCGCCAATCCAACGGTATCCTCCGCCGAATGGAACGCCTCCCACTGGAGAAACCACCGCAGTGATGGTCACTCCCTCTTTGGCAGTCTGGTCCCAGCAAGATTTCAATGAAGCAGCTGTGGCCCTAAGCTGGCTAACAACTAAAGGACAGGATCCCTAACTGCAGGGGCCTTCCCTAGAGCAGCCACAATCTTAGGGTGAATGGGGCCTAGGGGATAGCCGCTAAGGCAATGAAGGGGTTAAGGCATAATAGCATGTTTATTGGGGACAATTGCCCCTAATAAACATTGCAATAAACAACATACCCCCCCTGTGCCCCCAACAACCCCTATACCCCCATTACATATATTACATTTTTGGGATGCACAGCAATGATACTAGAGGCCGGCGGTGGCCCTCGGGTTTTCCCCGCAGGCCTGCAGTACCAATTCTGTGCCCCCCCAAAAAAATCCAACAACACAAATACTTTACAATAAATACACCCCCCCTAACACATACAGTACAGTACAGTAATGTGCAAAATTACTATTATCTACATATGGATAATAGTGAATGTGCCCATTTTAAATACAAAAAGAACAATAAATACATTAAATACATATTGCACTCACCCATGTCCGGCTGCCACGATGAAGGTCAACCTCATCTTCATAACCGTCCATACCCCCTCCGATGCTGCAAAACATAAATAAGAATAAAAACAGCCAATTTAATGTCCCCTAACCCCTTAATCACCATAGTGGTTATTAACCACTACAGTCATTAAGGGGTTAACCCACCCTCACGCACCACTCGGGAGGCCTAAATACTCTCCCCCACTACCCCTCCACCCCATGAGGCCTAACCACCCTCATACGCTACACAGCCGGGAGGAGTACCCACATACCCTTGGGACCAATACCCCCTTCCACCACCCCCAGTACCCACAATAAAAACAATACACAGCCTCACAATAAACATCATTATATTTATTACGTACATAACCCACCCCCTGTGCCCCCCCATAAATACATGATTTATTATTTCACATAAGGGTTAATACCCCAGGCCCACGGGAGTCCCCGGTGGGTCTGACGGGTCACCTCACAGACCTACAGTAGCCCAGCACCTGGTTTCAAACAGGGTCTGGAGGGCTGCGGGTGGTCCCCGCCAGGTGCCATGGTCCACCAAATGGTCTCCGCGGGTCACCGTGGGCCACAATGGGGTCCCCACGGGTAGGCCCGCGGCTGTCTAGTGGGCCCCGGGTCAGACCCACAGGTGTCTGAGGGGCCTCGGGTGCTTCACACGGGCGTCCTGGGGGACCTAGGGTGGTCCCTATGGGTCCGTGGTGCCCCCACAGATGTGGGGCCACCGGTTCTTCCCCGCTGGTGTCCCCCGTGGACCCGGCAGCCGTTTACCCGTGAGAAGTTCGAGGAGACCTCAGGTGGTCTCCATAGGTCTCCCGCAGACCTGAGGAAACAACACTGTATGTAAAAATAAATAAACATGTCCTATACATTAAATACATCAATCCCCCCCCCAACACATACAGTACAATAATGTGCAAAATAACTATTATCCAGATAGTGATAATAGATTATTTGCCCATTATTAAACACATTAAGTAGCATAATAAAAGAAATCAAGTTCTACTGACCTGATCAATAAGAAGCCCCGTCGACAGCAAAATCTGTGTCCTCCGTTGCCAATAAAATACATAGTCAATACATTGCTCTTACATTCTGATATCAATTAACCCCTTAATCACCCTATCGGATAATAACCGCAAAGGTAATTAAGGGGTTAACCCACCCTTCACCCATTCATTTGTACAGTGGCTTCATCATGCAACTATATATAAATATAAAGACAGATGATATATAGTAGATATATATTATAGATATAATTTTTTAGTTTGTGAAATATAGATCTTAGATAGATATAGAGATAGAGATAGTAGATAGCTATATATATATATATATATTATATGATATATTACACACACACATGATAACCAATTATACAAAGAAATGTTTAAGGGTTTAGTAAAACATGCATAAATAAAAATACCAGTTCTCCATATCTGCCACAGTAAAACAAAATCCGATTTCCTAATAAAATCATTCTCATGTGGCAATCAAAAGCATCAAATGCCAATCAAAAGATTGAATTGACATTGTATACATGATGCATAAAATCTGTACACCAAGTACACTCTGCCAATCAATGTTAACAATAAAATATTCAAAAGAAAATGCAATGAAATCCAAACAAGTATACTATTTAAACCAAACAAGGCAAGCCAAATAAATTACCATTAATTAATAACATCCCAAAACAATTAAAATATCATCCAAATCAATTATACAATTAACTCTTTTAATCGTTAAACAAACCCATTCTCCAAAAAAGTTAACATCTGACAAAATAGTAGTACCAAAATAAAACCACTATAACAAAGCAAGCCTCACCCTGACCTAAAGTACACCATAGAACACCAAAAAATACATCTATCTAATTAAACATTACATTACACACATTTAACAATAGCAGCATATCAAAATACATTTAAATAGTGCAAAACAAACATTTCCAACCAAATAATTTCTTACCCTGTATGTATATATCGATAGAGACATACATACATATATACATACAGTGGCAAGAAATGAGAATGGAAAAAAATTGTATCACATAGAATAAATTACAAAAAACAGTTAAAGTTCCAAAAAAATACATTTCTTTAGTTAACTTACCATTAGCTGGCCCACTCACTGACTCCCATTGAACATCAACAGTTGAACACTGCAGGCTAGAACAAGATATTGAGAGAGCGGCAGCAATCCCGGTGGCCAGGTATGGGTACTGCAGGCTTAGACCATGACAGTGTGTTTTCCTATGTCTGGGTTATTAACCTTTTGTACATAGTTTTGTATTGCAATCATCTGTTCAGACAGTGTGACTGGTAATTTGGCTGAGATATACCCCTATACTGTAGAAGGGGAGACTGTATACACTTTCATACAGGTTTTGACACGTATCAATAGTGTCATTAGACCCATTCTGTCGCTACGTTCTAGTGTCAATTTTGTATCTCCGTAATACCACAATACAGCATAACACACACACCCTGTAGAGTGGAGCATCTACACATACCTTGTGGATACACTGTCTCTACACCAATCCTACACCCACCACTAGGGATTTTATACCTACACTGTATATATTAGTTCACATTGTTCTAATATACTGTATGTTAATAAAATGTTATTTTTTGCTTTTGGAGTACATTGGGAGTTGTGTCGCCAATACTAGGTGACCACTGAGTCCTCTCTCCTATTATGTAAAATAACTGAACGAGTGCAATATATATGGGAACCCTTTTGTGGCCCCTTTCGGGGACTCATATATGTGCTTTCTCCGATTCATTTTCCCTGATGCACCTTCAGTGATTTATTATTACCAATTTACACTTGATATTAAGGTGGAGCGGCAGGGCACTTTATTTATTAACAGGCATTTTTTCCCTAATTTATTTGGAAAGTGGTTTGAGGGCATATACTGTATACAACTGAGGAGACTGCAAAATTGGAACCCTCCCCCAACTCGGATTATTGCAAATCGGTCAGATTTTATATCAAATGTGCCTTTTTTAGACGAATCCACGGAAATCCGGTGCTAAAGGAACTGGCCAATTCGCATCAGATTCAGATTTACGTGGAAAATTCGCCCATCTCTAGCTGTGAGAAAATGTTGCTATTTAACATATTTGTGAATGGGAGAGGGGTTCTGCTTATTTTGAGTACCCTTTGATTTACAGATTGATATAATTCCCAAAACTAATCTGTACAGCAGATGGAGAGATAAACGTAAACACACCTTAAATACCTGGGAAATAAGATAATGTGGACATTTATATTAGTTTATTTACATATTTAAATAAATAAAACTCCTCTCTAATTTTTGGGTGACCATTCTCCCCTCTCCCTTCCTCTCTCCTTCTTCCTTTTCTCTCTCCATCACATCCCTCTCTCTCACCCTTCCTCTTCCCTTTTCTCCTTCCTCTTCTCGCACCTCTATCCCTCCTTCCCCCCTCTCTCCTTCCCCTTCACTCCTCCCCCTCCTTCTCTCTTTCCCTTTCTCATTCCCTCACCCTCTCTCTCAACCACTCTCCTCTCTATCTCTCTTTCTCCCTCGCTCACCACTTCTCTTTCTCTCACTCTTTCCCTTTTCTCCCCTCTTCCTCCCTATCTCCCTCAATGCCTTACTTTCTCTCCCCTTCCCCCTCTTCCCTCCCCTCTTTCAATCCACCTCTCTCTCCCTCCCCCTCTCCCCATTTCCTCTTCTCTTCTTCCCCACCATCTCTCCCTCCACTCCCCCTCCCCTTTCTCTCCCTCACCCCCTCTACCTCTCTCCCCTCTCTCTTCGCCCACCCTCCCGCCTCCCACTCCCTCTCCCTCCCTCTTTTTTTAAAGTTTGAGAGTAGAGATGGGTGAAATATTTTTGAGGGTTTGTATCCACCTTGGATCGTTTCATTCAGTCCCCAGATTTCCATGGATCAGTCTCAAAAAAGGTGATCCGCCTTAAAAAAATAAAATAAAATGTTATCACTGATAATTTACATGACGGGTTAATAATCCGTGGTCGGACGGTTAAAAATCTGCATTCAGATTAAAATCGAGGGGGAGGAGAACAGATTATTCACAATCTGTGCGGATTTTTGATTCAATATGGAATCTGATGACGGATCTAATGGTGGATTCAGATACATTTTTGGTACCCAATCTGTGAACAGATTTTGTTAGGGGAAACAGATTTGGACCTGGTTTGCCCATCTCTATTCAAGACAAACATGTCCAAATTCACACACACCTCGTGGTCACTGAGTAGGGTAGTTTTTAGAAGCCCTCATTTGAAACATTTCTTTACTATAATAATGGTCTACTCTGTCATGCACTGAACTTTTCATTTGGGTGTGAGTGGTTATTGTGCCAATTGCAATTGTGTTGACTAATTTGCTGGCTGACATTTATACAGTATTTACAAAGCGTATTCATGTAAGACATAGAAGTGAGGTACAAAACATGTTACCACAGGAATCCAGGCATGTACTGTATGTCTGTATTGACACATTCACCCATTCCATTATTATCTTTTATTATTATCTTGGTTTCTGCAATCCTTTTTATGTCCCCAAACAATGTCACATTTTAGCTGCTTTAGCACATTGCCTCACTTTTTCGGGACCTTGTCTGCCAAAGGGGCTCTCACATTTCTTTTCTTGCTCCTGCTGAGGCGTTATGTTGCAGTCTTACATACCAAGGAAGGAGTTGCCTTTGGGTAAAACTACTGGGACCTGAAGGAGAAGTTCAGCTTTGTTTATCCCATTCAACCAACTGTATAACTTCTATTCACTGGCACAGTCTGAAAAATGTGCTACATGAGGATTTGTATGTTTGCTCTCTATGGGAATCATTCCCAAAGCAGAGCTTGTTTTTCCTGTTCAACTCAATCTTCAAACAAAGTCTTCTATAGCTATCATAAATACATCTCTATGTTTGCATACAGCCTGTTGCCCAAATAGGATTTTGTTGCTAGTGTAACCGATTTATTTCTCGTTTCTGTAAGATACCTGTGTAACAGGTTTCCCCCCACTCTCTGGGATATTTTACTGTTACCTTGTGTTGTTGTGCTGCTCACCTGCTTGTCTCACAGGATACTGAGCGTCCGCCGATGGTGGTGGGGACGAACAGGACAGGCTTTAGGGATTCCTCTTAGTTCTTCACTCGGTGCAGCGCCTCCATTCCCCGCAGGCCCCAGCAGAGCTGGGTGCAGTCCCTGCAGGAAAACCCTCCGATACTTCCCCTGATTAACTACACTCTCAGGCAGGAGTATAAAACAGGAACAGCTCTTTATTCTTCCACAGCATACAACAGGTACACTTCTTCCAAGGGTCCCTGGACTCAACCCAAGGAGCTTGAGGCCCCAAAGGTCTATCCTTAGCTCCCTTATTCCCTGGTGAAATAAGGGGTAGTATCCCACTCCCGTGAGGGAAGGGAAGGAAGGTGAACCAGAGCCCCTGCTCCACACTTCCATCAGCAACCCATTAACATTTTGCTCTGCAGCCCCTTATGTACCTAGGGGGAGGGTCTTAGGTCTGAGCCCCTGATAGGGCAGCACATGGGCCTTGACACACACCCCTGTCACTCCAGGGAGTTGTTTTACTGCAGTGGAACCCATATTAACCCTAACACTGCCGGCACTGGTATCAGGGCTTATGTGTTAGACAGGGCAGATTAGTAGCCAAGAGGATACATGGCTACACACTACCCCTGGTGGAATTTCACGGACCCCACTGAGAACCCAATTTATACAACATTCCTAAATTGGATAACATGGAACAATGCATACAGTTTATGGCATTACATTTGATGACATAACGGTTAACCATTGAGGTATGTCCGGATCCTTTCCATACCCCCCTCCAATATTAATGTTTTGAGTCAGTCGTCTTAACCAACCTACCCTCTTGATCAGGAATGGTAACGGAGTATACTCTCTTGGGACCCCGTTCAGAATTATATTCTTCCCGGTCCATATAGATGCATCTCCCTACCCTCCATACTCGCATGAGATAACATATTTTCTCTTCGTTGTAATACCTAGAGAAACTACACCTGGAGGCTTGGTATTCTAGGACACCTTCCCGCAACTACTCCTCTCGGTTGGCCTCTATCTCTCTCATTACGGGTACAGGGACATAGGAGTAGTCATACTCATGGGACAGACGGTACCTCTGCACTATTAATCTGTCAGCCCGATTGAGTTTGTTAAACCGGTTTCTTGTATCAACCCTAGTTTAATCTCCCTATCTCTTCTTCTGAGGGCCTCTGCCATCTCTTCCGCAGAGAACTCTCCTTCCTCCCACCAATGATCTACAATGTCCCCGTTAACCAGCAAGAACCATGTCTGGTCCATATGATGGACATACCCTTGAAACATGGGGTCCCACCATGACAACACCTTCCCCATATTTACACTGGACCAAGATACATTTGACTTGGAAACTGCCCTAGAGGGTGTTCCTGATCTTTCTGACCCTTCTCTGATGACCACTTCCGGTCGTACCAGAAGGGTGTTGACATCTGTGGTGCGGAAAGACGTACCGGCCGGTACCTCTTCGATGGAGGATCCACTGAAACCTGGGAAGGAAACGCATCCTCACCGCTCCGCTGATCCTTGGCATGTGCGCAGTTCTCCCGGCTGGGAGCAGACATGTCCGATGCCACCTTTCAAGGAACCGCCAGGGCCTTGACGCTCCTCCGTTTCGGTTGCACCATCGCCTTTCGATGACGTCATCATTACGGGACTCCTTTCCCGTTCACCCTGGGGAATGGACGTCTCCCCAGCAGCAGCACATGTGTGACACTCCAGCCGGAGCATCACAATGGAGCACCCCCCTTCATTGTAGTCCGACGTTGTGTGGGACACGCCCCCTGGAGAAGAGGACAGGGTCATCTCACTGTCGCTGGCTGCGGCTTGCAGGCAGCGGTCCCGCTCCTGCACGACCAGCGGAAGTGCCTCAGCCTCCTGCCAGGCGGCCACCTCACCGGGTAAGTCTTTTTAGAGTATGGAACATGAACACACGGGTTCCATGGAGTGTCCACTCCCGATGCTGCGATCCAGTCCGCCCGTCTCTGTAGGTACACCGCGTCTTTCCTTTTGGGCCGGCAGGGGTGGCGGCAACACTTTAGGCTTTAGGTGGGGAGTACCACACCGCTGGCACATGGATGTTAGGCTCACCTCTCCACCCGGGAAGTCACAGCGCGGGCAGATGCAGTGCAGGAAACTCTCTCCTTTCACTTGTATCCAGTAGTGGGATACAATACACTTAGTCATAGTAGAGTATTGCGCGGGAATAGTGGTGATTAGCTCCTGCTCTGCTGAGTCTCCACGCGCAACTAAGGTTGTGACACTCACTTTGGTAGCATTGTGCCTCCTCCCCCTGGTGGATCTAGTAGTACAGGCACACTATAGACGGGTGCGGCTTCGCTTTCGCACCAAGCCACTCACAGCAGATGGGCTCGACTTCAGCTTTCGCGCGGAACCAAGCCCAATTTTTGCAAAAGAAGCTTGCTTCTTGCAAACTCCTCCCCGCGGTCCTCCCGTTTTTGGCAGGAACCGCCATTTTCACGTGCTGTAGCTCCTCTGGCAGGGAAGGTGGTCCCTTGCTGGGCAAGAGTCCCCTAGGATGTTACACACATGAACAATGCAATTTTAGGACACTGAGGCTCCCTGTGCTGGGGGCTGTGCTGTGCCGCTATTAGTATTGTTGTTGCTCCTCAAACAGAGGTTCTGGCCTCCTGACCTTCAAGAGTCCCCCCTCGGATATTACCCACACATACTGTGAACAACATTCGTTTGGACCGTGATGCCCTAGTCCCCTTCCTGAGGTTTCTGGGTCCCTAGGATCCCAAAATACCCCCTCCAGGTGCCCTACGCAATAGTCCTTCGGATGGCATGAACTAGAACATATTAGGGAGCAGCACAGGCTGCAGCTCCACTGACGGGGAAGTTGGTCCCTTGCTGGGCAAGAGTCCCCTGATTAACTGCACTCTAAGGCAGGAGTATATTACAGGAACAGCTCTTTATTCTTCCACAGCATACAACAGGTACACTTCTTCCAAGGGTCCCTGGACTCAACCCAAGGAGCTTGAGGCCCGAAAGGTCTATCCTTAGCTCCCTTATTCCCTGGTGGAATAAGGGGTAGTATTCCACTCCCCTGAGGGAGGGGAAGGAAGGTGAAGCAGAGCCCCGGCTCCACAATTACAACAACAACAACAATAAAAGCAACCCACTAACTTTTTGCTTTTTAGCTTCTTATGTAACTAGGGGGAGGGTCCTAGGTCTGAGTCCCTGTTAGGGCACCACACAGGCCTTAGGCCCACCCCTTGTCACTCCAGGGAGTAGTTTACTGCAGTGGAACCCAGATTAACCAAAACACTGCCTGCACTGATACCAGGGTTTATGTGTTAGGCAGGGCAGATTAGTAGCCAAGAGGATACATGGCTACACCTGTAAAGCAGTTTTGGACCCAAGTCCATATATTGCAGTGGTTCTTAAATTTCAGACACAGGGTTAGAAAATGTCAAAACTGTCCAAAATGCATTCGCTATTTGTCGCTCACCATAAATTCCATTCCCTGCAAACTTTTTAGACCCGCCTCAAAGGGGTAATAATTTCACCAACTTTCGGCTAAATTTCTGCCAGACAATGAACAAAACATGATGTGTGTGCCCTAATTATAGTCTCTGCATTAAGTGAATCTAGCTATTTTAGAGAATTTTGCAAATTAATGTAGGTTTTTAAGAGAATTTCACAAATTAGCATGTTAAATGAAAGGAGGCCGCAAGGAGGCGCCTGGCATATGTAAGTGCCTTCCCATAAGGCTCTATAGGTCAGAGAGCACGGAAAATGTATATGGGAGCGGACATTTTTGCCGTCTCCAAAATTTGCCGTTCTGGGCCAGGGCCTAATGGGAAATCTTCCACTGAGAGCACGGTGTGTTATTTGCCATATTCATGAATATGAGAATGTTCCAAGACTCTGTACTCTGATATGGAGCATTAAGACCAATTGTTTACTTATTGTTTACTTATTTATACTGTATGTCCACCCGCTTTCCAGGAATGAGAGTGTGCTCAGGGAATCGTACTCGAAGCTGTGAGAAATTAACTTTGCATGGCAATATATATTTAAAACCAGAGACAGAACAGGAAACACAGACAGAGCTCAGTGCTACAGTACATCCAATGACACTAATACACGGTACTGTGCCTAAATATATATATATATATATATATATATAGATATCTTTTGAATAAAATGGTCTTTTAGTTTACTCTTTGGCCAAAGTGTTGTAAGCCTTTGAGCCCCTCCAAGGCAGACCACGTCTATTTCCCCTGAACACTGCTATAAGCGTATCCGGTAGCTGGCGGTTTGCTTCCCTGAGTCAGCGCTAGTTGGTCGCCTTAGTGCGTCGCAGTCTAGTGATGTCAGCAGCATCGCCTGGTAGCACCGGTGGAGCTGTGGCTTGTACTTTGGAATACCTTAGATCCAACAGTTGATGTTTAGTTTGTTACGCCGATCCGCTGTGCATCCTGATTCCCTACCGGGTGTGATTCTGTTGCTGTGTGGACATTTGCCAGCCCGTGGACATATACGGAGATCTGGGCAGCCTGAAATAGGAGTGTCTACACCGACCTGAGTGGGAGCTCATGAGGACAGTCGTTTTTCAATTAGCGATTTCACTGGCACCCGAGCGGTAATATGTATCAAAAACATGCCCTGCCTATACAATTGATTTATTTTGTACGTGCATATCATGCCACCATATTATTGCTTTATTATATATAGATTTATACACTATGAAAAGTTGTGCGCTGTCTTTTATTCTTTTCATGTGATCTTCATGATGCCGAGCCATCTGTCCTGATGAGCAGCAAACTTTATCACATTATTTATGAGGTTTAGCAACAACAGTTTTTGTTACACTATCACTACGTTTAAAAAGATTTTTTTGAGTGCAAAATATTATTTTGGGTGCAATTTCTATAATTGTTATTGAGATGATATATTTACACAATTTTATATATTTAAGTCACTATCTATCACACAATTGGTGCACAGTTATAGTTTTCTCTTTTTTTTTTTTTTTTTAAATATTTTTCCTTTATTGGTGTCATACAGCGTATTGGTACATGTTACAGACATTGGCCAACGAGCCATCTCGGAGATACGGCGCAATACATGTACATAGCGTGGAAGGGGTTGGTGACACACAATAAACCCTTTTCCTATTTTCAGTGGTGAAAAAGAGAGGGGACGACGAAGGAAGGGTGGATAGTTGGGAACGACTTGGACAAAGAGAGGAGAGGGGGGGAGGGAGGGCAGGGGGGGAGGGATTCGGGGTTCGGCGGTCAGGGGGGGAGTAATGCGGTAAGGTTTATGTGGGAGTTGGATCGTCCAATCCCGGCCAGGGTTCCCAGACCGAGTAAAACTGTGGCATTTTTTGTTTCAGCATTGCCGTCAGTCTTTCCATGCTCATAATTCCGTCTACCCTAGCGATCACTGTTCTTCTAGAGGGGGCTTTGATTTTCTTCCAGGCCGCTGCTACGCAGCATCTCGCAGCCGTCAGTATTGCTGCTGTGAGCCTGGCAGCAGGGGTAGGGAGGTCGTCAATTGGTTTTCCCAGCACGTAGGTCAGAGGGTCCAGGGGTATTTCTATATCCAGGGTCTCGGTCAGGAGGCCCTGGATCCAGGACCAGTATCTTTGGATCTCCGGGCATGTCCACCAAATATGGGACATGTCCCCCCTTTGACCACATCCCCTCCAGCATTCGTCTGGAGTGCCTGGGTAGATTTGGCTCAGTCTACATAGTTTTCTCTATCATACATCAGAAACTAGAAATGGTGAAAAAAGACCAGCGCAAACTCCCATATACAATAGGCAAACGAAAATGGTTGGAAAAAAAGTGTTTTAACTACACATATTAAAATAGAAACATAGTATCAGTCAGATAACCATCAAGAGTTCTCCTATTGTCGAACCATTGTATGTATCACCGGATTGGTGGAATCCTGCAGGAGAACTCAATTGCACTGGTGTCGAAAGTGAGATGGCTTAAAGTCCCACAAATGCTGCAGTTTTAGAAAGTTTATTTCGGTAGGGAATGCACCCGCTCCCGGTTTAAAATGTACATATGTTCACTGTTGTGCTAGGGGCATCGGTTCCGGTAGGGAAGGCACCCGCTCCCTGTTTCAAGGTGTCCACACCTCGTATCCCACTCTGCTTAGCAGCTCAAGCTGAAGTGATCTCCGTTTGAGAAACAGCTGAGAGGGAGGCGTTCAGAGAGGATGTCACTGCATAGACGGGAGCCTGAGTAACTCAAATCAAATAGATTCAGTGCCAATGGAAAAAGTTCAAATGAACAAGTTGAGAAAAGGCTCAATGAGGCCAGTATAAAATAGACCAAAGTAACATCTAACGTGTTTTGTAGCAGGTGCTACTTCATCAGGGATGACCACAGAGTGAGAATATGTGCTATTTAAACCCATAAGAACCTTGAGGCATAGCAACCTGATTGATTCATACAAATTAACAAGAGAGGTAAATTGACATAATAATACCTCTCTAAAAAGACACAATATAAAACACAGAATTTATATAATAAAAAATGAGTTAAAATTAAAAAAAAAACATAAATGGCATATACACATCATAGTGAATAAAGAGAATCTCTATGGAGAGATAGAAACAATGAGTTCAAATGTTTATAGATGGTATAAATCCCCTAAAATTGTCATGAATATTCATAAATACAATGAACCATGAATTAGGGCTTCCCAAGAACTTATTAGAAGCTAGAGAAGTGGAGCATAAAGAAGTATACCAATTGTTGATGATAGACTGATTGGGGTGAAAATAGACCACCACGTACCACTTGGGGCAGACTGTTGATAAATAATTTGAAGGTGACCCCAAAAATTGGATTCCAATCAGAGACAAGCCCCCTCAAATATCAAGAGGGCGTAAAGGAGGAAGCACCACCAAGAATATTGAAATAAACTAGAGGGGAGAGAGAGCCCACATTTTGGATAAATATTGGATAATCATATCAACATCCAAATTGGTGTTTGATAGTGTACATATTCTAGTACATATTTAGTAAAGGGAGAGGATATCAAGACCCTCATTTAACCCTGCAGGAACCATAGTGTTGAGTTGAAAAATCCAATAACTTTCTTGCTTGGAAAGTGCTTTAACCCTATCCTCTCCACTTCTATCAACTGGAACAAACTGAATGCCTTTATATTGAAGACATTTCAGATCCTGGTTAAGGCAAATCTTGAAATGATGTGAAACACTGTGTTTGTCGAAACCAATTCTAATATTGCATACATGTTCCAGTATTCGCCTCCTTAAGTGTCTCTTGGTCCTCCTAACATATAGGAGATCACAGGGATGCTCAAGGAGGTATACAACATGTGTTGTTGAACTAGATACACAGTCCTTGATAATATGTGGACTAGATGGTGTGGAGGAGAAGAAAGTTGTGTGATCCTTATGTAAGTATTGAATAGCTAAACATTTTCCACGTGGAAAATGTCCTAAGGGTTTGACAGGAAGCCATATAGAAGGATGATTCACTTACATTGATAACACTATAGAAGACACTCTCTAATGGATATGAAATGCTTATTTTCACCTGCATTATGGCATCTTTCAAGACCTTTGTGACGAAATAGTCATCCAGGCATCCAGAAATCCTAGAAAGCTCTGCCCTGATGCCTATTCTCATCAGGTTAACTGTGACAGGGTGAAGTCAGATACTGATAATTATGCCTGGGAAACATAAATCTGAGTCCTTCATCCAGCACTCAGAAGGTTAACCCAGTTAGAATACTTGGGCAATCAGGAAGTAAGCTGAGACAGCTGACAACCAGCTTGATAAGGAGGCTACTTCTTGTAGTAGGTGGCTGACTCAGACTACAGAGCTGTCCTGTGCAAGCTCCTTTCCAGAAGAATGTCCTAAACTGTCTCTAGGGACAGAGATTCCCAAACAAAGATACAGTTAGGACTTTAATATTGTTCCATAACTATTGTGGTATATGTTATTGGGTTGGGAACTGGACAAAGCCAGCCAGCCCGATAAATAGGGCCTGGAATGTTTAGCAAGATCTCCCAATGGGGAGTAGTTGTTCTTTTTATGAGTTTTGTTTTGCCTTAAAGGGACAGTGTGCCCAAATGTGTATTTGTGTTGTGGAGAAATAAAACCACTCAACATTTGATTTACCCTGAAACTGCATGTGTGGACTATTGTCTGACCTCGCCTACAGGCCATCCTGCCCAGTAACCATGGGGCAATGTTGGATACCCGGGTTTTGCCCTTTTTTTTGCATTATACATTGTATTGTGTGGTGCATTTGTTTAAGCAGTGGTGCTTTTTTACCCCATGCATTGTATGTACTGTAATGCATCTGATATTTTATTTGGTGAAAGCAGTGATACTGCTCTGCACAGTGTTCAGGGATGGGAGGGGCTTAATTGGCACTTGTTCCAGATCTGATGTGCAGCACCGACGTTCCCCATTGCATTTCTAGGTGAGAAGTACTCCCAGCCGTCAGAGTAATATCTTTATTTACACCTGCACTTCTGACAGTTCTGCCCTTTGTTTCCCCACGCTGCCTAAGTCTGTATCCCGTGTACCATACTGGGAATAGGCATGACCATATTTTGGCATATCGCCCTATGTTCCCGGGTCCCCGGCACCCAGGTAAGGACATTGGAGTACCTGGGCCATATGCAGAACTCAGGAAATTCACCACCCCAACATGAGGAACAATTCTACCCTTATCGCTTCCTTTGTTTCCCCCAGGCTTGGCGACGGCTCCCTATACGTGAGAATCCTATAACTGCTGCCCCTTGTCAGAGTTTTTCAGTTCTTGTTTCTGTGACTTGATGCGAGAATTGCTGTCAGTGCATTGGTCGGTGACTAGACCCTGCATGGTGAGTTGATCTCGGTTACTGAGACTAATGTGGACTATTTATTTAGTCTCATGTACAGATCCCGGAGGACTACGAGGGTAAGATAGCTTCGGCAGTGCCCTCCACCTAAACAGCTAGGAGTCTTCTCCGTATCCCTGTTGTGATAAAAAATTGGTTGTACCTGTGGTACTTGTGTTTTACTGTTAACTTCGGCAAAATTAACTCTGGTTTATTAAACACGTGTTCTGTCTAGCATTTGTACAGTCTCTGGTAGTCCAATCAACCCTGATTGTCACAATCTTTGATCTGAATATTCTCTCTTATAGTACCTGTACTGTATATCATGATTATACAGTACAGGAGGGCCCTGGATATACGGCGGGTTCCGTTCCAGGGGCCCGCCGTATAGTGAAAATCGCCGGAAAGTGAATCCGGCAATTTTCAGTTGTTTTTGAAGGTGCAAATCGGCATTTTTGCCGTTCTGCGCATGCGCGACCTATGCTATGCGCATGCAAACTACGGTCTGCGCATGCGCACCGGGCGCAACCGCCCATTCTGCGCATGCGCGATTTAAGAACCAAGATGGCGGCCCCCTTCTCGGTGTCGCCGTATCGGCGGATCGCTGAAAAGCGGGGCGCCGAGAAGCGGGGCCCTGCTGTATATCCTATTATAGCTGTAGCTTGTTCTTGTACTAGCCTTTTAAATATCTCTGTCATTTAACCTCGCAATCATTGTTATGGGGTAATCAAGCATTTCAACAGCAGGCTGATTTTCTTTTATAAATAAAAAGGCACAAGCTGGTAATGTATGTATGTATATCTTTGTATATATATTGCCATCCGTGTACATAACGCTTTACAGCAGTAAAACACGTGACATAATAATCTTGAATTACAGCTGTGATTGGATTGGTGATACTTAATAAAAGTGGCCCAAAAAATTCCAAATTTTAGGAAAATTGGAGTGGAATGTTTTGTGTAAGACCATTGTGAAACATTTTTTTCCACCCTTCTTTACAGTGCGTTTTACTGCATTTATAATGTAGGGTTTGGGTGCTTTCTGGTCCTTATGCCCCAAGAAATGACACCTTACTGTACGCCCCTGTAGAGCGTATTTGACAACCACTAATGACATAGTGCACCATTATGGTCTGTAGCAGAATTTACACAATGAAAAATTATATTTCCAGAGACTTGTCAACAAGTTAAAGCCAGTGGATATAATATTGAATTGAGCAACAAAGCTCAAATTGCTATGTGGGTTTTCGGAACAAGATGTTGGATATGGAATATAGAAGAGTAAGTTCAGGATTCAGCAGGAAAGCAAAATATTGGTCATGGGGATATGATAGAGGGATTCAAATGCCTCAGTGGTACAGTATAAATAAGGTAAAGAACTGCATTTTTAGTTAGACTAAAATAAATGAATGTAGGGTTAGAAAGGAGTTGATTGACTAACTATTTTTATATTTTTAGTAAGGTCTAAATTAAGATTTAAGTAATAGTTCTTAAATTGCCAAAATGATTTTCTGTGTTTCTATAAAAATTTTGACTTATAGTTACACCCACTCACATATATTGGGTAATGGATGCATATTTGTTAATCATGTAGTGCTTTAGAATTACTGTCCACATTTTATATTTTGATATTGTGCTACAAGCCCAGGTTGATGTACTGTATAAGTAGAAAAAAGCTCTCATACAGTTGTATATGTCATTATTAATTATATTGGGTACACTATTGTATAGACAAACACGTTTTCCTGGCACATTTGTCTTTGCGGGAGGTGTATCCCACGCCACACATTTTTTGACTGTTGTCAGCTGACCCGCGAATGTGTTGCCACCGGGACATTGGAATTTTAACTTTGGTTGCAATACCCTGCATAAATGGTAGTAGACGCTAGTGTGCTAGTGTGTCTTCAAAATCTAAATGCAATGTAACTTGCATATTACTCCCGTTCATTACGAATGATACGATCTGATATGTAATGATATTTAAATGTAACCCATCACTTATTCCCCTAAGAACATCAGATGACTAAAAAGTATTTTAAAATATGTAATATTTTTATTAGATTACAGTAAATAACTTTATGAAAAATACAATAATACAAACTTCTTAGCTCTTCTTCCAAATGTACAATCTTCTTCATTCAACATCTTCTTTGGCCTGGCTTTCCTTCGGACATTTTCACTTGTAAAGAGAGAATATCGTATATTAATAATCACAAATAAATACAGTAGTATAGTCTTCGAATTACACGTGAGGTACAGTATGCATGTGTTTCTATGGGTGTCATTGAATTTCTGCGAATGCGTATTTCTATAGGACCTGGTTGATCAGGCATATGCGTGCCATTGCATTTCTGTGCTTGCCAGTTTCTATTAAACCTGGTTAAAACACATATGTAAAAATAAATAGATGCATGAATTACATACCATCGTCTGACAGTATTGCTGGATGTGTTTTCTGCACATACACAGTGTTGATGCTCATCAGCCCGCCAAACCTGCAAAACAAGAATTACTGTAAACAATGACTAAAATAGGAATTTTTGCTTTTTTTAAATACTAGAATAATACAATAATTCCATCTTCTTCAATCGCCAACTGACATCTTATTTCTGTGTCTTTTACATTTTCAAATGTTAATTAATCATTTGTACTGTATACAGTATGTGTGCTTTTTTTAATAACTGAAAAAAGTCAGACATATCAATTAGTAAAATCCAATAATTCAAATGTATTATATCTGTGGTGCTAGACTTGAATAAGCAGAGGAGGAACTAGGTATTTTTACAAGTACTAGCAGAAGCGTCACCCCACCCTTCAATTTTTTTTAAAATAGAACCAAGGCAAAACAATCCTGAAATTTTGAACTTTATTTGTGAATCTTTTCTATGTTCTATCTCTCCTACGCTTTTTCTCTCTCCCCCACATACACACTTACCCTCTATCCCCCATTCTCCCTGCCACTCCTATTCTCTCACTCCCTCATTCCCCCACACCAATCTCTCTCACCGACCCCACCAGTTTTTATCACTCCCCCTCCAACCCCACAAGTCTATCTCACTCCCTCCTTCCCCCCACCAGTCTCTTTCACTCCCCTGCCCCCCATCAGTCACTCTCACCCTTCCTCTCCCTGCCAACTGTCTCACTCCCCCTCTCCCCCAATCCTTGCTCACTCCTCTCTCCAAGTCTCTCTCATTCTCCCCTCCCAAAGTTTCTCACCCCTCTGCCAAGTCTCCACCCTCCCCAAGTCTCTCTCCCCTTCCCAAGTCTCTCTCACTCCTCCCTCCCCCAACTGCCGCACTCTCCCTCACCTTTCCAAAGACTCTCACTCCACTCCCCTTTCCCACATCTCTCTAAATCTACTTCCCTCCCCAAGTCTCTCACTCTCCCCATCCTCAGGTCTCTCTCATTCCCCCCTTTCCCAGGTCTTTCTCACTCCCCCTTCCCCAAATTCCTCTCACTCCCCCTTCCCCAAGTCTATGTCAATTCCCCCTTCCCCAAGTCTCACTCCCACCCTTCCCCAAGTCACTCACTCCCCCCTTCCCTAGTTTGTCTCATTCACTCCCCCATTCCTCAAGTCTGTCTCACACCACTCTTCCCCAAGTCTCACTCCCACCCTTCCCCAAGTCTCAGTCCCACCCTTGCCCAAGTCTCACTACTCCCCATCCCCATGTCTCACTTCCCACTCTTTTCCAAGTCTCTCTCCCCCCTCCCCAAGTCTCTCATCTAGTTCCATCTCTGTCAATAAGTAAACATTTTAATGCCACAGATGATAGGAATAATGACAGAGATTCTGTAAATATGGGACAACATTGACCAGGTGTGGTAATGTGTTCTCATATTCCTACTGAGTATTGATGGTTTACTGAACCACAATACACACAATCCATCACAATTCACCCAAATCTCTCTCACTACCTCCTTCCCCAAGTTTTTCTCACTCCCCCCATCCCCAAGTCTCTCTTACCCCTCTTCCCCATGTCTCTCTCAACCCCTTCACCAAGTCTCTCTCACCAGCCTTCTCTAACTCTCTCGCCCTCCCTTCACCAAATCTTGCACACTTCCCCTCTTCCCCAAATCTTTCTCATTCTCCCCTTCCACAAATCTTTCTCGTTCCCCCTTCCTCAAGTCTTCTTTCTCATTCCCCAAGTCTGTCTCTCTCCTTCCCAAAGTCCCTCTCTCTCCTTCCCCTAGTCTCTCTCTCCCTTCCCCAAATCTGTCTCCCATTTCCCAAGTCTCTACTCCTCTTCCCTGTCTCTCCCCAAGTCTCTCTCTCCCTCCCTTCCCCAAGTCTCTCTCCCACCATCCCCAAGACTCTCTCCCCTCCCTCCTCAAGTCTCTCTCGCTCCTAGTTTCGTCTATGTTAATATGTACACTTTCTGATGCCACAGATGATAAGAAAAATTACCGAGATTTTATAAATATGTGACAACACTGGCCATGTGTGGTAATGTGTTCTCATATTCTTACTGGGTATTGATGGTTAACTGTACCATAGTGCACACAATTCACCAGATGACACATTTTGCTAATAATTCTCAAAGGGTACTGATCCCAAACAATGTCTCTCTGTGTACCACAGATTCCAGAATGTATGCCTAATGTGCCTGAAATCTCTATGTGGGCTGTCAGTGCTACAGCAAGGCCCTGCTTCTTCTCCGCGCCCCGCTTTTTGTCGATCTGCCGATATGGCGCTACCAAGAAGGGGGCCGCTCCATCTGCAGAACCGGCCGCATGCGCAGAACGGGCTGGGACGAGGTCGCATGCGTAGAACGGACCGGTCCGTGGTCGCGCGTGCGCAGAATGAGGTGTTTGCCGATGATGCGCATGCGTAGAGCAGGGCGTTGCTGGTCTGTGCATGCGCACATAACGAAAATTGTCAGTTCCGGCGATTTTCAATTTGCGGCGGGTCCTTAGAACGGAACCCACCGCATACTGGGGCCCTGCTGTATATGTAAACACATTATTATACATTACAGCTAACAATAAATGTGGGCACAAAATGGAAGGGCAAATTATATTTATCTTCACAGGGATGACGCTATGGTTGAATATACAATATGTGGTGGATATTATTTGAACATATAATGAAACTCTCTCACTAAATTGCCCCTCGGTGTCCTGTTTAACTAGAAGATGACAATCATTAGCCCCATGTCATAGATAATGGCCGGTGTTCATCACCTAGTGTATATCAACACCAGGTAAGCAATCTATAAAGATATCCTTTAATCTGCCCAGCTTGTGTAACCTCTGCATATAACAAATATATAATACCAGTTTTACTGGTTTAGGGTTGGTTATCGAAACTTCTTGGTATGTGAGTACATTCATGAGAACCGTAAAATGATCTGTCATTTTAGAGGAACAATAGCTGATTCATTCTACTCTTGGCAATTTACCCACAAGTGCAAAGTGAGATTAAAAAATTAAATGCAGAAAAGCAATACACTTAAGAGAACATATTTGCAAAAGGTCCCACAGAGTCAGATCAAAATTGGTATATTCTTAGCATGATAAAGGAAACTCTCATGCAGAAAGAAATTAAAATTATATTTTTTCTTTTTGATTAGATTTTTTTTGTTGGTGTTTTTTAAAGGCTTTTTAAGATTTCCTGGCCTGTTTTCTAGCTTTTAAGCAGAGGGCCAAACCACCCTGCCTTACATCCCAATAGTAATCAATAGGCTAACCAATATGGAAACTGTGTAACACAATAACATAAAAACCTGTTGATTGAAGGGATTCATATTGTATAAAGTCCAAGAAGAAGGTCTCATGCAACTTACCAATGACGTGGCCCAGAATCTGCAAAGTTGCATACTCATATACTCTTTAACATAACACTTCAAGTCCTAAAAGGCAATTTAGAAATGGATACAGTACATCACAATACAATATGGACATCAAGTATTTCCTAAAAATATAGAATTCTCTAGCACTCACCCTGTCAACTATAATTCAGGTGGAGGTGTTATGATTCTGCATCTATACCGCTAGATGTACAGTATACAACTATACAAAAATCAAACTGGATCAGCACTCAAAAAGTAAATCAAACAAAAATGAGACGTTTTCCTTTTTTGTTCTCACCAAGTACTGTATCTTTTTTGATGTATGAAATAAAGCAGCAATATGTCTCAGAGACACTGAGCAGGGGCACATATGTGTCCATAGGAACTATTTAAACCTCCTTGGATGGACATTATCAATAAGCCTGACGAAGGGGTCAGGGGGCCTTGAAATATTGCTCTTTTGTGCACTTATATCACTTTATGTTTGATAATTGTTCCTTTTCCTGTGTGTGCTGCTATTTGTCTCTATTGCTGCTTCTTTTGATACATTAAAGAAGTGTAAGGGATCGGGGGACACGCGCGTTACAGCGGGTCCCTGTCACCCCGGCTCCCAGTACTGCCGCTCTTCCCAGGCCCCCTCCCCGCCAGCTTCTTATCCGCTCCGGTCTTGCGCTGCTCCGCTCCTCCGCGGCACACGCCGCCTCCGCCCACACGCTGCAGGCACGCACGCGTGGGAGTGTTACAGGGCACGCGCGCGACACTCCTCCTGCAGCCTTGGCTCCACCTCCCATCAGCTGGAGGCAGTTCCCACTAGGGAACACCACACCAGGCCTCTAAACCTATCCCTGGGACTGCTTAGTCAAGCCCCCGCTCCGCCTCTTGCTCCCATTGGTTCTCCAATATTTATAGTTCCTGTCTGCCCTCTCCTTCCTCGCTCTGCATAGTTTTCCTGTGGCTCTTGTAGAACGGAGGTCTATGCCTGGCTCTCTTTTGTGTTGCAGCTCTCGCTCCAGTCCCTGCCCACGTGAAGAAAAAGGATGGCTCCTAAAGACCCTGTATCGACTTTCGTGGGCTTAACAAAATCACAGTTAAAAACCGGTACCCCCTTCCTCTAATTTCGGAACTCTTTGACCGGCTCCAAGGAGCCTCTGTATTCTCCAAACTTGACCTGAGAGGAGCTTACAATTTAATCCGAATACGGGAGGGTGACGAGTGGAAGACTGCATTCAACACACGCACGGGCCATTATGAATATCTCGTGATGCCGTTTGGCCTCTGCAACGCCCCAGCTGTCTTCCAAGAATTTATGAATGACATCTTCCGGGACATTTTGGGTAATTTCGTCATAGTATACCTAGACGACATCCTCATTTTCTCCAGAAACCTTGAGGAGCACATACATCTTACCAGGGTGGTCCTCGCTCGGCTTCGCGCAAATAGCCTCTATGCGAAGATGGAGAAATGTCTCTTCCACCAATCATCCACAGCCTTCCTACGCTATATAATTTCCGACAAAGGCTTCACCATGGATCCTGAGAAGTTGAAGGCTGTTCTAGACTGGCCGTTACCGAATTCCCTAAAAGCCATCCAGCGTTTCCTTGGGTTCTCAAACTACTATCGGAAATGTATCTCTAATTTTTCCACTATTGCTCTGCCTATTACCGCCCTTACCAAGAAGGGGACTGACCCATCAGCATGGTCCCTTGATGCCATCAAAGCCTTCGAGTTCCTCAAAAGAGCCTTCGTCTCCGCCCCCATCCTTCGTCACCCAGACACATCTCTTCCTTTTACCCTTGAAGTTGACGCTTCCGATGTTGGAGCTTGGGCAGTACTCTCGCAAAGGTCCTCACCTCAAGAAAAACTCCATCCTTGTGGTTTCTTTTCAAGGAAATTCTCTTCGGCCGAAAGAAATTATGATGTCGGGAACCGAGAACTCTTGGCAATCAAGTTAGCCTTGCAAGAATGGAGACACCTCTTCGAGGGTACCAAAGAGCCAGTGGAAATTCTCACCGATCACAAAAACTTATTGTACATTGAGGGGGCTCGTCGTCTGGGATCCTGTCAAGCACGTTGGACACTGTTTTCCTCCCGATTCAATTACACGATTTCGTATATTCCTGGTACCAAGAATATTAAGGCCGATGCCCTTTCATGCCAGTTCTCTACAGAGGAGAGATCTAATGAAACTTTGGAGACCATTCTGCCTGCCAAATATATCATTTTTGCCAATACTTTTGATATCCTGGATGAGATCACCAAAGCCCAGGCTCATATCCCTAGGAGAATAAAGGTGCCAGAAGGACGTCTGTACGCTGCTCCACATTTTCGCCACAAGATCCTGGAGTGGGGGCATTCTTCCAGATCGGCTGGCCACCTGGGCTTCAAAAGGACATTGGATTTAATCAAACTGACCTTTTGGTGGCCTAAAATGAGCAAAGACATTTTTGATTTCACGAGAGCTTGTCTTGTGTGCACTCAGAGCAAGTCCGCCCGACACAAACCATCTGGGCTTCTCCTGCCCCTTCCCATCCCTGAACGGCCTTGGAAACATATATCCATGGACTTTATTGTGGAACTCCCACCCTCTAAAGGGATGAATACGATCCTTGTAGTAGTGGACAGATTTTCCAAGCACACACACTTTGTACCCCTCAAGGGTCTTCCCAATTCGGCTACCTTGGTCGACGTATTTTCTAAAGACATTTTCAGGCTACACGGCGTTCCACTCACCATTGTCTAGGACAGGTGCACACAATTCATTTCTAAGTTTTGGCGAGCATTTTCTCAGAGACTTGGCATATCCCTCCTCTTCTCCTCGGGTTATCACCTACAGACCAACGGCCAGACGGAGAGAATGAACTAGACCTTGGAGCAGTATCTCAGATGTTTCGTGTTGGAATCTCAAGACAACTGGGTAGATCTATTACCCTGGGTGGAGTTCGCGATTAATTTGCTGAGGAATGAATCCACGCAAGAGTCGCCATTCTTCATTAAATATGGGTTCCACCCTAGCAGTCTTCCCCTCTCTTCCATTCCGTCTGGTGTACTGGCAACAGATATCCAAGTCTCTAATTTTCAAGACTCCTGGAAGAGGATCCAAAAAGCCTTGCAAGGGGCCGTCCAAAAACAGAAGGTCCAAGCGGATCGGCGACGTCAGGTGGCACCGGAGTATAAACCTGGGGACAGAGTCTGGCTTTCCTCTAAAAATATCAAGCTTAAAACTCCTTCTCAGAAGCTGGCGCCCAGATTCTTGGGTCCCTTCAAGGTCCTCGAACGGATCAACCCTGTAGCGTATCGACTTTTGCTACCTCCCACCATGAGGATACCCACAGTGTTCCACGTTTCGCTCCTGAAACCCTTCTTCCAGAATGTACATTTTCCGGACCGTCCTCATAGACCCAACCCAGTCGTGATACAGGGGCAACAAGAATTTGAAGTCCAGTCATTCTTGATTCACGACTTTCCAGGGGCAAACTTAAATTCCTCGTTCATTGGAAGAGATATGGTCCGGAGGAACGTTCTTGGGTACCTTGTCATCACATTCACGCTCCAGCTCTACTTAAACAATTTCATCGGAAATTTCCTCATAAACCTTGGGAGGATCGTCCGGAGTCCGATCCTCAAGGGGGGGTACTGTAATGGATCGGGGGACACGTGCCTTACAGCGGGTAGCCATCATCCCGGCTCCCAGTACTGCCGCTCATCCCAGGCCCCCTCCCCGCCAGCTCCTTACCTGCTCCGGTCAGGCACCGCTCCGCTCCTCCCCGGCACACACCGCCAACGCCCACACGCTGCAGGGGCGCGCATGCGGGAGTGTTACAGGACACGCGCACACCCGTCCTCTTCTACACTCCTCCTGCAGCCTTGGCTCCACCTCCCATCAGCTGGAGGCTATTCCCACTAGGGAACACCACACCAGGCCTCTAAACCTATCTCTGGGACCGCTCAGTCAAGCCCCCGCTTCGCCTCTTGCTCCTATTGGTTCTCCAACATTTATAGTTCCTGTCTGCCCTCTCCTTCCTCGCTCTGCATAGTTTTCCTGTGGCTCTTGTAGTACGGAGGTCTATGCCTGGCTCTCTATTGTGTTGCAGCTCTCGCTCCAGTCACTGCCCTCGTTTGATACCCTTGGATTTGACCTCGGCTCTCGTTAGACTTTGTCTACCTCGCTACTCCCTGGACTCGGCTTTGGACCTCACTACGCTGCTCTCTCCTGCTCTTGACCTTTCGGATCTCTACCTTCGGACCCCTGGCGCCCCGGACGCAGCAAGTATCAGGCTAACCCTTTCTCACCAGACCCGGCAACGCATCAGACCACCCTCCGGGCATGCCCTCACTGCTGTGGGTGCGTGTTATACCCTTACACACCTCAGTACTGGGGACTGGCCAGGTCTGCGGGCAGTCAAGCGTTACAAGAAAATACTTGGTGAGACCAAAAATCTGTAATTTTCTTTGATTTATTTTTTGAGTGATGATCCACTATGGTTTTTATCAAGTACTGTATGTCCTCCCTAGATCCTCCCATTACTCATATGTACATTCCCAAAATTGTTCAATGGCATAAGCAGGGCAAAGGGTTCCATTGATATATCTTTGCTAAAACAAATGCTTGTTCCAAATTACTCCACATACCAGCAACATGAATGGTTCTGATGCATATGCTGTATGCTTTTAGTTTTGAGCTTGGCACTTGTCTATTTCCTGATTTCTATTATGATAAAAACGCACATCACAAAACAATTTGGTGAAACGGACTATCGAGAAGGACTTGCTTTCTTGTCAAGTTTGGACTGCGGCTGTCCAAGTTTGTCTGATAATATGCATCATTTACTGATTTACAGTATAAACGAAAGTTTCTTATATGTACTTGATACAGTTGCTATAGGTAAAACTACTACTTAATTTGGAGGCTATATAGTCATGCTGTTATTTTAACTCTCCTTACATTATTCTTAAATTCAGTGGTTTTCAACCGTTTAAGTGTAACCCACCTGGCCAGGTGGTTAAGGTGGACAGTGGTCAACCCACCAGGTGATTAGTGGGCAGTACTCAGTGGTCTGGCTGGTCCAGGATATGTCTCAGGGAGATGGTAGATGGCTCCAGGAGTTCTTGAGCAGTGCAGCCAGCAGTGGAGGATTAGGAAATCAAAGTGGGCACCATCGGCTTTTAATAAAAAGAAACATGATTTATTATAAAAATCTTCAACAAGCATAGATAGATCATACGCAACAAAATATAAGCAATGATTTATGATAGAGTAAATTTCCTAAATTAATAACTTCATCCACCAAGGGTCAACTGGGTCCCCAGACTTGAACTTAGTGAGGGCACTCACTGAGAAGGGCCAAGGGTGCTACCCAGGGTAGAGTCTGGTGCCAAATTTAGACTGGTTGAACTAATACTCATTTGGGTCAGTATAATTTTTATGATTTTATAATTTTCATGCTGAAACTTTATTGAAAAATGAGTTGCATTGTGCTTCAAACCAAAATATCAGCAAACATTGATCGTAGGTATAAATGTATAGCAAATTACCCCTCCAGAGAAAGCAAAAATGAGGCTGGATTGTATGGTAGCACCCACAAACCTATAAGATGTGTAACTAGAAAAATAAGGTCCCACATGCACTGAGGTAAGGACAATATACACCTGCCGGTGTCCAGCGTTAATACAACATCATGGTGTAGATATGGGGCAATAAACAATTCCTTGCATCCACTTTGGAAAAGGAGACTGAAAACGGCTCAATATGGAGTGTTTACTCACGCAATTGAAGAGCCTGATCCGTCACAGTTCCTGGGGTATACCGTGCCTCCGTTGTGTTGGATAAACAGGAACAAGAAGAAAAGAAACGAAGCACTGGTTCCACTATAGCAAAAATTGACACAGAGGTGCGTTCCCACAATGAAAGTTTAATGGTCCAAAAAGTACAAAAACAGAACACCTACGCGTTTCGGGCTTATGGCCCTTTATCAAGGTGAATAAAACTACATAAATTGGGACATTTAAATACCTTAACTCGGCGCTGGCGTGACCAATCCGCCGCCACTTCCTGGTTCAACGTCACGTCCTGCGTCATCCTCCCCGTTGAACCAGGAAGTGGCGGCGGATTTTTGTTTTTGTACTTTTTGGACCATTAAACTTTCATTGTGGGAACGCACCTCTGTGCCAATTTTTGCTATAGTGGAACCAGTGCTTCGTTTCTTTTCTTCTTGTTCCTGAAACTTTATTGAGCTGTGAAAAAAAGCTGCAAGCCAGTTTACAAGCGATTTGCCAAGTATTAAACCAATGTGCTTTGTAATTTGTGAAATTCTCTAATATTCCTAGATTTACTTTATGCTGGGAATTGAAATAGAAGTACTAAAAGTATTCCATTTGAAAGCGTTCACTCAACCGCTAGTTAACAAGGAAACTCAATATACAATTCACTGGAAAGAGATGGTTTCCCATCCCCACTAATACATCAAATATTAATTAACAAGAAAAATGCTGTTTAAAACCTAATTCACATTAGTGCTACTTAACAAATATGCACATAAATCTAGCGATACTTGTTAATGCTGCTGGGATTCTGTACGGTAGCTACTGGGAGGAGGTGGTGGAGGGTCATGTACTCATAGACATACAAATATCTAGATCACTATTCATAAAGTGATAGTGTATATACAAAATAAATACCTATTACTAAAGAAACCCTATATCCAATGGTGTCTAAAGTGACTGCAGATACACAATACAGATTCTGCAGTACGTGTAATTATAAGTATAACGATGTAAGAATAATCATCAGTCTATGAAATAGTGGCCTCTTTGTATTTGGGAAGAGGTCTTCTATATATACAGTACTAGGATGGTGATGACCATACACTAAGCAAGAGAATACTGCAGATGTATATATATATACAGTAGCTCACTGTGTGGTGTGCTATCCTATGGTAATGCTGATGAGACACATGATCGTCTCTCTTACAAATGCCTACTGTAAGTTGGTGTATAAACTCGCAGATGTCTCTATTTAGACATTTGTTGCTTATGCTATAATTGTTATCTGTTTAGCAACTATAGTTACTAAATAAAGCAATTACAAGGACAGGTTAACTCAACTGATCGTTATCAGTGATAATTAATGGATGTAACCAAACTGCCCATAGCATTACATATAGCATTACATATAGCATTGCACATAGGTTGTTAACACAAATGTATTACCATCTTGCTATGATTGCATACCTCTAATACAGACTTAATATATCAGTAAGTCTGTGTTGTGGAGACAGGTTGTGATTAGCTAAGAAATGACAGCTGGAATGTCATAATTCAACATGAATGGATGCTGGGCTTGGGTTGTAACCCAGCGTGGTCGACGCTGATCAATGCGACAAATACATCTGGGCTGTGTGAGATTTTGCAGCCTGGTGTAATCACTGTGCACCTGTTAGTGCGGATTGTCTCCAAAACGTGAGCCAAACAATACAAACACCCTTTCTAAAAGCAAGTGGATGCTTGTTTCAGCCCACATCATAGTTAGCTATCTAAATAATACCAGGAATTAGCAGCAGTATAATCATAAGGCCGAGTCCATAGACGGTCAGGCCGTGCTGAGGCGTGCGGAAGCTCCGCGCTGAGCCCCTGCATCCTCAATGAGGATGCCTTGAGAGGGGGCTCACTCGAGCGACCGCAGGCATGCTGACGAGTTGGAGGTTTCAGCCGAGCGCCAAGCTGTTTTTCAGTGCGCTGTCGGCTGAAAACCTCCAATCACAGCACAGCAGCGTCAACGTCACGGCGCCGTGACATTGACGTCAGTGCGTCGCAGGCTATTGGCCCAGCGACGTCACTGCCCAGCCTCCAACCACCTCCCCCCGGCTCCCTTCGCGCACGCTGGCTCGCCTGCAAGTCCGTGCAACCGCACTGACTGAAGCAGGCGAGCCTCAGCGTTAGCGCGCCTCCGCTCTCCCCACACCTCTATGGCCCGGGCCTAAGAGATGCAACCTCCGTTGCACTCACGGTATAGGCTTGATGACTGTGACTGTCATCAACACCCGACGCGCGTTTCATTCCACCAGGAACTTCATCGGGGGTGCATACTTGTTAAGTAGCGCTAATGTGAATTAGGTTTTAAACAGCATTTTTCATGTTAATAAATATTTGATGTATTAGTGGGGATGGGAAACCATCTCTTTCCAGTGAATTATATATATTGAGTTTCCTTGTTAACTAGAGGCTGAGTGCAAGCTTTCAAAGGGAATACTTTTAGTTCTTCAATTTAGTCCTTAATTCCATGTGCACCACTCACATTTACTAGCAGAGCGGGAACTGCTCTTTCTTTATCGGGAATTGAAATAGGGCCCATACAGTACGCCAATCCTCTCTCTTCTCTCTGTAGTAAATATCATGATACATGCATAATGGGGAATTTAGGAAACAACTCTACTTTAAAAAAAGCAATAACATGGAAACAAAAAGGGAGCCTCATCTGGATGTGCAGGTCCAAACGTTGGTGTCTGGAAAACTGTCCCTAAAGTTTATCCTCTTTCCAAGAAATGGGTTAAAACTTCAAGAAATGCTGCAGTAGTAATATCTAAATGTTTGCTCCTAGTGCTTGGATTATACCACTCCTGAGTATTTGTGTGATGGTATTGCCAAATACCCTACCCTGACACTAATCTACCTTCTGACACCAAAAGAGATAGGGCAATTCCTTAAAAACCACTGAGGAATGTAAGGGTTTAACGCCCCTCCCCCCACTTACCCTATAAATGATAACAGAAGATTATTCATCTGTCTATAATAGACCCTTATGATAACCATTAAAAAAAATACATGTTAAAATAATACAATACATAACAAAAATATTAAGACCAAAATGTAATAACTCTAGTGCCATAGATCTTCAAGGGGTATCCCTAAATCTTGAAATCCCACTCCCCTTCCTTAATGTTGAAAAAAATTGCAGGGCACAAATGGCCCTATAATCTTGTAATGCTAAGAAGCAGTCATCACTGCTAATCTCTAAATCACCCATCTCTAAGGATAGCTACTGTAATGTACAAAAAAAAGTATTGCCCATCAAGTTCCTTCTCTTCAAGGCCAATCTTAAAATTCACCTTTTTAAAAGAAGCATTTTGATGGCTCGGTACAGTGATCACATAACCTACTATAATAATAGTAATAATAATAATAATAATAGTAATAATAATAGTAATAATAATAATAATAGTAATAATAATAGCATGTTCTTGTATAGCGCTGCTAGTTTTACGTAGCACTTCACAGAGACATTTTGCAGGCATAGGTTCCTGCCCTGTGGAGCTCACAATCTGTTTTTGGTGCCTGAGGCACAGGGAGATAAGGTGAATTGCCCACGGTCACAAGGAGCTGACACTGGGAATTGAGCCAGGTTCCCCTGCTTCAAACTCAGCACCAGTCAGTGTCTTTACTCACTGAGCCGCTCCTTCTCCCTGTAAGGGTGTCCTCTCTTTTGGCCAATGGCTTATCATATTTTCCTGCTCTCTCTGTAACTTCCCCAATAATACATATTATAAAATCCTCAGGGCGAGTGCTGATTCCTTCCAATATTTACCTTCATTTTGATGGATTTATTCCCAAATGTATATTTAGCTTTGTTATATCTTCTACGCTATCTCTCTAAATATATATAACAATATATATAAGGGTGGAGTGTCACCATTTCTTTGGTACAAAATGGTGCAGGTTTTGGACAAAATATCTCACCAAGTTTAGCACAGAAAACAATCCTCTCACTTTCAATATAAAGTATTTCTTTGTCACAGAATTGCACCAGACAAGTTTGGATCATGTACCAACGTTACCAAAGAAATGACCCCCCTTTTGTCTCATAAATACGGTGTAAGGATATGGAATAGACAGCATGCAGTCGTGCATGATATATGGATCCGTGTAATGTACTGCAGAAGGAAAGAAACGCAATTATAAACACACCTGACACTGGTGCACTGGTGTCGTAACAGTAATCCCCCAATTAATTGTAATGCAATAATCAAGGCACAAACACGCAGAAACAAACCTTTAGCCTACTGAAGTTCTAGTCGATTATGAGTGTTACTGGGGCAGGATGTTTATGGATGAGAAGTGGAATCTACTGGGCTGCTTAAGGTACTGTAAGCTGTAGCAGACAGTTAGTGTTTGTAATTGCCATGCTGAGGAAGAAAGCCCTGATCATGCCTAGTGTGACTGTCTGTCTGTAATCATTGCACAGCATGGACTGTACAGTATGTCTACTAAATTGCACAGCATGGAGCACAAGTGATGAAATGACTGCACAGTTCTTGTGTCAGCAATTGGCATGAACGGTTACTTACTAACATTACATAGTGACAGTGCAGAGGAGAATCCGGAACAACACGCTTCAATCCCCCTTATGCCCAGGCGCATGAAGCGCTGTTACATTGACTTGATTGAGAGTAAATGCAAATTGGGTGCGTTAACAAATAAAAGACTTTGATGAATAACCCCATAAGTGTTCTACTGAACTGCCCCAGTTAGGCCTTAGCTACTTCAACTAAGTGCATAAGAACCCACTACCCGCTACTCATTAAGAGGAGGATCCTAAACAACAGGCCCTCAATCCATCTGTGTGCAAAAACCTGTGAGTGGGGCCCAGCATCACCTGTCACAGTGTCTGTGAGAGAACCTTCTGATTCTTCCAGGATTGCAAGCAGGAATGTATGCTGAACTGACTCTAGCAGCACTTACGTACTGTATGCTCGTATTTAAAAAAAAAATATATATAAAAAAATTGGACTGAATTAACTTAAACATTCCTATAGCAAAGTGGTGAACATTTTTGCATGCAAATCTTCGCACATACTTTTGAGAATATGCATATTTCTTGAAAAATTGACTAATATGTTCTCAAAATGAATTGTGAGACAGACATACAGTATAGTCATCTCTAACTGGGAGACACAAATATCCTGTAATTTTTTGTTTACTGACCAGAATAAATAGATAAGTGCTCCAGTGTCTTGTATTAATGTCCTTGGGATATTTTATTAGTTATAATTTTTCTTAATTGTATTTATGTTTTCTTCTAGATTTTTGGTGCACTGGTATGGACTTTGTTAGCATCTACTAAATTATCTCGCACAGAATTATTTCATGGTTGGGTTATGTTTGTGTCCGTGGCATGCTTTTTCTTCACAACTTTACTCATGATTCTGTACATCGCTGGAGCACATGGAGACAAGCCCGCGTGGAAAGATGTGGTAAGCTTGTTTAAAAAACAAAAACAAACTACTAATAGTGATGGAGAAAGGAAAGAATTTTTCTCAAAATAGATCTTGTTTAGAGAAGAGCACGGCAATCAAACCCCCAGTGCTTAGTTTGTGCGTAAAAAGTAGGATGCTTACCCAGAGGTGCAGGGGAAAATACAATGCCATGCAGCTCCTAGGAAGCAGCAGCCATGGGAAGCCACACCAGACATGGGCACCCACACCATCCAAAGGCAGTCACAGCAGCCATGGGCAGTCACAGCAGCCATGGGTAACCACAGCAGCCATGGGCAACCACATCAGCCACACCAGCCATGCACTGCCACATCAACCACACCATCCATGGGCACCCACAACAGCCACGCCAGCCATGGGGAGCCACAGCAGCCATGGGCAGCCAACCAGCCATGGACAGCCACATCAGCTACACCAGCCATGGACAGCCACAGCAGCCAAGGGCAGCCCCACCAGCAATGGGCATCCACAGCAGCCATGGGCAGCCAGACAAGCCACAAGCAGCCAGACCAGCCATGGGCAGTCACACCAGCTCCATTTTAGTCTGTGGGAAGCTTTCCACATGGCTGGGGATTGCCATTGTCGTTTTCTCCTGGCTAATCCTACCCGTGAAGAAAGATTGTTTGGCTACATACAGTATGTATATCAGCTGCCCTGTAAATTAAGGGTTTTCAAGTTGGAGTTGATATATATATGGATATATTCCCTATAATTTCTGCGAGTCTCACTGATCTGGAGTCTGTATCACTGAATTTAATATAAGTGTTCTCGTTGACTTCAATGGAATCTCATTGATAGAATATAAAATGTTTCCATTAAAATGCAATTTTTTTGTATTGAGCCCCCTACAGTATGTACTGTATCATTGTTTTTGGTATTTTGAAATGGACATCTTTGTAATGACTAGCACACTTTAGCGAATAGATCTCTTAGATCGTTAACACACTGCATAATGACAAACCCAAATGACTGTAATGAGTGGTTCAATGTCAGAATCCTAATGTTATTTCTTTTCAGGATGCTTTCTATCACTGCACGGCTTCTTTCCTTTACTTTAGTGCAGCAGTGCTACAAGCAATTTCAATCAAACTCATTATATGGGATTGCTTTTTTCAAGATGCTGCAAACATTTCAGCGACGGTAAGTGTCAAGAATTTTAACGGGTTTAATACATATAACACATTGGGGCCTGTTCTATAAGCCTCGATAATCCACTTATTGAGGCCTTTTCGGACGAAATGCCTACTGCTATTCAGTAAGCCTCGATAAGTGGGCGATAAAGGCATGAATCGCCAATTTTTGCAGCCGTCCAAAACACATCGCTGGGTGAGCCACTTATCGGCAGGTTTTGAAACTCTTTAGTTTATCGAGGCTAATCGCGGCTCTAGAATGGCGTTTTTCTCCCCAAAATCCTCATGCCAGGAAAAATTGGCGTGAGGCTGGGGTGATCCTGTTGAGAAAGCGGCGAGAGAGAGTCTCCGGAGCTGATGCCCATTAATATCAGCACCCGGCATGAATCCCATGCAATAAAAAGGCATTTACAGGCAATTTCATTACCTTAGCGGCTAACCGCTAAGGCAATGAAGGGGTTAAGTACCAGTGCCATGTTTATTATGGGTAGAGGTGGTAGGTGAAGAGGGTATTTGGCCCTTGGTGTGTGTTTTAGGCTTGCGGGGGGGTTAGCAGGGGGAGTTAAACCCTTCATTACCTTAGCGGTTTATACCGCTAAGATAATGAAGGGGTTAACCCCTCCCGCTACCACATGGTAGGCCTAAATATCCATCCTTCACCAAATCCCTCCACCCACCTCCTCTACCCCCAACAACCTCCCCCAACACATACAGTACAGTAATGGGCAAAATAACTATTATCCAGATATGGATAATAGCTAATTTGCCCATTCAAAATAAAACATTAGCCATACAGCATAAATAAAGTAAATAAAACTTTATACTTATCCCTGCCATCATGAAGGGCGTCCTCATCAGCATACTGCAGGTCCATGTCCATCAAGGGCAGCAAGAGTACATGAAAAAATACAATCTAATGGCCCCTAACGCCTTAATCACCATAGCGATTAATAACCGCTATAGTAATTAAGGGGTTAACCCACGCTCCCCCGCTAACCACACGGGAGGCCTAACCACCAACCCAAGGGCCAAAATACCCACCCTCTAACCATTGAATGCCACAGTGGTATATCATACCCATATAGGTTGACTATTGAGTGCTGTAGTGGCTTATCATGCCCATACTATATTGGTATGATGTACCAGTGTGCCCGTCAATGGGTAGAGGGTGGGTATGGTGGGGCCGGGGTGGGTGGTTTGGCCTTCTGGGTGGGTAGCGGGGGACAGGGATTTACCCAGTTATTACTATAGTGGTTATTAATCGCTAAGGAGATTAAAGGGTTAGGGGCCATTAGATTGTATTTTCTTCTTGTACTCTTGCTGGCAACGGAGGACATGGACCTAGAGTATGCTGACGAGGAGGCCCTTCATGATGGCAGGGGTAAGTAGAAAGATTTCTTTACTTTATTTATGCTGGCCGGCTAATGTTTTATTTTTAATGGTCAAATGAGCTATTATCCATATCTGGATAATAGTTATTTTGCCCATTAATGTACTGTATGTGTTGGAGGGGGTTGTTGGGGGTAGAGGAGGTGGGTAGTAGGGTTGTTGTGTGCATTTTTGTTTATTGTGGGTAAAGGGATTGGGTGAAGGGGGTAGTAGCCCCAAGGGTGAATGTTTAGGTCTACCGGGTATTAACAGTAGGGGTTATCTCCTTCATTAACTTAGCAGTATTAACCGCTAAGGTAATGAAGGGGTTAACTCCACCAGTAACCCCCGTGCAAGGCCTAAACATCCACCAAGGGCCAAATACCACCTTCACCCACCCCCACTACCCACAATAAACCAGGCACTGGTGGTTAGCCCCTTCATTGCCTTAGTGGCTAGCCGCTAAGGTAATGAAGCTGTTTTAATAAAAAACTGAATACTAGTGTACGTGAACAGGGGGTCTATGGAGCAGAACTGCTTCCCGAGATACCAGCCCTGTTATGGTGTGCCAGTATCTCCTATGCATTTTATTCCCACAGTCACGTGACGTGAGACATTTAAATGCATAGGAGATACCGGCACCCATAACGGGACCTGTATCTCGGGAAGCAGAGGTCTCCAGACTTCAAATCAACGTTCTGCTCCAGAGACCCCCTGCTCATGTACACTAGTATTACATTTTTTATTAAAAGCCTGCTATCGCTGGCGAGATATGCGCAGGGAGAGGCGTCTCTCTATGCAGCTGGGCCAGATCGCTGGGTGAGCCCTTTTGAGAGAGGCGATGCTCACGTCGACGGCTACTCGCCCGTTTTGGGCATTTTGCTATCACAGGTAATCAAGGCTTTCTAAAAAAAAAACTGGCGGCGTAACCGGCCCAGCGATTTTTTAATGAAGGCTTATAGAATAGGCCCCATTGTCTTTTTTTTATTTCACTGTGCTTGTTAACAACTGCTGTACAGATTTCGTAGATGCGTGTATCTCCAATGTATACCAAACGTAATCAGATTTATAGCATATTGAAAGTATTCATAAGGGGGCTGTGTCATTAGGGATGGAATTAACATTTTGATATTAAAGGGGCATTCCCTTTAACTTTCATTAAACACCTATTCCGGGTAAGGATGGACGTAAAGCCACATTTGGGCAAGACAAGCTTAACGCCATGTTATTTGTAGCTAACACAAGGCTGCACTAAGTTAACATAGTTTTTAGCTTATGCTAATGAGTTTACTAATGGCTGTTGTTTTTGCATATAACTAACTTTGTGGGTTCGCTTTAACCTTAGGGAAAATAACGGACCGTTATGAGCCCTGTTCACATATCTGCTAAGTAATAATAACCCCTTATGAGGTGTATCAAAATTCTGTACCTCCCATCTTTTGTTTTTGTAGTATAAATAAAAAAGGGTGGAGGTATCATAAACCTATTGACCCAACACAGCTGCATAAAATGAATACACTTCATTATAATGTTTCCTAAATGTTATTCAAATGCCAACCTCATATAAAAACGTTGCCTTCTTCCACAAAATGCGCTTGCTCTTGAAGCACATCAAATGGATGATTTTTGTGTTTGTTGAAATGATGGCAATTGTTTAAAAATACAAAATCAGTGGGCTACAAGGTGATATTATTTCACAAATGAGTGTTTTCTGAAGAAAGAAATGGCAACTTTATTTGTGGAATATGAATTCACTACATGACCAGTAGGAAAGTGGCAAAATAACCACATTTATTTAAATATATGTTTCATTGTCTTAAAATCAAGTTTGTATATGTTTCTTTATACTGTAGCATCCTTCAATCTACTAATTATTTTTCTAGATAGATCTGATGTATCATTATAATAGGCATGTCACAGCAGCTTGTACTTACATTAATTGATGAAGTAATGTGAATACAATTTGTAATCACAACAATTTTAATTACGGCAATTAGACACAAGTTCGTTATATTGTACGTATCTCAAGAGAAAGCAATACCATTTTATTTGATACACCTGCAAAAAGCTCACATAACTTCTAATAGAGGGAGAACTGTCTTAATAGACTGCTCATTCACGTGCTTAGCAAAACTGCTATTTAAAAGGTGGGGTGAGTGATCTTAAAACCAAGGAGAACATAAAAAAATATATATATACAGTGTTCGACAATTAATTATAACTACACGCCTGTGGCGAGTGGATTTAGGCCGCTGGCGAGCCGTAGCTGCGGCTCTAGGAATTCCCCTGCTCGCGCAAAATTATTATTATTTTTTTAATAAATAAATAATCCCCCTCCCTGATTGGTGTGATGCGAGTATGTTCCTGATGCAGAGGCTTTGGCGCCTCTTCCTGTTTTAAAGGTCTTCCATGGTCTCTTTTAAAGTTGTCACTTATTTTGTAACTACAAGACTTCCTCGGCTGTGTCGGAGGGATTCACCTAGTTTCTGTGATAGGGCTGTGGTTCAAGCATTTAGGGTCAGCCCCAACCCCCCCCTGCCCCCGATTCCCGCTTGCTGCCCGGTGCGGGTGGTCGGCTGGGAGGGTCCCGCGGCTGCTGCCCAGGTGCTTCCCCTCCGTCCCACGCTCCTTTGCCACACGCGCAGTGGGAGTGTTCCCCCTGGTCTCCGCTTCCCCTCCGGTCTCCGCTCCCCCTCCGGTCCCCGCTGCCCCATGGTCCCCGTTACTGCTCGCGCGGGCCACGAGATGGCAGCGCGGGTGTTCCCCTGGTCTCCGCTTCCCCTCCGGTCCCCGCTCCCGCTTCCCCTCCGGTCTCCGCTTCCCCTCCGGTCCCCGGTCCCCGTTACTGCTCGTGCGGGCCGCGAGATGGCAGCGCGGGTGTTCCCCCTGGTCTCCGCTTCCTCTCCGATCCCCGCTTCCGCTTCCCCTCCGGTCCCCGTTACTGCTCGCGCGGGCCGCGAGATGGCAGCGCGGGTGTTCCCCCTGGTCTCCGCTTCCCCTCCGATCCCCGCTCCCGCTTCCGCTTCCCCTCCGGTCCCCGCTGGTCCCCGTTACTGCTCGCGCAGGCTGCGAGATGGCAGCGCGGGTGTTCCCCCTGGTCCCCGTGTCTGTCTCCACTCTCCCCCCCCACAGAGTGTGTGTGTGTGTGTATATGGGATAGTGTGTGTGTGTGTGTGTGTTAGTGTGTGTGTGTGTGTGTGTGTGTGTGTGTGTGTTGTGTCTTCTCTATCTCTCTCTCTCTCTCTCTCTCTCTCTCTCTCTACTCCTCCTCTCTCTCTCTCTCTCTGGGCGCCTTGTGTGTGTGTGAGTGTGTGTGTTGCTGTGTGTGTGTGTGTGTGTGTTGGTGTGTGTGTTGTTGTCGTGTGTGTTGGGTGTGCCCCCCGCGGTCCTCCCTCCCTCCGTCCCCCCCCCCCTCCTTCCGGGTGTCCGCTTCCCCCCCCCCGTTCCCCCCCCGCCGTCCTCCGTCACCGCCCCCCCTTCCCGTCCCGTTTCCCCCCCCCCCCTCCGCTTCCTTTCCTCACCCCACCCTTTCACTATTCCGTTTCCACCCCCTTCCGTGATCCTTTCCCCCCCCCGCCCCAGTCGCTCCGCTTACCCCCCCCCCCTCTCCGTTCCCCCAAAACCCTCCCAGTCAGTCAGTACCCCGCCTCAAGTCAGTCCGTTACCCCCCATCAATCAGTTACCCCCCCCCAGTCAGTCAGTACCCCCCAGGAATCCGTCAGTTACCTCATGCACCTCTCTGTCTCTCCCCTCTCTGTCTCTCCCCCCCTCTTCTCCTCTCTCTCCCCCTCTCGTTCTCTCTCCCCCCCCTCTCCCCCTTTCGCCTCCTCCCCCCTCTCTGTCTCCTCCCCCTCTCTCTGTCTCTCTCTCCTCCCCCCTCCCCTCTCATCTCGTCCTCTTCCCTCTCTCCCCTCCTCTCGCCTCTCTTTCTCTCTCTCCTCTCCCACCCCCTCTCTTTCTCTCTCCACCCCTCTCTTATCTCTCCTCCACCCCCTCTCTGTCTTGCACCCCCTCTCTGTCTGCTCTCTGTCTCTCACCCCCCCTTCTCTCACCCCAACCTCTGTCTCTCCCCCTCTCTGTCTCTCACCCCCTCTCTGTCTCTCCAACCCGCCTCTCTGTCTCTCCCCCCTCTCTGTCTCCTCACCCCTCTCTGTCTCTCTGTCTCTCTGTCTCTCACCCCCTCTCTGTCTCACCCCCTCTCTGTCCTTTCCCCCCTCTCTGTCTCTCCCCCTCTCTGTCTCTCACCCCCTCTCTGTCTCTCACCCCCTCTCTGTCTCTCACCCCTCTCTGTCTCTCACCCCTCTCTGTCTCTCTCCCCTCTCTGTCTCTCTGTCTCTCACCCCCTTTCTGTCTCTCTCACCCCCTCCCTGTCTCTCACCCCCTCTCTGTCTCTCATCCCCTCTCTGTCTCTCTCCTCTCTCTGTCTCTCTCCTCTCTCTGTCTCTCTGTCTCTCTCTGCACCCACCATCACATGCACCACACACAACCCAACCACACACCACACACACCACAACACACACAAACACACCCACAACACACACACACACACACCACCACACACACACACCACACATACACCCACACACCACACACACACACACGTAACAAGGACTAATTGTAGTATAATGTAATACAATAAATAAACTTATGTCAAAAACGAATGTTCTTACTAGGAATTTATTCAATTTATTTTATTTATGTATTTTTTTAAAAGCGGGGGCGGGACCAGGGTTGGGGGCGAGACTAGGGGCGGGGTTGGGGCGGGACTAGGTGGCGAGTAGATTTTTTGGTTCGGCGAGTAGATTTTTGGGTGATTTGTCAAACACTGTATATATACATATATAAATATATATACATATGTATATGTATATGGTGTGGTGGGTTTGGGTTCTGAACTTAATGGGGCTGTGTGCATTTGATACACCTATCGCAATGTGTTAAAGACCCAAAATTGCACAATTGTTTCTGTGTAACATACACTTCATCATCCTTTAAAAGAGGACATAGAAAAAGTCACATTATTTTAACAAAAACAACAATGAACAAGATGAAACAATTAAAAACGAAAAGACACATAACAAGAACACAATGTTACTAGGTTCCAAATTGATCCATATAAACAAATTGCCTGCTATCCAGCAAGGACCAAAATCAGTTTGAATTAGGGGTCAATTCTATATTCCTATATACAGTGGTCATTAGGGCTGTTTGCGGCTGCAAATCCCCATTGACTTCAATGGGGGATTTTCGGCAGAAAACAGCCTCTATGGCAGCTTCGGAGTACAGTATATAGAATTTACCCCATAGAAGCTCCACACATAGCCACACACACCAATCCATTTGTAATCTGTTCTGCTAAGCAACTTTAATCAATCACGAATTGGAAATGAGCTCAACACAACTGAAAAGCAGCAATGTAAAGCCACAGAAGGTACTGTAATAAAACTAAATAGGAATAAAAGCAAAATACAAAGCAATGCCCGGGAGTTGAGTGGAATATGTGTTGGGTAGCCACTGAATACATTATTTGTTCTCCTTTTGGATCCCAGGTAAGTTACCGGTGGTGCTGCTTCGCTCTCAGTTATGAGTTTGTCTGAACTCATTACATTCCTCTAATTATATTAGTGTATATATATATATATATATATATATATATATATATATATATATATATATATATATATATACACTGTATAGTTAATCTGTGCATGGAGGTGAAATGCATGTTGGTTGACCATTTTATTGATTTATTTAGTTTGTACATTATTTTAAACAAGTTGTCTCTGGAGCAAAAGCACACAGGTACCACTGGTTTCGGTAGCTATTCTCCAATTCAGATTGTCCATTTGGTCTTACCATATCACAGGTGTACAGTGTGTCCTCCTCATATGCCACCTACTCTGATATTATTCAGAAATTGTAGGTGGCACTCCTTTATTTGTGGTTCAACATATTTGTAGCGTTTTGTTAAGTTAAATTGTTTATTTATTTTGTCTTAGGTATTTGCCTTCCTCGTCACACTGGTGTATGTGATTCATACAATAGGCTCCCTTTTCAGATGGAAAGCATCTGCAGAGACAATGACTTCAAACACACAAGGAAATTACAATGAGACTTCCAACAAACAACAAAAATTCAATGAGACTTCCAACAAACCAGAAAAATTCAATGAGACTTCCAACAAACCAGAAGATAATTTGTAACTAATAAAAAATCTAATCGCCTCCTTTTTGGAACGGACGACATATGAGATGTTACAATAAAAATGATGGATGTCTATTTCAAGTACAGTATTAATATGTTAGTAACTTGTTTTTTTCACATACAAATCACACTTCAAAATGTTTTTTTTGTGTCTGTCAAATATCTAAAACTGTAAAAGTTAGAGAGCGGCTTTAAACAATAGCGTCATAAGAGATATTTTTTCTACATCTTCTATGACATTCATAATAATGGGTTTGCTCCTCCAAGAACTTCTTTAAAACTCCCTATATAAGGGGACGTCTCTCATTCAAGGTCAGTTATTCTTGTTCTACCGGCTGAGTCCCCTGTGCCGCTGACCGTGCTCATGCTTGGAGAGCGGTGACATCACCAACTCTCCAAGCATGAGCGCAGGGTGTCCTTGCTATTTCGCAAGCATGTGCGCGGGGGGGGGGGGGGGGAGTTGAGCACGGTTCAAAGTCAGATTTTTTGGTTTACGCAAGTGCCAAGCGTGGGTGAGCGTCCGTGCCCGCGCACAAGTGCGCGCGCTCCCCGTGAGCGGGAACATAAAAATTGAAATAGCCAGAAGCAACCTCGCCAAGCACCGGGCGGGCAACACACTCAGCGGCACAGGGGACTCAGCTGTAGCTGATTGAAAGATGTCGGCAGGTTCCCTGCCAGTTTGTTTTAAGTTTTGGACAATTTTGTTTGTGTTTCACTTGGACTGCTTTCATGCCGTCCTGTTGGCAGCAGGAGGTGCTTTCCCCTTACCTTAGCTGAGGAATGTCCACTTTCTAGCAGCCATGGTAAGCTCCATACGCCACTCACAGCCCTGCTCGCAACTCTGAGGTATCTTCCCCCTGGATCTCCTCTCTATAGGCTGCATGGTGTTCTCCTGGGGAGTTCAGAGGGTGATGACGTCCCGACACTGGATGCTGATGCCGACGGCGTGACATCATTAGAGAGCGTGTTTTTGGTGCTAACATTTTTACGAACTCTACATTGCTGCTGAGGTCCTATACCAGGGAGGAGACTGCATCTGGATGCCAGGTATTTAAAAAGGCACTTTAAGGGGGATATTATTCCCTAGTGGAGTGAGTTGTAGCATGTCTGCTCCTTCTGTAGTTACAGGGGACCTCAAGGCTGACCAGCCTTTCCATGATGCTCAGGTTGTTAAACCTAGAAAGCCTGCCTCCAAGTCTAAGTTCTGTGGAGACTGCAAGGTTAAACTAGCAGCTACCGTACCTACCCCCAAAAATGTTGCACTGATTGCATTAAGAAAATAGCGAATGAGGAAAATTCTGCACAATTGAATGGTTTCATTCACTGGCAGAAGACTTAAAGTATTCATTCCTTTGACAAAGTCCAATCTTGAAGGTATTTAAAGAGGCCTAGGTTGCAGACTTCGCTGTATCTACTGCCTGAAAATGTAATTGATTGAGCAGAACAAGCATTGGTTTCAGAACTTGGAGAACATTCTTTATCTGAAGAAGAAGAGACCTACAGCTGCAGCAGCCATTATTCTTAAACTTTGTCCGGTGTACCGCTCGGAATACCCCTGTCATGGCGCGTGATGTTTTCCAACCGTACCGCTAGTGACGCGAGTGCGGCGCGTGCAGAAAATGGCATTTTAGAGTTCTGGTTTTTAAACACCTTAAATTGACAAAGTAGCACAGTAGCACAGTACTGTACACATTGCAATTCATTTCATTGAATAGAATCCATGAAATTCAACAAAGCAAAGCGGGTGCTTGGGGCGATTGGCCGTGTTCATGCTGCGTGGAGCACAGCAGAGCACACAAAATCGGCGCCGTGAAGTTTTACAATAACGGCCGCTGCTGCTGTAGGAAGACATGGTATCCTTTGGGATCGAGGCTATAGCTAAACTCATTAAGACTATGAGGACAACTTTAAATATTCAGGATACTGGGGAGAAAGTGGAAGTCCTGGACCAGCCTTTCTAGGCTCAACTTTCGCTGTTCACAGTGCTATCAAGGACATTGTAAAAACAGAATGGGCATCACTGGATAGAAGATCAGCAATGACTAAAAACTTTTCCAAAATATACCAGATATATCTCTTCAGAGAAGAAGATACCAGTATTTGGATAATCTTGCCGAAGGTAGATGCAACCATCGCCAAGTTGGTAGGAAATACAGCGTTACTCCAGGAAGAATGATAATCTTTTAGGGATCCTATGGACCATAGAATAGAAGGGTCTCTGCACAAGCAATATTCAGCTATTGGTGAGACATTGAAGCTGGCAACAGCAATGGCATCTATCTCAAGAATGGTCAGAATTTGGATTTCCAATCTTGAAGACAAGATTGAGGCGGGTATAGCAAGACAGAAATTGCTAAAGGACTTTCGGAATTTAAAATATTTAATTGATTTTTATGCAACGTCTCAATGGATATCATTCGACTAGTGGCAATGTTGTCGGCCCATTCCATAGCTGTAAGAAGAGTATTATGGCGTAAACCTTGGACAGCGGATGCCTTGTCCAAAAGTATGGTAGTTTTTTTTTGCCTTTTTCAGATATTTACCTCTTTGGGGAAGCATTAGACAATATCATCTCTAAAATAAATGGAGCAAAAGGTCACTTCATGCCCCAGAAGACAAGAGTTCATCCATCCTCCTTTGTCACACCACCAGGATGAATTATTCACGAGGCAAGATCCTATAAACCAGAAAGAGCCTATAATCGTAATTGGGTTCCACACGAACAACACCCCAGGGGTCGAGTTCACCTTAGACAACCTTCCTGTAGAGGGCCACCAAATAGCAAAGTCCCTGAAAGTCACTGGATCCAGTCCAGAAGACACCGCTGGTTGGCAGCAGAGAAGCGGGAGTTTCTGTATAGCTGGGCCCAGACAACAGCGGATTCTACAGATTATAGCTTAAGGATATTCATGGGAGTTCCTGATGATACCAGGTCATAATTTCATAGAATCACATCTCTCAAACAATCCGGAAAATAATCAAGCCTTTGTAACCCATATTCTCCCCCCCCCCCCCCCCCGGTCCCAGATTGGACCTCTAGGGTGTAGTTAGGGCTGGCTACATGTACTATGGTGGTGCATACCTGCTTGGAACAGGAGGGCCTGAGTCTCCCGCATTGGTGTGGGGGATGACAGGGCCAGGCTTCTGGGGTATATGCCTCCATCATCTTAGCAGTTCTTATGGTGCAGCGCCTCCATCTCTATAAGCCCCAGGGATATGGGGTGGGACCCTTACAGAGAAGCCCTGGTCCCAGGGCGAATGATCCAGATCTCACACAGTCTTTATGTAAAACAGCAATGTCTTTATTGTCCTTAATATCACACACAGCAGCAGTTCATTTCACAGCAGCAAGTCATGGCAGTACAAAGGATCCTGACCTCCTCTCCTTTTCCTCCAGGAATGTACCCCTGCAGGATGGCTGTAATGGGGCCTCAATACCCCTACCTCCACCCAAGGGTCGGCCCTCTGGGTGAGGTTAGATCTCCCCCCTCACCCCCAGTCTGCAGGGTGAGGGGCATTGGTCCACCACACTTAGTGCTATCAGCTCTACTCAGTATGGCTGAGCGTCTTCTCTCCTGTCTCCTGAAACCCCCAGACCATGCTCTCTCTGCTCCAGCACTCTCCACTCTCTTAGTTCAACTCCTGCACCACTGCCAGGGCAGGACTCCTCACTCACACTCTCCAGCTCCCAGGCAGAACTTCCCTTATCTCTCAACTCTCTCACTGACTCCCACAGACGCACACAACACACAGGAGAAGCCCACTAAATAGATACAACCCTGCCCCTCATGATGTCAGAAGTACCTCCCCTTTGTTTCAGGCCTGCCACAGAATCAGGAGCCTACCTCTATCACTCAAGGCAGGGCTTGGTGGGGGGAAAACCCATGTTTACTACTGGCTTCTGCCCTTAACAGGACTTACTCCAGTAGAAGAAAGATATGTAGCCCACTATTTCTTACCGGGGCTACACCTTAAAACAGGCTGTTTAAGATTTACCTGCAGGTACAGGCATTACCGCAGTCTCAGAAAAGTAAAGGATTCTATTTGGTCCTGTTTCTCGTGCCAAAAGCATCCGGTGAATTCAGAGCAGTCCTAAATCTTAATGTCATTACTTTCCTCAATATATGCCACTTCAAGAGGGAGTCTTTAAGGTGGTCATATAAGTGATGGCGAAAGCAGCATATTTGGCTTCCATAGATCTAAACAATACTTATCTCCATATTCCAATAAAAGTATCACACCACCATTTCCTGAGATTTTGTTTAAACGGCCATCCCTACCAGTTTATGGCTCTTCCATTTGGATTGTCAACCACACCCAGAACCTTCATGAAGTTCATGATAGCAGTGGTAGCGTTGTTAAGACAAAGAGGCATTTTTTGTGGTTCTATACTTGGATGATTGGCTGATAAAAGCCCCATCAGACCAGGTTGCCAAAGATCATGAAATCAAAATGGATCACTTATAGCTCAAAGTTCCACCTAGGGATTTAGATTGGTAAAGTCCCGTATAATGCTATCATTGGTAGTATATAGAGTACTGTGGTCTGGATATATTCAGCAGTTGCACAAGCAGGTGTAGTTTATTGACCAGTGTCTTCACGTGTAGTAAACTTGATAAAGATAAGGACTTACGGGGGAAATAACGGGGTATTGCTGGACAACTGGTAGGGGTATATGCACAATGGAGGAGACTTGAATTAACTCTGAAGCCCCTTCACCACATAGAAGTCCTACCTCCGTCTCCATTTGGTCCCGGTTCGTAGAGATGCAGTGTCTCGTAGTCCGCAGTCAGTGCTGGAGCTGTATTATAAACTCCCAGTATATTGGAGCCTCCGTGCTGTAACACTGCGTTCTCCTGTATTGCTGCTCGGGATCTAACCGCCATCTCTTCAAGGGTCAGATGACGTGTGTAGTCGACACCGGAACCTGCATCCACTGTTGAAGCACCACTCCAACTGGAAGAATTACAAAATGTAAAACTGTAGATTGGTACTTCATTGCCAAAGATGATGTGCATATAGTACACAATGTACTGGAAGACCATGGTTGGATCATCAACCTAAAGAAAAGCAGCTAGCTCAAGTTCTTCAGTTTCTCTGAGTCATGTTCAATACACGAGTAGGCCTGGTGTCACTACCTACCCCAAAAATTCACAGAATTATTGGGGTGGTCCAATTGTTCAGACAACTCAGAAAACCCTCAAAGTCACAATTCATTCATCTGATAAACCTTCTGGGCTAAGTCATGGATGTACTGTAGTTCCTTGGTTAACATTTCACTTCAGGCCATTGCAGGGAAATGTTCTCACTGTGGGACATCGCAATCCCAAACTAAATTGCAGACTCCCATTGTTACCAAGCACAAGACTCAGTTTGCATGTGTAGATCTCAATTAAAAACGTGCAAGAAGGAATCATTGATTCCTCCAATCTGGACAGTATTAAAGACCGAAGCTAGCCTCTTAGCATGGGGCGCGATTTGTCAGGATTTGTCATATGATCGAAGGACTCTAGGTGTGTCAGGAATGGAAACTTCCGATCAATGTGTTGAAGATTCAAGCAATATTTTATGCCATACAACAGTGGTGCACAACCTACAGTATGGGTCGCGACCCCCTTTGGGGTGGTTGGAAAATTCCTGGGGGTCGCCAAAGGATCCTCGCAGCACAGCATTCCATGTATCCCTCTCTGCTTCTCCCTCTCCCTTTCTTTCTCCAGCAAAAAAAGCAGTCGCAACTTCATTCTCTCCACTCTATTCAGCCTGAATGATGACGTCTTAGCTGCTCGAATACGGGCATATGCATATTTGGGCATCTACGACATCATCATCCAGGCTGAATGGAGTGGAAAAAGCTGTTCTGAGTGCTTCTTTTGCTTGGTAAAGTGATAGAAAGGGAGAGTGACAGGGAGGGAGGATGGAGAGAGACATGGAGGGGGGAGAGAGAGACAGAGATGAGTGGAGAGACACACATGGGGAGATACAGGGAGGGGGAGAACGGAGGGTGGACAAGAGACATGGGAGGAGAGTGGGGGAGGTAGAGAGAGACAGGGAATAGGGGGACAAGACAGAGAGAGGAAGAAAGACAGGGAGGGAGTGAGAGAAATATAGGGGGAGAGGATGACGTGGAGAGAGAGATGGGGAGGGAGAGAGAGACAGGGGAAAGAGAGAAACACGGGGAGAGAGAAAGTAACATGGGGAGGGAGAGAGAGACACAGGGGTAGGGAGAGATACACAGGGTATGGAGAGATACACAGGGTATGGAGAGATACACAGGGGGAGGGAGAGAGAGACAAGGGAGGGAGGGACAGGCTGTTGCTGTAGTGCAAATTAGTTTCTGTAATTCCAGTCAGAAGATTAACACTGTGGGGGTCCCATTCAAAAGCAGGGACCACCAAAGAGTTAAACCTCTAATGTTTTCGGGGCTGCAGGTGGGGAGGTCTCGCGTAGTGGACATTTAAATGTAGGGGTCGTGGCTTAAAAAGGTTGCTCACCAATGGCATACTTCAGACTAAATTGAGAAACTCCCCATTAAAGATTCTGTCTGACAACATTACAGCAGTAGCATACTGTATATAAATAAACAAGGGGGAACAAGGAGTCAGAGTTTTCAAAGAAGCCTCCAGAATCCTGCAGTGGGTGGAGAAAGCAGTTCCATGCATTTCCGCGACTTACATTTCAGGAGACAGAAATTACGAAGCCGATTTTCTCTGCAGGTGTTCAATACACCCACTATTTTGGGAGCTGAACCAGGAACTGTTCAATCAGTTAGTTCAAAAATGGGGGTCAACTGGATGTAGAACTCATAGGACTAGCAGTCAACAAGAAGGTGCAAACGTACGTGTAAAGATGGCATGACCCAGAGGCCTTTGTGTGGATGCGTTCTAAATCATTTGAGACTTTCATCTCTGCTATATTTTCCCTCCATTCCCTCTTCTACACCGAGTGATGAACAAGATCAAGAGAGACAAAGCTTGAGTTCATTTAATAACCCCATATTGGCCCAGAAGAACATGGGGGACTTGACAAATTGGTCACTACAGGAGCCGTGGGTTGTCATGACATCTCCGGCATTGTTGACTCAAGACCCGGTTTGGTTTTCCCATTCCTCGATTTCTGAAGTTGACGGTGTGGAAGTTGAAAGGATGTCATTGAGAGTGCAGGGATTCTCCAATGAAGTTATATTAAATCTCATGCGTTCCAGAAAGCATGTTACTTCTAAAATCTATTACTGAATCTAAAGCGTCCTATGAAGTTACTCATGATGAAAGCAGTTTTCCTTACGGGATTTACAACGGCACGTAATGTTGGAGAGTTACAGGTGGTATCCTGCCACAAGCCATTGTGAAAGCGTACAAATAATATCAATAAGTCAAGGGTTCAAAGTATCACCGTGAGTTTATTGCACCAAGGTACAAGTGAGAGAAAGAATTCAAAATGAACTCATTCCTCTGAAAACATATTGCTTGACATCACACTTTTATACATTTCAAATGAGTAATACGCCCTTTAAGGGGACTGGCTTAGAGATAAAAAACAATATGATGACTTATACAAAATCCTTATTCATGCATAAATATGCTTCGCATGCTAGCCTTTATCCTATATATTTCAATGTAATTTGGGCCTCTTAACCTCCTGACTTAAGGAGTAAACCTCTTAGCCTTTGTGTGTAGCTGCAAGATAAGAGAAGCGGGAGCTCAGCAAGAATGAGTTTGTTGGAAAAACTCTTACAAATGCAATTATCTCAATTTCAAGATTAGTAGGAATTATGCAAGGGTTAGTCTTTGCCAGGAGCGATGCTCTGCAGCACAGCTTTCATACACGAATAAACAGATACACATAGATACAAGCAAACACTCAAAATGGCTGCTCCGCCAAAATGGTGGTGATGATAGTCTGTCTTCATATAGCCTAAGCCACACACCTTATCTCAAATCTTCACATCATTCTTTCAGATACACCAGGATAAGATAGTGTTAAGGACTATTCCACATTTTCAGACTAATATTGTGGCAGATTTCTATATCAATCAGGCTCTAACAACATAAGTGCAATGGACGGATACAGGAAAACCTCTAGGTTATTTGTACTGTTTGATGAATCGAGGAAGCGTCAGGAAAAAGAATGAGGGTAGCGCTATTTACAGTGAATAAATGTACAATTAAAGTACTAGTGTAAAGTGCAATGTCGCAATAAAGTGCAATTAACATGTGTATAATCAATGTGTATTTACGTGTGAAATAAGTGCAAGATATACTACAAAGTGCATAGTATCAAAAGTGCAAAAAAATTGAAAAAAAGTGATGTATCAAATAATGATATTTAAACCATATACTGCTTCACAATTCTTCTTTTCCTGTAGCTGCAAAAGAGCTTGTATCTTTCTCCTGAGATCATAAAAATGAGAAGAAAAGGCAGATCCAAGTGCAGATTTAAAAAAGTATATTAATATATAAAAACAGCTTAAAATGTTACACTCACATTTTTTTTTAAATCTTTTTTTTCCTTTATTGGTATCTTGCAAGGTACATACAGTACAGGTAGGAATAACAGTCACAGCTGGGTAGATGATTATGAGTCATAGGCACATGACTGCGAAGTACATTGAGACACTCAATAAACCTTTTTTTCTCCTTTTTTTGTAGAAAAAGATGGGGAGAGACAGGGGACAGGTGGATAGTTGGGAACGACACGGGGATGAAGGGGGGGGGGGGGAGAGAGCGAGGAATAGGTTGGATGGTCTCTCGGTCCCTCTAATCCACGGGGTGTCATAGCTGGATCAGGGCTTGTAATAGAAACGGAGCGCCTGAGCCCGGCCAGGGTTCCCAGGTTTTGTAGAAATGGTGCATTCTCTGTTTCAGCATGGCTGTGAGTCTCTCCATGTTCATGAGCGTGTCTATTCTATTTATTACTGTTCTCCTGGAGGGAGCCTTCATTTGTTGCCAGGCCGCCGCGACACAGCATCTAGCGGCCGTTAGGATCGCCGAAATCAATCTGGCCAATGGGGCAGGGAGGTCTTCAATTGGTTTTCCCAGCATGTACGTCAGAGGGTCCATGGGGATCTTCAGTCCTAGGGTTTCAATCAAGAGTCTCTGGATCCGGATCCAGAACCTCTGGATCTCTGGGCACGACCACCAAATATGGGAAGATCTGGCTCTGTCTACTCGGGGTTAGGTACCACTGGAATAGGATTTTATATATATTTTCTTTTGTGATAGAGCAAATTGATGTTTTGGAAGCAGCTTCCCAGACATCCTCCCAGTCTTCCAGATCCATTTGTATGCTTAAGTCGGCGCTCCATTTTTGCATATACGTATGTCAGGGGGGGGGGGGGTGGGGGGGAGGCCTCTATTGTTCTATAGATTTCAGAGATTAATCCTCTCTGATATTCTCATTTTAGGCAGAGGGTTTCAAATCTGGTCTGCGCTGGGAATTTAGGGTTTGGGGATAGTGCTCGCCGGAAGTGCCTTATCTGTAGATATTTGAAAATGGGGAGGCCTGGGGAGGAGAATTTATTTTTAAGCTCTTGGAAGGACAGTACCTCATCACCTTCCAGCAGATCCGCAACCATTCTGATGTTTAGGTCCAGAAATTGACCAAATTGGTTACGGGCGCATCCAGGTGCGAAATCCGGGTTCCCGAAGATGGGGATGAGTTGTGAGGGGGATGAAGCTAGGCCATGTTTCCCTTTAGTTTTACTCCATGTAGACCACGTGCATCTCATCGCCCCAAGCTCAAATCTCTGGGGCCTCCTTTCTTTGTGTGTCTGAGAACATAATAAGACCGGGAAGGGGGTGGGGGCCGCATGATGGGACTCTATCGCCAACCAGCAGTTAGAGGTCGGGGAGTTATTCCAGACCACCGCCTGCCTCAGCTGGGCCCCATGATAATATCTGACCAGGTCTGGTGCTCCCAAACCCCCTCTCGGCTTAGAGGCTAGCAGCACTGATCTCGGCACCCTTGGTCTGCGCTGTTTCCATATAAAACAGAGGATATGAGACTGTATGTTCCGTAGTTCTAATAGTGGAACTGGGACTGGGAGAGTTTGAAAATAATAGAGTAAGCGGGGGAGGATGTTCATTTTAGCGGACACTATTCTGCCAAACCAGGAGATCTGGTGGGTGTGCCATGCCTCCAGGTCTCTTTTGGTCTAGCGGAACAGGGGGGATAATTAGCTTAATATAGAGAGCTGTATGAGTTAGCTATTTTTATTCCTAGATATTTTATATGGGAATTATTCCATTTATACTTATTGTTGGATTGTAATAGTTTCCATACAGGGTCTGGTAGGGAAATGTTGAGCGCTTCAGATTTGTCCATGTTTATTTTATAGTCGGACACCAGACTGAATTGGTCTAATAGCTTCTGTAAGTTGGGGAGGGATATATGGGGGTCAGCCAGGGTCAGAATGATGTCATCGGCGAAAAGGGAGATTTTGTATTCCTTATCTGCGATTGGGATGCCTTTTATGCTGGGTTCGGCCCTGATCCGGGCAGCCAATGGTTCTATTGAGATGGCAAATAGTAGTGGGGGTAGAGGGCAACCCTGTCTGGTTCCATTTTTGATTGCGATTGGGTTTGAGTGTCCGCCCGGGAGTTTTAGGTAAGCGGTGGGGTTATTATAAAGGGCTCGCACCCCCTCTAGAAATGGGCCTGAGAAGCCAAATCTAAGCATGGTTTGGTCGAGAAAGGACCATTTGATTCGGTCAAATTCCTTTTCGGCATCAAGGCTTAGGATCATGGCTTGGATCTTGTTGAGGTGGACGTGGTCTATAATATCAATAATTTTGCGGGTGTTGTCAGAGGCCTGTCTTCCTGACACAAAACCCACTTGGTCTATATGAATTAGTCTGAGGAGAATCGGGTTCAGTCTGTTTGCTAGGATCTTGCTGAAAAGCTTGAGGTCTGTATTGAGTAGGGAGATCAGTCTATAATTACCGCATTGTAGCGGGTCCCTTCCCTCGTTATGGATGATGGCAAGGTTGGTGGCCAAAATTGTACCTGGGATTGGCTCACCTTCTAGGAAGGAGTTGAACATGTCCAATAGGTAAGGGGAGAGGGATGTTGCGAACGTTTTATAATATGCGTTAAAAAACCCGTCTGGGCCAGGTGTCTTAGCTATTTTGAGGGAACTTATGGCTTGGGACAGTTCCTCCTGTGATATTTTTTGGTTAAGGAACTCAAGCTCTTCAGCTGATAGGGATGGGAGGTTACATTGGGTTAGATATTCTGCGGCTATTTTGGCACTGTCCTGGTCCTGGCCAGGGGGATGGAGGTTGTAAAGTTCTTCGTAGAATTTAGCAAATTCCTACGCTATTTCTTTTTCGTTGTAGGATAGTTGCCCGTTCTTGGTGCGGATTTTTGTGATCTGAGCTTTGGCCTTTACGCCTCTAAGTTTTGAGGCTAGGAGTTTGTCTGCCTTGTTGCCCCTGTCGTAGAACCTTTGGTTAGTCCATTTCAACGCCCTCTCTATCTCGTCAAGCTGCAATAGTTTAAGTTCTGCTCTTGTTTTATCTGGGGTTCTGAACACTCTCTTAGATGGGGTCTGCTTATGTTGGTGTTCAAGGGCCAAGATCTTGTCTGTGAGCTCTTTTTGTGCTTTGAGTTTCATTTTTTTCTTATGGGAGGCTAGCGAGATAAGGTCTCCTCTGATAGTAGCTTTATGTGCTTCCCAGAGCATTGCTGCTGCTGACACAGAACCGCTATTTATTTGGAAAAAAGTGTTTAGTTTCTGTTTGATTGACCTAACTACCTGAGAGTCTTTAAGGAGTGAGTCGTTCAATTTCCACTTATGTGCAGAGCTTTTGACGAAGAGTAGAGAGAGGGTTAGTTCAACAGGGGCGTGGTCTGACCATGTTATTGGACCTATTTTGCAGTAGGGAGTGCGGTGGTAGTGGAGGGGGGGTGGTAATAGGGGGGGGAAAGTTAGGTATTACATAGGTATATCTGTCAGTATTTGGGTGGCGGGGGGGGCGGGGTGGGGGGGAATACAGAGAGCACCTTTGAGTTAAGTATCATATCTGCGAGTCCCCTCAAACTCTAAGTTTCACAAACCCACCGGAACAGACATTGCATATGCATACGTAATCATACTCGCTACGTACCACCAGCGCTTCGCTAATGGGACCTGTGGGGGATTCGGGGGGGGGGCATTGCTGGGTTGGGGAAGGGGGGAGGGAGAGGAGGGGGGATATATGGGGGAGGTGGGTCACAGTAGAAAGGGGCCTATACCGGGAGGTAAGTGTGATTATACATGGGAGAATACATTGGTAGGTATGGAGGGGGGGGGGCTGGGCGAGGGCCGGGAAGTTCTGTTCAGGCCGAGAAGTTCTGTTCAGGCCGAGCGGAAGGGCACAGGCATAAATGGCAAGATCAAGTCCCGCATGATTCGGGTATGTTCATCGCCGTTTTAGCAGGGGGTATCGGGGGGTATAGTGGGGAGGGGGGTGGGTTGGGGGTATGGGTGGGGATCAAGATGCATATATACAACCTGGTCTCCGCAGTTCAGGAAGGAGGGGGAGCGGGGTAGTTGTCCCTGGTAGGAGTGGCGCTTCAGGCCTGGACTGGGCTCGGACGAGGCGACAGTACTGCTGTGGTTAGTCCCGGTTCCACTTTCCAAAAAAAAAAAGATGGGAACTTGGCATCCAGGGTCTTGAAGCAGGACTCGCGACAGGGAGGAGTCCGGAGATGACCGGTTGGAGGCCTCTGTCAGGATGGTTGCCGGCGGTGGACGGGGGGGCCCTCTTCACGAAGCCGGATCCGGGCGGGGGGGGAAGGGAGGTTGTTGGGGGGGAGGAAGGGTGGAGGAGGAAGGGTGGAGGTGGGGGGGTAAGGGTGGTGGGGGGAGAGGGTGGTGGTGGAGGGGGGGGGTGGGGGGGAAGGGGGGGGGGGGGGGGGGCAGGAGAGTGGGGCAGCTCGCAGTGGACCGCTGGGCGTTCTGGAATCCTCTTCTGCTGCTGGGCCATCTTTGGTGTGCCCCAGGACTTGTTTGGAGCTTTCCCTGATGGAAGTTGCGAGGCAGGCTGGATCCAGTTGCTGTTCCTGGGGAGGCGCTGATGCAGGAAGGTTGAGGAGGGCTAGTGTGTGTCAGTGCAGGTAGGTAACAGTGAGGTGCGCGACAGGTCTTCATCCGACTGGGGATGCAGGATCTTCCAAGGGGGTAGTCGGCTCAGTAATCATAGTTTCTGGCTGGCTAGCCTTTCAGACGCTCGGGGAGTGTCCAAGGGCTCCGAGCCTGCCGCAGAACGGGGGGGGGGGGGCGGTTGTCGCTCTGTGGTGGGGGGATCCCCAGGGCTTTGAGAAAATCCCTCGCATCCTCCGGGGCAGAGATCGTGTAGTGACGCCCGTTGCGGAGCACCACCAGTTTAAAGGGGAAGCCCCAGCGATACTTAACTCCCTGGTCGAGGAGATAGGTGGTAAGTGGCTTCATATCTCGTCTCTTTAGCACTGTGGTCCTGGAAAGATCGTTGAATAGCTGAATGTCCGTGTTATCTATTTTTATGTTGCACAGACCCCTGGCGGCTTCCATAATGCGTTCCTTGGTGGAGAACGCGTGAAGTCTCACCACTACGTCTCTGTGGCGGTTGGGGTCTGTCTGCTTTGGGCCCAGGGCCCGGTGAGCTCTATCTATGAGGAGTTCCTGTTCAGTGAGGCCTGGCACCAGCTGTAGGAATATTTTGCGGAGGAAAGCTTGAAGTTCCTCGTGGGAGACAGCCTTTGGTATGCTTCTGAGGCGGATGTTCTGTCTCCTTTCTCGGTTCTCGAGGTCTTCAAGCGCGTTCTGCAGCTCTCGGATTGCATCACCACATCTGGAAACCTCGTCGTGTGTCTCAGTCTGGGAGTTGATGGCTCCTTCAATTTTGGCCTCCAGCTCATCCGTTCTGCCGGAGAGGGCTCCTAGGTCGGCTCGGATGTTCTGCAGGGCCTTATCCGTGTCCTCTTGCACCCCTCTCCTCATCTTGAGGATCAGGGAGTCAAAAAATTCTTTACTAAGAACGGGAGGGTCAGAGTCACACTGCTCCTGGAGCTCGTTAAGCGCCGCGTGCTCCGGCTCTTTGGCGCCATTTTGAGATCCTGGGCTCAGCTCTGCCTGGCGCGGTGCCGGGGTAAAGAACTTTGTGACAGTGTTCTGGTTTTTTTTAGCTTTAGTCGCGATCTCCCCAGTACTGGGTGCAGTTATAGGGCTTGAATTCAGATGGTTTGACGTGGGGTGCGTTGCTTATTCTGGTCTATTTCTTCTGAGGGTGTCGGGAGCTCTTCTCCTAGTCATCCATCCCTGGTGACGTCACCGGAAGTCTCCGTTACACTCACATTTTAAGCTTAGAACACAGACGGTGAATCGGTTTCTTTTGGGGTTTAGTCTCTGTGGTGGTCCCACAGAGTCTCTGCTGTACCTTTCCCCTGTTCCGTGTATCGGGAGGACGCTGAGGAGCGCCGGCTTGCTCACCTGGCATACACTTCCTGATTTGTGATGTCACGGACCTCGCGTCTCACGATGCTTGGGGCTGAAAGACTTGTGGCTGCTCTGTGGACATCTGGGCACTTCTCCCAAGCCTCCACCAAAGACAGGCTCTCCAACTCAATGCGTTTCGTCTTATGGCTTCATCAGGAGTTTCATATTAGTGTCCTTAATGGTCCCTAATATACTGTAATCTATTAAGGCAGCAATCTTGTCCCTAATTAAATATTACTGATTAAAACACATTTATTTATGGTAAACATAAAAAATTGGTATTAAATTTAGGCACAAGGGCCAGTAAAATCTAAATGACATACAGTATTAAGCTAATAAAAGGTGCAGAAATAACAATTTATATATACATAATAAAAAGGTAAATATAGATATACTGTATGACAAATCCCTTTTATGGATCAAGTGAGTTACAGTACATATAATTGAAAATGGTATTAAATGGTCATGGAATGAGACCCTTAACTATCTCTCTCTCTTTCTCTCTCTGGAACGTTTTGAAATGGCAGATCAAATGAATGGAGCTTCACTGACATGGGGGAAATAACTTTACTGCATATTGTATAGGAACGTACAAGTATGTGCACAATGCAAACATCTTAACATTTACATAAAAAGAAAATATACATGTGCATGTAGATAGTGTGAACAGATAATTAGAGCACCTCATAATACAGGATAACAGTCAGGAATGTACAAGTCGTGATGGAAATCATATCCTGATGTTATTTTCATTTCCCAACAAACTGAACAGTAATATTATACAGGCAGCCACAAAATCATGCCAATATGTTTTACATGCTAATGAGATTCCTGAAGTCACATGAGCTAATATGCCCTTTGGACAAACACCAATGCAAATTCTAACTTGCGCTTAAAAAAAACCCAAAACATTGTATGGGTTACTAGGGTCGTCACAAATCTGACACACAAATTTTTTAAATGGTATTGCAAAAGTCTTAAAATTCACTTCGCCACTCACATGGAAACTGCCTTGGCAGCAAAAAAGATAAATAGACTGTCACAGGAGGCCAGAACTCTTTCACATGTTAAAGCACCAGACAGGACGGATACTGTAGATCAAATAAACTGTATTTATTCTTTCTGGATCCAGCAAACCCAACACAATGTAATAACACAGCTACTGTATATTCATAATAAGGGGAATACAAGTGGAATCCAAGCATCCTAGGTGCCCAACACTATGGAAATGGTTTACCATGCAGCTTCCACTCCTGTAGGGGTCCATAGTACCCAGGCATTGGTGGATGCAAGCTGCAGCAGAACAACTTCAAATATGCAGAATGCAGCCTCTGTGTCCCCGGCTGACCCCGCGGGGGTCCCAGAGGAGCCCGGGGGTCATGTGGGTGTCCCTGGCTGACCCCGCAGATGTCCGTGGGTCCCCGGCTCACCAAGCGGGGTTCCCCGCGGCCGTCCGGTGTCCCCGCGGGAGTCCCGGGGTACCCACGGGCCTGCGGTACCAATGTTGCGCCTCCAAAAATAATAAACAATATTTATAACTAAATACACCCCCCTAACACATACTATACAGTAATGGGCAAAATTACTATTATCCACATATGGATAATAATGCATTTGCCCATTTTAAATACATATAACTTTCAATAAATACAGTAAAAACATATTACACTTAACTTTTACAGGCACCCATGATGAAGGCCGTCTTCATCCTCATCTTCATCCTGCCCATGCCCCCTCCGATGCTGCAAAACATACACAAGAATAAAAACATCCAATGTAATGTCCCCTAACCCCTTAATCACCATAGCGGTTATTAACCGCGACAGTCATTAAGGGGTTAACCCACCCTCACCCACCACTCGGGAGGCCTACATACCCTCCCCCACTAACCCCCCACCCCGTGAGGCCTAACCACCCTTATCCACTACCCAGCCGGGAGGCCTACCCACATACTCTTGGGGCCAATACCCCCTCCCTCCGCCCCCAGTACCCACAATAAAAACAATACACTGCCCCACAATAAACATCCTTATATTTATTAAATACATAACCCACCCCCTGTGCCCCCCCATAAATACATGATTTATTCTTTTACATACAGGGTTCATACCCCATGCCCACGGGAGGCTTTGGGTGGTTCCCATGGGGGTCTGGGGACACACGGGTGGTCCCTATGGGTCCGCGGTGCCCCCACAGATGTGGGGCCACCGGTTCTTCCCCGCAGGTGTCCCCTGTGGACCCGCCAGCCTGGTACCCGTGAGAAGCCCGAGGATACCTCAGGTGGTCTCCAGAGGTCCCCCGCAAACCAAAAGGAACCAACCCTGTATGTAAAAAAAATAGACCGGACCTATACATTCAATACATTAATCCCCCCCCCCAACACATACAGTACAATAATGTGCAAAATAACTATTATCCAGATATGGATAATTGATTATTTGCCCATTATGAAACACATAAAACATGCATAAATCAAAACATGAATTCTGAATCTTAAAATTACCACATTGCATGTTAAAATAAATCCAACAGTAATTGTAAATATAAACCAACAAACCAGTAGCTACACAAATGTATATGAAATGTCACACAGTTGCATTGAGTGTGTACATGATGCAATTAATCTGTGTATCATGTAACACTATGCAAAATATATGTAACAATAAAATAAACTATGAACAATGTCCCCTAACCCCCAATGCCATCATGAAAATCAAATAGAACCTAAGCAACATCAATACAATTACCATCAATCAATTAATCCATTTCCTAAAACAATTACAATACAATACAAATCAATTATACAATTCCCTATTCAATTCCTAAAGCCAAACCATTGCCAAAAGAATTCTAATTGAAAGTAACCACCATCATTCTAATCTAACAACCAGAAATAAGTCATTAAAAATAACCTGTAACTAAATACAAATTACATTATTCACACCAATGACAAAATAAAGCTGATAAATACATTAGCCATACATGAAAAGAACATAAACATTAGCAAAACAATCAATTATTATCCCTGTATGTCTATCCATATAGATAGATATACATAACATACAGGGGCAATAATAGAGCATAAAATACAATGCATTTACATACAAAAATCACATAGAATACACCCATTCAGTGTCCATGAATGTACAGTGGCGACACAGTTTATCGCACTGCGGCCAGATCCGCAAGCCGGGAGATTTCCCGGCTTGCTAGTGGCCGCCCCTCGGCGTGCCGCACGTCATAGACGCGCGGTCACACGTCTTCGGGAGCGTGCGCCCCCTGCATGCGCGTCCAGGGCTCCCCGAGGGAGCCCTGGTGTCCCGCGATCGCGGGACGGCGGCAGGGGGTTCCGGGGGACCCGGCGGACCCGGCAGCGGTAGGGAGAGCGCCCCGATCGGAGGGCGCTCTTCCGCTGCTTCGGCGCGCGCCCGTCACTCTCGGGCGCGCGCCAGGCTACTGCTGCGGCCAAGAACGGGCAAATGCTCGAATAAACTTGGCCGCAGCAGTATGTATATACATAGATACATTCACGGGCATTAAATGGGACTGAGAAAATAAAAGACCTGAATCAAAAATCAAAAACACCTGTAAAAGTAAAAATAATAAACTTTTCTTTTGTTTACTCACCATTAGATGCCCACTCACCGAAATCCAGGCGACCCAGAAGCACTGGAACCAATCCACAGGTAACCATAAAATAATAAACCCTTACAATCCATGTCTGTGTCTTCTTTCTTCTATTTGTAATCCTTCCCGTCTGTCCTGGAGTCTTCTTTTCTTCTTTGGGGTCTTCTCCGTCTTCTTTGGGGTCTTCTCCGTCTTCTTCCGTCTTCTTCCGCCACGCCCTTCTTATCATCTTAGGAGGGGAGTTGTTCCCTCCTCGGCGACTGGCTTCCAAATGAGACGACATAGGCTTTTATAGGCCTATGATGTCACATTTTGGTCAAATGTTTCCCACAGTCCTGATTGGGCCATGAAAAACATGTGATTTGGCCGGAAATAAAATTAATTATGATGTCATTTAAAGGCAATGAAAGCACAGCCAATCAGAATGGCTGTGCTTCAATTGCCTTTAAGATGACGTCATGAAAAGAAAAATGGCCGGCCTCACATGGTACGGTAGCCAATCAGAGCGTGGGAAATACATTGTGTCCCCCGATCCCTTACAGTACCTCCCCTTGAGGATCGGACTCCGGACGATCCTCTCAAGGTTTATGAGGAAACTTCCGGTGGAACTGCTTAAGTAAAGCTGGAGCGTGGATGTGGTGACGAGGTACCCAAGAACGTTCCTCCGGTCCGTACCCCTTCCAATGAACGAGGAATTGAAGTTTGCCTCTAGAAAATCGTGAATCGAGAATGAATTGAACTTCGAATTCTTGTTGCCCCTGTACAAGAACCGGATTGGGTCTGCGAGGATGGTCCGGAAATTGTGCATTCTGGAAGAAGGGTTTCAGGAGGGAAACGTGGAAAACTGTGGGTATTGTCATGGCAGGGGGTAGCAAAATCCGATAAGCTACCGGATTGATCCGTTCGAGGACCTCAAAAGGGCCCAAGAATCTAGGCGCCAGCTTCTGAGAAGGAGTTTTAAGCTTGATATTCCTAGAGGAAAGCCAGACGCTGTCCCCTGGTTTATACTCCGGTGCCACCTGACGGCGCCAATCCGCTTGAGTCTTTTGTTTCCGGGCGGCCCCTTGCAAGGCTTTTTGGATTTTCTTCCAGGAGTCTTGTAGATTAGTGACTTGAACATCAGCTGCAGGTACTCCAGAAGGAATGGAGAAGAGAGGAAGATGACTGGGGTGGAACCCATAATTAACGAAGAATGGCGACTCTTGCGTGTCCTTTTAAAGCCAGGGTGACCAGCCGATCTGGATGAATGCCCCCAATCCAGGATTTTGTGGTGAAAATGTGGAGCGGCGTACAGACGTTCTTCTGGTACCTCTATTCTCCCGGGAATGTGAGCCTGGGCTTCTGTGATTTTATCCATGATGTCAAACGTATTGGCAGAAATTATGTACTTAGAAGGCAAAATGGTTTCCATAACCTTGTTGGATCTCTCCTCTGTAGAGAACTGATGTGAGAGTGCGTCGGCCTTAATTTTCTTGGTGCCTGGAATATACGAGATCATATAATTAAATCGGGAGAAAAAAAGTGCCCAATGTGCTGGCGGGATCCCAGATGACGGGCCCCCTCGATGTACAATACATCTTGTGGTCGGTGACGATGGCAACCGGCTCTTTGGTACCCTCGAGGAGGTGTCTCCATTCTTGTAAGGCTAGCTTGATTGCCAAGAGCTCCCTGTTCCCGACATCATAATTTCTCTCAGCCGAAGAAAATTTTCTCAAGAAGAAGCCAAAAGGATGGAGCTTGTCTTGAGGTGTGAACCTTTGCGACAATACTGCCCCAGCTCCAACGTCGGAGGCGTCGACTTCAAGGGTAAAGGGAAGAGATATGTCTGGGTGACGGAGGATGGGGGAGGAGATGAAGGCTCTTTTGAGGAACTCGAACGCCTTGATGGCCTCAGGGGACCACGCTGACGGATCAGCCCCAGAAAATGAGGATGTCGTCTAAGTATACTATGACAAAATTACCTAGAATGTCCCGGAAGATCTCGTTCATAAATTCTTGGAAGACGGCTGGGGCGTTGCAGAGGCCAAAAGGCATAACGAGATATTCATAATGGCCAGTGCGTGTGTTAAACGCGGTCTTCCACTCGTCGCCCTCCCATATTCGGATTAGATTGTAAGCTCATCTCAAGTTGAGTTTGGAGAATATAGAGGCTCCTTGGAGCCGATTGAATAGTTGCGAGATTAAAGGAAGGGGGTACCGGTTTTTAACCGTAATCTTGTTAAGCCCTCGAAAATCGATACAGGGTCTTAATGAGCCATCTTTTTTCTTCACAAAGAAGAACCCTGCCCTGGCCGGGGAAGTGGAATTCCGGATAAAGCCTCTCTTGAGTTTCTCCTGAATGTAGGTAGACATAGCCTCAGTCTCAGGCACGGAGAGGGGATATGATTTAGACTTGGGAGTTTGGCTCCAGGAATTAATTCTATGGGGTAGTCGTACGAACGATGAGGCGGCAGAACCTCAGCCTGGGTCTTGTTGAAGACGTCCAAGAAATCCCGGTATACCTCAGGAAGCATGGAGGGAAGTGGTACCGATGTCTCGAGGCCTGCGAGCGTGGTTACGGGGGGTATGACAGTCTCCTTCACAGTAGGCCCCCACTGAATCAGCGACTTGTCCATCCAATCCACACACGGATTGTGAAGCTGGAGCCAAGGTAGTCCCAGAATGACCTGGACTGTGGGAGAGTGAAAGACATCGAAGACGATGACCTCAATGTGACCGTCCGCGGTGGAAAGTGTGAGGGGGACAGACTTCAAGATGATGAACGCTGGTTGAAGGGGTCGGCCACCAATAGCCTCAAGGCTGATGGGTACTCTCTTTTTGATTAGTGGAATCCAGTTGTTGAGTGCATAGTCGTGATCCAGAAAATTGCCACCAGACCCGGAGTCGATAAAAGCTGCGGCCGATACCTGGACATTAGGACCCTCGAGGGTTATAGGTAAGAGAATTCTCTTCGGAAGCTCTTCAGGAGGAGAGGGGCAAGGAGAGATGGTACCCAGGGAGAGCCCCATAATCTTCACTGGGCGTTCTCGTTTCCCGGTCTCTGGCAGCAGCGATGTACTTGGTGATCCAGGGAACCGCAATAGAAGCAGAGTCCCTCATTTCTGTGGCGCGTTCTTTCAGTGGACCGGAGCTGTTGACTGCCGATCTGCATTGATCGGGGGCATCCAATGCCGGAAAGGCCAGGGGAGGAGACCTAGGAGAGGCTGCAGTGGGCAACATGAACCGGGGCCGCTAGCGTTCCTGGCGTCTCTCTTGGAGGCGTTGGTCCACCTGGATGCTGAGGGCGATGAGATCCCCCAATGAAGAGGGACAAGCATGAGCTGCCAGATTGTCCTTGAGGGATTCTGCCAAGCCCTGCCAGTATGCCGCGGAAAGAGCTTCGTCGTTCCACCGAGTCCCCGCAGCGATTGTGCGGAACTCCACTGCGTATCTTGCTGCCGACCTGAGACCTTGGGAGAGATGAAATAAGGATGAAGCGCGGTCTCCCTACGCGCCGGCGTATCAAAGACTTGCTGGAATTCTCACCGAAATCTAGGGAAATCTTGAGTTATTTCTGGTCTGAGTTCCCAGAAAGGCGAAGCCCAAGCGAGAGCGTCGCCCGTCAGTAAGGCGTAGATATAGGCGACCTTGGAGTGGTCCGTGGGGAACCGGGATGGGGACATCTCGAACTGGACGCCGCATTGGTTCAGGAATCCCCGGCAAGTGAGTGGGTCTCCGGCGTACCGGTTGGGCGGTGGGATGCGTGGTTCCGAGGCACCCATAGATACCTGAGCGGGAGGAGGAGGTGCTGCTGGCGGGTCCCAAAGGGAGAGGTTAGAAAGCTGCTGTGCCACGGAAGTTACTTGGTCGCCCAGGAATTGCCAATGTTCCATCGTCACACTTTGGCCCACCTCAGGGGGGTCTGCATTTGGTGGGCTCTGCATAATGTAACGCTGAACTGCCCGCAGACCTGCCCAGTCCCCAGAACTGAGGTGGGTAAGGGTATAACATGCACCCACAGCAGTGAGGGCGTGCCCTCAGTGTGGTAGGGTGCATTGCCGGGTCTGGTGAGAGAGGGTTAGCCAGATACTTGCCGCGTCCGGGGCGCCAGAGGTCCTTGTGATAAGATCTGAAAGCCGTAGGTCGAGGACAGGAGAGAGCAGCGTAGTGAGGTCCAAAGCCGAGTCCAGGGGGTAGCGAGGTACACGAAGTCTAACGAAAGCCGAGATCAAATCCAAGGGTATCAAACGAGGGCAGGGACTGGAGCGAGAGCTGAAAGACACAAGAGAGCCAGGCATAGAACTCCGTACAGCAAGAGCCCCAGGAAAACTATGCAGAGCGAGGAAGGAGAGGGCAGACTGGGGTTATATATGTAGGTGGACCAATGGGAGTAAGAGGCGGAGCCCCGGCAGCGTGTGGGAGGAGACGGCGTGTGCCGCAGAGGAGAGGAGCGGTGCCCAACCGGAGCAGGTAAGGAGCCGGCGGGGAGGGCGCACGGAGTGCGGCGGTGCTGGGAGTCGGGGCAACGGGACCCGTGGTAGGGAGCGTGTCCCCCGATCCCTTACATATATATATAATCAAAATCCTTATATTAATAAAATATATATAAATACTAAATATCCAAAAATAATAATAAAAATAATAAAATAAAATAAAAATTTAGAGTAAAAAATAAATTTTTCATATAAATTGTAATAAAAATTATGAATGTGGAAAAATGTATATATATATGTATATAACAACATTAAGCATAGACATATGGGGAAAACAGACTCAAAAATAGAAGAAAGTAAATCAAATAAAATAAAAATAGGTGTGTACATTCATGTAAAAAGTGTATACACACATGTAGTGCAAATATGAACATCACATGCGTGGAAACAAGAATTCATATGTAAACAGTAAAATAAACAAAAATATATAAAGATGTGGACATACACAAAAATAACTCAATACTACATAAACATGAGTCTGATGGATCTAAACAATATGAATGGGGGGGGGGGAAGGGGGAAGGAAAGAGTGGGCAGGCAGACTAAGAAGGAGAATATGAACACTAGACAATAGTACTAGTGTCCAAATTCCCGTTCAAACCTCTGGGTGTCAGACTATTAAGCCTGAAAATCCAGTAGGTTTCCCTAAGAGAGAGCAATTTGACCCTATCTCCCGCTAAAACAGATGAGGGAATATGTTCCAGACCCATGACTCTCATACCATCAGTAGATTTATTATGGCAAAGGAGACAATGGGGCCTATGCAGAGAGCAGCGAATTTTAAAATTGGCGAATTTATTAAAAAGTAGCTTTTTTGGAGAGTTTTAATCTCCATATGCAGTAAAGTGCGAATTCTGCTATGTTTAACATGGATGCGTGTGGCGAGTTTAAATTGGCGAGATGCGCGCTTCAGAAATGTGTTAAAACAAATTCGCGCCTTTTTTTTTCCCTTTGCAATGGCCGCGAGCGGCAGTTTTTTTTGGCGAGGCAAAACGGAGACAATCGCGCCATTTTATTGGCGCGAACAGCCGCTAGATGCCGTTCGCGCCTCTCTGCATACGGATATTTTTAAAACTGGCGAGATTGAGGTTCTCGCCAGCCGCGAGGCGAGTTTTACAAATAGAAAAGAAAAATTGGCGCGTTTTTCGGAACTCGCCATTTTCTGCTGCTTTCTGCGCGATTTTCTCAAAAAATGGCGAATTTCGAAATAGCGCTGCTCTCTGCATAGGCCCCAATGTCTTGACAAACTATGGTTAGTAATACCGTTCAAGACATTTCTCCTATGCTCTAAAAATCTAGTGCAGAGGGGATGTGTGGTGTGGCCTACATACTGTAGGCCGCAAGCACAATGAATAAGGTTTATTACAAAAGTGGTTTGGCAATTAATAAAGTCTTTAACCACAAAAGTCTCACCATTAGAAAAAGATGTACATTTCTTTTGTGTTGTCAAAAAAGTACAAGTGAGACATCTCCCTCTATTGCATCTAAGATTTCCTGATGGTTTAGTGAACCCAGTATTGGGTAAAGATCGTAATTTAGTAGGAGCCAAGATGGTTTTATGACATTCCGCTCTTCTAAATATAATGGAAGTTATATTATATTTATTTTATGATTATTGGTATGTAACATTTAATAATATCTTTTTTCTTAATTTGATGTGCCTTATTATACTGTATATGTTTTATATTGCAGCCCTATTCTAATCACCTTAGATTTTTTTGTGTTATATATTGGCTCTATCCTAGTTTCATTGATGGTCATTTTCTGTATGTATTTCTCTTTAAGAGAAACCATATTTGTCTTCCCACTAATTAACCTACCAGGTTTAAGTCAACCCTATAAAGGTTCATCACTTATCCCCTAGAATTCACCCTTGAAGAAGTCGGCGCAACAGCTGATGAAACGCGTAGGTTCGCGTCATCAATGTCCGACAGCTGACTGTGAGAGGAGTGCCTAATCGCATGTGAGGAGTGAGAGCAACCATTTCAGTTATATTTGCGGAACAAAGTGGAAGGCTGTATGTGTCTGTCTGTCTGGCTGAGTCTGAGTCTGACATCAAGCAGAGACACGAGTGAATATTCAACTTGAACGAATACAGCTGTCTTGTGTGAGGGGGTAATCCAGGAAGTGGAAGTGGAACAGCGTCTCCAGTGTTACCCGGATCAGCATCACATGTTCAATTCCAGCGTGATTTCATTAGTGTGCTGACGTTGGGACGCGGAGACCCCTGTGGTCATCGCGGTTACATCCTTTGGTGAGACCATTCCTTAATCCCTTGCCTATGCTATTTGCTTACCCCCCATCTCCATCTATAGAGGTCATTATCAGCCTTATTTTTCCACGTCTGCATCCGCAATCTATCATATGATGGGTCAATTATTTCTCCCCATTTGTTGCTCTAGTCATTTGCTACCTATCAAGTGACAATTCCTCCCACATCTCACTGCCTCCTACATTTGTGCTATTGGGCATTTTTTTGGTCACATTTCCCTTCTTTTTTATTTTCAAGAGTACTCTTGTTTTTTATTGTCCTATACGGTGTTCATTGTGTCTATTGGCATCATTGTGTTTGTTTTAATCTGTTCAGTCACCTAGCCTTCCTTGCTTAATCAATAAATGTTCCTGTTTTTTATTGCTACACAGGATTGCGCCTTTTTTCTTTCTTCCATATATGTATATATGTATGTATGTATGTATGTATGTATGTATGTATGTATGTATGTATGTATGTATGTATGTAGGGTGACAAACGGCTTACTCCGGGGCTCCGCCGTCTGTCCGGGACTGTTAGAACACGGTCTTTTAGGGTAGGTTAAATGACGAGGTGTCACGTGCTGTTCCTTTAAACAGGCTATGCCTGGTTTATTCAGTCCCAGGCACTGAGACTGCCACAGTGCATACAACAGAAACACAAGCAAAACAAAAAGCCTGCTCACCTGAGCGATAACTTAAATTAGGTTTTCCCTGACTCAGGGTTGAAGTGGCTTTTCCACTTCCAACAACAAAACAAGGTACTTTGCAGTTTCAGACAAAAAAGAGCAGAATGATTTAACCTGTTTGGGGAGAGGCTTTTCCCCTCTCTGCTTCCAGCAGACTTCCTGCCTCCAGGCTCTTGGGGGAGAGGGAAGAGGAACCAGGAAATCAGTCTTAAATACCTGATTTCTAATTAGCAGGACAGGTGACAGAAATCAGGCAGCAGACAAACTCTGGTTTGGATCCCTCATCCCTCAGTTCCAGCACTTGCCAAACTGTGGGATGGAGTGCATGTATTATGAGGCTGCACTTCCAGCCTAAACAGGATAGAAACTGTTCAGTATCCTGGGAGCCCTATATATGGAATTTATTACCATCCCCTGGTTTCTGTCACAGTATGTATGTATGTGTATATATATCGAATATATATATATGTAAATGAAGAGAGAAAAAAAGAAGCCCAAAATTATAGCACTCGGGTATACCAAGTGAATTAGCAAAATACAATTTTATTTATTAACAGTCTCAAAACAAGTTAAAAGATAGCAAAGAATATTTAAAATAAGGCATGAATCCCCTGTACGTAAACCATGGTAATAGCCATCACACTCAGCAAATGCATAAGACACAATATCTCACATGAGAAATGACACACGCAAAAGCCTGGAACATGGGAAAGTGACAATACAAATATCTCTCACAAGGCACTGTAAAAAGGACAAAACCCGTATTTACTCAATGTAATAAACCACTACACTTGGAGCGAGGGAAGGAATGCCCTAGTATACTCAACAAGGCAAAACATAATGCTGTGGAAACACAAGAGTAAATGTGAAAGTGTATCAAGGCAAAGTCCTAAAGCCAGTGGAGTATGCAGTACAATCCTGACATGTATAGCAAGCAGTGTCTAAGCAAAAAAAATTTGCATGGAGCAGCAGCTCTGGATATAATTACGTGCCCTTGGGGGGGGACAGACCAGGTGATTCTGCCTACTGCACCCACTCCTACGCGTTTCGGCAGAAGTGCCTTCAACTGGGAGCGGTGGGGTAGGCAGGATAAGTGAAAAGCTTAAAAAAGATTCCTTTGGCGCCGAAAAACGCCGTGTACCGGTGTAAATAATCATCTTTTAATTACCTAATGTTTTCCCAGTGTTGCTATCACGTATCCGATTGGTATACGTGATAGCGTGATGAAGTCATGGGCAGGAGCCCGACGGAGCGTCACAAGCCCTATATTTCCCAAAGCTGGCAAAAATTGCCTTCATATCGTTATCTGCGCATGCGCGGCCAGACAGAGCAAACATAAACATGTCAAGCCGTATGTTGCTGAAGAATAAGCTAGTGCGCTTGTGCAGGTCTAAATTCAGAACCCCATGTTTAAAGGGAAAGTACCACAGCTAGCCAAACTGAATAAAAACCGCTCAGAATTGGGAAGAGCATAGATGAGGAACCTCCATTAACCCAATAATACCTGGAATGTGTGTCACCATAGCAGAAACATATCTATGGCTGTGTTTAATCTGTAAAGTACTAAATAAACACATGTAATTTGTAAATACATAATAGATACATACAAATATATGGAGACACAATTTTTTTTAAATATTATTACAAAAATGGTTCTCCCTCAAAAGGATGAGTCTGATATATCCAGACTTAATTCCTATAATCATAGGTATATTGATAAGAAAGAATCTTCAGTAATCACAGGGGATCAATGAAATCACTTGATGTGAAGAAACTAGTAGGATGAATTGCTAGTGAGAGCAAGCAAACACCATACCTCTACATTTGGGACTCAAAGACATTCATGCTGACAGCTTACTCCTCACGGTTCCTGTTTTGGTTTACCCGGTCTGGCACCCATTGCACGTGCGGATTGTTTCCGGAGGACACTAGGAGAAGTGACACGATACCTGAGTTCCTGCTGGACGGTGGCTCAGAGGGGTTTTGATCGTGTCCTTATCGTGTGCAGTGGAGAGGCGTGTGAGCAGAGCAGCAGAGTTCCTGTGTTTGGTGCATGAGTATTACTCATAAAATGCTCTTTTATTCATGTTGTTTCTAAGTTTTAAATTGTTGGACTCTTTTTTGTATATTAAATGATATTATTTTACATATTGCACTAGGATCGTGCGCTCTCTTTTTTCGTATAATATATATATATATAATATATATATATCTATATATATAGTACTGTTTTTTCATGTTATTATTTTTGGTTTCTTTGTTTTTGCTTTGACTATTATCTATTTTTTTTATATTTGATTTATTATATTTGTTTTATATATATATATTCTTTAATATTTTATTTACTTAGTTATTTCTACATCCACACACACCCCTACCCTCTCCCCCTCCACCCATCTTTCTTTTCCTTTTTATTATTTACTCTGGTTTGTTAAATAGAATTTTTTCTTTTTTTTTAACTTTGATCTTTATTGGTTTTCTGAAGTAATTCAGTGACAAAGTTAACATCCATTGCATCTTTTCTACAGTAATGCTGGTCAAATATTAACAACAACCACCAAAAAAAGGTAGGTGGGGGAGGATGGGAGGGTGGTGGATGTGGCGCAGGTCCATCCCTCAGCTAGGTCTTATGCTTCTCCAGCGGGTTCCCTCTCTGCAGGTCTCTGTGCTTTTGGCCCTTATCCTCCGAATATTAGGACCCTGTGATCCTGATTGTTCCTCCCCTTGTAATCTGTTGAAGCTCCTACAATCTGCTAAACTACGCACCCATCAAGCGAGAACGCATCTGCCACTATCAAAGCCAGATTGTTTGTCTCTACCCTTTGGGTGTCTGTCTGGGCCAGCCAAGGCGTCCAGATTTTTAGAAAATGTATGCCAGTGTCATTAACTAAACTTGTTAATTTTTCCATCTGGCACAGAAACCAAATTCTATTCCTGATCTTGGGAATTGATGGAGTTTCGGGGTGGTTTCCATAATGCTGCGATCTCGCACCTCGTTGCTGTTGCAAAGTGAGTAATGAGTTTGTTACCGGCTTTGGCTAGAACCGGTGTTGGTCTCTTTAGGAGAAACAGCCACGGGTCCAGTGGGATTGTGAGGCTAAAGATCCTCTGAAGCCAATCTCTAATCGTCTGCCATATAGGGATAATCCACAGACAAGATCACAGCATATGTAAAACGTCAGCAGATTCTCCACACTGTCTATGCCATTGCGGGGAGTATCCTGGTATAAATCTGGATAATTTTATTGGGGTGAGGTAACACCATATTAAAACTTTATATGCGTCCTCTGTTAAAGTCGTGCAAATCGAACTTTTAGCTACCGCTGGGACAATTTTTGTCCATTCTTCCTCATATATTTCCTCTCCCAGATCTGTTTTCCACTGAGCCATATAACTTAGTTTATGGTTCACTTCCGAGCCCGAACCGATCACTTCTCTGTACATCTGCGATGTGAGTTCGCTAGTGTCAGCCCCCATAAGACAGAGCTTTTCAAATGCAGTTAACTGAGGTTGGGGGGAAAATGTATTATAGAATGCTCTGATCTGGAGGTATCCAAAGAATTCAGGGTGGGGGATATCTTTATCTGATCTAATTTGGTCGAATGTTTTGATTCCTCTTCTCCCCTCCAGATCTCTAAGTCTATAAAATCCCTTTTGTTTCCAAATTAAAAAGTCAGCACTACTCACCCATGGAGCAAAGTCTGGGTTACCTCATAGGGGGCCTCCCAGATTGACAATGAGCTAGCCATTGAGGATAGCGGGATATTCGCCATTCTATATGTTGGTTTGGGTAGCCAGATTAGGTTGTTTAACTCCAATGGGGAGCAAACTTCTCTCTCCAATGCAACCCATATTTTCAATTCTGGGTTTGTCTGCCATTGTCTGCCATGTTACATAGTTGTGCCGCTTTATAATAGGACAACAGATAAGGCACCGCTAGACCCCCAGCTAATGGCGTCTTTTAAAAAAATCTTTCCTTTTACTCTCGTTTTTTTACCTCCCGATATAAATTTGGAAATTGCAGACTGAAGCGAGAGTATATCTTTCTGTCTCAGTGGCACCAGTAACGTTTGAAACAGGTATAGGATACGTGGGAGGAGATTCATTTTAATACTATATATCCTTCCTAACCGTGAAGTCTTATGGGCTGACCATTTCTGAATGTCTTCTCTTTAGGATCGGATAAGTTTGGGGTAATTTGCTTGATAAACGCTCTTATAGTCTTTAGTTATACTGCTGCGGCAGCCTTTATTTTAAAGCTTCTCGGACCGTAGCGGTTGCATCTTCTGAATTCCACACACAATAGATTGGGCATCCCCGCATTCATGCCGCATTTGAGCTGCCCAGCACCCGCGGCTGATCCGCGGTTGATCTGTTTAATTATAATGGTTCGGATTTAATTGGGGGCATTCTTCGCGTATCCACCAGGTGGCAGATATTCATGAATTGTAATGAATTCTAATGTGTTCAGTACAGTAATGTGTTGACTTGCAGGTGTTTTAAAAAAAAAAACCACAATGGCCCATTGTGAATTGACCTTGGTACTGAAGAAGTTACAATACTGTATCAATTTAGGCGTTTCATAATAAAAACTGAAGGCGCTGTGTCTTTTTTACATTTCTGTATGACTCCTGCAATGAGTACAATGAGTACACCGCAGTACGTGTGCAAAAAGCCTGACATAACGTACGCTTATTTAATATGGTCCGCAATTAATGCAGCAGATGATAAGATGGCCACAGTTGGTCCAATGTATCAATATTTTACCGGCAATTATGACTTTTACAAATTTTCACCAGATGCTCGTGTGTCGAAGCGTGCAACAAGGAAAAAGTTTTCTATCGATCCATGTTTTTTCGTATTGCTCCTGCACACGGAGTTAGAGGAGGATATTGGTGTGTTGTGCCAGATTTTTCCAGTATCTTTGATTATGGTGACTTCAAAAGGCGAAAGGTCATGGTAAAACCAACTAAAACCAGCAATGGAGCAGCGCCAGCACTGGCTTCCAATAACGGTCCGACCGTCAGTGAAAACCTGGTGACCGGCAACCCTTGCTATCTGTCCCCGCCAGGATACTTGTAGCCTGAGTAAGATTTCATGTACAGATACCAGCAAGCTTGCATGTACTAAAAAGATTTCCAGCTTCATCAGCTCTCAACTACAGGTGTAGATGGCCCGTTGTCACCTGTCAACTACGTGTATAATCAAGAATACGGGACTGGCAGTGGCTCGGCGCCAACCGGTTTGCAAAGTCTCTAGTGAAGGTTTAATTGAATGGGAAGTCATACACGCATGCGCATAAATGTGATGATACGCATATGCGTTTCAACAAGGTTCCAATGAGACATACTGTACACGCATGCGCAGAAATGTGAGAACACGCTCGGGAAGATTAAACTATTAAACTAAGCCACAAAGCCACCCATTACAAATGAATGGTTTGGGAGATGTGTCGATAAGAAGTAGAAATACTTCAGCCTTGTGTGTGTGCGGAGGAGAGAGGGAGAGCGCTGTATGCTGGATTATTAGTTCAAAGAAATATTTTCAACAGGTCATCATTAGGTTTTGATCCCCACACTCCCAAATAAAAATTCCAATTTGACATACACGCATGCGCATAAAATAAAAACAGTATGAAAAGAAGAGCAAGCCTCATACTACTGTATACAGTATGAACTCGGAACGCTAATTAATCTCTGCTTCAAATATAAATCTTCAAATTTACAATTACTATGCGCGCACACACACTTGCAGAAATGTAGGTTGAATTGCTATTAGACTTTTAAGACAACAGCTCGCTATCGCCCATGTGAGTTTCTAGACGGTATTGCAGACAACGCTAAAATGCAATTTTTGCGCACGATAGAAAACCGATCGAAAACCGATCAAAAAAAGAGTCCATTTCTAAACGGTTGGAAAACAGAGCGCGGTTGGCCACGGTTTTCAGAGCGGCTCGGCTTACGCCGCTTTAAAATAAAGGCTGGCTCAGCTGTATATATCCCTAAATATTTCATATCCTTTCATTGCCAATTAAAATTGAAATTGATCTCAATTAGTTTTTCTGTTTCTTTTGGAAGGTTTACATTTAGAGCTTCAGATTTAGATTGGTTAATCTTAAAACCTGAAATGTTATTAAATTTTTCTAACAAGTCGAACAAAATAGGCGATAGAGGGCATCCCTGTCTTTTCCCCCTTTTAATTTTAAAGAGCTCTGACGGGAAGTACTGGTGAACTACATTTGCTGCCGGGCCCCGATATAAAGAAAGGATCGTGTTACTCACATGTTCTCCGAAACCAAAAGCTCCAAGTGTGGCTTTTAAGTACAGTATGCCAGTCAATCCTGTCAAAAGCTTTTTCTGCGTCTAGACTTGATATCTGTGAGGATTCGCCGTCCCGGCGTTCAAGCACCATCTACTCACCTTACTGGCCCTCTGGTGACATACACACAAGATGCGCATCCCTCCGGTCCTGTGACGTGCGCATGCGCGGACCTTGCGCAGTCTGCTCCGGCATCTGCGGACCCTGATCCCGCCCCTCGCCTGGGTGTACGATGCGGGCGCTCATCCAGCCTCCCAGCTGACGTGCGTGGTAAGCTCCGCCCCCGCTCTGTTGATCAACAGAACCAGCGTGGCAGTGACGCACGCTCCAGGCTCTGCCCCCGTTCTGACGTCTCGCAGAACCGGTGTGGGAGTATCACTCTCTCTAAACCTTGCCCTCTGAAATCTGTGACACGCGCGGGCTGCAAGCAACCTCCTACCTGATAAGGCTGCATCATTGGACACACCTGCGTGCACCAGCAGCCTATTAGGTTTCACTTCCTGGTTCCACCCCTGCTTGCTATTGGAGGCTCTTCCTATATATACCCTTCACTTACAGCTTACCTTTGCTGAGCATAGTCGTTGTGACGACGTGCCTTGCCACATCTTGTTCCTGAACCTTGCCTTGCCTGACCTTGTTGCTATTAACCTCTTTTTGCCTGAACCCTGCTTGTACCTTGGACTCCGCTTCTCTCTACTCCTGATCCAGCTTGTTGACCACTCTCCTGGCTCCTGTCCTGACCTTGGCTAAGTACTCTGACGATCCGACTATCTCCTATCCTGAACCTCGCTATGTACCCCGACTATCCGATACTCTCCAATCCTGAACCTGGCTACGCACACTGACGATCCGCAACTCTCCACTCCTGAACCTGGCAAGTACCTCAACTACTCTACAATCTATAATCCTGACCTGGCCTGAACGACTACTCTACACTCTAGGCACGCCTCTGTGGCTGTGGATCAGCGTATCTCAATTCCCTGCCTCAGCACCGTGGTCACGTTTTGTTTGTGGTGAGCTACGCGTTACAATATCATAACTGGTATCTTTTTTGTATTGGCTATATCTAACAGATCAATGATTCATCATGTATTGTCTGCAGCTTGGCGATCCTTAATAAATCCGACTTTATCTGGATGTATAAGTCTAGGCAGGATATGACTCAATCTATTGGCCAGCAGTTTAGCGTACATTTTGATGTCTGTATTTATCAGGGAAATTGGTCTATAGCTTTTACAATCTAACGGATCTTTTCCTGATTTGTGTATTACGGAGATGGACGCTTGGAGCATCTGTTCCGGGAACGCGGCCCCTTCCAGTACCGCATTAAACATCCGAAGAAGGCAAGGAGCTAAAAGTTGAATATATTTTTTATAATAGAGGTTCGAACAACTCAATCTTTTTGTTCTATCATTATGTGCCACTTTATCCCCATTATAGAGATCCTCATAGAATCTCCTAAATTCATCCACTATTGACTTTGGGTTGGCTGTAGTGGCCCCCGATTTTAAACGTTATCGCTTTGATGTAACCTGGTCGGATGTTCCTTAACTTATTAGCTAGCTAGCAAAGTATCTGATCTGTTCGCTTTCTCATAAAACAACCTCTTTGATCAACTCAAAGCGTTGTCAGCCTAGGAGGCTAAGAGAAGACTTAAGTAGAGGAGAGATCCTGGCGGTCACTGCAAAGGCTCCATGAAGCTCAACCAAGCGTTATAATAGAAAAAACTATCTATTTTCAGGGGTGTCTGATTTGACCAGTTATAGGGGAAGGGAGGATTAGGGAAGTACCTCTGGAAGTACCTTTTGGACCAGGGGGAATGGGCCAGATGAAGAGGTAGTCCCTCGAAACGTCGCCCCCCTAGCATACTTTCCGTTCTCCGTTTTTTGTGTATATTCCTTGAGTTTCATGTTTTTTCCCCTTTTCCTTTAACCCCCCCCCCCCTTCCCTCATTTTGTGACATGCCCATTTATGATACTGGTTTCTGCAAACACATTTGATTTATTTCTGGTTCGTTTTATTATTAAATGTTTATTCTGCATTACAACTGTTTTCATCATTTAGCTATTAGACAGTGAGTGCTGGTACTTACGTAGATTTGATGGTGCATATTGTGCTCAAACTTGAATCGAATATTTAGATCATTAGTGTTCAATTGTTGAATAAAAGAAGTAAGTGTGTGTACATCACCATCCCAAATCATAATAAGGTCATCAATATATCTTTCATAAAAAATAATGTGATCCCTAAAAAGATTATTGATGTGATAAACGTGAAGTGTTTCCCAATAACCCATAAATACATTTGCGTATGAGGGTGCAAAACTCATGCCCAATAACTGTAAATAAAACTGTGCATCAAATAAAAAGTAATTGTGAGTAAGTAGAAACAAAATGGATTCTAATAGGAAAGTGCAATGTGAAAGTGATAAATCAGACAAATCTAAATAATGACTAATGGCTTAGAGACCATGTGAATGTTTAATAATGGAGTACAGTGAGATCACATCGAGTGTGACCCATCTGTATTCTTTTTTCCACTGGATACCTTGCAGATTGACAATGAGGTCTGCTGAATCTTGAACAAAAGAGGGCAACTGAAACACAAATGGTTGTAGAAAGCTGTCCACATACCGCGATAAACCATCTCCCAAAGATCCAATGCTTGCCACTATCGGCCGACCAGGAGGGTCGACTAGCGATTTATGGATCTTTGGGAGATGGTGGAATACCGGTATCACAGGATGTGGACAGCTTAAGTATTCACGTTCTTTTTGGTTAATAACGGTCAGAATCCTACCAAATTCAATAACTTCCTCAAGTTCCTTCATGAACCTAGGAGTAGGATCACTTTTAAGATGCTGATAAGAAGTGGAGTCCCTCAGTTGCCTTAATGCTTCGTTTTTATATTGCTCATGAGACAAAAACTACCAGGGCTCCTCCCTTATCAGCATTTTTCAAAATTATATTGTGATTCTTTTTCAGTTGATCTAATGGTTGGATTTCTGTATATGTTATGTTATTAGACTGTATATGAGAACAAGAAAATCCTCGTGCCAACAAACGTAGATCTTGCTCTACTAGACGTTCAAAAGTGACAATAGCAGGTCCTCTATTATAGTTGGGACAAAAGATAGATTTTTTACGAAGGCCTGAATCTATACTACCAAAAAATGGTTGTGCAGCTATATTAGTATGTTCTCCCTGTGTTTCCAATAAAGCATTCATATCAGATAGTACACAAGATACTTTAAAACTGAACATATCATTAGTCATATGCAGATCTTCACTTAGACTCGTAGAAGCCAAATCAGATAAGGGATTGTTAATTCCTGGAGTCTCAAAGACATTCTTAGTACCAAATAAGTTTTTCAAAGATAGTTTCCTGGTAAACTTTTGCAGGTCTATTACAGTCTGAAACAGATGAAAGTCCTGTGTAGGGGCAAACCCCAGGCCTTTATTGAGAAGCATCAATTGATCTAAAGACAGTTCAATTCCAGAAAGGTTGATGACATTATCCGAATTCATTACTCGTACTTCTTCCTCTTGGATCTGCCCCTTCCTTCTTCCTTCATTTACTGCTGATAGTGGCGGTCACCTCCGTTTTTTGTACACAGGAACTTTATGACTGTTCATCTTATATAATAATACTAGTAATAATAATAGTAATAATAATAGCATGTTTTTGTATAGCGCTGCTAGTTATACTTAGCGCTTTACAGAGACATTTTGCAGGCACAGTCCCTGCCCCGTGGAGCTTACAATCTATGTTTTTGGTGCCTGAGGCACAGGGAGATAAAGTGACTTGCCCAAGGTCACAAGGAGCCGTCACCGGGAATTGAACCAGGCTCCCCTGCTTCAAACTCTCAGTGCCAGTCAGTGTCTTTACTCACTGAGCCACTCCCTCTCCATATATAGCAAATTTTGGTAGCATCAGGACCTTTTTGGGGTCATACCCCCTCTTTACCATTATCTACCATTGTCTGGTGGCTCATCTTGCTAGTTCTTAATATTATGGGATTATCTGTCTGGACATTTATCATTATTTATCATCTGCAGTCCTAGATATCTTATTAGCAATTTTTCTATTTCTGCTTTTCCTAGCTCCTGTGTCTCTCAACCAAGCGCTCATTTTTATATACATATATATTTTTCATTTTTCTTTATTTTTCTTTTTCGTCAATATGGAGGGGGAGGACAGTGATAATGCAGTAGAGGATGTTGCTTCATTTGTATACACATGTGGAGATAATACTAAACGCTCCAAAAAAGCAGCACATCTTTTTGATGAACATAAGGATATTACAGTGGATGAACCTTCAGATCTAACTCATCACTTTGTTAGATTAGAAAAACTGCTGGTTCAAAATTTAAGACTTTGGTGGGACATTACTTCACTTGAAAATTACATAAGATGTAAGAGGATACCCAGAGGTCTACGCATAAAAAAGACACCGACTTTTGGGTTTATAAATATAGAATTTGAACAGGATTGGGTCCAAACTTTGGATAAATGTTCAATACATCTTATGGAACTTACTGTATAGTTCAACAGAAATTGATTGAAAAAACAAGCCTTATGACAGAAATTGATACCCTAAAAAGTAAATTACAACCTTTTTCTAAAATGGAGCAATTCATTAAGAATGACAAAACTCTGTCTTTAAATGTTGAGTCAATTGAAGATACGATCAGTGATAAAAAACATAATAAATTTGAATGGGATCGTATGGATAATATTAAGGGTCAAATATACTGCTGGCAGAGACCATCCACAGCCAGGGAGTACACAACATCTAGTACACCTAAGGGTTACCAAAATCAAACTAAGAGATGGTCAAAGAAAAATTCTAATAAATCAATACTCAAGAATAGACAGACTGAAACCTCAAGTTTCGATTCAGATATATCTGATCACGAGACCAGATATCATTCTGTTTCCTTCGAGGGTCCTATTGATTACACACGAGACACCAGGGGTTCATCTAAATATGATAACAGACCCTCCACCTCATCAGCCCATTCTAAATTTCCTAAAGCCTCAGGACAACCCTCCTCTGCTTTTTTACACATGGGATCAAGGGGCAGAGGCGAACTAGGAGATCAAAGAGGAAACAGGGAAGGAAGGGGCAAATCCAAGAGGAAGAAGTACGAGTAATGAATTCGGATAATGTCATCAACCTTTCTGGAACTGAACTGTCCTTAGATCAATTGATGCTTCTCAATAAAGGCCTGGGGTTTGCCCCTACACAGGACTTTCATCTGTTTCAGACTGTAATAGACCTGCAAAAGTTTACCAGGAAACTATCTTTAAAAAAATTATTTGGTACTAAGAATGTCTTTGAGACTCCAGGAATTAACAATCCCTTATCTGATTTGGCTTCTACGAGTCTAAGTGAAGATCTGCATATGACTAATGATATGTTCAGTTTTAAAGAATGTTGTGTACTATCTGATATGAATGCTTTATTGGAAACACAGGGAGAACATACTAATATAGCTTCACAACCATTTTTTGGTAGTATAGATTCAGGCCTTCATAAAAAATCTATCTTTTGTCCCAACTATAATAGAGGACCTGCTATTGTCACCTTTGAACGTCTAGTAGAGCGAGATCTACGTTTGTTGGCACGAGGATTTTCTTGTTCTCATATACAGTCTAATAACTTAACATATACAGAAATCCAACAATTAGAGCAACTGAAAAAGAATCACAATGTAATTTTGAAAAATGCTGATAAGGGAGGAGCCCTGGTAGTTTTGTCTCATGAGAAATACAGTAGAGGCAACTCTTATTCGAACAAAAACCAGTGGCAATTCCCCAAAAAACCCAGGAAACACCCAGGTACATTCTGAATACATGCCTTAAACTTTCCTTAAACTAGCCCCAGCATTTCTGCATTGATTAATGGCCTATCAGATTAAAGCGGGGGTCCCTGTAGTCCATTCAAACTGAATTGGACGCCAGGGATCCTGCTGTGTTAATCCTAGGGTCGTTAGTCAATGCAGAAATGCCTTAAACGTGCCTCAAACTAGCCCAGCACATACCCATCACATACCCAGAATATAACCCGGCTAGTTTACGGCAAATGTTAGAATAAACGTTGCCTCTACTGTATAAAAACGAAGCATTAAGGCAACTGAGGGACTCCACTTCTTATCAGCATCTTAAAAGTGATCCTACTCCTAGGTTCATGAAGGAACTTGAGGAAGTTATTGAATTTGGTAGGATTCTGACCGTTATTAACCAAAAAGAACGTGAATACTTAAGCTGTCCACATCCCGTGATACCGGTATTCCACCATCTCCCAAAGATCCATAAATCGCTAGTCGACCCTCCTGGTCGGCCGATAGTGGCAAGCATTGGATCTTTGGGAGATGGTTTATCGCGGTATGTGGACTACTTTCTACAACCATTTGTGTTTCAGTTGCCCTCTTTTGTTCAAGATTCAGCAGACCTCATTGTCAATCTGCAAGGTATCCAGTGGAAAAAAGAATACAGGTGGGTCACACTCGATGTGATCTCACTGTACTCCATTATTAAACATTCACATGGTCTCTCAGCCATTAGTCATTATTTAGATTGGTCTGATTTATCACTTTCACATTGCACTTTCCTATTAGAATCCATTTTGTTTCTACTTACTCACAATTACTTTTTATTTGATGCATAGTTTTATTTACAGTTATTAGGCACGGCGATGGGCACGAGTTTTGCACCCTCATACGCAAATTTATCTAAATATTCGATTCACGTTTGAGCACAATATGCACCATATTCACTACCTGGATATATTTTTGTACATTGACAATGACATGGTCATTCAAACTGAGATGTATAGAAAGCCTAACTCTCGGAACACGCTTTTATGTGCCCAAAGCAATCATCCACGCTCCTTAGTCAGGAGTATTCCTAAAGCACAGTTTTTGAGACTGAAGAAATTGTGTTCTGATAATGATTCATTCCTTTCTCAGTCTAAAGATATGGCGGAAAGATTTATAACTAGAGGCTATAAAGAAATTGATGTTAAAATAGCATTTAATTATGCAGCCTCTATAGACAGAAACACACTTTTGATAAAAAAAGTGTCAAGAGTTAGGAAGAATAGGTCTCGGAAATTCTTTAATAATGAGAATAAGAGCCCTTACTTTATAACGACCTACACTCGTCAATCAAAAGCCATTAGTGACATTGTGTCAAAACATTGGCACACTTTATTATTAGATAAACACATCTTACCTCTTATTCAAGGAGGACCCAAATTTACCTATCGCAGAGCTAAAATATTAGCATCCCATTTGTCCCCAAGCCTTTTTGATTCACGGTCTATTTTTCCCCAAGTCAGAGGTATACCTAAAGGGTTCTTTACTTGTGGTAAATGCTCCTTGTGCAAATTTGCAGAACCTACTAAGATAGTTCGCTATAACAATTCCAAAACATATTACATTCGGAATTTTCTGAATTGTAATACTAGTTTTGTAATCTATGTTCTAAATTGTGGGTGTGGTTTGAAATACGTAGGTCGTACCATTAGACCTGTAGAAAATAGAATTGCCGAACATGTACGTCTCATTAGGAGGCGAGATCTGGCCCATCCAGTGGCCAGACATTTCACAGAATGTACCAGCGGTGGTATTGACAATTTTCCTTTTTTTGCATTGGAACATATTCCTTGCCATCCTAGGGGTGGCAATAGGGAAAACACTCTTAATAAACAGGAAATGCACTGGATACATACTTTGAACACTTTGCATCCCCATGGTATCAACTTGGATTAGGAACTCAAACATTTTCTCACAGACTGAATTGTCTGTGGAAAGTGTTTGAAACAAATTGTATATATGCTGCAATAACTTATATATCTACTTAGAAATTTCTGCTACAATATTTTGATTATGTCACCACCTTTGTATCATTGCCTACATATATGCATTTTCACTGTCTTTCTCTGTTTATTACTTAATTAATTAATTATTTATTATTATTTAATATAATTTATATGAGCTTCTTTGTTATATCATATATAGATGGTTCTAAGTGATGGAAGTTGTTTTAATTTTTTTTTTATAGTTTTTATATTTTATGTTTTTTTCTTTTTTCTTCTTTTGTCGCTTTTTCCTCTTTTTCTTATTTTCTTCTTTTTTCTTTTTTCTTCTTTTTCTCCTTTTTTCTCCCTCTCTTTCTCATTCTTGTTAGACTCTTTATTTATAGTTTTCATCCATTGGTGTTTGTTATTTACTTACCGTGTTTTATTCAGTATCTCCATTTAGATTAGTCTGCTCCATGTCTTTGTTCTTACAGTAATTAGTGCCATTATTAAGAATATGCGCTTATTTAGTTTAGTCCAATAGGAGCTTAGTACTATCTATTTAGGCATACCTGTGAGTCTGGAAATGATCTCTTTGATAAAGTCCCTTTGCGGGACGAAACGCATTAGATGTTTTTTCTATGTTCACCATTTTGTACCAATAAAGTTTTTTCTATTATAACGCTTGGTTGAGCTTCATGGAGCCTTTTCAGTGACCGCCGGGTTCTCTCCTCTACTTCAATTTCCACCGGATCATCAGGAGCACGCAGACCGTGCTACAGCAGGGAGGACAGCCCAACACCAGCTTCTTTGGGGAACTCACGGATTCCAGCCAGCTGAGACGGGTAATACGTCATGTGACACAGGGTCTGGTAAGGGTAGCAGTTTCTGTTCTTTCTTGACTTACTTGGCGGCATGCATCTCTATGTGTAGCCCTGTACCTCTAAACAGTTACTGCCTTTTTTACCCCCACCCCGGTTAGTCTTTTACACGTGCGTTTCTATTATATTGTGATTTATCTATTCTACTTACTGCTGATAGTGGCGGTCACCTCCATTTTTTGTACACAGGAACTTTATGACTGTTCATCTTATATAGCAAGTTTTGGTAGCATCAGGACCTTTTTTGGGGTCATACCCCCTCTTTACCATTAAGAGAAGATTTAGTTCAATTTTGATATCTTTCATCTCTTTTTTGCTATTCTTAGAATCAATCACTAGCTTTTTAATTCTAGACTACAGTCATGTATAATGTGCTTTATGAGGTGGGTGGCATACTGTAATTTTTATTTGGGGGTGTGGGGTTCAAAACATTCTGATAACCTGTTCAAAAGATATCTTTGAACTAATCATCCAGATAGACTGCCCCCACCCTACACCAACCACCACACACCACACCACACACACACCACACACACACACACACACACACACACACACACACACACACACACACACACACACACACACTTCAAATGCTTATTGATACTTCCCCCAAAGCTATTCCTTTAGTTCATACACACCTCTCCCCCCCGCCCCACAGACACACACGCACACTGTAATTTAAAGAAGGAACAATTTTATTTGTACAGGATAATCATGGAAAAATGAATATTTCTTCTTCCAAATTTACAATCTTGTTTTTATCTTCTTCGTAATGTTTGCATTGCATTCTGTAGTTGTTTTGTCATTGAGAGAGGGGGGGGGGCTAGTGTAAATTACTGACTGTTACTACCGTATACACATAGTACAATACTTTTACACATGTGTCCCCCCCCCTTCCTGTAGTGCTGCAGCTCTAAAAAAGAAAAGAAAAAATTAGTGCATTAATGGCATTGAGTATTTCACAATATTGGACTATAACTACTGTCAAACTTTATACAGTATACCTGTATAACTATAACAAGTTATGGATTGGAGCACTGTGTCTTACCTGCCAGTATTGAGGGGGGTGATTTCCTGCACTTTATCTATATTGATCTAGCTATATACTGTATAACTATAACTATACTACTATATATATATATATATTTTTTTTTTGAGTGCCATACTTACCTGTATCATACTTACTGTACCTGTAATTACCTTACTACAGTACAGTACCTTACTACATTCCGGTGGCCTGCCCATTACGCTGTAAAAGAACGGGCAACACACTAGGTATATGATCTATATATTTATTGCATCGTTGTACGGTGATTATGTTGTTCCAGAAACTCAGTATTCCTTTTGCCAATTCATCCTTTTTGGACGGTTTCACAACTTTTCTGAAATGATCCTTCATCTGATGCCATACCAATTCGATGGGATTCAAATCTGGTGATCTGGAATTGGAGGGGGGAAAAAGGTGAATTAGTTAAAGATATAAACAGTGTAAAACAATGAGAAACAGTTACCGTACAGTACACTGGAGAACTGGACAATGTACTCCGGTGGCGTCTTTACCCAGTTGATACCGCTCGCAAGAATATGGCCAGAAGCTGCCGTGCGTTTCGGGTCCTGGAAGAAACGACCAAATGGGAAATCATGCCTAATGTATTCAACAATCTCGGGGACTATTTGCTTATGGAAAAATACTTTATCCATGATTTTTGGAACAAGAAAAGAAAAAAGAAAAGAAAAATGTACCAAATACTGTACACTACAGTGCATAAGGCCACAGCATGTGAATTTGTGCATTATTCTACCCTCAAAGATGATGATGCATCCTGGTCCATGTCTAGAGATCGCACACCACATATGCGTCTTCACTAGGTGCTTGGGACGCGGCTTCAGAGATAGGCGTCCTTTTTTGTGGAATGCTAAATTGGCAAATCTCTCAAGAGCTACAGTTGTCTCGTCAGTAAAGATGATATCCTGAAACGTCTCGCCACTTTCGATCCATGCCCATGTCTGGTCCACTCTTTTGATCTTGTTGGCATCCCTTATTATAGGATATGCTCTGTAATGACAAGAAATAATTTTACAGGTACAGTAAAACCACACTTTTACCTACTTTGTCACAGTAAGACACTTACTTTACACGTCCATATTTCCATCCCAATTTGCGTCTCATCTGTCTGATGCTGGTCTCAGATGCTCTTATATTGTGAGTTTCTCCAGAGCAGTCTTGACCCTTGCTGCGCACCTGTCATCATTCTCTTCACTTATTTGGTCCACCAGAAGCGGTGGGGGCAGGGATTTCCTTTCCTATTGTCTGATTTTGCTGAACTTATTGTTTATTTGGTGCACTTATTATTTTATTTTTATTGTATTGTATTATTATAATTCCCTGTATTGTATTCTTTGTGAATCGCTGAGTACACTTTGGCGCTTTTTAAATAAAGACATACAGTACAGTACAATACAATATGCAATGAGCCTGAAAAAGAATGTGAACGCTGCTCTCCTGGGAACCCCCAGCTCACCTGCTCCCGCACCCATCCCCCACGCTGCTCTGTTTGGACCTCCCAGCTCACCTGCTCCAGCAACCATCACCGATGCTGTTCTGCTGGGAACACCCAGCTCATCTGCTCCAGCACCCATCCACGCAGATTTCAACAGCACTCCTCGCACATGATCCAGCTCGTTCGCCCGCATGCTGAATGGTTTAAGTTGTGTCGAAATCCCTGACAACTCAATGGTGCAAAAGATTGGTCTTCTTTTGGAGACCATGTTAAATATGGATAGATGTATGGATAAGCTGGAGAGGAACATCTCAGGGATCTATTCTTTGCTTGGAGTCCCTGCCCCTGTATGTTTGACGCAGGAGCAGGAGGGTAGCCTGGAAGCGCCTTATTCTACCTCCACGGGTCCAACACCAAGCACACAAAGGGACCATCCACGCTCACCCCCTCCACCTGCAGAATACATGCATGCCCTTCTGGTGGAGGAGATGACAACCCTGGTAAGGCCACAACAAGAGATGACAACCCTGATAAGGCCACGACAAGAGATGACAATCCCGATAAGGCCACGACAGGAGGAAAGCATCCTCCCAGACACCTACCCTTGCCCACTGCCAGAAGCACACCCGTTCCAGCACCCAGGATTTTTACACTCCCAGTCATCATCTTGAGAGAACTGCCCCAGCGTGTCCGGGAGAAATACAAGATCGGAAGTGCTGGTGTTGACCAGAAATATGCCCTGTTCATCTTTAAACATCACGTCAGTTTTGAGATGTACAGCGAGTGGACCCACAATGTAAATTATCAAGGGAATAAAACCAAGAAGGCTCTGCCGGCAAATTACAGTAGGAACACAATTTAGGAAGAAGTGCAGCGTTATTTTATTGTTAACACTCATGTTATGAGAACCGTGAGAGACACCATCAATGGCCTTTTGAGGCATACAAGGGCTGTTCCCTGGAAGGCCAGCCAATTTCCGAACTACTTTTCTGGTTGATTGTAGTGTACTATACTGTAGTTCAAAATTGATAGAAAAATGTTTTTAACAAAAAAAAAAACCTGTTGATTGTTTTAAATTGTTTCATTGTTTAATGTTTTTGCTGTATAATCATTTATTTCTATTTCTGTTTTGAATGTGCATGTCTGGAGCTGGGTGAAGATAATGTGCAGGAAATCCCCCCCTTCCCCTCAATACTGGCAGGTAAGACACAGTGCTCAAATCCATAACTTGTTATAGTTATACTGTATACAGTATAGTTATTCTGTATACCGGAATGTAGCAAGGTACTGTACTGTAGTAAGGTAAGTACAGGTACAGTAAGTATGATACAGGTAAGTATGGCACTCAAAATATATATATAGTAGTATAGTTATTGTTATACAGTATATAGTTCGTGCAATATAGATAAAGTGCAGGAAATTCCTCCCTCCCCCCACCCCCCAATACTGGCAGGTAAGACATAGTGCTCAAATCAATAACTTGTTATAGTTATACAGTTATACTGTATATATTTTGACAGTAGTTATAGTCCCATATTGTGAAATACTCAATGCCTTTAATGCACTCATTTTTTCTTTTCTTTTCAGAGCTGCAGCACTACAGGAAGGGGGGGGGGGGAAACATGTGTGAAAGTATTGTACTGTGTGTATATGGTAGTAACAGTCAGTAATTTACACTACCCCCCCTCCTCTCAATGACAAAAGAACTACAGATTGCAATGCAGCCATTACGAAGAAGATAAAGACAAGATTGTAAATTTGGAAGAGGCAACCTACTGTATTTTTGTATTATTCATTTTTCCATGATTATCCTGTACAAATAAAATTGTTATTTCTTTAAATTATAGTGTGTGTGTGTGTGTGTGTCTGTGGGTGGGGGGGGGGAGGAGAGGTGTGTATGCAGGATTATTAGTTCAAGAAATCTTTTGAACAGGTCATCCAAATGTTTTGAACCCCACACCCCCAAAAAAAATTACAGTATGCCACCCACCTCATAAAGCACAGTATACATGACTGTAGTGTAGAATTAAAAAGCTAGTGATTGATTCTAAGAATAGCAAAAATTGTTATGCAAGCCCATGTCGAGAAACAAAAGAAAAAAAGTATTTTTTTTTCAGACTTGAAATTCACATTGAATGAGAAGTCATTCTCGTCAAAGCCCCATATGCATTTCAATAAGGTTCCAGCGAGACACACACACACGCATGTGCCTAAATGTGATGACACGCATATGCATTTTGAAAGTATTGAATAATAAATAATACATATAGAATAAAAGATATACACTTGTATTTTTGGGTTTTCTTAGCAGAGTTAATTACACATGCAAGCATACTGTATAAGGTTTTCTATAAAGTTCACAATTATTCTATCCTAATCAATAAAAATTGCACTGTCACTCTAAATGTTTTGCCTAATTGGATTTATAAATCATATTCACAATGAGTAAGCAACGTTTAAAAAAAGCGATATTAGAGGTCCATCGAAATCCCTCCTTTTGCCTTTTTCAGCTTGATGTCAAAGTTTCTTTTCTGGGGGGAAAAAAATGATGCTATTATTTCCGATATTGTGCATGCGTCAAGTTGCGTCATTGGGAATTAAAGCAGCAGTTCAAGCAATATTGTACAGTACATTTGCGTCTGTATTATGAGAACAAACTTCTGATAGGCTCTGGCTCTTGGCCCCGCCCTCTCCCTAACTGTTCACCAATTGTATCTACTGTAGTAACTGCTCAGTCATTCATATTGCAGGACTTCATTTTCAATAATTGTGCAAGAATTGAATTAAATAACACTAAGCAAAGCAATTGATTAGAGGAGAACGGACCGATCTGCAGCTTACTGTAGCTAATCACTTGTCTGTGTGCATATTGTATTGATGCACACACTTGAATGTATTGTTTTTTAAAAAAGAATATTTTTTTTAAACGGCAGCTTGAACTGCAGCTTTAAACTTAATACTGTACTGTACATTGTATTTACCTTCATTATAAATGGGTGGAGATGAGCCACTGGCACTCCTGTAGTCTACATTATAGTTGACAGGAATAGCTGGCCTGCTACACTTGTAGTTTACAGCTGATGAAGCTGGAAATCTTTTTGGTACATGCAAGCTTGCTGGTACCTGTACGTGAAATCAGGCTCAGGCTGTAAATTTTGCAGGTATTCCGGTGGTGGAAAGGTACCAAGGATTGCGGTTCACCAGGTTTTCACTGACGGTCGGACCGTTATTGTAAGCCGGTGCTGATGCTGTTGCCGGCGCTGTTACATTGCTGGATTGGGATTGCTGAATCGTATATGGATTAAACCATACCTTTCTCCTTTTGAAGTTGCCATGATCAAACATACTGTAAAAATCATACCCCAATACCCTCTGGTATCTCCGGCAGGAGGGGTAATGAGAAAAAAAGACTGATCGCTACTTAAGGTTTTTCTTATCAAACGCTTCCAACCACGAATGTCAGGTGAAAATGTGTAAAAATTGTAGTTCAAAAGGAAATATTCATATATTTTGGCTACAGTCGCCATGTTATCTGCTGCAGCATTAATTGCAGAAAATATTAAAAATGTATAACTACAGTCAGGTTTTTTATACATGTACGGTGTGCACATGGTGTACAGTCCAGTCAGCAATTGTGCAAGGATACTGTAGGAATGTAGAAAAAAGCACACAGCTTTGAGTTTTATACGTTTTTATTATGAAGCGCCTAAATTTGATAACGTCTTCAAGGTTGAATCACAATGGACCACTGTGGTAAACTTGGTTTTTATCTGGTTTTAATACCTGCAAATTGACAAAGTAGCACAGACAGAACTGTACACATTACAATTCATTAATTTCTACCACCTGGCGGATACATGAAGAATTGCACCCAAAGAAATCCGAAACCATTACATTAAAACATATCAACAGCGGTCAACCGCGGGTAAACCTGGGGGTGTGAGGTCGGCGTGAACGTGGGAATGCGAAAGGTAGAAATGTTGAGATGGAGGCGTTACACAATTGGAGCGCTTTCTCAAGGAGTGATGTATGAAATTAATATGTTTTCTCCGCTGCACTTTAAACTATGGCATTTTATTACATAGTTAAATGGTCTAATTGTGGTCATTAGCAACAGTATATAAGAATCAGGATGAGATACAGCCATCATCCCTTGACGAAGCTTTAGGAACAAGCGAAATGCGCAGGGTTCACGAGTTGGCGCTGTCCATTCTTTTCAGAGGACTGTAGCAAGAATTGTAAGTTTTCTCCTGGCATAAGCCAGTGGTGATGCGATTAACGTCAGACACTAGACGTCAGTATTGGGCGTGATAATCCGGAAGAAAATCAGAGATTCACAGCACTGGGAGCCCTGCTTTTGTGGGCGGCTGCAGCGTTCCTGAGACGTGGATCACAACCGGCTGCCTCTGACGAGCTATCACCGGGAAAGACATCTGGACACCACAAAGTGATTTATGGTATTCACGTGCTGTGCTCTACGGATACATACAGGGCTGGGACAGTGTCTTTCGTTGCGGTGACTACATCTACTACTTACCCTTGTACTCCTCTGATGCTGCACTACAATTTCTTTACTTGTAAGTAAGGATAGGGGCTTGTGGTCTAATATACCTTTGAATATATCTTAAGAGATCTGTGCTTGTCTTCTTGTCTTCTGTTCATTTATTTGCAACCAGGATACAGCAGTACTGGGATACCGAAAGGAACCCTGACGACATCCCTTTCAGGCAGTGGACCGTCGTGATGCTTGTCGAATGAGGAGACCCGCCTAGCGCCGTTGTGGTAACATGTACCATATACATGTATTGCTTTTATTGACCTAATCTGATGTACGTGTGATACTCACCACCTTTTCACATTTGTCCAATATAATTGAATTTACTATACTATGAGAGTTGTGCGCTGTTTTGTTTTTCTCTATACTAGTTTTACTTGATACTGACCATCTTGATTGGAATAGCAACAGACTCTCAGAGTTATATTTCAAGGTTTTTGTTGATTGTCTACAAATATCTCTTAATTAATTTTTTGTTCACTTCATATCACGGTTGTAAGGTATTTACAATATATTATCACGTTTATATTTAATATTTATCACTTATCAATCACAATTGGTAGCACAGATTTTCATTCTATTTTTTCAACTTCTGTAATCACAATTTAAATAAACCACCACAACATTTAAACTGTGATTACCAGAGCTAGACTGGGAGAGAGAGCAGGCCTCTGTACAGTAACTGCCGGCACCTCCTCCAGCTACCAAGCAATGAAAATGCACCTTGATTAAGTGATGTTACAAGATGCATTGGTAGACAAGAGGCTCCGTTCGTCATGTCACTTCCTCATGTGATGTTGCATCATCAAGGTGACACATCCTGGCATGGCAGTAGGAGGAGATGCGGCTCCGGAGGTGGTAAGATGCCCCGTGTGCACACACTGTGCACCGGGTCCCGGCATATTCACAGCTGGCCCTGCTCCCTCCTCATCACACTCTCCTCCTCATGCTCTCCTCCACCATACTCTCCCCACATGGTCCCTTCTCCCAATCCACTCCTCACATGATCCCTTCTCCCAATCCACTCCTCAGATGATCCCTCATCCCAATTCACTCCTCCCTTGTTCGTCCATCACCATCCTCTCCTTATACATGCTCCCTCCTCACCATGCTCTCCCCCACATGCTTTCTTCTCACCAGGGCCATTACAAGGGTGTTTGGCGCCCTAGGCCAATCTCTCATCCTCTCACCCCCCCCCCCCCCCCCCCCCCCGTCCTCTCACCATTGCAGCCTCTAATCCCCATTCTAATCCTTTTTACCCTCTCATCCTCCCCTCCACATGCTCTCACTTCCATCCTCATCCATTTCACTCCCTCCTCATACCCTCAACCCCTCCTAATCCCCTCCCCTCTCCTCATCCTTTCACCACCCACACCATCCTCTCACCATCCCTTCACATTCTCTAACACTCCTCCTCATCCTCCTCACCCATTGCCATTCTTTCACACATGCTCTTCATCCTCTAAACACCCTCCTCATCCTTCCAGCCCCCCTGCTCATCTTGTAAACCACTTCATCATATTCTCACCCCCTCATCCCCATATCATCCTTTCACCCCCTCCCCATCCTCTCAACCCCCTCCTTATCCTATCACCCCTCATCTTCTCATCCCCCACCTTATCCCCCAGACCCCTTCTCATTCCCTTACCCTCTAATCATCCTTTCACCGCCTCCTCATACTCTCACCCCTCTCCTCATCCACTCACCCTCTTCCTTATCTATTTACCCGCTTCTCATCCTCTCACCTCTTCCTCAACCTCTCAACCCCCTTTATCCTTTTACCACTCCTCATCCTTTCAAGCCCCCTCCTCTCTCACCCTCTTATCACCCGTCATCCTTTCACCCCCTTCTCATTCGCTCACCCACTCTCCTCCTATCACATCCCTTCCTCATCCTCTCACCCCCCTCATCATCTCATCCTCCCATTCTCATAACCTAGCCCTTCCTCCTCACCCTCTCTCTCACCCTCCCTCCTCATCCTCACGTTGCATCCTCTCTCACACCCCGCTCCATTTCCTCTTACCCCTCCTCATCCTTTCACCAGCCCTCCTCATCCTCTCACCTCCTCATCCCTCACCCTTTCATCCCCATCCTTTCTCATCCTCTCACTCCCCTCCTCAACCTCTCATCCCCTCACTTGCCTCCTCATCCCATCACTCCCTCCTCATTTCTCACCCCTCCTTATCCTCTCACCCCCTCCTCATAATCTCACCCCCTTTCCTCATATTCTCATCCCCTCTCCTCCTCATCCACTCACCCCCTCACCTCATCCTCTCACCCCTCTCCTCATCATCTCACTCCCTCTCCTCATCCTCTCACTCCCTCTCCTCATCCTCTCACTCCCTCTCCACATCCTCTCACTCCCTCTCTTCATCCTCTCACTCCCTCATCTTCTCACCCCATCTATAATGGTTGATTTTCTGGATAAAATCAGGTCTTTACAAATACAGGATAAAGAGATATTACTGGTGACCATGGATGTCACCAATCTCTACACCATTATCCCTCATACTGATGGTCTCAATGTGGTCAGAGATACATTAGAGGCAAATCATACAGCAGACCCATGTAACGCTTGCGCGAGCCCACAAACAAGAGCTGACCCTGGCACTGAGGTGGGAAGGACTATGCCACACACCCACAGTAGCGGGGTCGGGCCCAGAAGGTGGTTTGTAGCATTGCTGGGTCTGGGTATGAAGAAAAGGTTAATCCAATACTTGCCGGGTTCGTGGATTGGAGAGGTACACGTAGTTGATGTCTACAAGCCTTTGGTCTGGGGTTGAAGAGGTACTCGTAGTCGTTATCCGTAAGCCAGGGGTCAAGAGAGGTTAACTGCAGAGAAAAAGACAAGACTGGGCTGGACAAGACAGGCACATGCAAAGGCTACACAAAGTTATGCTCAGCAAGGTATGACAGGAAGAGGCAGTCCTTTATAGGATACAGGAACCTGTAGGAGAGGGGGTGATGAGGGGGTGGAGCGGAGGCGGGGCCTCCACAGATGCCAAGGATAGGCTGCAGGAGACAAGGGCTCATAGCTAAACTTGCCACGCAGCTGGGGCTCGTTGCACGCCGTCATGCGCATGCACAGCGGTGGTGTGGTGCGTACGAGGGGGCGGAGCTATGCTCCGTGACCATGCATAGAAGGAGCGGGAGCGCATGCGCTCTGTAACAGGAGCGGGGATGCACGCATCAGCGGGGGGCGGATCTTCGGCAGCTGCCGCTGCAGTACAATATGTAAGCGAGGAGGGAACGCGCCACAAGGGACGTGTTCCCCGATTCCTCACAGTACCCCCCCTTGAGGATAAAAACACAAAGAACACAGCGCAAGACGCTCATAGTGCGATTAAAAGTTATATTAGCAATAGCAGTGAAAAAGATAAGTAATGTGCGTACATCAGATTGATTTAAACAAGCATTTCTGGGATATTTTACCCAAACACCAAGTGAAAGCCGGATATGATGTCGTCACAGGTATAGGCAGGTTTTCCTCGTGGCCACCGGTCCCTCTTTGGGTAAGGTATGGGGTCTTTAGTCAGTCCCTGCTCCCACAAAGCGTCCAGCACATTATCAGCTCACACGGGACAGCTGTTTCAAAGGGGGGGGCGCACGCCAACAAGCTTCTGCTCTCCCTCCTCCGTTCAGGCACTTCCTGGTTGGTGACGTCACCGGAAGATTTTCCGCCGTATAATAGCGCGAGTTTGCTGGGTCAGATCACAACATTGGGGCAGTGTATATCGTATTAGTACACTATCCAACGCGTTTCGAAACCCGTAGGTTTCTTCATTCCCTGATGAAGAAACCTACGGGTTTCGAAACGCGTTGGATAGTGTACTAATACGATATACACTGCCCCACTGTTGTGATCTGACCCAGCAAACTCGCGCTATTATCGGCGAAAATCTTCCGGTGACGTCACCAACCAGGAAGTGCCTGAACGGAGGAGGGAGAGCAGAAGCTTGTTGGCGTGCGTCCCCCCTTTGAAACAGCTGTCCCGTGTGAGCTGATAATGTGCTGGACGCTTTGTGGGAGCAGGGACTGACTAAAGACCCCATACCTTACCCAAAGAGGGACTGGTGGCCACGAGGAAAACCTGCCTATACCTGTGACGACATCATATCCGGCTTTCACTTGGTGTTTGGGTAAAATATCCCAGAAATGCTTGTTTAAATCAACCTGATGTACGCACATTACTTATCTTTTTCACTGCTATTGCTAATAATACTTTTAATCGCACTATGAGCGTCTTGCGCTGTGTTCTTTGTGTTTTTATCTGCTAGTTCCTGGGGGTCCTTGAGCCATCCCTGTAACCATAGCTGCAGACGCTCCATAAAGGTCACGCTATTTATTTTATATATATTTTATATTTTACAATTACTATTTAGTTGCGCACTGATTTTTTCACTTGTTCACCCCCCCTTGAGGATCGGACTCCGGACAATCCAAGTACGGCTTCTGCGGATACCTGGCGTGGAACCATCTAAATAAGCCGGGAGTGTGGATCTGGTCGAATGGTACCCAAGAGCGCTTTTCTGGACCGAAGCCTTTCCAATGCACTAGGAATAGTATCCTTCCCCTGGAATATCTGGAGTCAATAATTGACTGGATCTCGAATTCCTCTTGACCTTGAACCAGTACAGGAGGAGGAGGAGGAGGAGGAAGAACATCAGGGTACCTGGGACTCTGCTTGACAGGTTTTAAGAGAGAGACACAGGATTGACCCATTCCAGAATCTTGAAGGGTCCCAAGAATCTGGGAGCCAATTTCAAGGTAGGTGTCTTCAGTCTGATGTTCCTCAAAGAGAGCCATACCTTGTCCTCTGTCTTGAACCTGGGAGCCTCTACGCGATGTCGATCTGCCTGATTCTTCTGTCTCCGAACGGATTCCTGGAGGTTTCTCCGAATCTTCCTCCAAGACTCTTGAAGAGAGTTGACTCTGGCATCAGCAGCAGGGACTCCAGAAATGTTAGAAGAAATAGGAAGGGTATTCGGATGATAGCCGTAATTGATAAAGAACAGTGACTCTTGGGTGGACTAATTTCTAAGGGAGTAATGTGCAAATTAGGCCCATGGCAACAGATCAGCCCAATTATCTTGTGTATCTGAAATAAAGCATCATAGGTATTGTTCCAAGGATTGGTTGACCCTTTCAGTTTGTCCGTCAGTTTGTGGGTGGTACCCAGAAGAAAAAAGAAGAGAAATATTAAGTGTCTGGGAAAAAGCACGCCAAAATTTTGATACAAATTGTGATCCTCGATCCAAGACAATAGATACAGGAACTCCATGTATACAGAAGCTCTCCCTGATATAAATGTCTGCTAGGGTAGCAGAGTTGGGGAGGCCCTTGAGGGGAATGAAATGAGCCTGTTTAGAAAACCTATCTACAATGACTAAGATGGTATTCATACCATTGGAGATAGGTAGCTCCACAATAAAATCCATGGATAGATGTGACCAAGGACTTTCTGGGATGGGAAGTGGGCGTAGCAGACCAGAAGGCTTTTTTTGAACTGACTTATTTTGAGCACATGTGGAGCAAGAGTAAACAAATTCCTTAATGTCATTTATCATCTCTGGCCACCAAAAGGTACGCTGTCTCAAGTCGGTGGTTCTTCTGATCCCTGGGTGAGAAGTCGACCTGGATGCGTGACCCCACTCCAGGATCTTTTGACGGAACTTGTTTGCCACGTACTGACATCCGTCAGGAACTTCTAGGCTGTCAGGAATCTGAGTTTGGGCATCAAGGATTTTATCTAAGATATCGAAGGAGTTGGCCGCGATGATAAACCTTGAGGGAAGGATAGGCTCTGGAACTTCATCTGACTTATCTTCAGACATGAATTGTCGAGATAGAGCGTCAGCCTTTAAATTCTTAGTACCAGGAATATAAGAAATTAAATAATTAAATCTTGAGAAAAAGAGAGCCCATCGAGCTTGACGGGAACCAAGGCATCGAGCGTTTTCAATATAGAATACATTTTTGTGGCCGGTAAGGATAAGAATCGGTTTCTCTGTACCTTCAAGAACTTTTGGAGTGCAAACTTGATAGCCAAAAGTTCTCTATTACCAACGTCATAGTTGATCTCCGCAGGGGAGAATTTCTTGTTAAAGTAGCCGCATGGATGCAGGTGATCTTGAGGAGAACATCTTTGAGAGTTCACTGCCCCGGCTCCAATATCCAAAGCATCGACTTTCAATGTGAAAGGAAGAGAGGGATTGGGGTGATGCAAGATGGGAGCAGTGGTGAAGGCCTTCTTTAAAGACTCAAAAGACAGACTAGCCTCCGGAGACCAGGAGCAAGGATCAGCATCTTTTTTGGTCAGAGTGATAATAGGAGAAGCCAGTGTGGAGAATTTATGGATGAACTTACGGTAATAGTTGGCAAAACCAAGGAATCGCTGGATGGCTTTAAGCGACGTAGGCTGGGGCCAATCTACAGTAATACCGCCTTTAGTTTCTCAGGATCCATGGCAAATCCCTTCTCAGAGATTATATAACCCAGGAAGGAAGTAGAATTTTGATGAAACATACACTTCTCCATCTTGGCATACAGACAATTCTGATGAAGACGAGAGAGTACTAGCTTGGTATGCTGGATATGTTCAGGCAAAGATTTAGAAAAAATGAAAATATCATCCAGGTACACAATGACGAATAAACCGAGAACATCCCAAAAAATCACATTAACAAATTCTTGAAAGACCGCAGGAGCGTTACAGAGTCCAAATGGCATTACAAGGTACTCATAATGGCCGTCGCGGGTGTTATAGGCCATTTTCCATTCGTCTCCTGCCTTTATGCGTATCAGGTTGTAGGCGCCTCGGAGATCGAGTTTGGAAAAAATGGAGGCTCCTTGCAAACGGTCAAACAATTCTGATATGAGTGGTAAAGGGTAACGGTTCTTCTGTGTTATCTTATTCAAGCCTCTATAATCTATGCAGGGGCGAAGAGATCCATCCTTTTTTTTTACAAAGAAGAACCCTGCCCCAGCAGGAGAGGTGGAGTTCTTAATAAAAACCCTTTTTTAAGTTCTCCTGAATATACTCGGACATGGCTCAGGATTCTGGAAGGGACAAGGGGTAAGACTTGCCTTTAGGCAGGACGGCACCAGGGATCAGATCAATAGGGCAATCGAAGGGCCGATGTGGGGGAAGAATCTCTGAACGGATCTTGTCAAAAACATCACTGTCAAGAAACTCATGGTAGACTTCAGGAAGGGACCCTACGGAAGGATCCGCGATCGCTAAACCGGCAAGAGAAAGCGGAGTGGAAACACAAGAAATGGCACATGGGGTAGACCATTGTATGGGTTTTTTATCAGTCTAGTCAATTACGGGACTGACGGGATTATGCAGTTGTAACAAGGGGAGACCCAAGATTACCTGTACAGATGGTGAATGAATGACGTCCAACGAGATTTGTTCCTTGTGTCCATCTTTGGTGGAAAGGGTGAAGATCACGGTCTCCAGGGTGATAAAGGCAGGCTGGAGTGGACAACCATTGATAGCTTCGAGTCCGATGGGTTTCGACTTCCTTAGCAGGGGAATCCGGAGTCTGATGGCAAAATCATAGTTCATAAAGTTTCCCCCAGACCCAGAATAGATGAAGGCGAGAGCTGTAACGTGGAAGTCCGTACCTTCCAACATGATAGGCATCAAAATTCTTTTTGGCAGATTCTCCTTGGAGAAGGGAAGAGGAGAAATGGTACTCCCTTGTACCTCATTGGGCGCTGGCGTTCTCCCGGACACATGGGACAGCAAAAAGCCAAATGTAAAGGCAGGCCACAGTAAAGACATAGGCCCTCACTCCTCCGGTGCTGTTTTTCTGAGAGGGACAACTGGTGGCTCCACTGCATAGGCTCGGGTGTATCAGGATCTGGAACATAAGGAGGAGAGAAAATGGGATAAGAAGACAAAGACACACTCTTGGAGGCATTGATCCACCCTTATACACTGGCGACACACTTTATTCGAGCTCGGCTAGTCCCACGAATTCGGGTATACCCGGGTGTATTGAGGTTTGTGACTGTTTTCTGCCCGAGTGCATTGGGTTATTTTCCAGGCAGGGATTGAAGCATTTTATTCCCGCTGGCTGCAATACTGCACAGTATATATATATACTGCATTACAATTCATGAATTTATGCCATCTGGTAGACACGCGAAGCATTGCAGCCTATTAAATCCTAATCATTATCATTTAACAGATCAGCCGCCCATCAGCCAGGCATGAACCCAGGCTGGGAAGGCAAACGCAACGGGGCTTGTCAGAGGTGAGGAGCGGCGCATTCCAGGTATCTGCCAGGTACATACTGGGTATTTGCTCGAATAAAGTGTGTCGGTGCAGTACATGCAGAGATTAAGTCCTCAAGGGTAGTAGGTCTCTCATGAGCGGCCAATTGATCTTTCAAGGGGTCGGACAGACCCTGCCAAAAGGCTGCGATTAAGGCCTCTTTGTTCCAACCGGTCTCCACGGCGATGGTCCGAAATTCAAGAGCGTACCTCGCCACAGTCCGGTGCCCCTGAGTGATGTGAAAACGGGATGAAGCTGCAGTGATCTTACGGCCTGGAGTGTCGAAGACCTGCCGAAACTCCTTTTTAAAGGAGGCAAAGTTCTGAGTAAGCTCAGGCCTTAATTCCCAGATAGGGGAAGCACACGTCAATGCATCTCCGGTGAGCAATGCAAAAATATAAGCCACCTTTGATCTGTCAGTAGGGAAGCGAGAAGGGATTAGTTCAAACTGGATATCACATTGGTTAACAAAACCTCTGCATCCCAGAGGTTATCTGGCATAACGATTGGTATAGTGGGTATTACATCTCATTCATTTGCTGGTGGGTTACTAGTAAAACAGCGCCATAGACCCAGTTCTGGACAAGTTTATGATATCAGACATCATTAAGTTTGGTTTTATGTGTAATAACATTTTTTTTTATATCAGACACACCAAAGGCACACTACATTTCTTCACTTATCTCCTCACAAATGTTTTAAGGAAAATTAAATTAAACTAAAAAATGTATTTGTTCACATGTACTCTAAAGTATTAATAGCAGACATAATAAATGTTAAGTTTTAAATAAACCTTGGTGTGCATCATTAGAGTGCTTCTTTTTTAGAGACTGGCTGCTAACACCAGCCTTCCCTCTAAACCCTGAAAATAGATTTCAGTTCATCACTCAGACTGCACCCAGTACCAAATTGGTACTTAGGATAATATATATACAGGTAAACCCCGTTATAGCGCGGTCCTCGGGGTCCACCCCGAGACCACCGCGTTAGTAACGGGGTCGCGCTAATTTAAAAAAAATGGCCGCCGCGCGCCTGTTCGGGAGGGAGTGAGGAGGGAAGGAAGGAAGAGGTGTCCAGAAGCCCTACACCAGGCCTGCACAACATGCGGGCCACATGCCTCCTCCCTCTCCCTCCCAGCCATCTCCCTGCCAGGGCAAAGGGCCGTGCCCGTTAATTTAATATATGTAAAAAAAAAAAAAAATCTCGGCTTTCGTTTGACTTCGTGTACCTCGCTACCCCTGGACTCGACTTTTGACCTCACTACGCTGCTCTCTCCTGCCCCTGACCTACGGCTCTTGGATATTGACCCTCGGACTTCTGGCACCCCGGATGCAGCAAGTATCAGGCTAACCCTTTCTCACCAGGCCCGACAACGCATCATACCACACTCCGGGCACGCCCTCACTGCTGTGGGTGCGTGTTATACCCTTACCCACCTCAGTATTGGGTACTGGCCAGGTCTGCGGGCATTTGGCGTTACATTATGCAGAGCCCAACAAATGCAGACCCCCCTGAGGTGGGCCAAGGTGTGTCTATGGATCACTGGCAATTTTTGAGCGATCAAGTCACGGCCGTGGCACAGCAGCTTTCTAAACTCTCCCTGTGGGAATCGCCAGCTGCACCATCCCCTCCTGCTCCAGTACCTATGAGCATCTCAGAGCCACGTATTCCTCCTCCCAACCGGTATGCCGGAGACCCTCTTACTTGCCGGGGATTCTAGAACCGATGTGACGTCCAGTTTGAGATGTCCCCATCTCGGTTTCCCACAGGTCGCTCTAAAGTGGCCTATGTCTATGCACTGCTGACGGGCGACGCTCTCGATTGGGCTTCACCTCTCTGGGAGCACAGATCTGAGATAACACAAGACTATCCCAAATTTCGGCGAGAGTTCCAGCAGGTCTTTGACACGCCAGCGTGTAGGGAGACTGCCGCTTCTTCCTTGTTTCATCTCTCCCAGGGTCGCAGGTCGGCTGCAAGATACGCAGTGGAGTTCCGCACCATCGCTGCAGAGACTCGGTGGAATGATGAAGCCCTTTCCGCGGCATACTGGCAGGGATTGTCCGAATCCCTCAAGGACGACCTGGCAGCTCACGCTCGTCCCTCATCTCTAGAGGATCTCATTCCCTCAGCATCCGGATGGACCAGCGCATTCAAGAGCGACGCCAGGAGCACCAGCGTCCCAGTTTTATGCTGCCCTTGCCTGCTTCTCCTAGGTCTCCTCCCTTGGCTCTTCCTGCGTTGGACGCTCCCGAACCGATGCAAATTGGTAGCCAACAGCTTCGCACCACTGAGAGAACATGCTGCCGAAATTAGGGTCTCTGCTTCTACTGTGGCTCCCCGGAACACCAACTACGTCACTGTTGCCTGAAACCGAGAAATGAGAACGCCCAGTAAAGGTAGAGGGGCTTTTACTGGGCACCATCTCTCCTTGCCCCTCTTTCCCCAAAGAGCTACCGAAGAGAATTCCTCTCCCCATAACTCTCGAGGGTCCCAATGTCCGGGTAAAAGTTGAAGCCTTCATCGACTCTGGGTCTGGTGGTAACTTCTTGAATCACAACTATGCCTGCAACAACCAAATTCCGTTAGTCATGAAGAAGTCACCCATCGGCCTTGAGGCTATCGGCGGTCGACCACTCCAACCAGCGTTCATTATTTGGGAATCTGTTCCTCTCATCCTGACCACCGCAGATGGTCATACTGAGGTCATCATCTTCGATGTCTTCCACTCACCTACGGTCCAGGTCATTTTGGGATTGCCATGGCTCCAGCTTCACAACCCGCATGTCGATTGGACAGATGAACTACCGATCCAGTGGGCTCCTACCTTGAAGAAAGCAGTCATTCCTCCCATTACCATGTCGCTGGTCTCGAGACTTCTTCACATCCTCTCTCTACCCTGCCTGAGGTATACCATGATTTTTTAGATGTCTTTAACAAGACTCAGGCTGAAGTCTTACCACCTCATCATTCGTACGACTGTCCCATCGAATTAATTCCTGGAGCCACACTCCCCAAGTCTAAGTCGTATCCCCTTTCCGTGCCCGAGACTGAGGCTATGGCGACGTACATCCAGGAGAATCCAGGCGACTCACATCCAGGAGGGTTTATTCGGAATTCCACTTCCCTGGCCGGTGCGGGTTTCTTCTTCGTGAAAAAGAAGGATGGCTCCTTAAGACCCTGTATCGACTTTCGTGGGCTTAACAAAATTACAGTTATAAAAAGGTACCCTCTTCCTCTAATTTTGGAACTCTTTGACCGGCTCGAAGGAGCCTCTATATTTTCCAAACTCGACCTGAGAGGAGCTTACAATCTAATCCGTATACACGACGGTGACGAGTGTAAAACTGCATTCAACATATGTACGGTACATTATGAATATCTAGTGATGCCGTTTGGCCTCTGCAATGCCCCAGCCGTCTTTCAAGAATTTATGAATGACATCTTCCGGGACATTTTGGGTATTTTCGTCATAGTATACCTAGATGATATCCTCATTTTCTCTAAAAACCTGGAAGAGCACATTCGTTACACCAGTATGGTTCTCGCTTGGCTTCGTGCTAATAGCCTCTACGCGAAGATGGAGAAATGTCTCTTCCACCAATCATCCACAGCCTTCCTTGGCTATATAATTTCCAATAAAGGCTTCACCATGGATCCTGAGAGATTGAAGGCTGTTCTAGATTGGCCTTTGCCGAATTCCTTAAAAGCCATCCAGCGTTTCCTTGGGTTTTCAAACTACTATCGGAAATTCATCCTTAATTTCTCCACTATCGCTCTACCCATTACCGCTCTTACCAAAAAAGGGGCTGATCCAACAACATGGTCCCAGAGGCCATCAAAGCCTTCGAGTTTCTCAAAAGAGCTTTAGTCTCCGCCCCCATCCTTCGGCACCCGGACACATCTCTTCCTTTTACCCTTGAGATTGACGCTTCTGATGTTGGAGCTGGGGCAGTACTTTCGCAAAGGTCTTCTCCCCAAGAAAGACTCTATCCTTGTGGATTCTTTTCTAGGAAATTCTCTTCAGCGGAGAGAAATTATGATGTCGGGAACTGTGAACTTTTGGCTATCAAGTTAGCTTTGCAAGAATGGAGACACCTCCTCAAGGGTACCAAAGAGCCAGTAGCAATTCTCACCGATCACAAAAACTTATTGTACATTGAGGGGGCTCGTCGTCTGGGATCCCATCAAGCACATTGGGCACTTTTTTTCTCGTTTCAATTACACGATTTCTTATATTCCGGGTACCAAGAATATCAAGGCTGATGCACTTTCACGCCAGTTTTCTATGGAGGAAGGATCCAACGAATCTTCGGAGACTATTCTTCCTGCAAAATACATTATTTCTGCAAATAATTTTGATATCCTGGATGAGATCACTAAAGCCCAGGCTCATATCCCTAGGAGATTTAAGGTGCCAGAAGGACGTCTGTACGCTGCTCCACGGTTTCGCCACAAGATCTTGGCGTGGGGGCATTCTTCCAGATCTGCTGGTCATCCAGGCTTCAAGAGGACAGTGGATCTTATTTAACGGACCTTTTGGTGGCCTAAGATGAGCAAAGACATTTTTTATTTCACCAGAGCTTGTCCGGTCTGTGCTTAGAGCAAGTCCGCCCGACACAAACCATCCGGTCTTCTCCTGCCCCTTCCTATTCCGGAACAGCCTTGGAAGCATATTTCCATGGACTTTATTGTGGAACTTCAACCTTCTAAGGGGATGAATACGATCCTTGTAGTAGTGGACAGATTTTCCAAGCACACACACTTTATACCCCTCAAGGGTCTCCCCAACTCAGCTACCTTGACTGACATATTTTCTAAAGAAATTTTCAGGCTACACGGCATGCCACTCACCATTGTCTCGGACAGGGGTACGCAATTCATTTCTAAGTTTTGGCGAGCTTTCTCTCAGAGACTTGGCATTTCCCTTCTCTTCTCCTCGGGTTACCACCCACAGACCAACGGCCTGATGGAGAGAATGAATCAGACCTTGGAGCAGTATCTCAGATGCTTTGTGTCAGAATCTCAAGACAACTTGGTGGACATATTACCCTGGGCAGAGTTTGCAATTAATTCACTGAAGAATGAGTCCCCGCAAGAGTCGCCTTTCTTCATTCATTATGGGTTCCACCCCAGCAGCCTCCCTCTCTCTTCCCTGCCCTCTGGCGTACCTGCAGCAGATATCCAAGTTTCTAATTTACAAGTCTCCTGGAAAAGGATCCAAAAAGCCTTGCAAGGGGCCGTCCAAAAACAGAAAGCTCAAGCAGATCGGCGACATCAGGTGGCACCGGAGTATAAACCTGGAGACAGAGTCTGGCTTTCTTCAAAAAATATCAAGCTTAAAACGCCTTCCCAGAAGCTGGCGCCCAGATTCTTGGGTCCCTTCAAGGTCCTCAAACGGATCAATCCAGTAGCGTATCGATTTTTGCTACCTCCCACCATTAGGATACCCTCTGTGTTCCACGTTTCCCTTCTGAAACCCTTCATTCAAAATGTACATTTTCCGGACCGTTCTCAGAGACCCAACCCCGTCGTAATACAAGGGCAACAAGAATTTGAGGTCCAGTCCATTCTCGATTCACGTTTTTCCAGGGGCAAGCTTCAGTTCCTCGTTCATTGGAAGGGATATGGCTCGGAGGAACGCTCCTGGGTACCTTGTCATCACATTCATGCTCCAGCTCTTCTTAAACAATTTCGTCGGAAATTTCCTCACAAACCTTGGGAGGATCGTCTGAAGTCCGATCCTCAAGGGAGGGTACTGTAAGGGATCGGGGGACACGCGCCTCTCAGCGGGTCCCCGGCTCCCAGTGCGGCTGCTCGTTCCAGGCCCCGTCCCCATCGGCTCCTTACCTCTCCCGGTCAGACGCCATGCCGCTCCTCCGCGGCGCACGCCGCATCCTCCCACACGAGGCCTGGGCGCGCACACGGGAATCTTACAGGGCGCGCGCGCACCCGATCCTCTTGTCATCCTCCCCACCGCTGGCTCCGCCCCCCATGGCTGCAGGCTATCTCCACCATCACCTGGCTGACTCCCATCTTGGAGCTGAACCTATCCCTGGGCTTACTCAGACAGGCTCTGCTCCACCTCTTGCTACATTGATCCTTCCACATATATAACCCCAGTGTGCCCTCCTCCCGCTCTGCATAGTTCTTCTGTGACTCCTGTAGTCGGTTGTCTATGCCTGGCTCCCTTCTGTGTTACAGCTCATGTTCACTGTTCCTGCCCACTGTTAGATATTGGATGTGATCTCGGCTTTCGTTTGACTTCGTGTACCTCGCTACCCCTGGACTCGGCTTTGGACCTCACTACACTGCTCTCTCCTGCCCCTGACCTACGGCTCTTGGATATTGACCCTCGGACTTCTGGCACCCCGGACGCAGCAAGTATCAGGCTAACCCTTTCTCACCAGGCCCGGCAACGCATCATACCACACTCCGGGCACGCCCTCAATGCTGTGGGTGCGTGTTATACCCTTACCCACCTCAGTATTGGGGACTGGCCAGGTCGGCGGGCATTCAGGCGTTACAATCTGGAACAGGGACGCATGGTCCCTTGGAGCGTCCGCTCCTGAGGCTGCGGTCCAGTCCGCACCTCTCTGCAGGTGGGTTGCGTCTTTCCTCCGGGCTGGTAGAGATGGCAGCGACACATTAGGCTTTAGGTGTGGAGTCCCACACCGCACGTATATAATAACTTATACATTTGGGGTATGATATTATTCTCCCACCTTATACCTGGTGGGAGACACACACAGACACTTACAATACAATTACAGTATCTCTGCCATTACTGGGCTGCAGAGCTGACACTCTATATTTTCCCAATATGGCTCAGGGGCACCCAGACGGGCATAATACCTTTATTTATTGGCCTGTGCCCCCCCTCACCATCACAAATAACCACTCTCACAAATATATATTTATGAGTAACTTTACCGACATGGCATAAACATTACACAATTAGAACAACAGTAATAATAATAACACCATACAATAGTAATGGTAACCCCCATTGTCAAACCCTTCTGTTACTTCCAATCCTATCCCGGGAAGCCTGGGATAACCCGAGTCACTCACGCGGGGCAATAGTGTGTGAAAAGTAGTGCTACCCCACTCAGTGTTGTTGGTGCACAGTTGGGTACCTTCACTCTGATGCTCGTGCAACGTAGGCCTCACTCCATGGATGGAGGCAAACGCAGTGTCCCACAATGCGGGGCCTCCGACACAACTCTCCTCTCTCCTTACCACCAGCAGCCACACACATGGTTTCTGAAGAGTCATCACTGGACTCCATCCCGCTCCGCAAGGTCACCGTAGCCCTTAATAATAGGAAGGGTCCCTGGTTATGGGCTGCCCTACAATACTCCACTTCAGGGATTGTGGCCTTTGGGGAAATCTGTCCTAGTCCCAGGCAGCTTGACTGGCTCCCAGGACAGTCTGTGCACTTCGCCTGCTCCCCAGCACTGACTGTGGTGCCACAGTTCAAGTGTATTAATAGTCTCTTACTCTGCCTCAACCAACATGGCAACCACAGTCCCCTCAGGGTAAGGCTGAGGATTTTATGAACGCCCCCTGTAGCCAGGAGGTAAACCCTGCTACACTCTCTCCTTGGTAAAAATCCTCGCTGTCCCCGTGCGTGGCAACCATAGATAGTACATAACATAATATAACAGGTTTTTACTATAAACATCTCAAATAGAATGAAACACTTCAGCCAAAACAGAAAATATGCTGGGCCCTCTCATGGGGAAGGAGTAGAATTGTTAGAAGGAGGACTAGGCCCTTCTTCGGGTGATAACCCCCATTCCTCATTATCAAATGGCAGACTCCCCTCTTCATCAGAAGTTTGGCTTTTATCGGATGAGCTGGCCTGATCTACTTTGGGGTATTCCATTTCCACCTGTGACATATCGTTGGGAAGGTCAGTCCCATCATTCTCATCCACTTGAGGAATAGGTAATAAGTGATTTCTATGCCAGACTTTTACCCTACCCTTTGAATCTTTGATACTGTATACAGGGATCCCAGGCAGCTGGGATTCCACTTCGAAAGGGATATTCTTCCCTGGTATTCTCAGACTTCGCAATATTAGCTTGTCTCCAGGGCGAAGTTCCCTTTAGCATACCTTGCAATCGTATCGCCTCTTGTTATTTTGATTCAGCTTGGCGGTGGATACTCCCACGTGAATATCCATGGGCAATCTAGCTTCTCTAATGACTATCATGAAGTAGGGGGAGAAGCTTGTGGACTCATGTCGGGTACATTGGTAGGTATGTACCAGATGTTCTATATGTTTGCTACAACTTATTTTTTTCAGAGTCCTGTAACGTACCCAGCATATCAAACAGAGTCCTATTGAACATTCGGTTAAAGCATCTCCCTCAGTATGATAAGGTGTCTGTCACGCCTGTAGGCCCGCAGACCAAGCTAGACCCCAGTACTGAGGTGGGAACGGTATGATACCACACACCCACAGCAGTGGGAGCAAGCCCGGAGTGTGGTATGGCGTTGCTGGGCCTGTTGGAAGAGTTGTTAAAGTATACTTGCAATATATTGTGAATAAGTGAATATAAGGTGCTAACAACTTAAATAAATACAATAGTGATACGTGCAAGTGTAATATATATTAATATAGGTGCTCAAATAATAATAAAGCCCTGCTCAAACCCTCTGGTAGAACCTGTTCCAGGGTTCCAAGTAGAAAGATGTATTTCAAACAATCCAGGAGGAGCAAAATATAGGGAAATAAAAAACAGAAAACAGTGCAAATTTAAGTGCAGACGTTGAGACTATGATGAAAATATAATGACAATATCTTGGCTCTGCCGGTCTATCTACTCACAAGATGTAAATGGTAAGTATGCAGTAGGTATGTACACCATGGTCACCCTGACGAGATAAGCCTGGAGGGATATCCACAACACACAGCTACTACCTGGGGTGGCAGCCCAATCTGCCTACTGCATACTTACCATTTACATCTTGTGAGTAGATAGACCGGCAGAGCCAAGATATTGTCATTATATTTTCATCATAGTCTCAACGTCTGCACTTAAAGTTTTCTGTTTTTTATTTCCCTATATTTTGCTCCTCCTGGATTGTTTGAAAAGTATACTTGCAACGCTGGGGAAATGTCCGTGAGAATAGTCGTGTCAGTTTGCCAATGTTCAGGGATCCAGAGGGTAGTGTCGTCAGAGGGCAAGCCAGGTCCTAGGAAACCAGAGGTCAGCGAAGTCGTATGTGTAGCAGGGTTCGAAGGGATACCAGAGAGCAGAGTAGTCCAGGGTAAGCAGGGGTCAAAGCCAGGGAAATCCAAAGTAACACAGGAGCACAGAGGGAGCACAGCATAGGTCAGGTACACACAGGGAAACAGGAACTATGCAGAGCGAAGAAGAGGTGGACAGACAGGGATTATAAAGGAAGGTGCACCAATGACAGAGAGGGGAGGAGTAGAGAGAGAAGTGGGAGAAGCTGGAGATAGGTCAGGGGAAGAAGAGGAGGAGACAGAAGGGGCAGTCAGGGGAATGGCCTGTACAGCTTGGGAGGCGGAGACAGGGGGAACCTGATAAGAAGCGTCTGTGTGTGTGCCCCCTGTAAGATGGGGATGAGCGCGCACAGGCTGCAACACAGGTGCGGCCCGCACGGAGCAGTGGAAGACCATAGGAGGGGGACGGAGCCAAGAGGAGGGGAATGCACGCGAGGCCTGTGCCCGCGCGATGGCCAGCAAAGGCAGGGAGGAGCATGCACGCGCGTCCTCCATGGGCTGAGGGGTGCACGTACCGGACGCGTCACCAGGCTCGCGGAATGCAGCGCCGTGGGACCACGCGAGGAGGAGGCAACGGGACGGATGGCACCACAGGGGAAGGTAAAGGAGCTACCGCGGGGGAGAGGGAGCGGGGAGGATCAAGGCAGGTGTTAAGGGAGCGCGTGGGTATGCGGGATCTGCGGGGAACGCGCTGCAGCAAAGGGAGAGAGGTAGAAGGTGAAGGAGAGGAGTGGGAAGGAGTAGAAAGGGTGACAGGAGATGGGAGAGAGGGACAAGGAGAGGAAGGAATCTCCTGTGTCGTCACAGTGTCGTACGAGATTTCTCAATCTTGAATAGTTTCAATAATTCTTTTATGAGTCTTTTTTTAATGAACCTTCAGGAGGCATTCCTCATGCTCCTCCAGCATTTGCCCGAAGATTATAATATCATTAAGGGATACTAGACATTCTCTTGGATTCATGTCACTGATGGTCTTCCCATAAAGCGCTGAAAGGTGGCAGGTGCCCTGTGGCATCCGGGTGAACTGATAGAACCTCAAAGGACAGAAGAACGCCATTTTTCTTGGTCATCTGGACTCGTGGGAACCTGGTAGTACCCAGAATGCAAATCCAGTACACTGAACCATCGACTACCTGATAATGCGTTAAGAAACTCTTCATTTCGGGGTAGGATGTATTGATCCGGAATAGTTCAGTGTACTATAGTCCTAGGTTATTTACCGTCTACTATTTACCAAAGATACATAAAAATAAGACACTGCCATCTGGAAGGCCGATTGTGTCAGGGATGGGTAATCTGACAGAGAGGGTTAGCCAATATTTGGATCACATATTAAGGCCGTTTGTTATGGCTTTGCCCTCATATCTCAAAGATAGCATAGATGTATTATGAAAACTGGATGGAATCACCAAATACAATGCAACACTCCTTGTATCTCTCAATGTTGAAAGTCTTTATTCAAATATATTTAATGAAATTGGCATTCAAGCTATTCAATACTTCATGGATAGTAGAGGCATATCTTTTCAGAAACACAATGAGATAGTCATCAAGCTCGGGAGAAATGAGGTGAACAATCACCACAGTGACGTGTGCTGCAGAGTGTAGGTATTCCCACAATGTAAAATTTTCAACACTATCAGCATATGTCCGGAATATATGAAGCAATGAACGGAGTGATTAAAGTCCAATGACTAAACCCCTAGTGTGGGGGACGGGTTAGCGGTGATGATAAGAGAGGGATGACCGGGGGGGGATCTCTCGACCGGCACCGGACCCCTTCAGTATGACTAATCGCACATAAGACCAATCCTCCTGAGGCACTCCGTGTAAAATAAATCCACTTACTGCATCTGCATCTGGTGAATCTCTTTGACAAAGCTCCATCGGGGCGAAACGCGTTAGAGGTACTACGGGGGACCTTCCCTTTTTATTCATGTTTGCAAATGGCTAAATAAATAACTTTTTAACTCAGCGCAGTCCAGCCTTTACTATCAGCCGAGCAGTGCCCGCTGTCCCTTCTCTCCTCCCAGTGAGAAGTATTCCCCTAGTCATCAAGCTCTTATGCTTTGTACTTACCAGGAATTTATTCTTATTTGACAGGGAGCTATACCACCAGACCCAGGGTATAGCGATGGGGACCACGTGTGCCCCATCCTATGCCAACCTGTACCTGGGCTGGTGGGAAGCTGATACGGTCTTCTCAGAAGGTCTAGAAATGTATACAACATATATCATCATGTGGATTAGATACATCGATGATGTGCTGCTTATATGGCACAGAGATGCTTTATCCCTCCAGGAATGTGTTGATACTTTAAACAACAATCAGATAAACCTTAAACTTACCTTCAAATACAACCCTAATGAGATCAACTTCTTGGATCTACATATCATGAGAGGCCCTCATGATGAACTAGAAACAACGATCCACAGAATGGAGACTGCAACAAACAGTCTCCTTTTGGCCACCAGTCATTACCCTCAGAACCTTACCCGTGGCATACCAGTGGGGTAGTTCCTGCTATTACGCAGGAACTGCTCCACAAATGAGCTAGAAGCTAAGAAAATTAAAGAAAGGTTCCTCGAAAGAGGTTACTCAAACAAGGTGATTAGACGTGCCTATAAACGGCTAAATCAACTTCGAGACATCTGTTACTCCAGGACAAAAGTCGTCCTGAAGAAACTAAGTTTATTCGCTGTATAGGTACCTTTAACAACCAGTGGTGGGATATCCAATCAATCTTTAGGAAACATTGGCATATCCTGCTGGCAGATCCTGACTTGGAAAAAGTATTGAAACCATACCCCGCCATCACCAGTAGACGCCCAATGAATCTCAAGGACATACTTACTCATAGCCACTATGAACAGTATGTCCGACCATCATGGCTTCCAATAAGACTGTCCGGCTCCTTCAAATGTTCTCAATGTCATGCCTGCGAACACATAAAGACCACCAAAACTTTCAAAAATTGGAATAAGACCAAAACCTATACAATTAGAAATGTTATCAACTGCCAAACTACTAGCATGATCTATCAAATAGAGTGTGTATGCTCCAAAAAATACATCAGCGACATTCGAGGGGTCTACCGTTTCCTCCAATAGGAAACTCTGTAGGTGTACATAAGGACAAATAGAGTTTCACATGCCCACTAGCCAAATAGTCTTGACAAAGTACATAGTGTGAAACCATCGTCGACTGAGGCTTTATGAGAATGGCAGTATCACTCTGAATCCCTCACATTATATTTAGTAGTAGCTACTGTACATGTTGCGATATTGAGGACAGTGCATCTGAAAGCCACAGATATAGTTTATCTAGTCCCAGCAGTGCTTGTATTTACAGACTTAGGGCAGGAGCACACATGGCGCTTCGCGGCACCGCGTGCACGCGTCTCTGTCGGCTGGGCGATGTGTGAACATCCCCAGCAGACGGAATGATCTGCGAGCGGGCGGGGGCAGCGGGCGGCGGATAAATAAATAATGTAATAATATAATAATGTGAGAAAAAATAAATAAAATAAGAAACCCCATCCCCCGTCCCCCCCTGTCACCCGCCCCTCAGCAATTTCAGCAGCCAATCAAAGAAAACGTCTGGACATTGATTGGCTGCTGAAACTAACGTCGCGCTGCTGTAGCCTGGAATCACACTTTTGAAAGACTCTAGCAACAGCCAATGGTAGTTTCAACAATGAACACTACCATTGGCCGCCAGGGGCCGGTGATGAACGCGCGCGCGCACGAAAGCGTGCGCACGTCGTGTAGCGCTGTGTGTGCTCCAGCCCTTAGGCTTGTTATATAGTGGCCGTGTGAGTGGCACTTTTAATTAGCTGAGGTTAGTCAGCCCTTCTATACAGGGGCCACGCACGCGCACGGTAGTGAGCGTGCATCCGGCCAACAGCTAGAAAGACGGGGTGTATATATATGTGTGTGTGTGTGTGTGTGTGTGTGTATATATATGTATGCATGTGTATGTATGTATATGTGTGTGTATGTATGTGTGTGTCTGCACAATGTTAATAAATATTTAATTTTTACCAATGTGTTTTTTTTAAATAAATAATACATTTACACATACATACACACACACACACATACACACATATACATACACATACATACACACATACAGTCATACACTCGCGCACAGTATACACATATATGTCTCTTTCTGTCCGAGGCTGCTGATTTATCATCACACAGATTCAGGGTTATCATACATATATTATATAAGGCCTGTCCTGTCTCATTTGACTTCAAGAAGACAATGGGACCACATCCGCCAATGGATTGGATTACAAATACAGAAGAGAAGACTGAAGAAAGAAGAAAAGAAAAGTTAATTGAAGTTGAGGAGCATTGCATTGCGGATCAAGAGCTTCCTGCTGTATTCGGAATTCGAGGGCGAAGACATCAAAAGGTAAGAAAAACTGAATGTACAGAATTACATTTTTGTTTCAGGTACTTTGATTGTATTTTGTAATTTTGAATTTTTTGGGTTGTCCATTGACTGCCAATGTGTTTATCTATTATCTGTGCCCTTTAGGACTAAAGATAAATACAGTGACAAGCAATGCATTTTTTGGCAAATGCTTGTTTTTATTTATTTTGTATGTATTTTTGTTGATTGTTTGTTTATTGTGTTATTTTGTTGATATTTTGTAATTCTCGTTTTTTTTTGTTGGTGTTTGTTTGTTTGTTTGGTTGGTTTCTTGTGTTTTTTTTGTGTTTGCTTTTTTAATTCTGTTTTTTTGGTGTTTGCTTTGTTAATTGTTGTTTATTCTTGGTGTTTGTTATTTTATTGTTGTTTATTTTTTGTGTTTGGTTTGATTTTATTGTTATGTCTTTTTGGTGCTGTTTTTTTGTAGTTTTCCCATTGACTGCCATAGTGGCAAATCATGCCCATATTATACAGGCATGGTTTAACACAGTGCCAATCAATTGGTTTATTGGCATTGGTAATGTTTCTTTTTCATGTAATGTGTTTTATTTTGTGCATGTTTTTTTTTAGCTTGCCCATTTATTGCTATAGTGGAAAAGCATGCCCATATTATATGGGCATGCTTTAATACTGTGTCAATCAATGGGTAGCAGGGGTGGAGGGTGGGGTAGTTGCCCTGGGGAGGGTGGTTAAGCCTCCTGAATGGATAGCGGGGGAGGGGGAGTTAACCCCTTAATTACTATAGCAGTTACTAGCAGCCATTAGTTTGTATTTTTTATTGTTATGTTCCTGCCAATGGAGGACAGGAGGACGGCCTTCATTCTGGCAGGGGTAAGTGGAAGTTTTATTTACTTTATGCCTGCTGGTTTTATTTTTAATGGGAAAATGCACTATTTTCAATATCTGGATAATAGTAATTTTGCCCATTACTGTACTGTATGTGTTAAGGGAGGGGGGTTGTTATGGATACAGGGAGTGGCTTATGTATTGGTAGGTAGTAAGAAGTAGGTATTTTAATATATATTGGGGGTAGAGAGATTGGGTAACGGTGATACTTGGCCCAGGGTGGGTTTAGGCCTACTGGGTGGGTAGCTTGGGGGGGAGGTTAACCCCATTCATTACCATAGCGGTTATTACCGCTATGGTAATGACGGGGTTAACTCCTCCCACAACCTTCCCAGTAGGCTTAGCCACCCACTTTGGACCAAGTATCCCCTTCACTATCCCTCTTCCCCCAATAAACCAGCACTGGTGCCTTAACCCCTGTATTGCCTTGGCAGCTAGCCACTAAGGTAATGAAGCTGCTTTAATGTGGTTTTGACTAATAGTGTACAGGAGCAAGGGGTCTCCTGAGTTGAATCGCATTGATTTCAGCCTCGGGGACCCCCTACTTCCCTAGATATAGGCCCCGGTATGGGATGCCAGTATCCCCGCAATGTTTCAATTCTTTAAACGCACAGGGGATACTGGCACTCCATACTGGGGCCTGTATCTCAGAAAGTAGGGGGTCTCCGAGGCTGAAATGAATGCGGTTCAGCTCAGAAGAACCCCTGCCCCCACACACTAGTTTTAAAATTAATATTTGATCACAAATTACCTTGATGATTGCAATCTTCCTTCATTGACAGAGGAAGAGAACTCCTTACTCAATGCCAAAATCTCGAAGGCAGAATTGTCTGTAGTGGTGAAAACACTAAAAACCTCTAAAGCCCCGGGTCCAGACGGCTTCTCCAATGTCTATTATAAGAAATTCTTACCAATATTGTCCACTCACCTACTGAATTTGTTTAATTCATTCATGGAGGGAAACCCGATCCCATCGTCATTGTCACTAGCAAACATTGCTATTATACATAAGGAAGGGAAAGACCCAACTCAATGTGGTAGCTATAGGCCAATTTCCCTCCAGAATAATGATCTTAAATTGTACAGCAAGATCCTAGCAAATAGACTAAACCCAATTTTGCCCAGATTAGTAAACCTAGACCAAGTGGGGTTTGTCTCGGAGCGTCAAGCCTCGGACAATACTCGTAAGATAATTAACATAATTGATCATGTGCACCTCACAGCCACCAAGGCAATGCTACTAAAACAAGCAGCCATGTGGAACGCAGACCTATACAGCATTGCTGGCTCGAAATAGTATCGCAATATGCTAAAATGCCTTCTCTGCCAGCATGCCTTTGGAGCTTGGATAGAGGAGATATGCACCTGCAAAAATTTAAGCTGGGAGCGATGAAACACACATGGGAGGCCTGGTTGAAAGCTAAGACTAGATTCGGACTTGCTTCCACCAGCTCGCAACTCACGCCAATCTTTAATAATCCTAAATTTCCTCCCGGATGTGCGTCTAAATTATATGATCAATTTAAATAGAAGGGGATCAAGACCATCGGAGACATTCTGAGCCTAGGGAAACTCTTGAGCTACCAAAACATACATGCTAAATATTATATACCACAACTGGAAACATTCAAATACCTCCAAATTAGACATTTCACCCAAACAATATCCCCAAATCCAGAATTCCCCCCTCTCAATAAGTTCAAGAGACTATGCAAAGATAGCTCTCACCTAAAAGGTCTAATATCAAAAATCAACACGGAATTGGAGACAGCAGCGGACCCTCCAACTCATGACTATATGCTGAAATGGGCCCGGACCTGAATATAAAAATCAACAGAGAGGATTGGGACGATATTTGGGAAGCAGCCTCAGGAACTTCCATTTGCACCACAACCAAAGAAAATATTTCTAAAATACTATTTTACTGGTATCTCACTCCAGTGAGTCTAAAGCAAATCTATCCTCTGGCATCTGATCTCTGTTGGAGAGGCTGTGGACAAAAGGGAGACATGTCCCACATCTGGTGGTCATGTCCAGAAATTAAGAAATATTGGGACATGGTTCAAATTGTATTAAAAGAGGTTACCAACCTCGATTTACCTATTGATCCACTGACCTTCCTACTGGCTAGGCCAATGAAAGAAATTGACCGCCCAGTAAGGAAATTAATCTCCTTTATTCTCACAGCGGCGAGGTGTGAGGTAGCGGCCTCCTGGAAGAAAAAAGCCCCCACCTCCAAAGGAATGCTGAAAAAAAGAATAAACGAGGTGATGCTTATGGAAAAACTAACTGCGCTCCTTAAGCAAAACACAACAGCTTTCTATAGAATCTGGGAACCATGGATAACTTTATAGAATGAGTGTAATTCGCCAAGGTATAGCCCAGAAGATAGAATTCCGGGAAAAGGAAGCCTGTGACAATCAGTGCTTAGTAAGAGTCCGCCCAAGGTGGACACTTAGTGACCAGGGTAAACAGCCCCCCCCACCCCCTTCCCCTCTTTCTCCCCCCTCTTCCTATTTCCCTGGCCTCTCCTTTTTCAGAATGCCACCACTTTTTGGCAACAGGTTTTGCCACTCTTCTCCTCCAAAAAATACAAAAATGTTTCTGTATTAGGCTGTGTATATATTTACCTCTGTATGTATATTTTATATCTGCCTAATAAAAATATTTGAAAAATAAATAAATTAATATTTGAACTACACTATCACCTGTAAGAGCCGTGCATGGAGACGCAGTGTCTCCATGCAGCTCTTCCAGGCTGCAGTTTAAACAATAAGTTGCCAATCGACAGGAGATGAACACATAGCAGGGAACCAACAAAAAAAAAATTACATAAATAATATTTTTAATTTGAGTAAAAGAACTTTTAATGAGAGCGAATGTAAGTTAATATCAAAGGCCTAAACTTTGCACCAGCTAAAGGGCCAGATGGTTTTAATCTTTACATTGACGCTAACAAATTCGTAAGACAGCTGACAGTGAAAAGATTCTTTTAAACAAAAATGCCCAAAGCAGGGACATTTTAAACAGTAATAAGTGATATAGAGAAGCGCAAAACTAAAACAAAATGAGCTTCTCTTTGCAGCTTTAAATAAACGATATCCAGAATATCGTATACAAGTGTTAGTGGAAAAATATAAAGTGCAATAGAGTGCTAACACACTAAAAACGTAAACTAAGATTAACCCAGTGAAAGTGGTGTGATAGTGATTAAGTGAACAAATCACTCACATAGGTCTGCAGAGAAATGGTCTGATCACACGTGACTCTCTCTTAAAAATAAAGAGGAGTACATAGCATAATACAGTTTTAATGCACAACAATTGGATTCAAGGGGAAAGGACACACTCACATTCTCCTGAAAAGTAAATCACAATGAGTGCTTTAAGGGCACACCTCGCCACTCTGGGACTGCCTCTGGAACTGAAAGAGTCTTGGTGTAGGTCCCCGTTTGCCGCCAGGATACTGTGATCCACGTTGTTCAATGGCAGCCGTCGGCACTTCCGCGTCTGCGCGCGCTGCAGGGTACGGTGGCTCACGAGGGACTGGACTCTTCCTCACCAGCTACGGAGTCTTCAGAGGGCCAAAAACCCTACGTATTTTGCCTACTTTCCAGTTCGGCTTCCTCAGGGGTTGTGGATAATTCGAATCTGCCCTTAGCTGATATTTATATATACACACTAATCAAAAACTGTCCAATCAGAGAGTGGGCTAGGGGTGTTAACCTACTAACTTATAATTGGATCTCAAGTGGTTTTTACAAGTGGTTTTTACAATGAATGGTATGAAAATGCATATGCTCACAGGGGAAATTGATTAACTCATTAATAAACAATTTTTATTATAAAACAATTTTAAACAAATAATATTAAAATCCTAATTCTTATAACATTAATTAATATAATATTACAATAACATATTATCCTATAAAGGATTAACTAACTGAACCATGATAATAGATCACTAAAAGACAAAAAGAGACAAATGTTAAAAACACATAGGGGTTAAATTGCCAGAATATAAAAAGAAACCAATGGGTAAAAATGTTGCATGTAGGGAGGCACATATTATCTAATACTCCCATATCTATATAGATTAATATAATTAAAAATATAAATAATTAAAAATCAGAATATATGTTCGAATTTAATTAAAATGTAATTAAAAAAGAATTATAAATTGAATCACAAGAACTTTAGGTTTATTCCAAAAATGAACTAAGTTCAAAATCAACATTTAAACCCAGTGGCTTTAAAGTTTTAAGTCCAAATATCCATAGGGTCTCTCTCCTTGATAGATCTTTTTCTCTATTACCCCCTCTCCAATCTTTGGAGACAGAGTCTATACCCTTGAAGAGTAGACCCCCTTGTTTAGACTGGTGACATAACTTAAAGTGTAAAGAGACATTATGTGTTTCAACACCTATTCTGACATTACGTAGATGTTCTAACATCCTAATTTTTAACGGTCTAGTAGTACGGCCTACATACTGTAGGCCGCAAGGACACCAATAGATAAATGATAAAATTAGAGTAACAGTTTATCAGTTGTCTAATTGGAAATGTCTCCTTAGTCACATGGGAACAGAAATCCTTTGCCCTATTCATCCCATTTGAACAGGCTTTACAATGTAAACATGTAAAAAAAACCTTTCGGATTGGAATTTAGCCACATTTCTTTTGCCCAGTGATATTACCATGACCCTGATTGTTTTTTTTTTTTTCAACTTTGTTTTTATTGGTTTTTAGTGCATACAATCAATGGGATACATTACGTTGATAATTATTCCACGTATACACTTCACTTGCAAGGACATACTACATATGACGGACGTACGTGGGGGAAACCTACAGGACAAGACCTTAACAGACAGACAACAATTACGGGGAAGTATGGGGGGGGGGGGGTAGGGAGGGAAAGGCGTAGACGAGTCTCTTACTACTTGATGAACCGACGTCCTGCGCCGGCACTGTTAGCACCCTACTCTTGATCTCACCGAGAGCCCTGCGCCAGATCCGCTTCCGTTGTTCTACTTCGTTTCCGTTGGGGTATTACTACTGCCCTGGGGGAACCCTGCCGTCCGAACGTCCCGTGTAGCCCCCCGTCCATCATCCAAGGAGAACCCACTTCCATCTATCAAAGCCATATTGTGGCCTCATTCATCCCCTGAATATCGGTCTGTGCCAACCACAATGACCAGACTTTTTCGAATTTATCGGCCGAATCGTTAACTAAGCTCGTTAACTTTTCCATTCGGCATATGAACCAAATTCTGTTCCTGATTTTGTCTATAGAAGGAATCGCATTCTGATTCCACAGTGCTGCGGTCTCGCACCGCATAGCGGTGGCAAAGTGTGCTATCAACTTGTTACCCGATCGAGATACCTCATTCGTAGGTTTACCTAACAAAAACAGCCACGGGTCCAGCTGAATTTTGAGCCCCAAAAAGATCCTCTGCAGCCAATCTCGGATCTGGGTCCATATCGGCACTATTTTCGGGCAAGACCACAGCATGTGTACCAGATCCCCTTGTTCCCCGCACTGCCTAGGGCAGAGCGGGGAAGACCCCCGGTTGAATTTAGCTAATCTGACTGGGGTGAGATACCACCGTAGTAATACTTTATACGAGTTCTCCTTCAATGTTGTGCAGATGGAGCTAGTGGCCGCGGCCTTAAATACCGCGGCCCAGTCCTCGTATTGGCCCTGAAGATCCTCTTCCCATTGCGTCATGAAACGGGGTTTACCTGTCCTGTCTGAGTTCGTATTCACCACCTCTCTGTACAAGGCAGAGATCAGTCCCCGCGTGCCTGTCCCTCGCACACAGAGCTTCTCAAAATTCGTCAGCGGTGGCCTCCCCGTGTGTGCTTTATAATATGCCCTGACCTGGAGGTATTTCATAAAATCTGTGTTGGGAATGCCTGTTTCCGACTGTAATGATTCGAAGGATTTGATCTTACCTTTAACCTCCAGGTCCTTCAACCGTCTAACCCCCGATTTACGCCAGAGCGGGAAGCTCTTATCTGTCAGACCAGGAGCAAAGTCCGGGTTGCCATATAAAGGTGCCATCAGAGTATGTTTGGAGGTCAATGAGCTGTTATCTTTGGAAGCCTCCCAGACCGAGAGTGAGTTGAGTACAGAGGTCAATGGAATGAGAACATCCCTCACCCGTTTCCTCGGGTACCAGATCAGGTCCATGAGCTCCAGCGGGGCGCACACCTCCCTCTCCAGTGCCACCCACCGCCGCAGCTCAGGGTCCCCGTGCCATTGCGTGATTTGGCACAATTGTGCCGCTTTGTAGTAGGATATAACACTCGGCACCGCTAGGCCACCAGCTTCCTTGGCTTTCTGCATCGTCTTTACTCTAATCCGTGGTTTTCTACCATTCCAAATGAATTGGGATATTGATTTTTGGAGCCCTGCAATATCCGCTCTTACCACGGGAATTGGGAGAGTTTGGAACAGGTATAGAATCCGGGGAAGGACGTTCATCTTGACGCTATAGATCCTTCCTAACCAGGAAATACCATATGCCCTCCAATCCTGCAGCTCTCTTTTTAGAGTCCTCAGCAGTTTGGGATAGTTAGCCGAATATAAGGAGCTTGTCTGTTTTGTGATCTGCACTCCTAGGTACTTCATGGCGGATGGGCACCATCTGAACCCAAAATTGAGTTCTATCAGCTTCTCCATCTCTCTTGGCATGTTGAGGCTTAGGGCCTCCGATTTGGATTGATTTATTTTAAAGCCTGAGATCTGGGCAAATCGCTCTAGAAGCTCGAACAGATTGGGTAGCGAGACGAGCGGCTTAGTAAGGGTTAGAATGATGTCATCTGCGTACAAAGCCACTTTGTGCTCCTGTGAGTGGATTTGTACCCCGGAGATATCAGCGTTGTTCCGAATTTGTGCTGCGAGCGGCTCGATGCATAGGGCGAAGAGCAGGGGCGAAAGCGGACACCCCTGCCTCGTACCGCTTTTAATTGGAAAAGGATCTGATGGGTATCCTTGGTGGACCACCCTAGCTGTTGGTGCCGTGTATAAAGCCTTAACTGCCTGTTGGAATATACTCCCAAACCCAAATGCTCCAAGCGTGGACTCCAGGTATGGCCAATCAATCCTGTCAAAGGCCTTTTCCGCGTCTAGGCTTAGGGCCACACTTCGGATCTCCTTGGCTCCTATAAAATCTATAATATCAACAATCCTTCTAGTGTTGTCGGCCGCTTGTCTATTTCTAATAAAGCCAACTTGATCCGGGTGGATAAGCCTCGGCAGGATTATATTTAATCTATTGGCCAGTAATTTAGAGTAGATTTTAACATCTGTATTTATTAATGAGATTGGCCTGTAACTCTGGCAGCTAGTGGGATCTTTGTCCTCTTTATGAATTACTGAAATTGACGCCTGGAGCATCTGTCCCGGGAAGGGCTCCCCTGCTAGCACTCCATTGAATAACTGGAGCATATGAGGAGCCAGAACTCCAATAAATTTTTTATAGTACAGATTGGAGAACCCATCCGGGCCCGGGGCTTTTGATGCTTTTAGGTTTTTTACTACCGCCTCTAATTCCTCCCTCGTAAAGTCGCTCTGTAGTGCCTCTCGCTCTAATCCGGTCAATTGTGGCAAGGCCGCGTCTGCCAGGAATTTCCGTAGTTTACTACTTGTCCTCGCATTGTGAACCACCTTCTCCCCATTGTATAGCTGTGCGTAAAATTTCGCGAACTCCCCCACTATCACTTTAGGGTTTGAGGAACACTGGCCCCCACTTGTATTGATAGACTGAATATTATAATTTGGTTTCCGGTTTCGGAGTCTGGTAGCCAGCATAGTGTCCGGTTTGTTTGCCTTCTCATAAAATTTCCTGGACCTCTCTCCCCCTTGGTCCCCTTCCGTGGCTCTTGCGACCAGCCACGGACAGCCGGGTCTTTGCCAGGAAGGTGGGACTTGTCCCATCTCCTGAAGCGGATGCACATACCCCCCCGCCGGCAGTTATGCGGAACTAAAACCTAACTTCCAAACTCTAAACTGTTGTCGAGGTAGTTTTTTTTTTTTTTTTTTATATTAAATATAATATTTTTATTATTTATTTATTTTCCCCTGCCCAGTTCTGGTGCAGGCCATGGTAAACCTCTATATTCTACTCTATTACCCTCTACTTTCTCTATACTAATTCCCAAAATTCTAAAACAATTTACCCCTTCAATTCTGGCAGCCTTTTGTGCCGACTCTTGCACCCCTCCTGCTCCTTCCCTCACGGCTCTAGCAGGGGTAACTTTTTCCCTTGCCGCCTGTTAGCGCTGGGATTTAATCCATTTGCTTTGGCCCCTCCGTAGCTCCCTCCAGCCAAACTCCCTCCTCTAACTTTCCCTCCTCCTCTCTCGGGGCACCCCTTCCCGACCTTGCGACCATCGCTCTCCTGCCCCCCTCCCTCGCTTATGTCCGCCTTGTCCTTGTGTCGGCTTCTCCCCGGCGGCGGAACTCGCGTGCCTCCGCCGAGGAGCTCCTCTGCATATCCTGGTCGGCGCCGTCCTCGTGACGTCACCGCGACTTCCCAGCCTTCCCTTCCAGGGCTCTCGCGAGATCCCCCTCTCTGACGTCACCGGTCTGGGCGGGTCCTCCTCATTCGGAGGCAGGCTGCTGAGGAGAGAGGGCTGGTCCGGGGACCACCCCCCGGGCGGGTCCCACCACCGGAGCAGTCCGTCCCGCCAAGAGTTGCGCCGCCATGGTCGATTTCGCGCCTCTTCTCCATCTTCCCGCTCCATGAGGTAAGGGAACGCCATCTTGGATCCTCCCGATCTGAATGAGCCCGCTGATCTTGGCGGCCGCTGTTTGGGGCCTACTGGAGTTGATCTCCTCTCTCCTGCATAGGTCTTCTCTGTGGTAGCATCTTGGCTGTCATGAAGGAAGTAAACTGGTTGGTAACAACGCAACAAGCGAAACGAAACTGTTCTGTGTTTATGTGTAACCCCTTCTGTGATTTATGGGCTTTTCCCGCTCCCATCTTTTTTACTTAGACTCCTCTCCTTTGGGGGAGAGGAACCCTGTCGTCTTGACAGGGATTCCGCACTAGGAGCTTGTTGGGCCCCATCCGGGGTGTTGGCTATATTTCCCTGCACCCCAAGCCTTTTCAGGAAGGCTACCCCCTCCGAAGGTTGCTTGAGGACGTGGGGTCTTCCGTTCTTTGTGGCCACCAAGGCAAAGGGGAAAGCCCAGCGGTACCTTATTTCATTGTCTCTGAGAGCCCTGGTGACATGGCCCACAGCTCTCCGTCGGGCCAGAGTAAGGGGTGACAAGTCCTGGAATACTGTGAGGGTTATCCCCTCAAAGGTGATATGGGGGGTTGCTCGGGCTATCCTTCCCACCTCCTCCTTTATGGAGAAATAGTGGAGGCGGAGGATCACGTCCCTAGGGGATTTGAGCCAGTTGCTCAGATCGCAGGCTCTCTAGGCACCTGTCCATCCGAAATTCGCTTCTGGCTTATTCCGGCAGGAATGGAGGCATCCAATCCAGCGTGTCAGTGCCTCCGGGTCCAAGATCTCCTCCGGATCCCCCTGACTCGCAATTGTTCCTCTCCTGTCTCTTTTTCCTCCCCGTCCTCCTGTGCGGCCTCCAACTCCATCACCCGTTGTTCGAGGGCCTGTTATAGGGAGTTTGTTGTCTGCTGAGTGGTCCTCGCTGGGCTTCCATACCTCCTCTAGGGCATTTGTTCTGGACCCAATCTGCATGTAGATCATCCGGAGCCCCTCCACCTCCCCCCCCTGAAAAAAGATTTCAGATTCCACCAGAGCTTAGAAATTTCCTTTTTAATTGGTTTCTGGGATTGTTCCGTTGCTGCTCTCTCCCCTCGGTACCTGGGCGTAATCGAATCCGACACCGAACCCCTGCGACAGCTCCGCGCTCCCGCCTGCTTGTCCTGTAAAGTAGGCCCTGACATCCCACTTGCGTCGGGCTTTCTGCCTCGTTGCCGCCAGCATCTGGTTCTGGAGCCGATCTGCCCGCCCGGGGTTGTGTTAATACGCCGATACTAGCTCGTTTACTTTGTTCTGATGTTGTCTTAGTCTTGTATATTGTCTTATTATGTATTGCCGCGGTTTGGTGGAGCTTAATGACTAAGCGTCCATCACCCATCCGCCAGCAGCATGCCTCCATCTCATCGACCCTGATTGGTTTTAAGGACACTGGGGGCTAACTTTTGTTTTAAATTTGAAGCTCTCGAAAAAATTAATTGTGGTTTTGAGGGTAGAAAAATTCCCCTAATAAAGGATCCCGCTTTAAAATATTCTAATGTTTGTTGAGAATATTTTTTATTTTCCCAGAATTTGTACCATATTTTGTTATAAACGGCACCCAATTGTCTTTGAATTTTTCATGTTTTTTCAATTTTAATTCTTTATTTGTGGTAAGTATCTCCTCTCTTTTTAAGTCACTGACTCTTTTCATAGCGCAATTCAAATGTTCAGAGTCATAACTCCTTTCTAAAAATCTGTTGATTAATAGAGAGGATTGCTCCACATAGATTTGATGAGAGGTACAATTCCTCTTAACGCGTCTTAGCTGTCCATAGAGAATGTTATTTAACCAATCCCTATGGTGACAGCTAGTCCACATACGTGTTGCAATCTATGGATTTAAAATAGGTTTTGCATTTAACTTTCCCATTTTCAACATATAAATGCAGATCTAAAAAATGAATGTTGTCGCTACTCACAGTGTGGGTAAACTTGAGATTCCAATCATTACGATTCAAATTATCAAAGAATCCCAGGGCATCCAATTGTGTAAACACAAAAAACAAAACTGTGCGCTACTACCTAACTACCTATAAAGTTTAAATGTATAAATATATACAGTGCAATGACTCATAACCATCAATTTAGTGATAAAAAATGTATAAAAAATTAAACCACACTCCCACAGTAGGTAGTTTAAACATTAAATAATAAGGCCACCATAACCGTGTTGGGGATAATGCGTCTGCAGCTGTAAACGCAGGGGTGGCTCAGCACCCCACACACACTAAGAAGAGGGAAACAAAAGAAAACAGCGCACAACGCCAAATAGTGAATGCAAATTCAACAATAATATTATATTTTAAAAGGGGGTATATATCTGCGTACATAAAAAAGGTTGGTAAAGGCATGTAGTGTGTATCACACTGTTTACCACTTCGGCTGTTAGCTGTAAGATTCAGGTGCTTGCTTCCCTCTGCTGCTGCAGCTCAGTTGATTCTGGGGCAGGACGTCAGTCTTTTCACTCCCAAGGGGATTTTCCCTTCATGCAGCCGGTTCAGCAGCTGGTACTTGGGGCTCGGTGAAATCGCTCCTTCTTCCTAGCCGATATGAAGCTGCTCCTGTACCTTGGCAGGTGTATCCTCTGCAAGAGGTTAAAACGCAGCGTGCTCTCTGTCTTCACAGGCAGTGGTGGATTCAATAGGGAAGTTTGAACATGTCTTACAGAGTCCTCTCACAAGTGTCCAAAACAGCACACAGATGAAATAAAAACAGGACAGCCAACAACAATAGACAAAGGCGAATGTAAGCGATATAGCAATAGAATGTTACAATCCAACTAGTTTTCGTAGAATTAACTACTCCCTGAAGAAGTAGTTAATTCTACGAAACTATTTGGTGTAACATTCTATGTCCTTATATCTGCTTACTTGGCCTTTGTCTATGTGTTGGCCTGTCCTTTTTTATTTCATCCTGTGTGCTGTTTTGGACACTTGTGAGAGACTCTGTAAGACTGTTCAAACTTCCCTATTGAATCCACCACTGCTGTGAAGACGCGCACAACTGCGTTTTAACCTCTCTGCAAGATGGAACACCTGCCAAGTACAGGAGCAGCGTTCAATATCGCTAGAAGCAGGAGCGATTTCACCGAGCCCCCAGTACCGCGCTGAACCTGGCTGCATGAAGGGAATCCCCTTGGGAGTGAGAAAGACTGACGTCCTGCCCCAGAATCACTGAGCTGCAGCAGCAGAGGGAAGCAAGCACCTGAATCTACAGCTAACAGCCGATGGTAAACAGTGTGATACACACTACATGCTTTTTACCACCTTTTTTATGTACGCCTATATTTCACCCCTTTTTAAATCTATAATATATTGTTGAATTTGCTTCACTATTTGGCGTTGTGCGCTGTTTTCTTTTGTTTCCATCCAATTGTGTGCCACGCCAGACAAAGATCACATCGTTTATATAACGATGCCACCGGACCAGACCCGCCCCCAGCTCGCCACTCCCCCAGACATGGTCCTCTTCCCAGGCCCCCATGAATAGTTTGGCATAGCTAGGGACGAATCTGGTCCCCATAGCAGTACCAAACAACTGCAAGTAGAAACAATCATTAAATCAGAAATAGTTGTTGTTTAGAAAAAAAATTATTCCTGAAATTAAAAATTCCAATTGTTCTTTATGGAGAGAAATATCTATCGTAAACACCCTTCTAATTGCCTCCAAGCCTTTTCTATGCTCTATGTTTGTATAAAGTGACGTTATGTCACATGTTATGAACAAATAGTCTTCCTCCCAATCTAATTGATCAAAAATATTTATGACCTGAGTACTATCTCTTAGATAGGAAGGTAATTGAACCACATATTTTTGGAGGAAATGATCAATGTACTCCGACAGGTTTTGAGTAATAGAATTTATTCCAGATATTATTGGTCTGCCGGGAGGCCGCTCTAAATGTTTATGTATTTTGAGGATAAAATAGAAAATAGGGAGTCTGGTGTGTTTGTTATTCAAATACTGATACTCTTTATCATCTATCGCCCCTAAAGTCCTACCCTCTACTAACAGCTGTTCTAATGTTTTTTGAAAGACAATCGTTGGATCGCTTCCTAGAATTTTGTATGTAGAAGTATCACCCAATATATGTTAAAAATTAGGATGTTAGAACATCTACGTAATATCAGAATAGGTCTTGAAACACATAATGTCTCTTTGCACTTTAAGTTATGTCACCAGTCACCAGCCACTATTAATGAGTTTATCTATTTCCCCTGTGAGCACATGCATTTTCATGCCAGTCATTGTAAAAAACACTTGAGATCCAATTAGAAGTTAGTAGGTTAACACCCCTAGTGAAATTCAAATCTGGCATGCGCTCTGGCATACAGCTGTAAAAACTGACACCCTAAAGTGTCTGTAAACTGGCAAAGTGGAACAGTGCTGGGAGGGCACAGGGGGACAACAATGGGGGTCGGGGCTCAGGGGCACAACGCTTACCCCTGTCAGCTCATCCATCCTGGATCCCAGCCCTCCTTGGCTCGTGTTCCGTTGCGTGTGTCCGGATAAGGTAAGCAGGTGAATGAAAGTGAAAACCGTTGCCACAGCAGTCAGTCAATCAAATTCAATGCGATTCCGATGATGCAAAAAGGCTTTAATGGTATAAGGCACACACAAGACAGCAGGCTGCATCACCACCTCCTCCTCTACGCGTTTCACGCTAGAACAGTGCTTCATCTGGGAGTAAGGGGAGGGGACTTCAAACCCAACATTTCAATAAAAAAGCCTGCGAACCAGGGCTAATTGGCCTGCATCAGCTGTGTATAGTGGCGTGAAACGCATAAGAACCTTTTCTGTCTGCACCATGTTGTCCTAATAAAGAAGTTTTTTATCCTACTGGCTGTTATCCTGAAGTATCCCTTAGCACGGCTGTGCTCCGCTTCACCTTACCTTTTCGGAGGTCATCATTCCATTTGATTCCAGGGGATGCACGCCCATAGAGGAACACCAGGATTACACATGTGAGTTACCTTTTGCATTGGTTACTGGGATGCATACACATGGTGGATGTTAGCGCTTGAGATGCAGTCCCATTTGGAAGTGAATTAGTGGAGTCATTACATCTTCATCTACAGCACTTACCAGGACATTACATATATGTGTCTTATCACTTAGCGCTTACCTGTGTACCCCAGCACTCACTTTATCTGCACTTTCCTGTTTGATGAAGTTCTTCAATCAAGATTACATACATTATTTGTCGCTTATAGACATGTTACCATAGTCGTTAGAGCACTACTCACCAGAACTTTGTTCTATTACCTTTTCTTCAAACTCATGTCATGGGTATGAGATACTATCTCAGGGATACCACATGGCTTTTAAATATATTAACAGAGGTCGAGTGGGATAACCGATACACACTAGGGACTTGTGATGTTACATCCCTCTACTCTTGCATCAATCATAAAGATGGCCATGAAGCGATCAGCAGAACTTTGAGCATAGACCCAGCAATTGTAGAAGATCAAAGACTTTTCCTACTGGATAATATCTTGTTCGTTTTACAGCATAATGTTTTTAATTTTGATGGCAAACTACTATCTTCAAAAATGTGGGACGGCTATGGGTCCCAAGTTTGCGCCAAGTTACGCTTACTTATTTATGGATGTTTGGGAACAGGACCATATCTGGTCCACCCTGTTTGGGAACAGGACCATATCTGGTCCATATCTGGACCATATCTGGTCCATATCTGGTGCAGACTTGGTCCTCTGGCGCAGATACATAGACAATGTATTTTTTATATGGCAGGGGAGTGAGGAGAGCCTTAAACGTTTTCTTTGATTATTTGAACAATAATAAAATCAATTTAACTTTCACATCACAAACTAGTAAAACGACAATAGACTTTCTAGATCATACAATATACATTGACAATAATCAGATTTAAACGAAAAACATATTTTAAACAAGTAGACTGCAACAATTACTTTCTCAAAAACAGTTGCCACCACCCGAGATGGCTTGATAATATCCCATCCGGACAATTCCGGAGTAACTGTACCGATCTACCCATTTTTAAAGAACAAGCAGAAATTTTGAAGGAGAGGTTTTTAGATGGGAACTACGATAAGGAGTCCGTCGAATTAGCAATTAACAACATTAGTGCTCTTGAACAACTAAAACTAAAGTACCTAGTGGTAAATATGATATTCCTTTCATTAAACATTTAATCAAAACTCCAACAAAATCCAGGCTATAGTAAGAAAGCACTGGCATCTCTTGAAGAAAGTCTCATCAAAGAGGGTCTATCTGCCAGAACATCCTAGGGTTATCTTTAGGAAGGCAACAAATGTAAAAAAAAATTGCCTGGCACCCAGTGTCTTCAAAAGGACTGGGGAAAGCAAGAGCAACACATGGTTACCCAAACCCATCATTTTTTTAAAGTGTATATCTTGCAAAGCATGTCAACATGGCTCGAATGATAAAAGTAATTTCAAATAAACAGCCACGGGGGAAATTTTTTACTACCAATCAATTTCTGAACTGCCGCTCATCCTTTGTTGTGTCTATGTTGCAGTGTCCATGTGGACTCCAGTATATGGGACGTACCAGTAGTTCACTGAGGGTCCACCCATTGGAGCACATGGACAACATTAGAAAGGCACTCATGACCCATAATGTGTCTAGACATGTTTTTCTTAAACATAACAGTAGCCCCAATGGTCTCATTTACAGGGCCATTGAGTCTGTCCCCCAAGATTGGTGAGGTGGAGACGCACTGACAAAGCTAGCACAGAAGGAGACGTACTGGATCTTTAAATTAAAGACTCTAGTACCATTAGCCCTTAACGTCGATATTGATATTGGGGCTTTTATTTGAGGAATCTGACCATGATACTGTTTTAATATATGTGTGTGTGTGTGTGTGTGTGTGTGTGTGTGTGTGTGTGTGTGTGTGTGTGTGTGTGTGTATAAATGTCGAATCTAGAAAAAAAAGCCAGATGTGAATGACTAGTTTCCTGCACCCCTTAACTAGTGCCTGGATGCCCCCGCTTTACAATATTTAAAGCAGCAATCCTGCCTGGGATCTTACCTGATCCGCAGACCCTCAATGTCCAGGTACCTCATTCCCGCAATGTTATACTGGGTTGGGTGACTGGGCGACGGGGCGACGGGTGGGATGACTGACTTTTGACTGACTGGGTGGGGGGGGGGTATGACTGACTTTATGACTGACTGGGTGGGGGTGACTGACTTACAGGGTGGGTGGGTGACTTGGGTAGGTGACTTGGGTAGGTGAGTGACTGGGTGGGTGGGTAGGTGAGTGACTGGGTGGGTAGGTGAGTGACTGGGTGGGTGACTGACTTGACTGGGTGGGTGACTGACCTTGACTGACTGGTTGGGTGGGTGGGTGACTGACTGGGTGGGTGACCAACTGACTGACTGGGTGGGTGACTGGGTGGGTGGGTGACTGACTGGGTGGGTGAATACATCATGGTTAATGGTCAACTTCATCTGCCTACGGGTGTGTTGTGTCTTCCTGCTAATCTAACAATTTGAGATCATGTCACAAATGTAAGGTGTAACTAGGTTCATGAGCATCATCATAGCAAACAGGTTTTTCAGCAAGGCTTATACTACTGATACAGAGTACCTGTCCATGTTCAGTCTCACAGAAAAAGGCTTTTGCATCTACTGGTAAAACAATAACCCTAAAACAGCAAGAATGGAAGCGAACACTGCATCACCAGTTTATGGAGATGTTTCTGCATTACCATCTGGGTTAAAAGTTGTTTCAAGTTTTCCAGATGCGCTCATGATAGCTGAGATTGTAAGTATTATTATTATTGATGTTTCAGAACAGCAGTATTTAAAGTGGTGCAAAATGTAGTCTGAGAAATGTTGGATGAAGAATGCTTGAGTTTAATATTAACAGTGCAAAGTAACTGAAGTTGAAACATAGAAGTTGACTGCAGATAAGTACCACTTGTCTCACGTAGTTTTTTTTATTTTGGTTACTTACTATAAACTTTAAAAGTTCAATTAGCTGTATTTGTTCTAGCGACATTTATTTTAAGCTGCGGTATCTTTTGATGGAACAACTGGATATTTCCGCATAGAACAAATTATAATATGCTAAGCTTTCAAAACGTCTATATTCATATAGGGAAAAGTTTTGGGAGCGCTGTATACTATAACTGTATCTATGAATAAGCCTCTTGTCAGTCTATGAAAGGGTATCACAAACTACAACAAATCCTTATATTTCCTACATGCAAGCCTCTGGGTTTGCTCTATACCCACAAGCCAGTACTTATCCCCTGTACCTACTTGATTTTTGTTTTTGTGCGCTAACTACCTTTATGCAGTCTGTCTTGTTCTTGTTTGTGTTACTCTTTGGACTTTAAACAACAATACCATTATAGAAGAGGCCAATACAAAATGGTGCTTTCATGTTTCTAAATTACCTGGACTGGACGTTAGTCGGGCAGTGCCCTTTTGTTCCTAGTCCAAGCATTTTTAAATCCTGTTGCAGCATTTGCACCAACTCCTGCTGAAAGGGCGGTTTCATGTAGTGCTTAATATAGGAGAATAACATGAAGATTCTCAGGGACTCCTTTTTAAAATGTAATAAATATTCAAGTTGTCTGTGCTCACATCTCAAGATGGACCTTTTGGGTCGGTCGAATAAAAAAAAACAGAAGTAAGGTTATGAAGAGGAGGGCACAAATGGGGTTAAGCATATACATTTATTTTGCCAAAAAATAGTTTAGGAGAATGCCATAGCAATGAGTTGTCTACAATTCCAGATTAATATTTACTTGATATTAGCTATTATTTAATTATCAGAATGTAAAAAATGCTATGTTATTCTAGTGCATAAACATTAAACTTGCATTAAACTTACTATTTTTTCATTAACTTAGAGACAAAAATGCAACATTATTACAACAAATACCACACTATCCTATCTATCTATCTATCTATCTATCTATCTATCTATCTATCTATCTATCTATCTATCTATCACTAAGAAGTAATAGCACACGTACTTAACAGAGGAATGCATGATACAGTAATTCGACATAAGTTGCAATGACTAGGGCTAAGTTTTATGTAATTTATGTCACTATTCTCCAGAAAAGAAAACTTGAAAAAATGTTGATGAGGAAATGTGTAATTATAATGAAAAAGGGGAAATAAAAGCCCCCTGTACAAAAAAAAGAAACACTTTACCATGAATTTTACTGATTTAACAAATTGTTGCAGCTCCAAAGTTTATATAAATTTGGTATTGGCGCTTGAGTTCTGTCATAGGAATTTTCTATATAAGTATCATTTTACAGTCCTGGAGTGGAATTACCTACAGTACAGTATATTGAGAAATGTCTATAACATTTTTTTTCTCTGCAGTGGTTTCATGATTCTGGTTGTTTGTCCGCCCTTTCTTCACTTGAGTTACACATTGGCTCTTAAACAAAGCTCAAAATATAATGATGGTTATAGGTAATACAGAATTGGGTGTTATTGGGTTATAGCCAAAACAGAAGTGCTTATACTGTAATTATAATACCTGTTTTTGTGAGAAGCATCATTCATATTCTAAACAAGGGCGTCTGATATTCTGAGAAATGGAATGTCGAGTTTTGCAAGAGAGAAGGAAGAAAATGGGGAAGATAAGGCGTGTGAAGAAATAGCCACTTTGTCAGGGAAGTAAAGAGAGTTTCATGGGTGCAGCATTGGGGTGGGAAAGAGCTCAGGTAACAAGGAAGTCTTTCTTAAAATGGGTTTTCCATGTATCCATGATGTGAATATTAAATCAAGAATAAAGAGGGCAGCTGAACCTTGGAGAGTCTTCAATGTGAAAATGAGAATTGTAATTATTTTACATTTATAAAGAATCTCAGATGAGGTTCAGACATAGTCCTGTGAGGGGTGAAGCTAGGGTTGCCAATTCCACCTATAGTATCCACTTTTTCACCATCCCAACTGGTTTTTGCACCCTGTGTTCAGCGTCTGCCTGAAAACAAAATGTCAATATAAAAGGATGTTTATTTTTTGGAATGACATTGATATAAACCTGGTGCTAGGAGCAGTCACTCATATGGGTAGATCTACATAGTACATATTGGTAATGTGTATCCCCAAAGGTCTATTGTATTATGATGCCCTTATTTACCTGAAAAATAGCGGATCGATAAATTTTAACGAACCTTTGACTTACTAATAGGCAAATCACATGGTAATGAGCAGTTTACCTAACAACCATTTCACACCACTCATGGAGGTTTGCTGCAATGTTGTGACTTTTGTAAGCCTAATCACTAAAGAACTGGAACAATTTCAACATACTGAGATAAAGTCACACCCAAACTTCAATAAACAAGATGGGCTAGTTCTAAACCGACTAAAAGACAAGAAAGCAATTACCACAAAACCTTCTGACAAGGGTGGGAATATAGTCACCCAAGAGACAGATAACTATCTCAAGGAGAATCAAAGACTGCATGGAGACAAAAAAAATGCTATACAGGCATGCCCTGCATTAACGTACGCAATGGGTCCAGAGCATGTATGTAAAGCGAAAATGTACTTAAAGTGAAGCACTATCTTTTTCTCATTTATCGATGCATGTACTGTACAGCAATCATCATGTACTTTGGTACAGGTAGGGAGCCGGAGTTGCTGTTCAGGACGTGCTGACAGACGCATGCGCGAGCTGCCATTTGCCATTGGACGATATGCCCTTACTCGCGAGTGTGCTTAAAGTGAGTGTCCTTAAACCGCCTGTACACTAGTATGCCTGTATGCCTGTACACTAGTATGCCTGTATGCGTGTACTCTAGTACCAAAAGACCCCCCCAGTAGTGTTCTCACAAAAACTCAATAGAATTCTCAAAGAGGGCTTTGAGGCCAAATTGATTCCAAAAAAGAACTAGACTTTGGCAGTAAAGAATCCCACTATTGCCACATTCTACACCATCCCTAAAGTACAAAAAAATGCCACAAAACCACAGGGACATCCAATTATCTCGTGAAACGGTAACCTAAATAAAAAAACAGTAACTATATTGATCAAATACTAAGACAATTTATAATAGCCCATCTCTGCTATGTAAGGGACACCAAAGATGTCCTCATTAAATTAGAGGGCACCGCCCTTCAAAAAAAACAATTTGGTTAGTCTGGATGTGGAATTATTGTACACCAGTATTGAGCATAAGGGAATTCAGGCAGTTCAACATTTTCTGTCAACCAGTCACATTGCACACAACAAATTAATTTGCAATCTACCGGAATTCGTAATGTCCCACAAATATTTCATTTACAACAATAAATACTTTCAGCAAATACAGGGCACTGTGATGGGCACCTCTTGCGCCCCCACCTATGTCAATCGTTATCTTGGGTGGTGAGAGTCAGAAACAGTGTTTACTGACAGTTTACAACAATAAACCAAGTGCATAGAATTATGGCTACATTACATAGATGGTGTGCTTCTGTTCTGGAATGACACTAAAGACCACCTATATGAGTTCCTTACAATGCTCAATCAAAACAATCACAATCTGAATTTAACAATCGTGGTGGACACTGAATTAATACATTTTCTAGATCTCAAAATAATCAAAAACGCTGATAGAATCGACTACTTTTTCATTTCTAGTAGACTGGTCCCGTTGGTCGCCCGAGCGGAAATCCATGATATTTCATGGTCAGACCACGCGCCTATTGAGCTAAGGTGCAACCAAATTAAACATGACGGAGCAAATTGGAAGCTAAACAAATCCCTTTTAAAAATACCAGACATTTGCGACCACATACAGTAGGTCAGGAAATTCGCCAATTCTTTGAAATCAACACAGGCTCTGTGGAATCCCAGTTGGTTATCTGGGAGGCTCATAAAGCGACCTTAAGAGGTACACTAATAAGCATCGCCATGAGGTGCAAGCGGGAGAGGGCGCCAAAATTGTCACCCTTCAAACTAAATTAAGTTCCCTCTCCGAGACCCACAAAAAAAGTCCTAACCCACAAGTCCTATAAGTCTTGAAAGACACCAAGATCGAACTAAATATGCTTCTGACTTCCATAGCCGACAATTCATTGTGTTGGTCCAAGAGGAAATTTTACGAAAATGCTAACAGGCCGGACACGATGCTAGCTCGAATGCTATGGAATAGACAAGCTAATTATAATATTCAGGCGATCCGATTAAAAACAGGCTCCACTTCGGCCAACCCCAAAATCATAGTTGACGAATTCGGTAAATTCTACGAATCCCTTTACAGTGGAGAGAAAGTGGCAGACACATCCAAAACGAGCAAAGCCCTAGGAGATTTCCTGGCAAGCTCGAATCTAACAAGACTCACTGATGAGGACAGAGAGAATCTGGGTGCAGATTTCACTATGGAGGAACTCGCTTCAGCCATTAAAGAATTGAAACCGTCAAAGGCCCTGGCCCGGACGGTTTCTCAGGGATATATTATAAAAAATTTAGCAAAGTACTAATCCCTAGGCTGCTCCGCATGTATAACGCAATTTTGGCGGGAGCCCCCATCCCCAACGAGATGCTTCGAGCGTCTATATCACTAATCCAGAAATCAGGCAAAGATCCACTAGATTGCAAAAGCTACAGACCAATTTCCCTGATAAACACGGATATCAAAATATACGCCAAGCTATTGGCCAAAAGACTAAGTCAGATCCTGCCCAGACTGATACATCCAGATCAAGTCGGGTTCATTAAAGGTAGACAAGCAGCGGATAACACCCGACGAATCATTGATCTGATAGAATTAGCCAATAAAGGAAATCACAAAATATGATGTTAAGTCTGGACGCAGAAAAGGCTTTCGACAGGATTGACTGGCCATACTTAAAAGAGACGCTCGGGGCATTTGGCTTCAGAAACAGGGTGAGTAGTGCGATTTTGGCACTTTACTCAGGCCCCACGGCTAGGGTCATACACCAGGGCTTTCCATCTACCCAATTCCAAATTAAAAGCAGCACAAGACAGGGGTGCCCGTTATCCCCCCTCCTGTTCGCCCTCTGTATTGAACCCATAGCAGACAGATCCGAAGCTGTCCAGACATAGTGGGTATAGACATTGAGTCACAATCCCACAAGGCAGCCCTATATTCTGATGATATCAAACTATTACTTTCGCAACCCCTCACCTCTCTGCCGAATCTCTTTAATTTGCTAGATAAATTCTCAAAAGTATCAGGATTCAAAATAAATCAGTCTAAATCTGAGGCCTTCAACATCAGCCTTCCCAAGGCGATGGAAAAACTAATTAAACTAAATTTTGATTTCAACTGGAAACAAACCCAGATTAAATACTTGGGAATCCACATTACCAGAGATATCAAAGACCTATACAAGGCGAATTACCCCCCCTTAATCAGATCACTCAAAGCTGACATCCTGAAATGGTCCTCCCAAAAAATCTCTTGGATAGGCAGGATAAAAAGCATAAAATGAACCTTCTCCCCCGTATCCTATACCTATTCCAAACCCTACCAGTGCCACTTAGACTGAATGATTTACTCTCACTTCAGTCTGATATCTCCAAATTTATATGGGGGGGACAAAAAACCGAGAGTAAACAAATTAATAATGAAGCGACCGTCTACCAAGGGAGGCCTGGCAGTGCCCTGACTGTTATCCTATTATAAAGCGGCGCAATTAAGCCAAATTATCCAATGGCATCCCAACCATACACCGAAGAGGTGGGTAGAACTGGATAGGGCGCTTTGCCTCCCAGTTGAACTAAACTCACTATTATGGCTCCCAAAGAAGGCACGCTTAGGTGCGAATTGCCGCTTTCCTCTATGTCCAACTCAATGGCAATTTGGAATACATCGAAGCACAGACACCTCATTACCACTAAAAACTCCTTGATGACTCCCCTCTGGGGGATCCCCAAATTTACTCCAGGCCTGTCGCAAGGTAATTTCTCTTCCTGGAAAAAACTAGGCTATCTACGCCTTAAAGATCTGGAGGGTAACAGTAACAAGGTCAAATCGTTTGAGCATATTAGATCTGAAAAGAATATCCCGCACTCCGAATTTTTTAAATACCTTCAGATCTGTGCATTCTATAACAAATTTGCTCCTTACCCAAAATTGACTAATTTTGAAAATCTCTGTCTGGCAGATAAAGACACATCAGGACTTACATCGCAGTTATACGGAGAGGTAGTCGGTCCTGCTGTCCCCGAGAAGAAGCAACCGAGATACAGATCTCAGTGGGAGGCAGATATAGGAGAATCCCCAGAAGAAGAAGACTGGAATGAGATATATATAGCTACAGCCAAAAGCTCTATCTGTGTTACACTAAAGGAGAATGCATATAAGGTCCTAATGAGATGGTACCACACCCCACTAAAATTATCGAGGTATGTGCCAGGACTCTCCCCGCTGTGCCCTCGACAGTGCGGAGAGTCGGCTGACCTGTTGCATATGCTGTGGTCTTGTCCAGGGATCGCCCCTCTATGGGAAGAAATGCGTGATTGGACTCAGAGGATCTTGGGCCTCCCAATTCCCCAAGACCCGTGGTTGTTTCTACTAAATCGACCTCTGGTGGGATTACCAAAGGCTAACAATAAGTTAATCGGGCACATTGCTCTGGCGACCCGGTGCGAGATCGCAGCAATATGGAAACTCAATGAGATCCCAACCATCCCCAAAATTCGAAACAAGATTTGGTATATCTGCCAGATGGAAAAACTAACAAGTCTGGTTAATGACACTGGCATCAATTATCTAAAAACTTGGGTTCCCTGGCTGGCCCAAACAGATAAACCCGGGGTAAGCGTACCACGAAATGGCACTAATAGTCCTGGGTGCATTCTCCTCTGGTGAATCCAGCATATTCCTTGGCTCAAGGGCAAGGGTACAGATATTATACAGGGTTGAGATGCAAAGTCAACAACAGCTCCCACAGATACCAGAGAAAACACCAACAGAGAGGCCGCCGACCCAATAGACTCCAGTAAAATAAAAATAAAAAACCCAAACACATACCAGCCGCCCAATCTCCCCCTCCCCCCTCCTTCGCATCCTTCCCCTCCCTCCCCTTGAGTCTGTCGTGTCTATCTTAAATGCTTTAAATAGCAAGAAATCATTAGTTTTCCCTGTTCGTCTTGTCTCGCATTATCCTACCCGTCCTTATAACCCAATACGCTAACTAAACAGCTTATTTGATTCACACCACCACTGCAAATGTCACTGTTATGATATTGTTGTATTTGAACAGAACTCAAATAAAAATACAAGTTATAAAAAAAAAAAAAACGCTGATGATACAATAACCACAATTGTTCATAGGAAACAAAAATGCAACAAGCATCTATTTACAAGCAGACAGTCACCGTCTGTCTCCATTAATTTGTGGAATACCAACTGGACAGTATTTACGAATACACAGAAATTACTTGGACCCAGCAGAATTTAATAGACAAGCTAATGCCATGTGCAAGCGATTTTTACAACTTGGCTACAGTGGCAATACCATTAAAAAAAGGCCTACCACAGGGCACTTGGAACTCCAAGGAAGATCTACTTCAAAACAAGGAGATTGTGGTCCAAGAAAAGAAAGTAATCAGATACATCAATACCTTTAATCAGCAATGGGAAAAGATAAATGACATCACACAAAAACACTGGCACACCCTGTTGGATGATACAGATCTAAATCAGGTTCTTGAATCAACACCAAGTATTATGTGGAAGGGAGCCAGGAATGTAAAAGATTCACTTGTCCATAGTCATAGTCAAAACTAACACCAAGTGGTTTTCAAAAAAAAAAAAAACACAGGGATCATATAAGTGCTATACATGCAAAGCTTGTGATTTTATGATACGGAACAAGAGATTTAGCAAATTCGACAAAAGCAAATCCTTCTAAATAAAAAGTTTAATCAATTGCAAAACTGTTGGAGAGATATATCTGGCCTCATGTGTGTGTGGCCTCAAATATGTAGGCAAGACTCGCAGGCAGCTATGACACCACATCTTAGAACACATGCTGTAGGTTCCATCAGAAACAATCTGCATACCCCCATCTCCTGCCACATTAGGGATTAGCATGGGGGTGCTGCAAAAGCCCTTACATTTCAAGGCATTTATCACATTGAACCAAACATCAGGAGAGGTGATTGGGACAACAAATTCCTAATTCGGGCATCACGGTGGATTTACCATCTCCACACACTGATTCCGAATGCTTTAAATGAGGGATTTATGTTCACCCCTTTTATCCACTAGAGTGATACACCAGGTATACTATATACATTATATCAGATTTGTACATATGTACTAATAGATGCTACCCATAGCACTATTAACACTGGCCTAGTATAATCCATATCACTAGGTGACTATCAGCTCCCTATCATTATGTTTCAGATCTAGAGAAGGTACATGCTAAGGAAATGCCACCATTTATTTTATCTCTCTATAAACAGTATCCCACTAAAGTAAATATTTAGCCTGGAACTTATCACAACTAAGGTACTAAGTAATAATTTTCAGTAGTAGTATCTGCCCATTTCCAGAACATTCGTATTGAAAAGGCTAAGCAATAATTCCCAACAACGTGTACAAAAATACTAAATGGCGCTCAAACACTCAATCTAAGTGCAACAGTGCAGTAACAGTGATATTACAAGGTGATAATAAAACAAAATACTCGTGCACAAAAATAAGAAAAAAGACACTCAAACCCTTCACGGACTAGTTCCCACGTCCACACTCAAAGCAAAAACGAAATATCAGGGGAGCGTCAATATCTGAAATAAAATAAATTAACTACCATAGTGCATAACTTTACAATTAAACATTGAGCAGGTAGAACTCCATAGGAATATGCTAGATCATGGATGATAACAAATATCAAACATCAGTCATAAACCAGGAAATTTTTGAGAAAAAAGACCCAGTAGAGAGACACACAGCCGAGATGTAAAAATGCCAAAAACACTTTATCCGAAAATAGTAAAAATCAAGGCTTACAGGATACCAGATGGTATAAGGCGTTGGTTTAAGAGTGATCTTGATGCCGAGTCGCGACCTCGGGAAACTCCCTCACGCAACCGCCTCCTTCACTGGCTCCGTCCTTGCTGCTAGTCCACGCCGACACGTCACTTCCGGTTTGCACTTTGGTAGCTGGCGTCACCGGAGCTGCTGCTGTAGACTGTAGCTTGTCTCCCTCTAGGATCTTATGAGGACAGTAGATGGTAAAAGCAGTAAAGCTGAAGATCGCTCAGGTGCTCCTCTCTGATGATAACTGGAGCTCCTTTAGGGATTGCCTCGTGTGGGGGATGGATGTTGAGTCGCACGAAAACCGGAACTTCCTGGTGGATGTGACGTCACACGCTGCGGTGTTACTGAAATCGCTGCTCCTCTTCCTCTCCTTTCCCCCCACAGCCTACACAACTGCTGCCAATAATTTTTTTACATTTTTTTTTCCTAGAGAGCCCGGTACTGAGGTGGGAAAGTATGAAACTGCACACCCACAGCAGCGGGGGCACACCTGGAGAGTGGGTTGTCAGTGTAGCCAGGTCTGGATTGGAGAGATCAGGTTAGTTCAGATACTTGCCGGAGTCCGGGGGCAGAACCAGTGGGATGGTCGGAGTCTGTTGTGCCGCGGTCGGGGGTTGGAACCAGGAGATTGGTAGAGTGTCCGTAAGCCGTGATCAGGGATGGAGAGGTGCGGGTAGTCAGAGACAAGCCGGGGTCGTTATCCAGAGCGGGTCCAATTGTCAAGCTGGTTTCTTTATCCAGAGGGGGTCCTATAATCAAACCAGGTCGGTACACAAGAAAGCAACAGAGAGACAGCAACAAGGCACAAGGCAAGGCACAGCAAACGTAGGAACACAAGGCTACAGAGGTTTATGCTCAACAAGATGAAAGTGAAAGTCTTTTATGTAAACAGGAACCAAAGAGGCTGGGGGAGGAGCGGAGGTGCGGCCTCTGCGGAGGCAGGGATAGGCTGCAGGTGACAAGTGGGTATTAGAGATACTTGACATGCAGCTGGGGATCGGTGCACAACATCACGTGTGCGTGCCGTGCGGGAGGCGTGGTGTGTCCGAAGGGCGGAGCTATGCTCCGTGGTACACCTTGAAGAGCTGCGAGTGCGCGCGCTCTGTAAACAGCGGAGGCTAGAGACTGGAGCGGAAGGTGCAGCAGTGGCAGGTAACGAGGGAACACGCCGCAGGGGACGTGTTCCCTGATTCCTTACATCCCCCCCAGTTAGATCAGACACCAGGCCGGAGGTATATTGCAAACAGGAACGGTTTATTACTACACACTTTGCAGTAACACAACAGGTACTCAGCAGTCTTCTGCCAGATACAATCTCTCAGATCAGCTCTCACTGGAGATGGTCCCTTGACCGCCACTACAGGCCAAGGGTACCCTTAGCCATCATAGCTCTTCCCCACCTCCCTAGCGGAGGCAGAGGTATAGTCCCACTCACTCCTCCCCGGAGAGAAGAGCACATGGGAAGGCCCCAATCTCAGGCTCCCAGTGGTGTGACCTGCCTTCCTCAGAGGGAAGAAACAAAGACACTAACTTTTGGACGGTCCTGCCCTTAAGTATAGCCAGAAGGCGGGTACCCATTTGTCCCAACTACAACAGTATGTACCACCCCCTGCTGTCACTCAAGTGCAGCACTCCCTCCCACTTCTCTACCCCATTTCCCCTAAACCCACTTCTCCCCCTCCCCTCCCCTCCATACCCCCACTTCCCCCTCATCCCTTTCCCCCCTCCTCCCCCCCACCCTCACCCCTCTCTTCCACCCTCACCTCTCTCTCCCCCCTCACCTCTCTCTTTTCCCTTCCTCCACCTCTCTCTTCTCCCTTCCTCCACCTCTATTTCTCCCATCCTCCAGCTCTATCTCCCCCCACCTCTCCCCCCTCTTCTCCCCCTTCACCTCCCTCTTCTCCCCCCTCCCTCACTCTCTCTCTCCTCCCCTCACCTCTCTCTTTTATCCCCCCCGCTCACCTCTCTCCCCCCCCACACCCCTTCCTCTCTCCCCTCCCACCCTCTCGCCTCTCTCCCCTCTCTTCTCCCCTCCTCCACCTCACTCCCACTCTCTCAATCCCCCCTCACCTATCTCTTCGCCCCCAACCTCACCTCTCTCTCCTCCTCCCACCCCACATTTCTCCTCCTCACCTCTCTCTCCTCCTCTTGTCTCACCCCCTCATCCAACCGACTCACCTCTCTCTTCTCCCCCCATCTCTCTCTTCTCTCTATTCCCCCCACACCTGTCTCTCTTCTCCACCCCTCACCTATCTCCCCTCTCATTTGCTACTTTACTTCTTTTTCCTACAAAGATGCATCAGCGCAGTTCCGATTTCTATATCTATACAAAAGTGTCTATTTTATGAAAAAAGCCTACATTTAGCCTATAATAATAATCAGAATAGGGCATTACTGGTCAGTAATGCCCAGTTCTTGTGAGATTATTACTTAAATAATGTTAATGTTACCAGATAGTATCCCAATTTGTGTTCACTCAGAGGTGTAATGTGGCTGCTTAGAGCGCCAGTATGAAGATGTATCCACATGACATTTACAGTAATTGGTGTCTGCATCCCTCTCTGCTTTTGATGTGGAGTCCAGCCTAGTGGGAAAATATCCTTGTAGGATAAAATATGCTAAATACAGTAAATATCTTCTGCATTAAGTTATGTTAGGTTGATTTAAGGCTACTCTTTGTTTTCTTACAGATTTTTGGTGGCCTTGTGTGGATTTTGGTAGCTTCTACTAATGAGCTCGAATTTAGATCACTACTACAAGGATGGGTTATGTTTGTCTCAGTAACATGCTTTCTGGCAACATCTATACTCTTCATACTGTACTGTACCGGAGTCCATGGAGGGAAGTCTTCTTGGACAACAATTGTAAGTACATTTTCGAACAGAATTTCCATTGCTTGTACAGTGACACTTTCAACAAGAGAAAGGCTTGTGTCTTTATATTACAGCAAAAATATTGAAAGCAGCTGGAGCAATATACAATGCTGATAGATGCAACATTTATCAACTGAGGGAAGACACAGTTATGATCATTCAGACTTGCTCAAGGAATGGATACTGAATTTAAGTAACTGTGGATTGCCCCACTTCTCACTAAATTGAATAGGGAACAATGTGTCCTATCTAATATGCTGTGAAGCTGCTTCCTTGAGCTTTAGAAGATTTTAGTCTAATTTATTTGAATAGGGTTGATATTTAATCAAGCATGGGGAATATGTCTTTATAGTATACTGAATAAGGGGCCTTAGTGACAAATTGCTCTCAACTTTGGGTTTCTCCTCCACTACATAGCCACATTTCCCCAGCAAGTTCAATAGAATTACATACTACCTTCATCTTTATGTTTGTCCCCAACTCCATATGTCCTTATATAATAATTCCTCCTTTTCATAAACACTATGAGATAATCATACATGTGTGTGTGTATATACTTTTCTGATTAGGTTGAATGGAAAAACTCCCTAAAACTTATTGTGAAAAGGGAGATAATGCGCTAAAAGAAGGATTGTTGTGCCTTAGGGGCACTCAAGAGAAATGTTTTAAGCTCTGCATGTTCAGGGGCGGTACTATTTCTGATAGGCTAGAGTCTGAATGTCACGTATGGGAGTAGCTATTTCAGTCCTGATTATCCAGCTCTCTGCCTAAAGCAAATCTAAATGATCGCAGTTGTGATTCTCCCTGCCAGTAAATATGAGATATATGCCTGCACGCTGGTTACCTTTAACAGATAGATACATGTACAGATTCAAAAGAAGACAACGGAACACCAGTGGATTTTACAAATATGTTTAAAAGGAGATAGGGAACACGGATCGACGTTTCGGTCTCATCTTGGACCTTTGTCCTAGATAGGGCCGAAATGTCGAATCATGTTCCCTATCACCTTTTAAATATATGTGCAAAGTCGACTGGAGTGCCGCTGTCTTCTTTTGAATCTGTCAATTGAATGCCTCACCCTGTTGGGGATCTCTGAGCACCCGTGGCAGCATACTGTTGATTTTGTGAGTGCACCTTCCTCCCTTCTACTTTAGCAAATCCATGCCATCCCTCCTTTAAATAAACTGTTTTTACCTTAGCATTCATGTATGCAGCCCTGCATTTGCTATTTTGGGGGTAGTGAAAGAGCAACGTTATGTGAATAAGTTAACTAGTTTACTAAATATTGCTATATTTTCCGTTTATTTTCAATTTTGGATCAATCATGTAAATTAAGATTTCTGTAGACTCCATAATTCTGAGGCAGCGTTTCCTCAAATTGTTAAAAACTCCAAACAAAAGCAGCATTTATTGAATTTTATATGGTGTTTGTTATTGCACTGTTTGGGGATTGATTTTTGGACCACATTTTGCATAGCTTTAAAACGTATTAATATATATATATATTAATATATATAAAATGGAAATAGCCGTGTTAGTTCAGTTGCAATATTATTCTTAATATATATAATATAATCTATTCTATCTAGCTTCTATATCTATATATATATATATATCATATCTATATATCTATATCGCACCTGTGTGTATATATATAGTTGCCCTCACACTATATATACACAGATGGCTAATCCAGTACCATAAATAAATAAGAATATCCTAATAGAAATAAAAAGGATAATCTATAATGTGATAGCTAAGGGAAACTGGTGGTGCTGGGGGATAAAGATAATATAGAATACACAAAAGACTAAGACAATCCCCAAAAATAGCACTCTAAATATACCATAGAATAACAAATCAAATAAGACAAAAAAGACTTGTGTAGCCATGACCCCTGATTCACCCCATTGAGCGGGAAGTTGCGCTTGCAAGAGTAGTTGCAAAAGCCCGCAAAGGAGGAGAGTGCATTTGGCGGGAGGGAGCAGTCCCTTGACCCAGCAGCCCTGCGGGGAGGGTCAGGTGAGAGAGTCGAGCCAATGAGCTGAGGAGGTGCTGGAGATATAGGCAGTGGTTGTGCGCACGTGGAGCTAGAGCTGATTGGAGAGGAGAGGAGACGGAGAGTCTGTGAGGGAAGGTTGAACCGCCCTGGCTCAGGCCAGGTGCCCCAGGTCCAGTTAGCCCTGAGTCACCGTAGAGACAAGCTGAGCTAGGGATCGCCGTAGTGAGGTTCCTGTTCCCCTAGTATCGTTAAGCCTTGACCGGGACTATACTGTCGAGAGGGAGGTCTGGGCTCAGACCCCCACTGGTGTTGCCGGAGTCCGGGTGTGAGCGTCCCGGACCATAGAGAGAGAGATAGAGACAGATCGGTGTCGACGTACCGAGACCCTTTGTGAAGATCGTGGCAGTCCCGAGCACCGAAGTGCTCGGCAGGTATTTTATCAAGTGCACCAACGGTACCATTCATTCACCCCAGACACAGTGGCTGCGCAGTCACCCATACACACACATAGAGCCTGCTGTGAGCGGGAGGACTAATCCGTAAGGATCGGACACGGGGTTGGATCACCCGGTGGCGGGTGTGGGAAGTATTGTTGGCGTCCGCCGTGGTGCATGTTGTGGGGCGTCCGCCATGGCGCTAGGTTGTGTTGGCGTCCGCCGTGGTGCGCTATATATATCGTCTATATATATACATAGGAATGTTATGGCAAGTAATGTACTGTGAGTTTGGTTTGCAAGTAAAAGAGATTGGTTTTAGAACTTGGCTGTGTAAGTGTAATTCTTGCGCTGCACCCGTTATAAATATTGCGCACACCCCAGGCTCTCCGTGGCAGAGACTTAGGCCCTGTGAGCCGGCAGGTAAAACAGCACATAGTAGCAGCTTGCTAGTGATAGGAACAGGGCTACATTTGGAGGTGCTGCTAAGATTCAGACCTGGGGTGCCCCTCGAACCTAAATTGTTATCACCATGGCTTTGCCCACCCATCATGAGATACGAGACTGGGCCCGTCAAGTACGCACGCCTACCCGTCGCGCCGTAGCGCTGGCCCGAGTGCCCATGGCCTTACCCTTAGAGACTTTACAGACGGCCTTGCGACAACTCCCGGGTTTTGCCAAAGCTCGCCTGGTAGATGTAATGTTAGATCACGACTCCAAGTGGAATACCTTGTTGGTGGACTATCGGCGTAACCTGTTAGCGCTCGAACCTGCCGTTCCTCAAGCGCTGGCCTTGCCTGATGCACCGCCCGGCGGTAGTCCTTTTGTCTACCCCCTCCGAGATCCCCTCGTATGTCCGTTGGATGAGGATGACCCCACCCTCCCTTTGATTCACTATGCCACGAGTGACGGCGGTAGCTTCCGGTCTGTGTCCAGTGATCCAGGCTCCAGCGCCTCCGTGGAGGCTGGAGTGAGTAGTAATATGCTGCAGAAACTGAATGACAAGATAGACCAGTTATCTAGTCCTCCCAGTTTGCCGCCGCTAGTCGAAGCTCTTACCTTAGCCACCCACGCCCAGAACTACCGGAAGCTAAAAGCCTTCTCGGGGACCCTCCCTGTGCCTACTGGGGAAGATGGGGTAGAAACGTGGAAAGAGCACACGCGCGGGGTAATGGAAGAGTGGTCGTGCACCGATGTAGTAAAAAGACAGAGACTCATGGAGTGCCTGCGGCCCCCAGCAGCCGCTCTGATCAGTATACACCGCGAACAGTACCCCGATCTAACCGCTCGCTTGATGATAGAGTTCCTGGCCGAAGCCTATAGCACGAAAGAGGATGGCAGGGCGTTGTGGGCCAAGTACTATGCCGTAAACCAGAAGGAGGGGGAAGAGCTGTCCGCCTATATACACCGGGTGCAAATATCTCTCGTGCTGCTGCTGCATTATAAATATGTGCTACCCTCCCAGATGAATGAGTATCTCCGTAAGCAGTACCTCCGCAGATATAGTCCTTCTCACCCAATAGCCAGCATGATTCGTGATCACCTCACCCGGGCCCCCCCCCCCCCGTCGTTCATCCAACTACTGCAACAGGTGAAGGAACACGAGACGCATCTAATGCTACACTCCCCTCAGAGGCCGAAAGCTAGCGGTAGCACTAAACCCAAAGGAAGTACGGAAAAGAAGGAGGAACCACCGGACCCGCCTGACTCCAAGAAACCGCCTTTCATGGGACGGTCGTCCCCTCCGCCTGATCGCCAGGCTACGCCCAGAGATATGTCATGCTACAAGTGCGGGAAGCGGGGGCATCTATCCTACGATTGCCGCCTGGGCACTTCTCGACACCGCAGCCCCTCACCCCAGAAGTTCCCGTCCCAGGCTATGATCTGTGGGGTGTATGCGACGGATGCCGACCAAGACGGGACCCCTCCCGGAGGGGCTGAGCCGGTAGAAGATGGTAGTCGGGTGGGACCGGTAGCTTTGATCCGGGTTTTAGTGGATGGAATCTACTCCTCTGCACTACTAGACACCGGATCCCAAGATACTATCATATACAGAGGGTTCTATGATCGTCATCTTCAAAAGCATCCGCTGCGACCGGCTGACCACATCAGGGTACGCGGGCTAAGCAATGACGACTACCCCATCGATGGGTTAGTGACCGTGGATCTGGAAATACAACAGCTAAACACGGGAAAATCTCACCCAATGAAGGTGGATGCCTTGGTGTGTCCGGAACCCTGAGACCCCCCCAAATACCCTATTATACTCGGTACCAATGCTGATATTGTACAAGCAGTCATCCGGGCCTATCTACACGAGACTAAAGAGCTCCCCATGTCCAGCCTACAGCTGCAATTGGTTCAAGCCGACCCAGCCCAGCCTTCCCCTCCTCCAGATGACTACGGGCTGTTGTTCTTTGGACGAAAGGGCTGGACGAAGCTTTTCCCCCGAGAAACGCAAAGAATTCCCGCTTGGTGTGCTTATGCGGAGCGCCTAGCTGAAGACCAGCAATTCTCACAAGAGAGTACCCCCGCGGAGGATGTACGGCGAGGGTATCGGCTCATACCCGAATTCCGCCATTGGCGGGGCGCCATTCCTAGACACATTGATGTGATGGTGCAGAATCTATCGCCCTTGACCATCGATGTGGGACAGCGGATAGGAAGAATCAATCCTGTTAGTTCAGTGGAAGAAGCCGTGCAAGTAAACACGACCCGAGTGGAAGAAACAGGGACGGCCCTGGACTTCGATTTTGGCTCGTCCGAGTTGCCTGGAGCCTGGAAGGAACGGTTACGGTGCAACTGGAACAGAGACGTATTCTCTACCGGGGAGATGGATGTGGGGTGTAGTCGCAACGCCCAGCACACCATTCGCATGATGGATGAGAAGCCCTTCAGAGAGCGTTCTCGCCGACTCGCTCCCAGGGATGTGGAGGATGTGAGGGCAGCTATCAATGACATGGAAGCCGCTGGGATTGTCACAGAATCCCTAAGTCCCTACGCCTCTCCTATAGTGGTGGTGAGAAAGATAAATGGAACCGTGAGACTATGTGTAGATTATCGGACGCTGAACAATCAGACAGTACCGGATCAGTATAACCTCCCTCGCATAGAAGAGATCCTCGATACCTTACACGGGAGCCAGTGGTTCAGCGTACTGGATCTACGGTCTGGGTACTATCAAGTCCCTATGAGCCCAGAGGATCAAGAAAAGACAGCCTTCGTCTGCCCCTTGGGGTTTTATCAGTTCACCCGCATGCCCCAAGGCATATGCGGGGCACCCGCCACCTTCCAGCGGTTAATGGAGAAGACGTTGGGTGACCTCAACCCCCGAGAATGCCTGGTGTACCTAGATGACATCATAGTCTTCGGGAAAACCCTGGAAGAACACGAGGCCCGTCTCTTAAAGGTACTGGATAGATTGTCCCAAGAAGGCCTCAAACTCTCTCTGGACAAATGTCGGTTCTGCCGGACCTCAGTAACATATGTAGGACACATAGTGTCCGGCGCCGGAATCGCCACTGATCCCGCCAAAATAGAAGCTGTCGTTAACTGGCCTCGCCCAGAGAATGTGGGGGAGCTGCGCTAATTCCTGGGATTTTGCGGCTACTATCGACGATTTGTGGAAGGGTACTCACACAGGGCCAAAGCCCTCAACAGCCTGCTCCGCATATACCCGTCGGAGGCGGGCCAGAAGACCCAATCTGCCAAACAGCCTTCGGGGATAAATTTATTTATTTATAAAATATTTTACCAGCAAGTAATACATTGAGAGTTACCTCTCTTTATCAAGTATGTCCTGGGCACAGAGTAAAACAAATAATACATGGTTACAAGTACAGATACATAAATGAACAAGGTATACATTATATACAAGACATTGCGTGCACAGTTAAAGAAAATATATATTATGAGCGTATGAAACAGTTACAGACCAGATTAAAGTGTGAGAGCCTTAGATTTGAAAGAACTTAAGCCGTGGTGGTGGATATGAGAGTCTCTGGTAGGTTGTTCCAGTTTTGGGGTGCACGGAAGGAGAAGGAGGAACGTCCGGATACTTTGTTGAGCCTTGGGACCATGAATAGTCTTTTGGAGTCTGATCTCAGGTGATAGGTGCTGCATGTGGTAGGGGTGAGGAGCTTGTTCAGGTAGCTGGGTAGCTTGCCCAGAAAGTATTAAATGGACCCCCGAGTGCGACCAAGCCTTCCACGACATGAAGCAGAGCCTGACGGCTGCTCCGGTCTTGGCCTACGCCAATCCCGACAAACCCTACATCCTGCACGTGGACGCCAGCCTGAGTGGCCTAGGAGCCATGTTGCATCAACAATATCCTGAGGGGTTACGACCCGTAGCATATATCAGCCGAAGTCTCACGGTCAGTGAACAGAACTATCCGGTACACAAGCTTGAGTTCTTGGCCCTTAAGTGGGCTATAGTGGACAAACTTCTGGACTATCTGTACGGGGTGTCATTCGAAGTACGCACCGACAATAATCCTCTCACCTACATCATGACCTCCGCCAAACTTGATGCGGCCGGACATCGCTGGTTGGCCGTGCTCTTCAATTACAACTTCACCTTGAAATACAAACCTGGGCTTTTGAACATTGGAGCTGACGCCCTGTCGAGGCGACCGGGGTTGATCCCTACCACCGACGAAGATCAGTGGGAAGAGATTCCTGGACCCGGGATAAGAGCACTCTGTGGCATGGCAGCCATCATAGATGAGCAAGCAGCCTTTTCGGAATTGAGGGTGGCGGACTCCCTAGGGTGCGCCTCTACTGCTATACCTGAAGCCTATCGTGACCCGAGTGGGATGCATGTTACCCCCGATCAAATCATTGCCTGGGAGGATATGGTACGTTACCAAGAACAAGATCCGGTCGCAGGGACTATCCGTGATGCCATTCGACAAAAGCGGCGGGGCCTGCTTCGCCAGACTTCGAGGGATGTCGGAGGTATACTGATGCGGGAGGCGGACAAATTTGAAATCCAAGATCGGCTATTATAACAAGTGGTGAAGTATCATGACCATCCGGGTCGCCGACAACTAGTGTTACCAAAACGAGTACAATACTTAGTGTTGAAGGCTCTCCATGATGAACACGGACATCTAGGGGTAGACAAGACTTTTGGACTAGTGAGAGATAGATTTTTTTGGCCAAAAATTAGAGAATCCGTGGAGCATCACTGTCGAAGGTGTGTGCGGTGTATCCAATGCAACACTCTACCCACTAGAGCTGCCCCCATGGGCCATCTAAAAAGTACGGGACCTATGGATTTATTCTGCATGGACTTCTTGTTCATCGAACCCGACACCCATGGTAAAGGGAACGTGCTGGTCATCACTGATCATTACACCCGCTACGCCCAGGCCTTTCCGACCAAAGATCAAAAAGCCATTACGGTGGCTAAGGTGCTCTGGGAGAAGTATTTCATGCATTATGGGCTTCCTCAACGTCTGCACTCCGACCAGGGACGGGACTTTGAAAGTAAACTAATAAAAGAATTGCTGAACCTCCTGCACATTAAAAAGTCCCGTACTACCCCTTACCACCCAGAAGGGGATGCTTTGCCCGAACGTTTCAATCGCACTCTGCTGGACATGCTGGGCACGCTAACAGGTGTAGAGAAGACTAAGTGGAGTCGCCATGTGGAAACTCTAGTCCATGCTTATAATTGCACCCGACACGAATCTACCAGGTTCTTGCCCTACTTTCTTATGTTCGGCCGTGAAGCTCGCCTACCAGTGGATATCCAGTTGAGAGTCTCCACCGATGGGGTGCACAATACCACCCATTTTCGCTACGTACAAAGATTGCAAGAGAATCTACAGAAGGCCTATGGGCAAGCCGAGAGATCCACCGAAAAACTGAATGCCGGGAACAAAAGGCGCTATGATCACAAAGTGAAACATAGAGACATTAAACCTGGTGATGCCGTACTGCTCCGCAACCTGGGAGTACCGGGAAAACATAAATTGGCTGACCGTTGGCGGAAAGGGGTGTACGAAGTAATTTCTCAAATGCCTGGCCTTCCAGTCTACCGTATCAAAGACTCGGAGGGTCGAGTAAAGACGTGGCACCGCAATCATCTGCTCCCTATTCCCCAAATAGAAGAAGGAGACTTGGAGTGGCCTACATCTCCCCTGAGTGGGGAACTGTCATCAGGACAGGAAAATCTGGAAGATCCAAAGGAAGGAACCTCTCAAAGGGGCCTCCCGGCCGCGGGGGCATCTCCCGGAGGAGCTACAGGCAAAGAGCCCCTTGGCCCAACGACAGACACTGACTCCAGTGAGTCTGCCACTAGATCCCCAGAGCCCGTGCTTTGTGCCACAAAGAGACTTTATAGATATGCCCAGCCCCTCAAGGGTCGAGTTGCAAATACCCGCTGAGAATTGCTACTCTCCCAAAGAGGTAGCGGAAGAGCCAATTCGCAGAAGCCAAAGAGCTGGCCAAACTCCCACGAGGTTGGCTTATGATCAGTTCGGGGCACCTCATTATGAGGCTCAGCAGTGGGCTCGCAGTCGGGTTCAATCCGTGATTATCATGTTCAGTGAAATGTACAAGTTGATATAGAGACCAATGTATTAGTATTTTTTATTATATAACTGGTTGAGCTGTTATCATTGTCCAAGCGGGTTCGTTGGAATCCACAGGGGGAGGATGTAGCCGTGACCCCTGATTCACCCCATTGAGCGGGAGGTTGAGCTTGCAAGAGTAGTTGCAAAAGCCCGCAAAGGAGGAGAGTGCATTTGGCGGGAGGGAGCAGTCCCTTGACCCAGCAGCCCTGCTGGGAGGGTCAGGTGAGAGAGTCGAACCAATGAGCTGAGGAAATGCCGGAGATATAGGCAGTGGTTGTGCGCACGTGGAGCTAGAGCTGATTGGAGAGGAGACGGAGAGTCTGTGAGGGAAGGTTGAACCGCCCCGGCGCAGGCCAGGTTCCCCAGGCCCAGTTAGCCCTGAGTCACCGTAGAGACAAGCTGAGTTAGGGATCACCGTAGTGAGGTTCCTGTTCCCCTAGTATCGTTAAGCCTTGACCGGGACTATGCTGTCGAAAGGGAGGTCTGGGCTCAGACCCCCACTGGTGTTGCCGGAGTCCGGGTGTGAGCATCCCGGACCATAGAGAGAGAGATCGGTGTCGACGTACCGAGACCCTTTGTGAAAATCGTGGCAGTCCCGAGCACCGGAGTGCTCGGCAGGTATTTCATCAAGTGCACCAACGGTAGCATTAATTCACCCCAGACACAGTGGCTGCGCAGTCACCCATACACACACATAGAGCCTGCTGTGAGCGGGAGGACTAATCCGTAAGGATCGGACACGGGGTGGGATCACCCGGTGGCGGGTGTGGGAAGTATTGTTGGCGTCCGCCGTGGCGCATGTTGTGGGGCGTCCGCCATGGCGCTAGGTAGTGTTGGCGTCCGCCGGGTCGCGCTATATATATCGTCTATATATACACATAGGAATGTTATGGCATGTAATGTACTGTGAGTTTGGTTTGCAAGTAAAAGAGATTGGTTTTAGAACTTGGCTGTGTAAGTGTAATTCTTGCATATACGTCCTGCGAAGACCCACTCCCCCTTTGGCGGGAGCTGTCGCAGGTGGAGGCGCTGCACCCGTTATAAATATTGCGCGCACCCCAGGCTCTCCATGGCAGAGACTAAGGCCCTGTGAGCCGGCAGGTAATACAGCACATAGTAGCGGCTTGCTAGTGATAGGAAGCAGGGCTACACTTGGATACAAAGTCAAAGTAGAAAAAGGAATAGATTTTAATAACGAGCAATAGGACTCACTAATATTAAAAACATAAACACACTAAAGGCAGCTAAACAATATAGTAGGCATATGACAAGAAAAAATATATAGAACAAAAATAAGAAAACTGTTACTGAAAACTATACTGGAAAGCAAAAAATGTATCAAAATAACATATGTAACCAGGGTCCCTCCAGTCCCCCTGTCTGCAGGTTTCTTTCCCCCTTGCGTGTGTGCTGCTGCGGGGGCAAGCGCGTTCCCGGGGGCTCCCAGTGGTAGCTGCGGCAGGACGCCGCCATGTTTTATGTGTTCGCGCATGTGCGGAGGCTTGCGCGTAAGCAGAGCAGTCGCGGCGGCCATGTTGAGGTTGGCGCGGGACTTCGTGCCTGTGCAGTGCAATGCACAGAGGTTGGCAAGCATAGAGATGGCCATTACATGTGTGCAAGAGCTCTTGGAAGTTGTGCATGCTCAGTTAAGAGTAGCGGCGGCCATTACAGCTTCAAACATGCGCAGTAAAGGTTGCGCACGTGGTCCCTATAGGAAAGTGCTGTATCAAGAACTACAATTCCCAGCAGCCTCTGGGGACTGCACTTTCACCCTGGTCACAGGCAGCCAGACAGCCAATAGAGCTGGCAGCTTCTCCTGCAGCAAAGAAGACATAATGTTGTGTGCAGACAGGGTTTTGTCACTTGGATCCAGGAAGCGATTGGGGAAGGTAATGTACAGAGAGCAGTGCTCTGATGTACTAGGCCACAGACACCCCCAGGCCAAGGTAGGCCCCACTCCCCACTAGGTTAGTGGGTAAGTTCATAGGGAAGGCCCCTTAGGTAGGGACACTGCCCTCATCTGAGTCTGAGTCTTGTCAGTGACACAGCTGCAGTGCTTTGTGCTCTGACAAGAAGAGATAGTGAGGCTTGCAGTGCAGCCACAGCAGTTAGTTTGGCAGTTTCAGGGAAGGCCCCTTTCAGTGCAAGGGGGTGGTTGCTTTCTATAGTACTCAGTTCTATGTGATATCACCGGTGCCAGTTGCACGCAGTGATCGCGGCCTGCATCTGGGCTCAGGACAGGCTCTACAGCAAGAGACTTTCCAAAGGTGGATCACTCCACCGCCGTGTCTGCATAAAGTGAGGAAGGGCGATATGGACTTTGCATATTACTCATTGCCTAAAGGGTTCCTGGAAGTATCCACTGACGGGATCACGAGCTTGAGGTGTTTGGGCCCTGATTGTGTATTCCTGGGAAAAGAACTTGTTTGGGGAGCTATTTTCTTTGTGAATGGAGCAAACCATCTTGTGTCTAGCCCTTTTCTGCCTACGCTTGAGGAGTACCGAACCCCGATGACAGAGACGGCTCCAGATTCGGTTCCAGACTCGGTTCCAAAACCAGAACCCCAGATGACGGAACCCCAGATGACAGAACTCCAGATGACGGAATCAACGAAGGGTAAGGTGACTGCCCAGGGAGAAGGGGGATCGCTACCACTGGTACCGCCGGAGCAGGACCGCTTCATGCCGATTGCCGCCAGTGAATGCGAGGCGCCCCGACGCTGTTCCCCTGCGGAGATGTCCCTACCCCCATCCTGTACTACTGAAGACAGTAGTCAACGACTTGTGGTGATGCGCCAACCGGCGGACCACTCAAGTAAAGCTGCAGACAAAGAACCAACTACCTCAATTGCAGCGGACCCTGATGTGGGCCCATGTGCCCTACAATGGCCAGTCCGGCCTACTACGATGGTACCATTGGTACTAAGCTTGGGATCAGTACCTAACGACGACAAGGGTGAGTTGACTGCCCCAGGGGTGTCGGGTGTGAGCTTCCAGGTGACCGCGGAGCACGGTAGCTCCTTAAGTCTGGCCACCAGGGCGATTGGCTCCACTCGGCATCGCGTCCTGGTGGAGGTGTCCCCCTTAGAAGATTGCTGTCCAGTGGTGCGAGTGGACCAGTACCCACCGCCTATCGTCCACGTGAAGAGGAAAGTCAGCCCCATCATGATGTCCAGTGCTGCTATAAGTATTACTGTGATTGAATTAATTGCGAGCCCGTGCACTCCAACCCAAATGGTCCAAGGACTGGGATCCAATGCTCCTGAGTCTCCAGAAAGTGAGTGGACTGCCCCAGAAGTGCCGGGGACAGGTCCCAAGACAGCCAAGGTGGTAACAGCCAGCATTCCTGATGACCTGCTGGCCACCATGAATCAATCCAGTGGTAAGGTATTAACCCTTTACCCCCTGCAGGATGTAACAAAGAATTTGAGTACAGAGACATTGCTAATCACTCGCTTCCCAGTGGAAGCCTCCCAAGTACTTAGGGACAAGGACTGTGTTGTGAATGCCCCATTGAAATTTGCCTCCTCTAAGCGCAACATGGAGCGCTCTGTCCGCCATGTGATGGACCGCGGAAAAAGTCAAGACCTCCTCGCCTACCGCATCCATGCCGCGGATGGCCGGGTAAAGGTCTGGCCAAGAGACACTGTGCTATTCCTTCCACCAGGGGCAGGAAGTAGTATGGAACCAGTGACTGTTGCACATGACCATAATCTCAAAGAGTCTACAGAGACTCCAGTGTCGGTAACGGAGACTACCCAGGCGGAGGCTCACAAAACTCAAAGTGAGGTACCCCCACATTATCAGTTAGGGGCACCCCACAATTGGTCTCAGCAAACAGCTAACACTCAGCTGGCCTCGAGTATTACTGTGTGTGAAATGCCATGTACCAATGATGTTAAAGCACCTGTGATAAGTTGTATATACTGTGCACTGCATTTTCATTATTTAACTTTATTGTGCTGTGTGACTTTGTCCTCCAAGCGGGGACGTTGGTATTTACACCAGGGGGAGATTGTAGCCAGGGTCCCTCCAGTCCCCCTAGTCCCCCTGTCTGCAGGTTTCTTTCCCCCTTGCGTGTGTGCTGCTGCGGGGGCTAGCGCTTTCCCGGGGACTCCCAGTGGCAGCTGCGACAGGACACCGCCATGTTTAATGTGTCCGCGCATGTGCGGAGGCTTGCGTGTAAACAGAGCAGTCGCGGCGGCCATGTTGAGGTTAGCGCGGGAGTTCGCGCCTGTGCAGTGCAATGCACAGAGGTTGGCAAACATTGAGGTGGCCATTACATGTGTGCAAGAGCTCTTGGAAGTTGTGCATGCTCAGTTAAGAGTAGCGATGGCCATTACAGCTTCAGACATGCGCAGTAAAGGTCGCGCACGTGGTCCCTATAGGAAAGAGCTGTATCAAGAACTACAATTCCCAGCAGCCTCTGGGGACTGCACTTTCACCCTGGTCACAGGCAGCCAGACAGCCAATAGAGCTGGCAGCTTCTTCTGCAGCAAAGAGGATACAATGGTGTGTGCAGACAGGGTTTTGTCACTTGGATCCAGGAAGCGATTGGGGAAGGTAGTGTACAGAGAGCAGTGCTCTGATGTACTAGGCCACAGACACCCCCAGGCCAAGGTAGGCCCCACTCCCCACTAGGTTATTGGGTAAGTTCAAAGGGAAGGCCCCTTAGGTAGGGACCCTGCCCTCATCTGAGTCTGAGTCTTGTCAGTGACACAGCTGCAGTGCTGTGTGCTCTGACAAGAAAAGACAGTGAGGCTTGCAGTGCAGCCACAGCAGTTAGTTTGGCAGTTTCAGGGAAGGCCCCTTTCAGTGCAAGGGGGTGGTTGCTTTCTATAGTACTCAGTTCTATGTGATATCACCGGTGCCAGTTGCACACAGTGATTGCGGCCTGCGTCTGGGCTCAGGACAGGCTCTACAGCAAGAGACTTTCCAAAGGTGGATCACTCCATGCGGGAGCCACCTACCGCCAGGCAGAGTTTCAGGACGTCGCAGAGGACATCGCAGAGCAGCGGATCCTTTGTGAAGAATCTGCAGCCCCAGGTGCTCGGGCAGGTATCGTATTAAAAGTGCACCAACAAACCCGGTACATCAGGCGCCGATCCCGCCTATAGTTTCTGGGTCTCTTAGTGGACATTTGGGACTTTGGTACAGTACATACAGTAGTGTGGGGTTATCGCCCATAGGGAGTAGTGTTACAGAGTGACACAGTTATTGTTGTTGATGATATGTGATGTATGGTTATTCTGCATATAGTAAACGGTTATACTTATACTCCTGGGTATGTGGTTACTACATGTGGGTCATGTGTAGTGGACATTCTACACTCCTAGAATCCTACACAGGTGGAGGCGCTGAACGAAGAAGATCGTTCCAGAGGATTCACCCCAGGCTCTCACTAGCGGAGGCTCAGACCTCCTGTGAGCCTGACAGGTATACTGCACCACACCTATATGTGATTGGGGTAGGGGGAATACCCGTTACACATAATAAATCTAATAACTATATAAGGTGATACAGATAAGCTAACTAATACAAATACCCCCTAAAGGTCCTAACTACTAAACATATAGCTAACCTAAAGGCAAAAAAAAACAAAATATAAGATAAATAAACTTATATATACAAAAGTACACATAAGAAAACGTCTTAAACCAAGGAGGAGACACAGGGGAAAATAAAAAAGAAAAAATACTCAAACCCTATATAGCAGTAACAAAAATAAAGAAATATACCAAAAAACATGAGTGCAAAAAATACTTGTGGACTATGTCAAAGACATGGCACTAAATGAGAGGCAAGATAAAAAATATACCTCTCTGGGCTAGAAACAAAGTAAATAAAAGCCAGTGCCATGTATTAAGTCTGTAATACAATTGTATCAATCCTGAAGGGAGGAAGGACTCTGAACAGCAGAGAAAGTGATACTCAGCTGGCAATGATGAATGCACGCGACTCAATCCACAGGAATCATATTACAGCATATATAGACACGTTTCATCAAGTCCACAGGAATAGCACCATGAAGTTCAAGTCACGCTGAAGAGATCAATAATAGCTGCCAGTGGTGAACACTCTACACGTTTCGCCTCTGGAGGGCTTCATCCCGGAGTGGTAAAAGTGTAGTGGGGGTGTGCTAGGCTTTATACCAGAACTGGTAAATATCGGCACTACCTCCTCCAAACCGCAACCAATAGCGGGGATGTTAGGGGAAGGCGGCGTCATATGAACAAGTGCCCGAAGTGAAGCAAAAGTTGCTGATGCGTCCCGAGAGGAGGTAATCCCAGCTGATAATCGCAATGGCCCTGATGCACATGCGCATAGAGAGCAGGCTGGAGCGTCTGGATACACAAGTCTCGGTGACGTCATCAGTACACAGATAAACAAAGAAACAGCATTCATTGATTCTTTATACCTAATAAAGATTAAAGAATAAAGAAACACGTTTTAAACATGAATGAAAGGTATATGATGCCAAATATGATATATGGCAAATCTAATAAAGGAACAAATACCAATCACATTGGGAACAGATAGAAATGATAACAAATTATGTTAAAACAATAAATAGTAAAACAGAAGAGGGAGGAAATAATAATAATAATAAAAGGTGCAAAGAAAGAAGAAGGATGGGAGAAAAAACCATACTAATAATAAAAGTAAGTATAAAAAAGAGGTTACTACACTCTCTCCAAGCAATAATGTCAAACAAGTGACATAGATGATAAAGCGAAGAGAGACTATAAGAACATAGCACAACCTAGGGAATCATTTAGTCCCATAGGTTGCATAGTATTTAAAAGAACAATCCATCTGCATTGTTTCTTGAGAAGGGCTTTTTCCAAATCCCCTCCTCTAATGCCAAAGGACACTTTGTCAAAAGCAAATGAAGAAATGTGCGCACTATCTGCAGCATGATACTTTAGAAAGTGCCATGCTACAGAGGTGATTTTTTTAAAAGCGTCAAAGTCCTGTTGAGTTGATCTAATATTTCTCGTATGCTCTAAAATTCTGAACCTAAGTTCACGGGTCGTCATGCCTTTATACTTTAGTTTACAGGGACAAGTCAAACAGTAAATAACACCTTTGGACTTACAGTTTAAAGTGTAGCCAATATTGTATGTTTTAGTGTGATCACTTATACTTACGTGGTACTTATAATGACAGATGGCGAGAACTTAGATCAATTCTCCAAAACGCTTTGACAAAGGGACTTGTTCCCGAAACGCGTCAGAGTTACCCTGTACCCCTCACTTGTCATCTAATAAATTATTTTTAACATCCCCGCTATTGGTTGCGGTTTGGAGGAGGTAGCGCCGATATTTACCAGTTCTGGTATAAAGCCTAGCACACCCCCACTACACTTTTACCACTCTGGGATGAAGCCTCCCACGGGCGAAACGTGTAGAGTGTTCACCACTGGCAGCTATTATTGATCTCTTCAGCGTGACTTGAACTTCATGGTGCTATTCCTGTGGACTTGATGAAACGTGTCTATACAGTATATGCTGTAATATGATTCCTGTGGATTGACTCGCGTGCATTCATCATTGCCAGCTGAGTATCACTTTCTCTGCTGTTCAGAGTCCTTCCTCCCTTCAGGATTGATACAATTGTATTACAGACTTAATACATGGCACTGGCTTTTATTTATCTTTTTATCTTGCCTCTCATTTAGTGCCATGTCTTTGACATAGTCCACAGGTATTTTTTGCACTCATGTTTTTTGGTATATTTCCTTATTTTTGTTACTGCTAGAGTATTTTTTTCTTTTTTATTTTCCCCTGTGTCTCCTCCTTGGTTTAAGACTTTTTCTTATGTGTACTTTTGTATATATAAGTTTATTCATCTTATATTATGTTTGTTTTTTTGCCTTTAGGTTAGCTATATGTTATATTAGTTAGTAGTTAGGACCTTTAGGGGGTATTTGTATTAGTTAGCTTATCTGTATCACCTTATATAGTTATTAGGTTTATTATGTTATTTTGATACATTTTTTGCTTTCTAGTATAGTTTTCAGTAACATTTTTCTTATTTTGTTATATATATTTTTTCTTGTCATATGCTTACTATATTGTTTAGCTGCCTTTAGTGTGTTTATGTTTTTAATATTAGTGAGTCCTATTGCTCGTTATTAAAATCTATTCCTTTCTTCTACTTTGACTTTGTATCCAAGTCTTTTTTGTCTTATTTGATTTGTTATTCTATGGTATATTTAGAGTGCTATTTTTGGGGATTGTCTTAGTCTTTTGTGTGTTTTATATCTATATCTATATATATATATATATATTATCTATTTATATATATATATATATATATATATATATATAATATATATATATATATATATATACAGTGTTCGACAAATCTATACATTGCTCGCCCCGGGCGAGGGGATTTAACCCCGGCGAGATAAATATTGGCCCAAGCAGCACACGTTTGGTACTAGGTGGCGAGTAGATTTTTTTGTGTGGCGAGTAGATTTTTGGTGATTTGTCAACCACTGTATATATATTATAATATATATATATATATTATATATAATATATATATATATATACGTATGTACGCACAGGAATCAGCACTCAGCACTCAGGTCTGTGAAAAATAAACATATATTGTAGAAAAATGACAAAATCACCAACGTTCGGACCCAAAAACGGGCCCTTCCTGAGGAAAGGCGTTGGTGTATGAAACGTTGGTGATGTGTTCATTTTTTCTACAATATATGTTTATTTTTCACAAACCTGAGTGCTGTCTGCTGATTCCCGTGCGAACGGTATCGTATGATTATCTACTTATTATGGGACCTGCACCTACCTAAATGAGCTATATTGGAGTGCCGGCTGTTCAACTTTTTCTCTCTATATATATATATATATATATATATATTTATCTATATATAAATATATTTTTTTTTTTACTGAAAATCAAACTTTCTAAAGTTTGCAAGCAGTTCGCCAAGTAAAAGTCTCCAAATGTGTAGAAAACCAGTGCTTCAGAATAAACCAGTCCTTTAAATATATAAGGATCAGAGCTGGGACCACTCCAAATATGCTTGTATATATTGCAGTAACCCTAATAGGGATAGGGGACTAGTACCTAGTGCTGTTGAGCACCAATGAACAGTACACAAAATGTCCCATACAGTGAAAAATGAGGGTATAAATCCATAAATACAACTCACTGTGAACTTCCAAGATCCATATGAGCAGTCCCAAAGCAGCAATCAGCAGCATGCAATTCACCAGGTAGAACAGCAGGAATGGGTGAGAAGAGTCAGTGCACTGCCTAAGAAGCAGGAGGAGGCTCACGGTAGCATAAAAAGCACTTTAATGCATTAGTGGATCAGACATGGCCCCCCACAGCAGCAGCAGGTAACACAACTACGTATTTCGTGCTATATGCCCTTTATCAAGGTGTATCAAGGTAAAAGTCTCCAAAGCCTAAATTATGGGGGTTGTCCTTTACTTTCCTGCAAAACCCATATTCAGGTTAGATTCTTTTTCAGTGAAATTCTATTTGACAAAGTTTGATCAACTTTGTTGAATTTTACCCCGACTTCGCCAATTTTGCCTGAACTGTTTAGATGAAAAAGTTCAGCAAACAGTTTAAACTTTTTTTTAAATTTTCTTTCGACAGTACACGGATATAAGGAGAAATGCAGGCACTCCATAATGAGGGTAGTAGGAGGATACTTATCTGCCGGTGCTCTGTGTCAATGGGAGTCCAGGGGTCCCAGGGGAAGCATTAATGAACAGAGAAAGGCAGGCACACGACTTAAGCAAAGGTAATTTAATGTGCCAATAGAACCAACGTTTTGGCAGTTGTATGATGCTGCCTCCATGAGCCCCCACCTTGATAAAGTCAGCATCATACTGCCGAAAAGTTGGTTCTATTGGCACACTAAATTACCTTTGCTTAAGTCCATGTGCCTGCCTCTCTCTGTTCATCTGTGCAGAGATATCATACAAATTGTCACAAGATAAACAGAATCGCGTGACATTCCACTCAATGAGAACACAGCTTATCCCTTCATACAGTAACTCAGAACTTGAAAAAAAAAAATGAGAATTAAACTACACAGTGCGCTCAACCTAATACTAATATAAGTGGTGGTGGGTAGACCACACCTAATTGTGATAACTAATAAACATGTGATAAACAATCCCAACCCTACCACTTAGGGACTAATGAGACGGCAGCCTGGGAACAATATAAACAAATATATCCAATGATTTGTTCCAGAATGAAAGAACAATATGAGAATATTGTCCCGGCGCAAACTATCACAGAAAAAATGGTAACAAAATACCAGTCCTTCCTTAGCATGGGGAGAGGGGAAAAAATGGGTGAAGTCCAAGGTAGTTCTGATCTCACTGCTTCTTCTTTCCTCTCTGGAGTTTTCTTAGTACTTCATGGTGGTTGCAGGATTCTGGGAAAATAGAATACAGGAAACCATTGCGCAGTATCTTCTGAGTATGTGAAACTCTCTCCCCCAGCTACTAGCTACTTACAGCAATTATGCAGAAAGCAGGTACTGATTGGTATCTTTAATCCTCAGGTCTGATCACTACAGCTGACACTGGATCTCTCCACACTGTGTGTTGTCCTCAGATCTATCCTTCAACGCTCAGTGTCAGTTCACTCAGAGGATAAGGAGAATGGACATAGTGCAAGATACCAATTAGACAATTTATTAAATACACATACAATAAAAAACCACACAGTGTTACACTCACATTTGCAGAGTGGTAACCATATAATCTACAACGTGCTGTCCGCTGCCTGTGTACCATAAGCTGCATGCACCCGCAGCTGGGGTTGGATCCCTTCCTCCCTCCTTCTCGCGGGCATGACTCAACCTGGGTCCTCCCTCTGTTGACACACTGCTGTGGCGCTGGCTTACTTCCACAAGCGTGGGGTCATGTTCACCAATAAGCTTCACCCTACGCATTTCGCATATCAGTTATATCAGTATATCAGTAATATCAGTTATTATTATGTCATAATCAACATCATTTTATATTTCCATTATAATCCTATGTACGGTTATATTTTAATTGAGCACATGTGTTAGGGCATTAGAGTTGTCCAGTACTGTAATAGATCTTTCAGGTGTACACTTTGTGGTAAGATATTATCTTAGAGTTGTACCATCATAAATATCTATGTGTTCGCAGAGGTATAAGCTTGGCAGGTATATTCAGCTGGTCCTAGTTTGCCATCTCTATTTGATATGGGGTTGGTCTGATGGGATAAACACACTACTAGTAAGCAATATACGAAGGAGTTAAAATTCTATATCTGTGTACACGTGTAAAGGTAGGATTGCCTAGGGGCGTGACACAGAGGGGAGAATGGACGTTATCACGTCGCTTGCCTTGGCGGTTTTTCTGCCCTAAGAGCACTAAGTATTTTTTCTAATCAGACAGTCAATGGGGTATAGCTCTAGGCTTTAAATAGATAGTGTCACATCTAAGCTCCAGACCCTGATGAAGTAACGTGAGAGTTACAAAACGCATAGGGTGGAGCTAATTGGTGAACATGACCCCACGCTTGTGGAGGGAAGCCAGCGCCACAGCAGTGTGTCAGCAGACGGAGGACCCAGGTTGAGTCACGGCCGCGAGAAGGAGGGAGTGTAACGCTCGGCCTGCTCACAAGCCAGACAAGACCCTGGGACTGAGGTGGAAAGGAGTAATACCACACACCTAGCAGTAAACGGGGGCCCGGCCGGAGTGTGTAAGAAGCGTAGAAGGTCCTGGTAACAAAGTTAGTTCGTTTTACCGTACTTGCCAACTCTAGCATAGAAAGGCTAAGTCCATAAGCCAGTGATCTTGGGATGGAGAGAGCAGCGTAGTAGAATGTCCGTAAGCCGTGTCCGAGGGATATAGAAGACAGCAGGGTAGTAATGTCCAAAGCCAATCCAAGGGGTACCAGAGAGCAGCGTAAACAAAGTCCAAAGCAAAGGGTCAGAACCCAGGGAGGTCAGCAGGAATCCAGGGACAGGAACAGGAACTGAAAGACAAAGGGGGCCAGGCAACAGCAGACAGCACCAAGGTACAGAAGCTATGCAGAGCAAAAAGGTAATGGTGAGGGAAGACTAAATAAGGGCTGGGACCTATCAGAGGAAGGGGAGGGATGGAGGAGCGGCCCGAGGGAGCACCTGATAGGGGAGGAGTGCCTGGGAGGCTGGGACCTATTAGAGTGAGGGGAGAAATGGGGGAGCGGCCTGAGGGAGGGCCTGGAAGTGTAGAAGTGTCTGGGAGGCTGGGGCCTATTGGGGCAAGGGGAGGAGCGGAGGAATGGCCAGAGGGAGGACCTAATAGGGGAGAAGTGTCTGGGAGGTTGGGACCTACCAGGGCAAGGTGAGGAGTGGAGGAGCGGCCTGGGGAAGGATCCAATAGGGAGAGGTGCCTGGGGGTGGAGCTGCGGGAGCAGGGGCAGAGAAGCGCGCACTGTGCACGTAGCCACAGAAGAGGAGGAGTCAGGTGCACGGCACCAGCAAATAGCAGCCTGTGTCCGCGCGCGCCCGTAAGGGTGACGCGCGTTACCCGTAAGTGCGGGAACGGCCGTGGAGGGGGCCGTGAGGAGTGAGGCACGCCACTGGGGAGCCTGGGTGGCACGGAGACCAGGTAAGGAAGCGCTGGAAGCGGGAGTACCCGCAGCGCGGATCCTTACAGGGAGTAAGGGATCCAACCCCAGCTGCTGGTGCATCTAGCTTACGGTACACAGGCAGTGGACAGCACGTTGTAGATTATATGGTTACCACTCTGTAAATGTGAGTGTAACTGTGTGGGTTTTTATTGTATGTGTTTTTAATAAATTGTCCATTGGTATCTTGCACTATGTCCATTCTCCTTATCCTCTGGGTGAACTGACACTGAGCATTGAAGGAGAGATCTGAGGACAACCCACAGTGTGGAGAGATCCAGTGTCAGCTGTAGTGATCAGACCTGAGGATTAAAGATACCAATCAGTACCTGCTTTCTGCATAATTGCTGTAAGTAGCTAGTAGCTGGGGGAGAGAGTTTCACATACTCAGAAGAAACTGTGCATTGGTTTTCTGTATTCTATTCTCCCAGAATCCTGCAACCACCACGAAGTACTAAGAAAACTCCAGAGAGGAAAGAAGAAGCAGTGAGATCAGAATTATCTTGAACTTCACCCATTTTTACCCCCTCCCATGCTAAGGAGGGACTGGTATTTTTTTTACCATTCTTTCTGTGATAGTTTGCGCCAGGACTATTTTCTCATATTGTTCTTAGTAACCCAGAATATGTTTTCACTAAGGTTCAATGACAATGTTGGAGCAGAATATCCTATAGTACCATATCCTAACATGCCTAGAAAAAGTGGTTAATCTATCATGCTGTAAATCATTACCAAAATTATTTCCTTTGCTATTTACCATTTTTATTAACATGAAAAACTGAACACTAAGGCTCAGATTTACTAAATGATGCCTACATCTTGTTGTGTTTTTTTTAGGATGCTTTTTATCACTCTGCTGCTGCTCTGATCTACTTGAGTGCATCAGTTCTACAAGCTTATTTCACCATAAGTTTTATTTTCTATGTCAAGGTTTACCAAGAAAACATAGCAGCTGTGGTAAGTATGCTAACGGTTATTTGAAGTCAGTGAAATACTGTATAATACTTTTTTGGGTGTGTTAAATTGTTCTAAAATAACTGCTTAAGCATAGATCATTGAGATTTCATTAAGGTGTGACCTTACATTGTTTGTAAACAAACTGTTTGTACAATAAAACCTACGGGGCAGTGGGGTAGGATGGCCTGTATGCGAGGTCAGACAATAGTCCACACGTGCAGTTTCAAGGTAAACCAAATGTTGAGTGGTTTTATTTCTCCATAACTCAAATAAACATTTGGGCACACTGTACCTTTAAAGCAAAACAAAACTTATAAAAAGAACGCCTACTCCCCATAGGGAGATCTTGCTAAACAATCCATGCCCTATATATGGAACCATATTAAAGTCCTAACTTTATCTTTGTTTGGGAATCTCTGTCCCTAGAGAAAGTTTAGGAAATCCTTCTGGATAGGTGCTTGCACAGGACAGCTCTGTAGTCTGAGTCAACCACCTTCTACAAGCAGTAGCCTCCTTATCAAGCTGGTTGTCAGCTGTCTCAGCTTACTTCCTGATTGCCTAAGTATTCTTACTTTGTTAACCTTCTGAGTGCTGGATGAAGGACTCAGATGTATGTTTCCCAGGCATAATTATCAGTACCTCACTTCACCCTGTCACGGGCAGATGTATCAATTTACGAAAATGTGAACAAGTGTGTGTTTTGGCACATTGCTCTGTTTTCTGTTTGCATCAAATGTATTTCTTACATTTGAAGCAACATATTTGCCCAAAAATATACACCGCCTTAGATCTGGCAGATTTGTTTGGCACAAAAAAAATGATTGGTGCACAGAAATGCAATGTTTGATATATCACATTATAAACTGTGCATCATGTAACTCCTACCTATCTCCTATTGACACTCACCAAATTGCACATAGAGTATAGACCTTAATAAATTGATCTAAAGAGGCAATATGAAAATGACGCAATTTCTGTAAATTTTGCTCCAAATTTGCCTTAATACATCCCCCTCTTTGTTAGAAGTACTAAAGAAACAAAGGGTAATACCCAATTTTAGAAGTGCTATAAGTATACTATAACAGAAAGATGCGTAGAGCGGAGAACAAACTCCAAACACTGGTGCTTCAAGTTATGCTAAAAGGTAATTCTACATAATGAAGTATAATCATATAAGTCCTGCCACTGATCAAATCCAAGTAACGATATATATATTAGAAGGCTCGCTGGGTGCAATATGGACTTAGCATCAGGAAGGGGGCTAGAATGTGGTAAGGAGATGCAATTTGAAACGTGCCCAGAATGTAAAACACTCCATGGAAAGCAAACACTAAACTCCGCCACTACCCTCACCAATCCTGGCATCCTATGCACATACAGTAAGCCCCTGTGGGCATCAGTACTCACAGACTTGACACGTCGATGGCATGAATGGACTTTGACAAAGTCCTAGTCGCAGGATGAAATGCGTCAGAGTTACTTTGTGACATATCTGTACATGTCTAGTGCACATTAAATCAACCTATTTTATTGACTGCGCTTGATCCTTTGCTATACCCCTATGGACGGCTGTGAACTGCCATTTAAGCATTTTTTATAACAGAAAGATACATCTTTTTTTAATATACTGTAAATAGCTTATATTTTTTGAAGTGAAACTTCTTTAGCGGCACCTACCACATGAAGAAAATTGCATGGCAGTGAATGGAGTTAATGGAGAGTAGGTGGTGACGGAAGTGACGTCACTGCTGGCAGAAGAGGCCATTTGCAACGTCAGCTTCCAACACTTGCAGTCACTGGAGAGGAGGAAGGGTGACAATGTGCGGAGGGGGTGGGGGGTAGAGGAGAAACACACACTCTGCTGAACCTCACCTCCCCGTACCTCCGCCAGGGGGTAGGAGAGAGGGGCTGGTTCTGGGCTCGGGGAATCAGACAGAAAGCTAAGAAATTCTCCCCTCCCCCCTCCCCGTGTCTCTGAACCTCTGCCAGCAGCGACAGCCCAGACTCCTCTGCCAGGGGGGGAGGAGAGTAGGGGGCCGGCAGAAGGCAAGAAGGCACAGAGAAAAGCACACACACCCCACACAGAGACACATACACTGACTGACACACACACACTGACACACACACACACTGACTGACACACACTGACTGACACACACACACACACACACACACACACACACACACACACTCACTGACTGACACACACTGACTGAAACACACAGAATGTCTGACACACACACACACACACACACTGACTGACACACACACTGACTGACACACACACACACACACTGACTGACAGACACACACACTGACTGACACACACACACACACACACTGACTGACACACAGACACTGACTGACTGACACACACACACACTGACTGACACACACACTGACTGACACACATACACACACTAAATGACACACACACACACACATACACACTGACTGACACACACACATACACACACTGACTGACACATCACTAAAGCCTGATCCCCGCTGGCCCAGGGACGAGAGCCCTCCCCTCAATGGAGCCGAGCCTGCTGCGAGGGGGGGCTGCAGCGCTGTGGAGAGAGTTGCTCCTGCTCTCAATAGAATTGAGAGCAGGACTCGCGACGGAGTGCTAAGCCATGCCCCCTGGCGGTTCAGCCAATGAGAGCGAACCTGCCGGGTGATGTCATGGCCACGCCCCCGTCACTGCCCCGCCACGGCCGCCCCCTAGTTTCACTTCCTGCAGCTCACTGCAGACCGGGGAATCGGCTGCACGCGCCGCCAGTCTCGCGGGCGCGCGTGCAGCGGAGGTACTGGGGCCTCAGCCTAAGGGTTAGATTGGGGATTTGGTATATAGTTTAATATTAGCAACCATCTGTATTGACCATTAGAGGGCAGATCACCTAGCTCACTAGTCACACTACTACACTAATACACAAGTGGTTGTTATAATAATTAATGTAACACAAACTAGTCACTTAATGTATCACTTATTATTTATATAGTAATTTAATATTTATAATGATCTGTATTGACCAATTAAGGGCAGATCACAAGTTTTTATCACAATCCTACACCACTTATCAAGTTATCTATTGTGGATATTCATTATTCACAATATATACTTTCACGAATGTAATGAAACCCTCTGATTTATTATCTCTGTTTGATATATTAACTATACTGTTCCAAATGAAATCCTCAGTTTTATAACTCTCTATTACTCCTATATATATATTGATTCAGTAAGAATCGTCATATGGTCACTATCATCCAAACTTCCAAAAGCTCACTGCAGAACTTGGTACATTGAGTCCGCTATGCAGAGGATCTGATAGGCACAAATCCAGTCATTCATTCTAATAGGAGACATAGTCACGCCCCCAATCAAGGGAGTATAAATAGCCGCTATGTAGGGTCTGAATGCCAGACTCCTACCCACCTGAAGAAGCGAGTTGATCTCGTGAAACGTGCGTCGTGACGTAATCGGAGGGTGACACCATTACCCGGAAACACGGCTTGTATCATGAAACTCTGAATACTCTGACCCGCCGAGGCAGACTTGTTTAACTGTTTGTTCTAATAATGTTCCCGCATAGCATGCACTTAACAGACAATTCAGATAAAGACACATAGCTATATGCTTTGTAAGTGTCTTGTAAGTAAAAGAGCATTTTATGGGTGAATATCGCTATAGCCTATTATGGTATTTCCTTAAGACACTGATCTGAGATGTTATTTATTGTGTGTACTCACCATTTGCTTTTACTATGATTACTGTGAGGAAGTGCATGTATAAACTATTGAGAGATTAAGATAGAATAAGTGACTAATACATTACATAAACAGACACGGTTGATTCTGACCCGCCGAGGCAGAACAACAACCCCTTACTGTGGAGTTAGAACCTAATATAAATGTGGATGTCTATACTGTGATGCATTGTGCTCTTGATAAATTAAGAGCCACAGATGAATATCCATTTAAGATGATAAACAATGTCATGTCACTTATAAGCAAGAATGTTGATATAGGAGACGCGAATTATTGCTGAAAGGCTTATATGTATTTGATTTACTATCCTGACCTATTGTGGCAGAAACTTTGCATAAGTAGCCGAGACACTAGGTACTATATATGTCCTTATTCCCACTATATATTCAGGCACACAAGTAAGACACTAATTTAAGTGTTAACATACCTTGACTGTGAAAATAGTCCATCTGTGTCTAATTTGAATATTTAGGGTCTAACCATAAGGACTAATAACTCCAGACAAGGAGTCATAACCTAGTGTCACAAACAGTTAACAGAACATATACAATGTATGTAATACCTATTTGGATGTCGCAGTAGAAAAATATATGGTTAAAATATCTCTGTATTAAAGAGAATCTCTACTGATCCGTTACGGGGATTTTAAGATTTTATATTTTTTCACAATGTCACATAATTTTGGGATGTAATAAAATTTTATTGTTTTGTGATTTTAAACGGACCCTACTCTAGAGAGAACAAAGTTGTCTGAATAAGTCATATATCAGTACACTATTATCATAGAGTGCATCTTTGGAGGGTCTTTTCTTGATCTTTCTGATCAATCTGTTATTATATGTTATTTACCTCTATTGCACCATGATCATAATCTACTAATCATATGAATAGGAGAGCAGAATAGAACATAATCTTTTGCTCAATTGTTGCAAGGTTCTGCAAGGGTGTGAAAGCCAGAACCGCGCCCAAGAGACGTGAATGGCTCAGAGAGGAGTCAGAGTCACGCTGGTTCGATAATGAATATTTTCTCCAAGTCTGTGGGACTGTAATGGGGACCAGATTTGCACTAAGCTATGCGTACCTATTCATGGGCATTTGGGAAAATGACCATGTGTGGTCGCAGCATGAGTTTGATGCAAATCTGGTCTTCTATAAAAGATATATCGATGATCTGTTTCTCATTTGGGAGGGGAATGAAAATAAACTTTCAAACTTTTTTACATACATTAATAATAATGATCGGATTCTGAAATTTTCTTCGAAATATAGTAGAACTAACATTGAATTTCTAGACCTTGAAGTGTATATTGATAAAGGGCTCATTAAGACAAAAACTTTTTTTAAAGATGTGGATGGAAATAATTATATTCACAAAAAGAGCTGGCATCATCCAAAATGGGTCTTGAATATCCCTTATGGTCAATTGAGACGAATTAGAAGAAACTGTACGGACTCAGTTATATATAAAGAACATACTGGACACCTAACAAGCTCCTATTGAACCCCCCAAAAAATATATAAAGAACAGTCAGAAATTTTAATTAAGAAATTTCAGGAGAAAGAATATAACCCCGAGACCATTGCTGAAGCAGTAGAAAAGACAAATGTTCTAGATAGGGCAGAATTATTGCACCCAGAAAGAGTTGATAGAGTACCTAAAGGTAAAGATTACCAGACTACATTTGTCACTCAATATAACAGTGAAGCCACCAAGATAGCTAGAATAATCAATAAACACTGGCACATATTAAAAAATGTCTCATACTTGCTAATGAAATCCCAGATCGTGCTCATGTCATCTTTAAAAAGGCAAATAATCTCAAAAGTAAACTTGCTCCTAGTACTTTTAAAGTTTTAGAAGAAAAAAGAGATTCTTGTCTTAAAACTCTGGTAGGATTTTTAAATGCGGTAATTGTAAAATATGTAATTCAGGCTCCAAAGAAAAATTGACCTTCTCCTCCAATAGCACTGGGGAAAAGTTTGATATGACTCATTTTATCAATTGTAAAACAGATCATGTAATTTACATGATTGAATGTCCATGCAAATTGCAGTACATTGGAAGAATTACAAGACCCCTAAAGGTGAGAATTATGGAACATATGGGTAATATTAGATGCAAATTACAAACCCATAGCGTTCCCAAACATTTTGAAATGTTCCATAATTCAGACCCTAATCTATTGACCTTCAGCGGAATTGAACATGTCACACCCCATTGGAGAGGAAGAGATAGGTCCCAGAACCTTGCCAAAAGAGAGACCTTATGGATTCATAGAATCAAATCTATGATACCAAAAGGTCTCAATTCAGATATTGACATTATACCGTTTCTGTAAGAATTATATGTCACAATATTTATTCTGTGACTAAAGTCTTCTTTCTCCTCTCTTCTCTCCATACTCTTTCAATATGCGCCGAGATTACGCCGTTATTCTCAGTATTATTGTTTATTTATCATGCATTTGGCAGATTCGCGATGTTTTCGTATCTGATTCACCATTGGTCAACCGTTAGCCAATCAGCTTTGTGTTCAGGGTATAAATAGGCTGAGCTTCTGTAGGGTTGCCATGACTCCTGACGAAGCTACACGCCTAGTGAAACGCATAGAGTCGCCCGTATGACATCATCAGAGGACTTCAGACTGTCCCCCCTTGATGTGGCGCCGAGCTGTTCCGTAGATGCGAGAGCCTGCGCTAACGATCCTCTTACCATCGGGACATTCTCCTGCAGCCTCACAGACGATCAATTCTGGCAGTGTTGAGCTGAGACAGAGAGGTCGGTGATGGAGGATGCGGGGAGTTACCATTTCTGATGACATCAGCATTTTATGTGTTTGTATTCTTATGACACTATGTAAGTGTTCATTTTTTATTCTGCTTATATAAATATATTTTTACTGGATTACGCTATGGAAGCTCTTTCCCTTTTTACCCTGATTGATGAATCTCCCTGAGTGACATCGCCTACCACTATATTCGATTGAAGTTCCCACATCACACACCATAGTCAAGCTCATTGCCACTGACCTCTGAAATGCCTTATTTGGATTGACACCACGTGAGTCTCCATTTGACCTAGTGTTTAATACACTTCATCACCCTAAACTTTATTTGCACTATGCTCTATTTATTTTCTATTTCATATTGAACCTGCGCTCACTTACACATTGAGGAAATCAACGCTAGAAGTGGATACAGCAGACCATCCATTTAAAAGGGTTTAGAGCTGCAATCTTCATTTTATATTTCACTTTTTTCAGTCCCTATATGATTATTATTATTGCACCTATTTTTAAGGTTTTATGTTATATTCACTAATTGAAGGCACTATTATATGCCCTTTATCACTGCGCCGATCCTTTGCACTTTGTTGCAGTTTGCTCAATTGTTGCAAGGTTCTGCAAGGGTGTGAAAGCCAGAACCGCGCCCAAGAGATTTGAATGGCTCAGAGAGGAGTCAGAGTCACGCCCAGTCCCAGAGAACCCCTACTCTAATCTCCACCAGAGGGAGGGGGCACTGTGACAGCCAATGCCGAAAGACTGTCTCAACTAAGGGAGGAGCTGGATGTTGCCGACCACACCCTCAGTTTTTTTTAGTCTGGCAAGAGAGAAGAGCTACAGCATGCTACCTCTTGTCTTTGCACGATCAGTCGAACGTTGTGATGGCAAGTCCCTGTGATTTCTCACACTACCGTCCGCCTGGAGGCCTCCTGGTAGTGAAGGTGGAAGAGAAACGCTACCTGAAGTGCCTTTGCCCCAAGTGTGACTTCCCGGGCGGGGATCTTGTCTGGGCCACTATGTGCCCAAGGTGCAGAGTCCACTACTTAAAGCCGACGCTGTTGAGGTCTATGGCCTTTGCTAACAAAGACCTAGGCTGACCCCAAGACTTGGGCGGTCGACTAGTCCACATTTATTTTATTTACTATACTAATAAAGTTTTATTTTAAACAATACACCATTACACCATTGGGAGTGCTATAATAGGGGCCTTTCTTGTTCTACCTATTTGCATAGGTGGGTTCTTCTCGTCGGTATTTTAGCTCCAGCACCCCAATTTTCTTATTAGACAGTAGCGAGGGTGTTTTCCCCTCTTTCCCTCCCCATTCACATATTTATCAGTTAAAGTTCAGCAACAAAAATTACAACTTTTACTCCGCCAAAGTTGAGGAACAAAAAAACACAGCTTTGGCAAGCAAAGTCTATATCCATAATACAGAATATCACACTTCAGCGATACTCTCCCTCTGCAAACCAGGAAGACCCACACAATGCACTGCATGCTGTCTTTTAAACTTTAGCAGCCCAGCTGAGCTCTTTAAATCTCTTGCCTCCCTCCATTTAGGGATTAACCCCTTGCTGGTCAACGCTCAACAGTCCAAGCTGTTGGTAACAGACTGAACCCTGCTACTGTCAGGTTCTCTCATAAAGACGCACCTCTCCCTAAACATACCAATAATTCAGCAGCGACCGTAATTGAACACTTCCGCATATTAATTTTCACTATGCTGACAATCTACAAACTGTGCTCACATCAATAATGGTCATCATTAAATAATAAAGTAGACTTTTTTTTAACCTGTGATACTGTGCCTTTTAATGGACCATCATTTTAGTTCTTTAAAGAGGCTGTTGTAGTAAGGAGAATACAAAGGCCTCTTTTTAGCTGTTAGTTGTGATATCAGTCTGAACCCCTTCAGTCTACATCAGCTTCGCCCCAAAGGTGGCAGCCAAAGGGTGTGAGCCATTTACTGCCATTCGTTGATGTTTGTTAATGTTTAAACTGCTCTATTTAAATCTGAAACTCACCAGCCCTTTTATCCCCTGTACCCAATGTTTCAATTTACCCAGCCTTATACTGTAGATTGTACAGGTCCCTGCTCCGTAGAGCTTACAATCTATGTTTTTGGTGCCTGAGGCACAGGGAGATAAAATGACTTGCCCAAGGTCACAATGAGCCGACCCAGGGAATTGAACCAGGCTCCCCTGCAGCAATCTCAGGGTCAGTCAGGTCTTTACTCACTGTGCCAATCCTTCTCCCAGGTATCACAGCAATGGTAGGATTGTATAACACAATAATGCACTGATTTCATTATTATTATCTTTTATTTGTATGATATCAACATATTCCCTTAGCACAGTACAATGTGAGAGGGAGGACAATAATATCATAATAATAAAAATAGTACATATAAGTAAGCTGACACAATAGGAAATTACATTCCTGCCTCACAAGCTTACAATCTAAAACAAATGCTGTATGAATGGGGACATGAAAAGCAGTGAGGGGGTTTGCTCTGCATGAGTTATAGTTCACAATCCAATGGCATGGGCCACAGCAAAGATCAGCCAAACGGCAGCCCTCCACAAATGCCCTTTGGTTGCTGCCAATTGCATATCCATGGTGTGATAAGAAGAGAGAGTCCCTTCGGTGAAATGACGTGCAGCTGGGTTGGAGTAGAACTCTGGCAGCACAGGACAGTAAAAAGTCCAGGAAGGCTGATGAATCCAAGCGGAATGTGAGCTAACCCTTTGCATGTTTGTTGCTGGCCTTGTGTAGGATGGATGCAGAAGTTTGGGGGACCCCCTCAGAACTGCTGCTTCATGCAAGTCCACTATATAATAATGAGAGAGAGTCTCATAGGTGGTATTTAATGTCTGTATTTTGTCTCTTTTAGGTGTTTGCTTATTTTACCACAGTGTCATACGTGATTCATGCAGTGTTCTCCCTACTGAGATGGAAAAGATCTTCCTAATGTCAAAAGCCTCTCTGACACACCGAAGTTTGAAGACCTTTTTCAAATGAGTTCTGTACAGTATCAACTCATGGAAATATTAAGAGAACTGTTACAATACAAATTTGAGATATGTGTTATTATAATTACGTTAGTGGTAAATTGATTTCTTAATGTTCTTTTGTAGTCAGTTGATCCATATATTTTACTACCCTTTTGAAAATGACACCAGACTTATAGTTAAACAATAGTTACAATATGTGAAAATGCTAATATTTGTATTGAAATACTGTGCTTTATTTAGTACAGTATATCAAACACTTTAGGCAAAAAAAGAAAGGTGCATAAATGTGTATACTTAATTATTTGAAATATGATCCAAATCTGAGCTCTTTGCTGCCACATTATAACATTTAGTAACTTACAAAATCTTTGGTTTTATTTGACAGAGGTTAAAGTAGTTTATTATTTTGAGGAGCTACATTGAAGCCACACATTGCAAATGGGAAGTGCATGTTTTCTGGTTTAGTATTTAACCCCTTCACTGTGTGTCTGGCAGCAAAGTCATTAACCCGCATATCATATGAGAATGACATATTTCACTTTTTCTCCATAATGAAATGATGGCAAAAGTAGATAAGACATATGGGTCTATGTATGCAGGCAATGTTGGCACAAATGTGGGGCATTTCCATCCTGTATCAAAGTTCTTTGCTGTAATTTTGCCCCGTCTGCCCTAGGTTGTGATTTGGGGAGTGTCAGTAGGAGGAGTTGGGCAGGATTTAAATAGCACACAGATTATGAGATGTATCACATGCTGCATGTCTGTGCACCATCCGTTTCCCCTTTATTTATTTAGGTGAGTTTGCCATACAGTATCTGGAGTAATGCACTGTAAGTTTAACATGCTGCATTAGATGTAAGAAACTGTTCTTACATACAGTATGATGCAGCTCTGCTCAAATAATGGAGAAGGAGTGGCTCAGTGAGTAAAGACACTGACTGACACTGAGATTGCTGCAGGGGAGCCTGGTTCAATTCCCGGTGTTGGCTCCTTGTGACCTTAGGCAAGTCACTTTATCTCCCTGTGCCTCAGGCACCAAAAACATAGATTGTAAGCTCTACGGGGCAGGGACCTGTGCCTGCAAAATGTCTCTGTAAAGCGCTGTGTACAATTAGCAGCGCTATACAAGAACATGCTATTATTATTATTATTATTAATAAATAAAAGGAGCAGTGCATGAAAACACTTTTCTCTGGGTTGATACATAGACCCATCACAATATTCTCACTATACCATTCTACTGATTGGAAGTATCTCTCCTTTCTCACTCCTATATCTGGTCGCTTTTCCTGTTTTTCGTCACATGTTAATGTGACATATCCCTTTGTTTTCATTTGCCCCAAGTTTGTGCTTTCACTGCGCTGAAAATGGAAAGATAAAGAAATCAATGGTTAATTATTGGAGATTCAGACTTAGAGGTGCTCCTCTTCAGATTTAAAACAGATTTAAAACAATCTACTATGAAAAGACTGAACTACTAAATAAATGGCACATACTTCATAATTTAATGTAAAAACCATTTTTTAAGACACAATACAGTATTTAATATTCCTAATAAGGGCAATTATTTTATAGAGACCTGGGCTATATAGACATTAGGCATATTAGCGAGTCCACGCTCAGTTCATTTTTTAATTGGTTTTAATAAGTTTGTGATTTAATGAAGATGTATTATTTTTGTGTTAGTACTTTGGAGGCTCTCCTTAGAGTGCACTACATAGGGTTCTGTTCTCCTTGCTTCATTACTCCCTGACTTGCACCCCTCCTTTGTAAATATATTTTGAATAGAATAAAGTTGAGCAGGGCATCTTTCTAGTTCATGTATCCATGGGGCAAGGCTTTATGAGGACCGCGGTTACTAAGAGATTCATCACAACATCCCTCCCTATTTATTATGTCAGTTGTATACTGTTTATCTATATATCCCTGCATCCTGTATAATTTTTTTCCTCTTCGCTAATTTTTGTTTGCAAACGAGCTTTGTCTTGCCATATAAAATGTGCATTGCTGCTGTAGTATTTATTGAATATGGCGATCTGAATTCCGATTCTAAGAGGGAGGTGCAGAGAGAATTTATGGGATCCTAAGGTTACTTTATTGCAGTATTCCCTAGTTTGCCAGTTGCCTACCTGCTGCAAGGTCTCGGACCCCAATTGATCCCCTTGTGTCTATTCCATGCATTTTCTGTGTTAACCTTTACCATATCTGCCATGAGGAACCACTGTAAATTCAGTAAATAAATACTTCCACACATGCCTTTGCAATAATGATCTTTATTTAATATTAAATCAATGTTTGAGCTTTTACGCGTAGGCCTCATTCAATTATGGCGCTCATGTCTTATTTAACTTTACTTTAATGAGTTATTGAACTTGTCTCTGTGTCTCCTCCAGTTTTCTGATTAGTGGTGCTCTGACCTCTAGTGGCGACAATCTTCACTTACAGTCGTTCAGTAGTTACACATTTGCAATGTAATTAGAGAAATGTAGATGCTTTTTTTATCCAGAGTGCCAAAAGCAGGAGTGTGCATCCTATGTACAAGGAAAGCAAGCATCTAGGCTTCCTCATTGATTTTCCTACGGAGGTGTTTAATGTTTGAAATTTAGCCTATTCATACTGTACACTATGAACCTTTCAATGTCCTCATTACATGCATAGTCATAGCAACTAAAGAGGGTCTTCAAATATATATTAGTAAGATATGATTCAGCAGCTCCATGCTGTGTTGTATGAAGACTGACCGCCTTCCACCATAGTTAAGTTAATTAAAGTAAATCCCAGTAATTACAATAGATATTGTTGATGTGCAATCTACTCTATAGCCTTGTACTTAAAGCAAGTTACCCTGAGGGTGACTAGTCCTGATAAGGTTGTTAATCCTGTTATAATGTGTCCTGTCTCTCAAGTAGCTAAACTATAAAAATGGCTCTTTGTGCCATAACTTTGGCATGCAAGAAAAAGTGAAATTCACACATTTACCACCCATCTTGCTAGATAAAAATACACTTTATGGAAAAAGTAGAGCACTTATTGTCTCCATAGTGTTGAAGATACAGTAGGTAAAAAATATTAAACTTTTTCAAAAATATAAATAGATAAAAATATGTTTAAAAAACAAATAATATATTTTAATTACTACTAGAGGAATATTAAATACGCAATAATTAAATCTATTATGTATGTCATATTTTCAGGTCAGACTTGTTATCGTGCACTTTGAGTTTTTAGCGGCTGAAACATACTCAGGGTCACTGACAGTAGAGGAAAGAGACTGTCCAACAGCTCGTCAACACCTCTCCCCCCCTGGAATGGGCCCACATCAAGTGTAACAAACCATCTCGCGTCAAACTCACTCAAAAAAGTCCTTGGCTCCTAGTCTGCTTATCGTACACTGTAGTATAAGTATAATAAAATGTACTGACACTGATATTATCTATTGCCTAATATCTTATCATTCCTCTTTAGCTCAACCTGACAAATCTCACAGTGATAAGAATGCAAGAACATTGTAAACATTTACTTCTTAGGCTTGTTATATAGTGTGTGCGAACGCGCGTGCATGTGCCGCATGCTTTTTGTGTGAATGCTGTGAGCAGTGAGTGAGAAGGTACATGCATACATATACACACACATTTCAGCGCCTTTAGCGGCGCAAAATCATTCTATTCCCCGTCTTCCCCGCTGTCGGCCGGATGCACACTCACTGCCGTGCGCACGCGCGGCCCTTGTATAGAAGGGCTGACTAACCTCAGCCAATTATAAGTGTCCCGCGCAAACAGCGTAGCGCACGCGGCCACTATATAAGAGCCCTTAGAGTTTAAATGGGCAGTCCAATTTTTTTCTCCATCAAAGTACCGTAATTGGCTTCTTAATAAGACTCAGCCACTTGTCAAGTATATATTTTTAAATATATTTGTTTAATCTAAAAATAAATAATGTTTCTACTTTCTTCAGTTCCGCATAACACTACTGTTACCTCGGGCAGTTTGCTCTTCCTCTGTATGCTTTGGGAGAATAATTATTTAACACAAAATAAGGGGAGGGGGGGGGAATCAATAATTTGTCTGTGTACATGATTTACCATCTTATTCCAAAAGAGATTAGGTAAAAAAATCCTGGCAGGTACTTGGCAAGGGCCTCTGTCTCATCATTTGGAAAAATAAATAGTTGCACCCTAGAAAAGAATGTTAAAAAAAACACTGTCATTGATTTGTTATCTATAAAATGAACATTTACAGTATGGTATGTCAGACATTTGTCAAGCCATTCTTCCCAAATCTTCACATTTTAAAACATTACAAAATGATGACATAGAAAATTAATCAGATCTGGGATGAGTATAAAGCATCAAGGCCCATACTTACTAAGAACATGAATGTGTTAGGAAATTCACTGCTAGCTAAACGTGGCTTTATTGCAAAGATGTGGGTTACTGAAAGTTGAAAACAGAAGTATTTAACATAAATGTAGTATGATAAAGAATGTAAAAATGAAAACAAACGTAGGCGAAATTTCTGCTTTAAATAGGTTAAATGTGTGTCATAAATAGTACTGAACAAAGCAAACACTATAGTTTTACAAATATAGTTTTTAGGGGTAATTTAATTTACTCCCAACCAGCTAATTGCACTGCGATCGATTTGTAACTCCCCATTCAAATTATTTTTTTACGGCCAATTGCAGTACATTAGCCTGCTTCAGAGTACAGATGTTGCAAGACTTGCTGTTGATGGTACCAGAGTAAGGTGTGAGATTACTCCCGCGGGAAGACTTTGTTTATTGTGAACCACTGAAATGACACGTGGGTTTTATTTCTTTTAATTATAATTTCAGTATGTGTCCGGCAGATGTCATAGTGAATATTTTTGTCCAGGGCCGCAGTGAGGCTTTTAAAGCTGCAGTTCAGGCTTTAAAAAAAAAAAAAAATTAAAGTTTTTTTTAACTTCAATAGTTTCATGTGGGCAATCTCTACTTACCTAAAGAACTGCATAGCTGCTGGTCAATTCGTTCTCCGTCTATTGATCGTCAAAGTTTGGCGACATCTTTAAATATGGGGAATGTATTTCCTCTGTTTCTGTCACTCAGTGGAAGCTCATGAATATTCATGAGCACTCCTGCACTGACATGTGCAAGAGGGAGGGCAGGGCTCACAAAGGGGTGTGCCAGGGCTTGTGACAGGACATGAAGGAGCAATGCCTTAGTAAATGGTTGTTAAAATAGAATACAAGAAAATTGGTCTTTCAAAGTTGTTTTTTTAAAAACAGAAAATGCTAAAAGTATTTTTTCTTACTACAGAACTGATTTTTTTTTAGAAAAAACACATATACAGGATATTGCCTGAACTGCAGCTATAAATGGCACAAGTACTTTACAGTACAAATAATAATAATTTCATATTAATATGTTTGTACACACAATTGTTTCCATTATGTGTCTGTTATAGGGTCAACAGCAAGATCATGCAACTTTTCTTAATTGAAATAAAAATTCTGTTAAATGGTAACAATCTTTGTACACAATAAAATTAGAAACAATGTTACTATGACAATTATTTGTTTTAAATATTACTTGTTCTTATATGAAACGCATACTTTACTATCTGTCCGTTCCTGGGAGATGTGCTTTTTGCATACTTTACATATTGTGTTATCATGTGGATTGCATGTATGTGTGACACAGCTGATTGAAGTTGTTTACGCATGCGTGTCAGTTCTTGATTTTTTATTTCCTTTTTAAACATTACACAAAAAAACACCCTCCAACCAAACTTCTCAACCTCCATCATGTATATTATTCAAGGTAAAAGAAGCGGTGCAACTCCCACGCAGTTACAAATCACAGACCAGGGTAAGGACACTCAAGTGAAGCTTTAATGACACCCCGTATAAATCCTGACAGATAAATTATTACTAAAGAATCATCTCCAATTGTATATAATTAGTAAAAAATATGAAACAAATACATATGAAATCTACTGTATATATATATTTCTCAAACCGTTGTATGCGTGTCTGTTTGTCCAGTGTCTCCCTGTGTCTAGGGGCAATCGCATTGGACCTTTGGCCCGTCACTCCACCTCAGGCCAATGAGATGACTCCCTTGGCCCGCCCGCCCCCGCACACCTCTCATTGACCGGTGTGGTCACACACACACCGCGTGCTCCTCTCCAAGATGGCCTACCACACGATGTGCAGCAGCCCAGGTAACAGTACACCCTGTGCCTCACACCCCTCCTGCAGGCGTTCCACCTTACACCCCGCGCCTCACACCCTGCGCCTCACACCATACACCCTGCGCCTCACACACCTCCTGCCTCATACCTTAAACCCCTGCCACAGAACACCCCTGCGCATCCCGCCTCAACCGCCCAGGAACAAGCGGCAGAGCAGCCGGCCAGGGGAGCGCACCCTTACCTCAGGCCAGGACCACACATGGCGCTTCCTGCCGCCACCTGCATGCGCCTCCATTGGCCGGACGACACATCGGGGGACCAAGCGGCTGGCGGGGGGGAAGCGGCCGAGCCATCGGGGAACGGGGGGGGGCACACAAGGGGCAAAGTAGCAGCAGCATGAAGACAGGAGGTTTATTAACTAACTCAATAAAATACAGAGACAAAGAAATTCATAGCAAAGCTCTAATGAGAGCTCGAGAAACTACAGTAAATCTTTAGTTGGAAAGTCACTCGATTGGTCCCAAAACCCTCTAGGTGTCTAATAGCTGCTTAAGTATCAAACTGACTTATAATGTTGCAATAATGTGCCTATTTTACCAGTAATGCCAAGGATGTGTCATGCAAATATTCTGGCATTGCTATAATAACAAATGCTGCCAAGATGTTGATTTATGTAGCCTTTTTATGGAGCCAGAAATTCCAATAACTTTTACGCCATGTTTGTCAGCTGCACTCACAAATGTATATTTAACGGGCCATTAGCAGTGATCTACTGATTTAAGCTTTCAACCTGAAAAAAAAAGAATCAGAATATATGTTCTTGCTTTCCACATTCTGCAATTTTAGCAACATGCAAAGTACATTTGCAAGTGATGTGTCATTATGTCTATTGATGGCCCACCGTGTAAAATTATTGGTAACTTTTGCAGGGAAAAGCTAGGGGTGCTGCGGAGTAAAAAAAAAAACTGCCACTTTGTTTTCACTGCAACACTGCAGAAACATTTACACCTCTCAATATAACACCGCTTTCTTTACACTGCAGATAAACTGAAACAGAGGCAACAGGCACTGAACACATTACAATACTGTAGAAGCTTAGATTAAAGCAGCAGTGCCACTCAGTGTGGATATATATATGTGGTGAATACATATCCAAGCTTCAAATTGCAAAGCCAATATAACCAGCCTCAGTGTGAGCACTGATGAGACACAAAAGGTCGAAACAGCGGTCTGTGGGTAGGTTTACTGGCTATGCATCTTAACCCAGGCTGTGCTGAAAAGCTGTGCAATGCAGCAAGCCTAAGCTTATAGGATCTTTCAATCTATTTTGTACAGCTGGAAACAATGATCTTACAAGATCTGAGATTAGGGTGGGATATCACATCATTAGAAAATGATGTGCGGGTTAGCAGGATCCCAAGAGGTCTGAGGGTTAAAAAAGCCCCCACCTTTGGCTTTCAGAGCAAAAGTTTCGAAGACAGCTGGCGCAAAATATTAGATGATTGTTCCTTCCGTTTGATAGATCTTATCATCCAATCCAAAATACAGCAAAGAGGTGTGTTAGCTGTTGATATAAAATCGTTACAGGATAAACATGTTGTATTTGAAGATATGGAGGAATTTCAAACTAATGATGAAAAACTCTATCGGAATGTGATAAAATCTGAAAAAATTATTACTGCCAAAAAACAGTCCAAATATCAACAAGACAAGATGGACTATGAAAGGAATCAAGTCTATTTTTGGCAGAAGCCTTTAGGAACTCAATCTAAGATGTTCCAAAAATCTCCCAAAAAATCTCAACAGGGTAACACAGGCCATCAGACAAATCAAACTCCAACAAAATCCATTTTGAAAAGAAGACAGGGGGAAACTTCAAGTGCTGACTCAGATACTTCGGACTATGAATCAGGAACCCCTGGGGTGTCTTTCTCTGAAGAAACACAAAACAGAGAGAAGCGCACTAATAACGAACGAGGAGGTGCAGTTACAACAAACAAACCCCTCACCAAAGAGAATTCATATGTCTCGATCTTCGCCGGTTCAAAAAACTCAAGGCGCCAAGACGCACATGAAGATCTCAGAGGAGAAAACACCTCTGGAGGGAGAGAGAAGAGGAAGAAATTTTGAGGCTGGAGGAAGACAATGTTATCAACATCTCTGGAGTGGAGCTCACTTTCAATCAATTGAAATTACTAAATAAAGGCTTGAACTTTGCCCCCGAAGAAAACTTCGAACTTTTTAATACCACAATTGACTTACAAAAATTCACCCGGGAACTGGCCCTGAAGAAATTCTTTATGAAGAAAGATCAGCAGACACCATTACAAGACTACTCAGAAAGAGATATCGGAGATGACATCAATCTGAATGAGGGAGATTCTTCAGACCAGTTTTCTACATTTCAGGAACTGTGTACACTAAGAGACATGGAGAACCTTTTAGAGGAACAAACATGGACTAATGAAGAAGACATTAACAGTCTAATCTCTACATTTTTTTCACAGGAAAAGAGTTCCGGTTTCAAGAGAAAATCACTTTTCTGTACTAATTTGCAAAGGCCCCCATCTTCTCACCTTTGAGAGATTAGTTGAGAGGGATTTGCTAGCACTTGTACAGGGGCTTTCATTTCATGTGGAGGGGTCTAATCTTACATTTGAGGAGAGAAATGATCTTACCGCATTACAGAAGAACAAGAATATAATTGTCAAGAATGCGGACAAAGGCGGTGCCATTGTTGTACAGTCTTCCAGTGCATATAAAATAGAAGCAATGCGTCAACTCAATGATGCTTCTACGTATATCAAATTGTTAAGTGATCCAACTAAGTCCTATCTTGAGGAACTTCAAAAACTATTAGACTTTGGAATTTTTTTTATATGTACTGGATAAAAATGAATATGATTTTTTGTTGCCAGCGATATTTCACCATCTCCCAAAGATCCACAAGACATTGGAGAACCCTCTGGGGCGTCCCATCGTCTCTAGTATTGGATCTTTGGGAGATGGTCTGTCTCGGTACGTGGACTCATTTCTTCAACCATTGGTGAGATCTTTGCCCTCCTATGTTAGAGACTCTGCAGACCTGATTAGGTCCTTGAGAGATATACAGTGGTCTAAGTCTTTCTTGTGGGCCACAATGGATGTTTCCTCCTTGTATAGTATCATTGATCATACACAAGGGGTGGCTGCTGTCCAACATTATTTACATAATTCAAATATGGCACAATCACAACAAATTTTTTTGGTGGATTCAATAATTTTTTTACTCACACAATTATTTTATGTTTGACACTCAATTTTTTCTTCAATCACGGGGTACGGCTATAGGAACATCATTTGCCCCCTCTTATGCCAATTTATTTATGGGTTTTTGGGAGAGTACTCACATTTATGGTGATGGTAATTCCTTTTGTCAACACATTGTCTTTTACAAGAGGTACATTGATGGCCTCATTTTCATTTGGGATGGGGATCACATCACTTTGGAAAATTTCATTAGTTCACTTAATAATAATACACTTAATCTTAAATTCACTTTTGAACATCATGTTAACTCCATCAATTATTTAGATTTGCACTTATACATTGACCTCTCTATGAATGTCCATATGGACGTTTTTAGAAAGGTCAACTCACGTAATGCCTATTTACATGCGGACAGCAGCCACCCACGATCCCTGATTGAGGGAATCCCAAAAGGACAATTACTTAGGTGGAGGCGTATTTGTTCTGATGAGGAGACATTCCAAAAACGGTCAACAGAAATGATGGATAGAATTTTAAAAAGAGGCTATCGGCATTCCGTCGTCCAGAAAGCATATGATCAGGTCTGTCATTTAGATCGTAATCAACTGATAGATGGTATTGATGGTTAAGGAAAAAAAACACAAAAATTTGTGATGGTGTAAGACACCCTATTTTTTATTACTAAGTTTAGCAAACAAGCGAGAGAGATTAAATCAATCATTAATCGACATTGGGGAGTTTTGAGTCTTGATAAAGATCTAGTTTCATTGGTGCAAGACGGTCCAAAGTTTGTTTTTACTAAGGCTAACACATTGGGCACAAGGCTATCCCCTAGCCTCTACACATCTGGAAGACCCAGTGGAGCTCGGGTTTCTGGGACCACTGGGTTCTTCAGATGTGGTTCATGTAGGGTTTGTAGATATGCTCTTCCATCTAAAACTATCGTCATGAAAGAACAAAGAAAAACTACAATATCAGATCTATGATCACCTGCAATACACAATTTTTGATATATTATATCAAGTGCGGATGTTCTATGGGTTATGAAGGTAGGACGATAAGACCCCTGAAACAAAGAATGGGGGAACATGTTAATCTTATCCGCAATAATGATTTGAAACATCCTGTCTCCAGGCACTTCTTGGAATGCCCCCAAGGGGGACTGGTCAATTTTCAGTTCATAGGTATTGAACAGGTACCAACTCCAACAGATTGGGTGGGGACAGATTAAATCTTCTCAATAAGAAAGAAATGTCATGGATTTTTGCTCTTGATACATTGCATCAAGCGGGTATCAACATTGATTGGGAGCTTCAACATTTTTTACATTGATTTTTTACATTGATTTTCTTATATTGATTGATTTTTTTTATATCGATTGATTTTTTGATATTGATTACTCTTATTCTTTCTTTTTTCTTTTCTTTTTTTTTTCCTTTACTTTTTCTTATATAAAACGTTTTTTTAAATTTTTTATATATTTATCATTTATTCATTATTTTCTATTATGCATTATTATCATTATTTTTTATTTGATACATTATTATTTTTAATGTTATTTGAGTTTATTGGATTCTGTTACTTATATTTGTTATACTTTTACATTCATTCACTCCCGCTATTATAATCTTTAGCAATATTGCTGAATTATCAGCAACTGAAGAGGTATAAAATATGTGCCATGCATGGTAATTTTGTATTATTATAAACATTATACCAGGACATATTATTATCTAATTTCCCCCACGAGTCCCGATCGCTTGCGTTAATCACATCCCGAACCTGCCCACGCAACATGCGCATCCCCCAACTTCAGAGATATCAAGCACACACCAATCCCAGGCTTCAACATTTTTTACATTGATTTTTTCATTGATTTTCTTATATTGATTGATTTTTTTTATATCGATTGATTTTTTGATATTGATTCTCTTATTCTTTCTTTTTTCTTTTCTTTTTTTTTTCCTTTACTTTTTTTATATAAAACGTTTTTTTAATTTTTTATATATTCATTTATTCATTATTTTTCTATTATGCATTATTATCATTTTTTTTTTTGATACATTATTATTTTTAATGTATTGAGTTTATTGGATTCTGTTACTTATATTTGTTATACTTTTACATTCATTCACTCCCGCTATTATAATCTTTACAATATTGCTGAATTATCAGCAACTGAAGAGGATAAAATATGTGCCATGCATGGTAATTTTGTATTATATAAACATTATACCAGGACATATTATTTCTAATTATCAATATTAATATGTTCTTTGGTCATGGGACACATAATAGATCTATATGTCCATTGCAGGAGTGATTATGTTTGATTTTTTTGGCATTTTTTTTATTTGGTTTTCTTATATATTATTTCATATTATTGTTTCATATTTTTTACTAATTATTACAATTGGAGATGATTCTTTAGTAATAATTTATCTGTCAGGATTTATACGGGGTGTCATTAAAGCTTCACTTGAGTGTCCTTACTCTGGTCTGTGATTTTTACCTGCGTGGGAGTTGCACCGCTCTTTATCTTGAATTTCCTCCGACTCAATCAGCAGGAGCACACCGGATCAGCTACAGTCCTGCTACCAACAGTGAGTACTATTTATTTTGTGGTCCCTGTCCCATACAAGATTTACCTCACATTGGAGGCTATTGGGGGGACCGTTGTACCACTGCATTGAATCAGTGTATCATCCACATGGACGGCTGTTCAGCAAGCAGTTTCAATACACTATGACTTTGGTTACTATTGAGAAGCGCCACTAGGGGGTGTGACTCCCATTTCCTTCGCATCATGTATATTAAATTAAAAAATATTACTTGGCTAACTATTGTGTTTGTGTGGGGGTGGGGAGGCGGTACCAGTACTGCATGTGTGATCCATTCATCAGCATTGGTTAGCCTCACACTGGGTGACAACCAGAGAAGTCAAAAAGAGGATCATTTAGCATAAAACAGAATTTGCTATTACCAATATCTAGGCTTATCAGAGGCTGACATAACCAAGCCTGTTCCAGAGTAAAATAAGTACCTTAGTTTTATTTTTATATCATTACAGCTTGTTGTCTTATACTGTACCATTAGTGTTTGTTTAGACAACATTTTGCTGGATGTGTTGCACTTTCCACTATGGTGATTTTTTTTATACGTTGGCTAATTAAATATTTTCTTGTTCATTGCAATTTTTGTCCTATTTCTAGAAGTCTATTTGTATCCCCATGAGAATTTATTCTTTTTATTTAGTGCTGAGAACACTTTCGTTTTTTTCCAAGCCAATTATGTTTCCAAATAATAGAGAATATCCCGCAACTGAGGAGAGGTGCCGATAGATTTACCCGACTCAAGCCAAGGGAACTCCATTGGATCCATACATTTCAGACCCTTGCCCCCAAAGGGTTAAATGAGGAATATGACCTCAGTTGTTTCTTATGAGGGGTGGTGCAGTTATTTAGAGTATTTGTGGATAGGCAGAAGTTTATTCAGGAACTGTTTCCAGGCACGTACCTTAATTTGTTCTCTCAGATCCTCATTAAAGAAGGAATATACATTCGTCATCTTGCTCTGTCAATCCCTCTTGTCCAGATGTTTTTTTCTCTCTGTTCCTTACCCTGTCATCATGTAGAGTCATGTCTCTTGGTGTTCTTTCAATCGGGATGTCCAGGGGATGCCTGGCAGTATCTTCTTGTACTGTATATGCTTGTTAAGATTTTGAATACATTCCCCTTATTCCATTTTTGAAAATCAACTGGATGCTGAAATTGTTTCTGGTATTGTAAGGAATCTGGTGTCTAAGTGCCGTCAGCACACAACCTTACTCACCTCCCGTCGGTACTTCTAGCAGGCTCCAAGCGTTCTGCAGCGCAATTCCCCATACCGTCCGTTGGTCTGCCACGGCACTCTGGCTCCTCCCATCACAGGATTGCACCAACCGAAGAGGTGCCTGTTACCCGCAGCCTCTGCTGTGTGTCCCCCGCTCCGCCCTCTAGCCACACGTGCATCTGTCTCTGACCCCATGCGCATACGCGCGTCGTCACACGCGAATCCACGCACCACGCACGCCAGCCCCACGACTTATGTGCATGCTTGCCCAGCTTACAGACAGCACACGCCTAACAGAGCACTTTTAAACCACTGCTCCTGCAGTGAGGGTCGCCCCCAAGCACCACCACATTTCCATGCAAAATCAATGTATTATAGAAAACCTCAAAAAGAGAAAAAGCGCCGCACAGCACAAAAAAGGAAGTGAAGGCTGATGTGAGAAAATAAAAGGAGCTTTATTTGCACAAGGTGCAAGCGAAACCTTGCCTTGACGCTTTTCGGCCTGGCGAGCCTTTGTCAAAAGATGATTCGCTTGCATCATCAACATCTATTTAACATCAGCAAACTTAATGACAGCTGTACATGTGTTCAATGTAATGAATTTCAGGTGTCCAACATTATAATCATTAGCAACCTCAGTGTCAGACTTAATGCCCGCTAATTACATAATGTCAGAAGAACATGTTAAAACAAAAAATACTTAAAAAGACAATCATTATGACTAAGGACATAACATAAGTCTAAATGTCTCAGGTCAATATTTAAGAACAGGTCAATAAAATATGATATTCTATGCACCTTGAGCTTAAAAAGAAGCAACAAAATATGTAATTCTAATTTAATTTAATCACAAACCCAGAGATATAGAATAGGAAATCAAAGGTTATAATCGACATTTTAAGCATTAATGCATTGAAACACTTTATATTGTCATAATGTGGAAGTTAATGAAGATACAATTTGAACCAAAATAGATTGGAATATATAAATAACAAAAATAATCACTTATGTAATAGGTAATATTAAAAATATCAAAAATACCTGAAATAATATAAGTAATAAGCAAAAGGTAAGGGAATAGGGAAAAGGAAAGGGGGGGAAGTGGAGACAATGGGGGTGAGTGAAGGGGGAGGGTGAAGGAAGGGGGTGGGTGTAGTGTCAGGCTTCGGTTTTTTGTTGTGGGTCCCTTCTTTCACACTCGGCCGGTCACTTCCGGACTTCTTACCTAAGAGGTTATATGTAAAATCATCCTCCCGCATGTTCACATCATCAGAAAATGTTTAGTTCCCATTCTACTTAAGGCCACAAAGGTTGCAAACTGTGGGGGAGAAAACCCATGACATCTCTTTTTATTTAAGCTGTTAGTCTATCTCCACCTCTTGGGTGGATGGGGATATGTTCAATCAACACACAGTAGAAAAAATTTCTTAAGTCCCCAAGTGGACTAATGAAAGTGTTTAGAGACTGGATGTGAAAGATCACGTTTGTGAATAGTCTAGCATGTTCAGAGATTCAAACATATAAAGATCTTTTGTTCTCCCCCATATCTTTGTTTACAACCACAAGTAATGACGTAAACTACATGTGTGGTTTGACAATTAATAATGTATTTATTCCGATATTTACAATTCGGGATAATGTGCGGATTCTTTAGTGGAGAGAAGCAACTTGCAATATTGCAAAAGCCACTTTAAAAAACCTTTTGGTATATTCCCAAGTTGGGAATCTCTGATTGAAACATACTTTTAGATATACAGATGTAGCAAGTGTGTTGGCTTTTTAAAGGCAATCGGGACCCCCCGAATTCGTATATTGTCAAGGTCTGTGTCCTTTAAGTACATTCCACAATGCTTCTGAATATTTGGTTTTTATCTGGAACGCTTGTTTGCTGTATTTTGGTGATGAATAGAGGACTATCCATAGTAACTGTTTGTTTTGCCTCTATTACTCTTTTATGGACAACACAGTTCTTCTCGCTTCATCATGATCACATTTAAAAATGCCCTATCAACAACCTCTTGTTTATAACCTCTAGAGAGAATTTTTAAACCCAAGTTTTGGAGTGTTCCAAAAATGTTTCCTGGTTAGAGCATAGGCGCTTATACTCATATTGTCCTTTAGGTATACCTTGGATCAATGCATTAGGGTGACTGCTACTGGCATGCAAGTATAATTCCTAGCGTGGGCTTAGTAAAATATCTGTCTGTATACCTGTGTGGATCACCATGGAGTGGTCACATCAAGATATTTATTTTTTTCAGTATGTGTTTCAAAAGTGAAATGAAGATAAATCATGCAATTAATAACGTGAATAAAAGAGTGAATCTTCAGATCACCATCCCATATGAAAGTAACAACGCTGAAGTACTTCAATGAATGATGGTAATTTTTTTAACAATTGTTGGAGAAATTTGTCCGTAGCGTGACACACTCCATCTCCCAAAGATCAATACTGGCCACAATGGGACGCCCGGAGGTTCCCGTGATTTATGGATCTTGGGATGGTGCAACGGTAATGGGAGACTCACTGCCAGATTGTCCTTTCTTGTTTGTTATACGTATGTAACGTCACCCAGTTCAAGCATTTCTCAAGCTCACCAAGAAACCTTTTAGTAGGGTCTCTTTGAGTTTGACATAAAAGTCCAGTGTTACTTAGTAATCTAAGTGCTTCATCTTGTATTTACTTGAAGATGTGACAATTATTGCACCTCCCTTCGGCATTTTTTTATTACAAGTCTTTATTTTTTAAGATAGTCTTCTAATCTGTCTTTCTTGTGTAGTCAAATTATCAGTGTAAATAGATTTTGAAAATAATCCTTTAGCTAGCGTCTTTAGATCTCTGTCAACAAGTGGTCGTTCAAATGTTGTCAGACATGGCCCTTTGGTGTTGTAAGGCATAAGGAAGACCGTTTTTAAGATTCAGTCATTGACCGAAAAAAGGGGGCTCAATAATGCATCAGTACAACCCTCTTTCATACAGAGATTGTAAATCAAGAGGTAAAACATATCTGCAAAGGGAAGTACCTACCCATTAAAAACAGAAACGTACCATTTCCCACCATCATTCACAGGGATTGCTATTTATGACTGTTGTATTCACAGTTTCTTTGCAAATAACTTTTTAAAGAGCCCATTTCCTAGTGTATTTTTGGAGGTCTATAATGGTTGTAATAAATCAAAATCCCCTGTGGGGCATAATTCAGGCCTTTATTAGCAATACACCTGTGACGATGTGAGTAACGGTATCAGAAATGTTTATAACATTATTTGATGTAGAATTTAGGAGTACTTCTTCCTCTTGGTCTGCTCCATGTGTTCTTTTACTCTTTTTGCCCCTCCTCGCACTGTCTTTGTTTTTTTTTTGACTGACTAACTAGTCTCTACATTAGTTTGATTTGTTCTAGTGTTTCCTCTCTAGAGTTAGGTAAGTAGTTCTATCTAACATAACCTGCTTCTTGACTTAGTTAGTATGTCCTATCACTGTGTAAAAAGATACTGAGGGTGTCTGTATTATGGAAGAGTCGTTTCAAAACTCTGTCTACGTCTACATTAGGTGATTTTAGAATAGATCTAGTATTGGACTTCTGAGTAATTGATCTCTTCTCTGAAGCATTTGCGAGGGGTTGAATGTGAAGGATATCTACCCCGGAGAAATCTCTTGTAGAAAAGGTCTTCTCAGAAATAGACTGACCCTTTTTCATAGTCGATCTATCTCTTGAAATTTCTCCTGCTTTTTAATGATAACATCCTGCTCCATCTTTCAATATTCTGTAACAATATATTTTTATCCTTATTTGAGAATTTCTCCATATCTTTGAATCTATACATTCTTTTTTTAATACACCTATGTCACATGATAACATTTTCTTTTCAGACACCTTAGTGTGCTACAAATAGTTTCCATCAGCTTTCTGGAACTTCATCTAAGTGATTCCCATTTGATTGAAAGTCTTGCTGGGAAATTCACAAGATGTGCATCTTCAATAATACGCAGGCCCCTCGGTACCTTTTTACTTTGTGTAATTTTCTAGAGTTATTATATCCCAAAATCTACGATATCTTGTGTCGGGAGTCTCTCCAATTTAACAAAGTGATCAATAAGATTCTGTCATTCTCACATGTGATGTTTTCTTTATCTCATCAAAATAGTTGTGGCCCTTTTTGCCCTTTCAGTGTTGTCCACATTTTTGGACATATGTCGTATGTATATCCATTTCTTACTACTCTTGTTCTCCATCCTTTATAAAAAATAAAAATACTTTATTTTATTAGAAAAAATGTATATAATAAAAAACCTGGGTAAGTATATAATAATACAAGACCCACTATTCAGCCTTCACAATTAGACAGGGATAATATCTTTAATCTATTCAGATTTATATGATGTACAGTCACTTGCCTCTGTCCTCCAATATCTTCAAGCTGCCTGTAAATCATGTATAGTATACAAATGTGGTAAATCACTGACTAACCTCCAGGCCTCAGAATAAAGCATAAGTCCCTGCTGGTCGAGACAATAATAATATAATAATCTTTAAGACCCGGCTAATAAACAACCTCTGGCAGTGTAATGATTTATGTTATGTCCTTCGCCCCAACCCGTGCTCACCATGAGCACTATCAGGCTGGAACAAGGAAACTCACGTATAATTCTTGTGCTGTTATAATGTCAAGCCTGTTCGGTCTTGGCAATGTGAATGTTATGCTCCTGCTTCTCCTGGATGAATCTGGGTCCCTCCGTCTCAAAGATCTTGGTTCTTCACCGCCATACCGCTACCGACACACCCCTAGCCCTCCGCCCCCGCCGATCGTGAGGGTGACACCTGACCGCGGCATGGATGGTGCTCTGATGACTCACGGCAGACCCGGCATCCAGGAACACAACCAGCAATGACTCCTGGCGTGCAGACGCGACATGTAACATCAAGAAACCTATAAAACACTCTCAAAAAGGAAAAGAAGCGCCGCACGAGCACAAAAAGGAATGTGAAGGCTGATTTGAGAAAATAAAAGTGAAGTACAGACAGATCAGTGAGGGAGCACCTGATGCCAAAGGCTACCGTGCATAGATATAGATCCCATATTGGCTGATAGCTGTCTCTTAATGTCTGAATAGATTTCTCGGTGTAGAGATAAACAGTGTGTCCCCGTGTCTGTTTCTATACTACCTTCTCTTCATGTCTCAACAAACACAAACCGCCCTTCCTGGTGTGCGTCAAACGTCTGACGTCACCATACCCCGACGTACGTTTCGCGTGCTAGGCACGCTTCTTCAGGGGGAGGAGTCACATCACATCACAGCCGTCCCTTCCGTTGAGGATTTTAATATCCTGCGTGTTTTTATGTTCCTTATATATGTTGAGTTGCGTCTGTTCGTTACATTAATAAAACTTTATTATTTTTTGGTTTTAACTACTGTTTGTTGTCTCCTGGCTTTTGGTCTATATACCCTTATTTTTGGTCCTAGTAATTATACTTATATCCAGTTCCTACCATATACCTACTTGTGTATGGTGACTCTGAGTGCTATTATTAGGGCTTTTAGTGACCCCTGGTGGTCACTTGTCAAAGTGTTTGCCTCAATCCCATGGGACAAGGCTCATCAAACATAACAGTGTAACATAGAAACCATCCATACTAACACAAAAGGAAAGGGATATGTGAACACACGAGGGATATACAGATTTACACAAAGAAAACTAAAAACAATTTAGTCACGCCGTGTCTGATATCTATACATACTACTACCCTACAATACCCTATATCCCAGAGTCACACACAGAGAGACTGAGACAGCAGTCAGGAAGATAATACAAACAATGACTGCAGCAGCAGCGCACCGTACGTTTCATGTGCATGCAGTAAGGAGCAGCAGAACTACAGTAAATGAAAGGCCAATCATAAAAAAGGCCAATTATAAAAAAGGCCAATTATAGAAAACATCCCAATTTAAGGTCCTCATTAAGACCCTTTGGGGTCACCGTATTCAGATTATAGATGAGTCTTGCTTCCATTTGCAATAACAGTTTCTTCCTATTGCCGCCCCTGTTTGAAACATGTGCCTGTGCGATCGGCATGCAACGGAACGTGGCCAGGCTGTGTTTCAGAGTTTTAAAGTGCCACGGGCTGGTGTTTCAACTCATCTTGGTTTGTGGTCTCCAAAAGTGCCTTCCTGATGGAGGAGCTGTGCATCGCAATTCGTTCTTTCAGCATTCTTGTGGTTTTCCCCACATAGTGCAGTCCGCAGGGGCATCTAATAATGTACACTACGAAGCGTGATTCGCAGTTTAAGAAATGCGAGATTTTTATGTGAATACCACTGTGTGGGTGTGCACAGGTTTTACCTAATATTTTAAGGAATGGTGGGTGAAAAAGGCAACAATAAACCTCCACCGTTGGCATATCTATCTATATATTTTTCAAAACGTTGTATGTCTGTCCCAAAGGCCAATCTGATAAAGCCAATCTGATTGGTCAATTGGTCTGTCACTCACCCTCTGGCCAATCAGATTGGTCCGTAGACCAGCCCCGCACGCCTCATTGGTCACACTCACCCACGCTGCCCGCTCCTCGGTGCCGCCACAGCCACCTCACCTCTCCTCTCCCCACATTCCCCCCCACACCCACAGCAAACCCCAGCCTCTGCACCATGGGGCCAGCGGCGCCCGCTCCTCGGCGCCACAGCCTCACCTCAAACGCCCCCCCTCCTCCACCTCACGACACACCGCCTCCCGCCAAGTAACCGCCGCCGCCGCCTCTCACACGTTGCTAGGTACCTCATCATCCCCCCCCCCCCCCCCCCCGCGGCCGGGCCGGGAAGCCGGGAACGCGAGCAGGTATCAACAACCACCCCCCACCCCCCCTTCGCGACAGGGCAGAGGAAAAAGCAGAGGGGGGAGGGTGGTGCGCCGCGGAGGAGCGGCATGGCGTCTGACCGGGAGAGGTAAGGACCCGACGGGGAGGGGGTCTGGAATGAGCAGCCGCACTGGGAGCCAGGGTGTCGGGGACCCACTGAGAGGCGCGTGTCCACCGATCCCTTACACAGATCCTGAAAGAGACTTGCCCAGTAAGGTGACCGCCCGGGAGGAGGCTGGGGCACTTCTGCTGGTGGCGCAGGAGCGGGACAGCTACCTGCAAGCTGCCGCCAGCGACAGCGAGGTAACCCAGTCCCGTTCCCTTGGGGGCCAGTCCCAAGCCACGTCGGACGACAGCGATGGGAGGCGCTCTGTATTGATCCTACGGCCAGAGTATCACTCAAGTGCGGCTGCCAAGGAGACGGCTATATCCAAGACTGAACGGGAGCGGGGACCCGTACTGATGACGTCAGCGAGAGCGACAGTGCATCCTAAGCGGAGGAACGCCATGACGGCAGATTCCTCAAGAGGCGGCGGCGGACGTGCCTGCTCCCGGCCGGGAGAACCACGTCACTGGCTGGAGTCAACGGAGCGGTGAGGATACTTCTTCCTTCCAGCGGAGGGATCTAGCGTAGAGGTACCGGCCAGTACTTCTTCCTACACCACGGACAGAAACACCATTCCGGTGCAACCGGATATCGACATCCTGGAGGCTACCAACGGGGCAAAGGAGGATGCTACTATACCTGCTCCAGTGAGTAAAGCTCCAATTGACCCTTTGTTGCAGCAGCACCATGATCGAGCGAAGGGCAGATGGGGCAAGGCCCCTACGAACCCTGATGAGCACAAGGTGCTGGTGGTAACAGGCCGTGGTAGGCCTACCGAGACTGACACCCACAGAGACATTGAGGAGCCTAAGGCTTCTACCTACCGTGCCCAAGACAATCAGAGGGTAGTTAGAGCTTCCCAGTACTGGATAAACTGGGCTGGGTTTGACAATGATCCTGCTAGGGGAGGGATGGATGAGTACCTGGCGTTCTCCAGAGGAGGGTCAGAAAAATCAGAGACATTGGGAGCACCCTCTAGGACGGCTTCTGAATCTGCTGTGTCCACAATCAGTGCAAATGTGGGGAAGGTATTGTTGTGGTGGGACCCCATGTTTCAAGGGTATGTCCATCATATGGACTGGACACGGTTCTTTCTATTTAGTGGGGACATTGCAGATCAATGGTGGAAGGAAGGGGAGTTCTCTGCAGAAGAGATAATGGAGGTTCTCAGAAGAAGAGCTATGGATATTAAGCTAGGGTTAAAACAACCAACAGGGTTAACCATCACCTATCAGGAGCCTATTTTCAGACATATTCAGACATATTTTATTATACCATACACCCCTGAGGAAGTAACGTTTACACAAAATGCGTACGGTTAGAGTTGAAGAGATTCACCTCAGTTGATCCCTGGTGACATGACGCGACTGAGCTAGGCAGAGCAACTCGAGTGAGAGCACTTCCGCATTGCACTACCATGCTGGGCTAACTGCGGAGAGGGCACAGACGGCATTGGAGCAAAGACACAGATGGAGTTTGCTCCAGCTGCCTGGAAGCAAGTTTCCATCAGCCATCTACACCCAATGGCACTAGCTAAAGATACCTTTATGTGCATGAGCATTTCCTACCTTCTGTAAGTAGGTAGGTAACTACTGTCAGCAGCGTCACAGATCCTGTGTGATCTGGACACATTTGTCCTTTTATTTTAATTTATTAAATCCACTTATTGTAGCCATCTCAGCATTTACTAGTTGTTTGTATTGTATGTATGTTTCAGTGTATTCCGGTTAGTTAATCAGTCTTGTCAGTAATTATTTTGTGAGTTATTTTGGTTAGTTAATTCTCAACTGCTAGCATTTTACACTATGAGTTCTCTTTGTTTTGCTTCTATCCCCACATGTCCTGAGAACATCGATGAGGTTCATCTGAAGCATTTTCGGATATTCAAGATTGGACAATTATGGTTTAACCCCTACTCCTCACAATTCTCTCCTCCACATGCTCCCTCCGCCCCATCCTCTCCCCCACGCTTCCTCCTCCCCATGCTCTCTCCCACATGCTCCCTCCTCCCCATCCTCATCTCACATGCTCTCTACATATGCTCCCTCCTCCCCATGCTCTCCCCACATACTACCTTTTCACTATTCTCTCCACTCCACTCTATTCACTCTCACTGCCCCCTCCCTCACCATGCTCTTTCTCCACCCCCCAGGGTCCTACCTGAAGATCAAGAGGACCTTGAGTCCGACTTCCGGTCAGGCCTAACTTACATTGTTGGACCGTCGGGGAGACCCTCTAATGAAGGGAATAGAGTGCCTGGAGTGGTAGGGGGAGGCACCGAGGCAGAGTGCGTACAGCTGACACTATGGAACAGCCAGGAAGCTGGGCCCCTAACCAGTCGGGGTCCTTGTGCAGCTGAACCGGCCTCATACAGTATGGTTGTTCCACCACTGACTACGTTGTAACTCTTCTTGAGTCAGGCACTTTTCCCCCCTGCAGTCTTATACTACAGTATATGCAAGTGTGCATGTAATAGTAGCAATATTAACCCATACAGCATTATTCATATTTTTTTAATCAATGTAATAAGTGGATACAAACCTCAGAACCAAATTTTGTGCTGCACATGGAAAAGGTATATGTAGATTTTTTTTCAATCCAATAATGCAGATACATATTTAATTGAGGTGAAAATCATGAGTGCATGTTTATTCTTCTTATCATTATGGGGCTTATTAACATTCCTTTGTACCAGAATATATACATCATGGTTAATGGTCAACTTCATCTGCCTACGGGTGTGTTGTTTCTTCCTGCTAATTTAACAATTTGAGATCATGTTACAAATGTAAGGCGTGACTAAGTTCGTGAGCATCATCTTAGTAAACAGGTTTTTCAGCAAAGCTTATACTACTGATACAGAGTACCTGTCCATGTTCAGTCTCACAGAAAAAGGCTTTTGCATCTACTGGTAAAACAATAACCCCAAAACTGCAAGAATGGCAGCGAACACTGCAGCACCAGTTTATGGAGATGTTTCTGCATTACCATCTGGGTTAAACGTTGTTACAAGTTTTCCAGATGTGCTCATGATAGCTGAGTTTGTAAGTATTACCATTATTGATGTTTCAGAACAGCAGTATTTAAAGTGGTGGGAAATGTAGTCTGAGAGAAATGTTGGATGACGAATGCTTGAGTTTAATATTTACCGTGCAAAGCAACTGAAGCTGAAACATAGAAGTTGACTGCAGATAAGTACCACTTGTCTCACCTAGTTTTTTTTTATTTTCGTTACTTACTATAAACTTTAAAAGTTCTATTAGCTGTATTTTTTCTAGCGACATTTCTTTTAAGCTGCGTTATATTTTGATGGAAAAACTGGATATTTCTGCATAGAACAAATTATAATATACTAAGCTTTCAAAACGTCACAGGTCTCTTCTTCCTGTATACGTATGAAGAAAAGTTTCGGGAACTCTGTATACTATAACTTTATCTATGAATAAGCCTCTTGTCAGTCTATGAAAGGGTATCACAAACTACAACAAATCCTTATATTTCGTACATGCAAGCCTCTGGGTTTACGCTATACCCACAAGCCAGTACTTATCCCCTGTACCTACTTGATTTTTGTTTTTGCTTTTGTGTGCTAACTACCTTTATGCAGTCTGTGTTTTTCTTGTTTGTGCTACTCTTTGGACTTTAAACAACAATAACGTTATAGTAGAGGCCAATACAAAATGGTGCATTAATATTTCTAAATTACCTGGACTGGACATAATTCAGGCAGTGCCCTTTTGTTCCTAGTCCAAGCATTTTTAAATCCAGTTGCAGCATTTGCACCAAATCCTGCTGAAAGGGCGGTTCCATGTAGTGCTTTAGTTAGGACAATGAAATGAAGATTCTCAGGGACTCCTATTTAGAATGTACTAAATATTCAAGTTGTCTGTGCTCATATCTCAAGATGGACCTTCTGGGTCGGTGGAATAAAAATAAAAAAAACAGAAGTTAGGTTATGAAGAGGAGGGCACAAATGTGGTTAAGCATATACATTTATTTTGCCAAAAAATAGTTTATGAGAATGCCTTAGCAATGAGTTGTCTACAATTCCAGATTAAATCTTCAGAATGTAAATAGTAGTTTCATATACTGTACAATACAAAGACAATATAACCAATACATAAATAATATTTACTTGATATTAGTTATTATTTAATTATCAGAATGTAAAAAATGCTATGTTATTCTAGTGCATAAACATTAAACTTGCATTAAACTTTTTTCCATTAACTTTAAGAGGCAAAAATGTAACATTATTACAACAAATACCACACATTATATGTATACTGCTATTACTAAGAAGTAATAGCACTCATACTTAACAGAGGAATGCATGATACAGTAATTCGACATAAGTTGCAATGACTAGGGCTAAGTTTTTTATGTAATTTATCTCAATATTCTCCAGAAAAGAAAACTTGAAAAAATGTTGATGAGGAAATGTGTAATTACAATGAAAAAGGGGAAAAGCCCCTTTTCCAAAAAAAGAAACACTTTACCATGAATTTTACTGATTTAACTTATTGTTGCAGCTCTGAATTTTATATAAATTTGGTATTGGTGTTTGATTTCTGTCATAGGAATTTTCTATGTAAGTATCATTTTACAGTCCTGGAGTAGGATTACCTATATTGAGAAATATCTTTACATTTTTTTTTTCTCTGCAGTGGTTTCAAGATTCAAGTTATATAACAACTGATCTGTTTGCCTACCCTTTCATCACTTGAGTTATACATTGGCTCTTTTAAACAAAGTTCAAAATATAATGATGACTGTAGCCAATATAGAATTGGGTATGATGCAAATGTGTCCAGCCCCTTCATTATCTTCAGTACTGAAAATGGTTACAGACAAAACAGAAGTGCTTATCCTGTTATTATAATACTGTACCTGTTTTTGTGAGAAACATTATTCATATTCTAAACAATGGTGTTTGATATACTGAGTAATGGAATGTCGAGTTTTGCAAGAGAGAAGGAAGAAAATGGGGAAGATAAGGCGTGTGATGAAATAGCCACTTTGATAGGGAAGTAAAAAGAGTTTCATGGGTGCAGCATTGGGGTGGGAAAGAGCTCAGGTAACAAGGAAGTCTTTCTTAAAATGGGTTTTCCATGTTACTATGATGTGAATACTAAATCAAGAATAAAGAGGGCAGCTGAACCTTGGAGAGTCTTCAATGTGAAAATGAGAATTGTAATTATTTTACATTTATAAAGAATCTCAGATGAGGTTCAGACATAGTCCTGTGAGGGGTGAAGCTAGAGTTGCCAATTCCACCTATAGGATCCACTTTTTCACCATCCCAACTGTTTTTTGCACCCTGTGTTCAGCACCTGCCTGAAAACAAAATGTCAATATAAAATGATGTTTATTTTTTGGAATGACATTGATCTAAACCTGGTTCCAGGAGCAGTCCTTCTTATGGGTAAATCCACATTTTACATATGAGTAGTGCATATCTCCAATGGTCCATTGCGTTATGATGTACTCGCATTCACCTGAAAAAAAGTGGATCGATAAATTTAAACGAACGTTTGGCTTACTCTTATGCAAATCTTAAGTTAATGAGCAGTTAACTTAACAGAGATCCTCAGACCTCTGCGCATGGAAATAACGCTATGATATTTAAGACCATCCAAAAGTTTTCCATACTCACATCCAGACCCTGATTATCATTGAGTTATTTTTGGGAATACACACAATCTCTACAAACTCTGAACCCAACACTCATCACATACATATATTTATGTAGAAAGGAATGCTATTGGGTGTGACCAAATGTACTGCATGTAACAATAAACAAAAAGCCCCAATGCAACATCTAAATGACAAAGTACAGAATATAGCTAAATACTCATCTGTTTGGCTTCGCATAAATATGGGTCATTTAGTTCAACTATTTGGCCAATGAGTTATAAGCCTACAGCCACGGCAAGGCATGTCCCCTTTGGAGGTCCTAACATTACTGTGAAAATTCTCATTTCTCTGTAACTGGAGGGAGAAACGTCTTAATAGACCAGTCTTCCATGGGTGCATGAATAAACCTGCTACTTAAAAATTGGGAAAGGTGAGCTTTAAACCTGGGAGGGGCCATCAACCTCCAAACAACTGTTACCAGTTGACTATTAACAAACAATTCCTGCAAGCTCTGAACCAACACCCACTCCATCATAATTATGTAAAAAGGAGTGCTATTGGGTGTTACCAAACATACTGTATACAACAAAAAACAAAATGTCTCAATGCTATATCCAAATGAGAAAGTATTAGGTTAAATATGTATCTGTTTGTCTTCTCATAAGTATGGGTCATTTAGTTAAACACTTTGGCCAAAGCGTTATAAGCCTGCAGAAATGTCAAGTCATGAACCCTTTGAAGGTTCTAACACTAACTGTGAAAATTCTCATTTACCTCTGTAATGGAGGGAGAAATGTTTTTTTATATATGCATGAAAAAACTTTTGACATGCTTTTTACTCCTTTCTTTACTCCTCAAAGGAGTAGCAACTCCTTAATGAGGTGCCCTTCAAAATCTTGTCCGTGGTCAGAATGGATTCTAGTGGGTAACCCATAATGACCAAAGTATTTGTTCCACAGTCCCTTGGCGACTGTAATGGCGCTCTGGTCTTTGGTTGAGAATGCCTGGGCATACATGGTCAATGATCACTAAAATGTTGTTAGTGTTTTTTCTATCAGGTTCCAATTATAGAAAGTCCATGCATACCAAATTCAATGGCTCACTGCTGGTTATATTTACCAACGGTGGGGCCCTTACACACCAACTGCAATTTTTGCAGTATTCTTCAATGTCTCTGGGGCAAGTAGGACCGGTCTGTCACTAATCCCAACTTCTTGTCAGTACCCAGATGACCATGGTTGTCATGGAGGGAGATGAGTACTACCTGCCTGTATTTATAAGGGAGTACCAACTGTTTAGTTACTAACAAGCGGCTCACAGAGGGGGCCGATGCCAATCAATGATTTCTCAAAGCTAGCCAGACTTCTTTTAAGCCGGATCTGTCTGTTACGCTTTTTGAAGATCCTGCCTGCTTAATCGGGACAGCCCTTCCATGGCTAACTTTGTAGGGAGAGTGTAGGCAAGGTGTATAGCGGTGGGGGATATCCCCATATTAGCAGCAACCCTGTTCATGTTTGCTGTCAATATATATTAAGGTTATGGTGAGTGAAAAGGTGACTAAAACCCCTCCACCGTATAGCATATAAAAATATTACTTGTGAGCACATTCATAGACAGGTCTGCAACTCTGATTTTCACCATTATGACCTAGCACAGCGGTGCGCAAACTGGGGGGCGTGCCCCCTTGGGGGGGCACAAGATTATTTAGGGGGGGCACAGGCTGCGTGCGGTGAAACCTGGGGGCGGGCAGAGCTGTGCACAGGCAGCCAAGCAGCTCAAGCTGTGGGGTGGGGCTTCTCTGTGCTGCATCTTTGCTGTCTGCTTGCAGTGGGGGCGGGTCCGACCCTGCACCCAGACAAGCCCTAATCCTCCTGTTTGTTACACGCCCGTTTTCAGCAGCACTTGGGGGGGACCGGAGCAGGCTTACTTACTCCCTCCCCCCTCCTCTCCAGGTGAAAGTGTGTGTGAAAGTATGTGTGTGTGTTTGTGCTTTGAGTCTGTGTTGTGATTGAGTATGTGTGCTGTGTGTGTTGTCTGGGTTGGTTGTAATTGAGTGTGTCTTGTCTGTGATTGTGTGTGTTGTGATTGAGTGTGTGCTGTGTGTGGGTGTTGGGATTGGGTGTGTGCTGTGGGTGTTGGGATTGAGTGTTGTGTGTGTGTGTGTTGGTTGTGATTGAGTGTTCGTTGTGATTGTGTGTGGGTGTTGTGATTGAATGCAGTGGTGCACAAACTGGGGGAGGGGGGGGCCGGGCACAAAAAAAGCTGTGCGCGGACAGCCAAGAAGATGTGCGCGGGCAACCGAACAGAATAGTGCAGGTGGCGGCCACGTGATTCGGAGGTATGGGGGAGGAGCACGCCCGAGCGCTGTGATGTCAAACGCCCCTCCTTCCGGTGTCTGCTCTGCAATAGCGCTGTGTACCTGCTCTCCTCCGCTGGCAACCTGCTTCGCTGCGATCCTCTGCAAGTGAAAGGGTAGGCTGCCACTATAGCAATCATACTATGAATGTACAGAAATAATAATTTAATAATTTAAAAAAAAGTATAAACACTTCCCCACTTGTGCTTGCACAATTATGCAGGACACCCTGTGCTCATGCTTGGAGAGTTGGTGATGTCACGGCTCTCAGAGGCAGCGTGGACGCAGCCTAATTTACAAGCGCGAGCTGTTGAAATATGTAAATATTTAGACATATTTGTATTTACATTGTATACCGTTTAATAAAGGTTTTTCTTTTTCATGTGATTTTGATTACATCAGGCATGGGGGAATTTCATGGATAAAAAGGGGGGCTCGGCATAAAAAGTTTGCTCACCCCTGACCTAGCATACAGTGCTTCCACCTCAGCAAAGGAGTCTGGGAATGTACGTGCAAATGAACACACAATGCCATCTTTTGTCTCAAGCCCACATTACATGGAAAACCCTTAAGCCAATGCATGCTGCTTTAAACATAGCTTTTAAACATAGCCTGGGATGAGATGAAAAGCCAATAACTCACCATAACCTTAGTAATGTGTGATGAAGACCTACTAATAAGTCTCAATCTTCAAAGCCAGTATAAACAACCTCACACTGATGAGACCCACAAGGTCAAAACAGTCTGTGAGTGAGTTTATTGCGAGTCATTTAAATATACTTTGCTTATCTCATTAGCATATCTGCCGGGTACCTCAGGTGTGTATCTTTTTGAGCACAGAAGTCTCACCCTATGTTATTTAGAGTAGGTTTAAGTGCATATACTGTATATGGATATACACGAATGCCTTCACTTTCTACAGTCAAAGCTAAGATGAAAATCCACCTGTTAAAAGAAGCAGTTTATTAAACAATTTACGCCTCTGCTACTAACTCCAGATGGGCTTTTAATAATTAACTTTTTACTCCTAATGTGTCTCTGAGCCTCCTAACATAACACTTAGGGCCTCATGCAGAGAGCAGCGCTATGCAGAATTGGAGAGGGGGAAATTTTTTACCTTTTTTGGAGAGTTTTTATGTCCATATGCAGAAAGGGCAGAAAACTGCCTTTCTGCATATGGAGAGTTTCAACCAGCGCTATTAGCGCTGTTGAAACTACTGGGGAAAAAATCGCGTTTTTTTTTTTTTCCCTCTCCACCGGCCGCGGAGCGCCAGCTGCTTGGTGGAGAGGGAAAATGTTGAAAATCGCGCCATTTTTTTGCCGCGAACAGCCACTAGATGGCGATCGCGGCTCTCTGCATACGGCAGAGAAAAAAACTGGAGAGAATTTAAACTCTCCAGGCGCGCGGCGAATTTGAAGGGGGGAAAAAAAAAAAATGGCGCTTTTTTTTAAACTTGCCGGTTTCTGCCTTTCTGAAGGCAGAATCCGCCAATTAATGCCGCTTTCACTTTTTGCGCTGCTCTCTGCATGAGGCCCTTAGATTGTAAGCTCTTTGGGGCAGGGTCTCCTTTAGCCTTATGCTGTAATGCACCTGTAGCACTTATTCCTATTGTTTGTAATATACATTATTTACCTCCTGTTGTTAAGTTGTAAGGCACTGCATACATGGTTAGCGCTGTATAAATCAAATTACACATCCATCCATTACAGTATAGCAGCTCTCTGCTTTACAGAAAAACCTAAACGACTTTAAGGACAGGAACCAACAAGTGACTTTTTAAATTATTTCTCTGTTTCTATGCATCCATTGCAATAGAGTATGGTCTGTTATTAAAGTAAAGGTTTTGCACAATAGGTAGTATTTCAAGGTGTCAGCGGACCATTTAACTGCCAGACACTCCTTTTCCACCGTAGCATACAGTATCTTTGCTCTCTTGGCAGTAATTTACGGCTCAGATATAATACCAGATATTCTTACTCCCCTACAAATTTTCGAGAACTTCAGAGGTTGGGAAGTAAGGGGTCAGTCACTAAGACACTAAAACCTGCTTTCCTAAAGGTGTCCAGTACTGCCTCTAACTTTTGTAGATGGGAGTCCCCCCCATCATCCAATGCCGAAGCATGCACGTACTTGGAGTGAGACTGTAACAATGCATTAATTCACCTTTGAAAGGTTGCAGGGGCTCCATGATAGCCAAGGGGTAAGCCTGTATACTGATGCCTTTTGGTGTTGCAAAGACAGTTTTTTCTTTGCAGATTCTGTTAGTGGAATTTGCCAATAACCTTTCGTGAGGTCAGGTATGCTTAATTATCTAGTCTTTGGTAAACTTTCTATTATTATGCTGTGGAAGCACTGTATACTAAGAGATAATGGAGAAAAGCAGGCTTGCAGACCTGTATGAGACGTGTGAATGTGCTCACAAGGGATATTTCTATTTGCAGTACACAGTACGGTGGAGGGTTTTTGTCCCTTTTATTAACCCCCCTAACTTATATAATGTGTGGTTGAAACCTATCCCAGCTTCACATTGCAAAGCCAGTATAACCATCCTCACACTGAAGAGACCTCAAAGGTTGAAACAGCTGTCTGTGAGTACAGTAGGTTATTTTAGTATAATGTTGCATTATCTTTTAATAATGTGACATTAACTACTTAGCTTTACTCTAATCCTCTACTAGGTCTTTAGCTCAAGTTGAGAAAGAGAGGAGAGGGAAAATACGCCGGGAAATGTCACTATGGCCCAGCTTTATATAAGTTTGTTAACTCAGTGCTAACAACGTGCCATTTTCCAAATCATTAATGGTCGTTTTTTTCCCTGAGGCTAACGCATATCCTCAAAGCTAATTGTATGAAAACACATTTGTTGTATGGAGGAGGAAGAGGAGAGGAAGGGAGGAGCTAATTATCTGCAAAAACAACACTCGTATGGAGGGGGGGTGGGGGGGCATAAACCTGTGAAGACAAAGGAACACAATGCTAATTTAATATTTTTTGCCTATTGATATGAGCATATATCCCAGATATCTCAGCTGTGTTCCTCTCTCCCTCTACAGCAAAACCCATATTTCAGGGTCTGGATGTGAGTAACGCCCCCTTTAAGTACTAGCTTCTTGTTAAATCTCTGAGTTAAGTTTAATGGACCCCTGTGGATATGCTTTGTTAGCGGGAACGCCTCTTTTGCGTATAATTAACTGTTATACTTGGCGCAGTGCCCTTCCCGACCCAAAACAGCACTTAACGCTGCATCATGGAGCTTTGAAGAAATATGGTAGTCAATAACTGCCTTTATTAAAATCCCCACATAACTTATGTTTCCACATATCCTTCATTATAGATTGTAAGCTCATTAGGACAGGGCCTCCATACCTACTGTACCAATGTATGTTAATGTTTGATATTTTATTGTTATTGTCCTTGCGCTATGGAATATGTTCATAAATGATAATAACGGACGTCTAGGAATCTGGGCCTATGCTCGTCAAATCATAGCTAACAAAGGTGTTATACCCATCCAGACCCTGTAAAAGTCCTATTTCCAGGTCTGCATACTGTAGGAGTAATGCCAAGTTAGGCTAATGTCACGTGACTTAACAGAGCTTTGTGGATCTGAGCCTATGTGTATTATTTTCTTCTCGCAACAACATTTTCAGAGCAAAAAAGACACAATTTCTCTTATTCAATGTGGTGAGAAATGTGGCAACAGTTAAAAATCTATTATTTAGTTATCAAATATTTTACCAGGAAAAATACATTGAGAGTTACCTCTAATTTTCAAATATGTCCTGAGTACAACATAATACCTGGGCAACATTATAACTTAGAGTTACAAATATGTTTTAAGTATAAGACAGCCAAAGTTTTGAAAGAACTGTAATTATTTCCAATATACGTTAACTGTGTGTTACTCAGCCCCTCAATCTATTATGTAGGGGGCAAACAATGCACTTTCTGACCAGCTATTAAATGTATTTATTTAAATAGCAATTACGTCTTAATTATTTAATTTCGTATTTTCTATTTATTTAGTAAGATGTGTTAAGTAAACATTTTTCATGGTATGGTATCCTTTAAATGTCAAACTGTTTCCTTACATCTGGTGCAGAATTCTAGAATTTCACACACAATTTGAGAACATACAACGTCTGAACCTTCCCAAGTCACAAGCAGGTACAGAGTGGAGAAGCATTGGAGCAAAGTACTTTATTACATGAACTCAGGAGGAAAATGCTCCATTTTCTTTAACTGCTCTAATTCATATGTATCCCAGCAAAAGTGGAGCAATTATGGGGCAGAAATAGGGCACAAGATGCATCAATGACACAAATCCTATTGTTTTCAATTGGACTTTTCTTCTGAAACATATGGGGCCGTTATTTTGCCCCAGACTTGCTCCACTTTCGTCTTGATGCACATGCCCCATAATCTTCCTAAAATGAGCACCAGAAACTTTGCCTCACTGCTTATCAGGTTTTGAATTTCTTGCAGACGTTATCACTACTTTTTAAACCACTGATTTAAGTGACATTCTAAAAAGAATGTGGCCAGAAGTGCAGGCCTTATCTATACAAAAATATACAGTTATCAGACTATGATTAGAGCAGTACTTATCCTCTTATTGTTTACTGGGTGATCATAAGCCCTTGGGAGGTCATTAAGAGCTTGACCTGTCAGTAACCAAAGCAAGCTCATAATACAGGACAATATAAAAGAAATGTAACAACTTGTGGGCAATTCAGTTTGTTCAGATCAAACGGGGAAACTGAGCACTGTACCTCACAAGGCATGTATCCTTATTGACCAGGTGGTAGTATCTTACAGTCTCACCCCTGTCGTAACTCAGATAGTTTGGTGATTTCTTACTGTATATCTAAGTTGCTTGTGTGAACAAAGTTATAAATCAGGAGCTCAGTAACAGGCCACAAACAAAGAGTTCCTGAACGTCACTTTGAGTCACGTTGACGTTTCGCGATCAAAAAGCATCTTCAAGGCTAATGACACAGCCTATCAGCATATCCAATGTGCAGCACGACAGCCATCAGCTAGGCTGGTTAAAAGCATCCTCACCTGTACAAAAGGCAATCACAAGAGTTTACTGAAGTTCACACTGCTTTGCAGCGTGTGTGCATAAACATTGCAGTTAATTGATCATATCCTTTCTCCCCCTCAATCACCATTCTACGCGGATCTTCTGCATTCAAGGATCGCTATAGGTATTTGATGAATCATTTATTCATCATCTTCCGATATTATTAGGATCCAGATTATATATTACACGCGACACAGGATCCAGTGTGCGTCTTATCTGTCATTTTAATGCCCTGTATTTTAGTTTATTGTGAAGAAATAAAGTTTCTTTTTAATTTTATCATAAAACATTGAGTGTGAGCCAGAGTGCTTCAACTTGGGTTACGTACCTTCATATTCTCTCTTTACCATGGTGAGAAGCCAGTTTAACTATTACATTTGTAGCTGCTGTGTTACTTAAAACATTTTCTGGTTGCAAGGAAGACTCAAGTTCCAAAGCCTCCAACATGGGCTAAAGTGACTTTAAGGAACTCTTTGTTTGTGGCCTGTTACTGAGCTTCTGATTTATAACTATGTTCACATGAGCAACTTAGATATACAGTAAGAAATCACCAAACTATCTGAGTTACGACAGGGGTGAGACTGTAAGATACTACCACCTGGTCAATAAGGATTACATGCCTTGTGAGGTACAGTGCTCGGTTTCCCCGTTTGATCTGAGCAAACTGAATTGCCCACAAGTTGTTACATTTCTTTTATATTGTCCTGTATTATGAGCTTGCTTTGGTTACTGACAGGTCAAGCTCTTAATGACCTCCCAAGGGCTTATGATCATCCAGTAAACAATAAGAGGACAAGTACTGCTCTAGTCATCTGCTGATATTATTAGGATCCAGAGTTTATATTACAATCGACACAGGATCCGGTGTGCGTCTTATCTGGCATTTTAATACCCTGTATTTTAGTTTATTGTGAAGAAATAAAGTTTATTTTTTAATTTGATCATAAAACACTCAGTGTGAGCCAGAGTGCTTCAACTTGGGTTACTTACCTTCATATTCTCTCATTATCCAATACTTACCCAGGAGCACCGCCCACAACCTATATTTAGCAGAAGCAGGGGTTCCCTATCTGATTCTAAGCCTCACCATTGTAAAGTAAGGGTTTAGGCCAACTCCTCAGGAATATTGGCGTATAGTGGGTATGAATCAGGAAGCTTGGTAGAAACAACATTAATATGTTGGTCGTGATAAATATAGCCAGCCTCCCTAAAAGCATTTAGTCTTCCTTACGTGGGGCCCTTGCCTCACTTTATCATGGTAATAGACATTCAGATATATGGTTACTATTAAATAAGGTTAATGTTACCAGATAGTATCCCAACTTATGTTCACGCAGAGGTGTAATGTGGCTGCTTAGAGCGCCAGTATGAAATGTATCCACATGACATTTACAATAATTGGTGTTTGCACCCCCCTGCCTAGTTGGAAAATATCCTTGTAGGATACAATACGCTAAATACAGTTACATATCTTCTGCATTAAGTTATGTTAGGTTGATTTAAGGCTACTCTTTGTTTTCTTACAGATTTTTGGTGGCCTTGTGTGGATTTTGGTAGCTTCTTCTCGTGCGCTCGATTTTGCATCACTACTACAAGGATGGGTTATGTTTGTCTCAGTAACATGCTTTGTGATAACATCTTTACTCATCATACTGTACTGTATTAGAGTCCATGGAGGGAAGTCTTCTTGGACAACAATTGTAAGTACATTTTCGAACAGAATTTCCTTTGCTTGTACAGTGACACTTTCAACAAGAGAAAGGCTTGTGTCTTTATATTACAGCAAAAATATTGAAAGCAGCTGGAGCAATATACAATGCTGATTGATGCAACATTTATAAACAGAGGGAAGACACAGTTATGCTCATTCAGACTTGCTCAAGGAAGATAGTTAAAATACGAGAATTTGGAATGGATACTGAAATAAAGTAACTGTGCATTGCCCCACTACTCACTATATTCAATAGTGAACAATGTGTCCTATCTAATATGCTTTAGTTTGATCAACATTGTTGAATTTCACTCCAACTTTCTCAATTTCGCCTGAACTTTTTAGATGAAAAAGTTCTAGCAAAGAGCTTCGACTTTTTCCCCCCCGATTGTTCATGTATTAGTGAAACATACTGTAGGCAAAGTTAATGCTGGCAGATTGTGAATCATCTGTTACACCAGTGATTCTCAACCAGGTTCCGCGGAAACCTGGGGCTTCCTGGAGCAGTCCCAGGGGTTCCACCTAGCCGCCCACACTCACTTTGCGGCCCACAACGGCTTTCCTGGCTCTCCCCCTCCCTCCCAGAGCCCGCTCTCAGGACTGCAGGAGCGCGCTCTAGCAGTGCTGCACTTCCAGTGCCTGCTGCTAGCTAGAGCGCGTGCGTGCATGCCTGCCTGCTCTGCTGTGAGCCGCCACTTGCCCTGTGCCACATCTTGCCCACCACTGCCGCATCTTACCCGCCTCCTGCCCGTCTTCGTCACAGGAGGTAGGCATATGGGGGAGTTAAATGTGAAATGCAGGGGCGGGGGATTGATGTGAGATGCAGGGGGTAGATATATGATGAGGATGGTGATGAGGGGTTCTGGGGGTGGTTATATGATGATGAGGGGTGCTGGGGGTGAGTATATGATAATGATGAGGGGTGCTGGAGGTGGGTATATGATGATGATGATGAGGAATTCTGGGCGAGATGTGATGATGATTTTACCCGTGCGGCCTGATTTTTAAAAAAATATGTATTGGGGGTGTGGGCGTCTTTTTAAAATGTATTGGGGTGGCGGGGACCTTTTTAATATTTATTGGTTTTTTTTTTAAATGTATTGGGGCGGTGGGGGTCTTTTTAAAATGTATTGGGGCAGCGGGGGTCTTTAATATGTATTGGCGGGGGCATTTTTTATATGTATTGGTGGGGCGGGTTATTTTGTTATGTATTGCGAGGTGGGGTAATATGTATTTAGGAGGGTGGGGTTTTCGGTATGTATTTTGTGGGGGAGATTGAGTGAGAGTTGGGTAATTGATGGAAGGTAGGGGCGAGCGAGAGGAGATTTTCCAAAATACTCCAAGGGTTCCTCCAAACAAAAAAGGTTGGGAATCACTGTTATACCGTAATTGATTTCCCACAAGCTTCATTTTAATGCTGTTTAGACCTTGGTGACGTCACACAGGTATAGTCTGATTCTGTGTGTATGAGGCAGAGATATCATACAAAATGTCACAAGATAAACAGAATCGCGTGACATTCCACTTAACGAGAACACAGCATATCCCTTCATACAGTAACTCAGAATATGTTTTTACTAAGGTTCAATAACAATGTTGGTGCAGAATATCCTACAGTACCATTAGCTTAACATGCCTACAAAAAAGTGATTCAAGCAAACATAACCAAAATTATTTCCTTTGCTATTTACCATTTCTGTTAACATGAAAAACTGTACACTAAGACATTGATTTAGTAAATGATGCCTACATCTTGTGTTTTTTTTTAGGATGCTTTTTATCACTCTGTTGCTGCTCTGCTCTACTTGAGTGCATCAGTACTACAAGCTTATACCACTATATCTTTTAGTATTATTGGTGGCAAAATTTATCAAGAAAACGTTGCAGCTGTGGTAAGTATGCAAACAATTATTTGAAGTCAGTGAAATACTGTATAATACTTTTTTTTTGGGGTGTTTTAAATTGTTCTAAAATAACTGCTTAAACATAAATCATTGAGATTTCATTAAGGTGTGACCTTACATTGCTTGTAAACAAACTGTTTGTACAATAAAACCTACGGGGCACATGTATCAATTTACGAAAATGTGAACAAGTGTGTGTTTTGACACACTGCTCTATTTTCTGTTTGCGTCAAATGTGTTTCTTACATTTGAGGCAAAATATTTTCCCAAAAATATACGCTCACCTTAGATCTGGCAGATTTTTGGAGCACAAAGAAATGATTGGTGCACAGAAATGCAAAGTTTGAAATATCACATAATAAACTGTGCATCATGTAACTCCTCCCTATCTCCTATTGACACTCCCCAAATTGCACATAGAGCATAGACCTTAATAAATTGATGCAATATGAAAATGACTCAATTGCTGTAAATTTTGCCCCAAATTTGCCTTAATACAGTACTTCACCATCTTTGTTAGAAGTACTAAAGAAACAAATGGTACTGTACAGTACCTCATTTTAGAAGTGCTATATGTATACTATAACAGAAAGATACATTTTTTTTAATATACTGTAACTAGCTTTTTTTCTTTTTTTTTTTTTTTTTTAATAGGAGTGAAAGTAAATTTTGTAAATGAGAAATTATTGGTAATTCAAATGATCCCATTCTACATATAAACATATATATACATATGGAATAAAGATTGGGATCACAGTGTGTAGGGAACAATTCTAGTTCTATTTATTTTCAAAACTCTCAATGTGAATATTTCCCTGTTGTTCAGCAACACAAAATACAGTTTTTCCTCAGTCATAGTTCCGCATCAAAAATCACAGCTTTTCCTCAGCCAAAGTTGAGTAAAAAAAACACAGCTTTGGCAAGCAAGGCAAGGCAAGCAAAGTCTATATCCATAATACAGTATATCACAGGGACACACTTCAGCGATACTCTCCCTTTGCAAACCAGGAAGACCCACACAATGCACTGCATGCTGCCTTTTAAACTGTAGTTGCCCAGCTGAGCTCATTAAACCTCCTGCCTCCTCCAGACAGGGATTAACCCTTTTCTGGTCAACGTCCAACAGTCCAAGCTGTTGGTAACAGACTACACCCTGTTACAGTCAGGTTCGGACATAAAGTCACACCTCTCCCTAAACATACCAATAATTCCGCAGGGGACAGTAATTGGACACTTCCGCATGTTCATTTTCACTGTGCCGACAATCTACAAACAGTGGGCACATCTATAATGGTTATCATTAAATAATAAAGTAGACATTTTTTTTGCTGCCGGTTATACTGTACCTCTTTAAATGGACCATAATTTTAGTTCTTTAAAGAGGCTGTTGTAGTAAGGAGAATACAAAGGCCTGTTTTTAGCTGTTGTATTGTATGTCTTTACTTATATAGCGCCAAAAGTGTATTCAGCGCTTTACAAAGAATACAGTACAGGGAATTATAATAATACAATAAGTGCAGCAAAATCAGACAATAGGAAAGGAAATCCCTGCCCCGAAGAGCTTACAATCTAAGAGGTTTGATGGGGAACTTAGAGACAGCAGGTTAGGGAGTAAGTGCTGTAGATGGCAGTGCTTGTTCACAATGGGTGGTAGGAGTGACTGAGTGTGGGACAGTAACCATGAGTGCAGGCTATTGGGATGCTTGATTTGTGGGGCAAGTTTTAAGGTTAATCTGTATTAAAATAAGAGGGATAACACAATTTACAGGGGAAGAGATGGTAGGGAGGCATGGATGAAATCAGGTGTGTATGTCTGGCTTAGGGGAGATCCCCAGCAGCAGGAAGGAGTTGATAGAGGGTTGAATAGAGGATTTGTGTGAGTGTTTTTTATTGAGGGGTAAAGAAGTTATTGGGAGAGAGGTTTATAAATAATGGTGAAGTGGGGAAGTTGGAGAGAACAGAGATGTTCACAAAGGAGTGAGGAAACAGTAAACAGAAAAAGCAGTAGGGAGGGCATTGTGAGAAGCAGGTGGAGAGTCTCCCCGGGTACTGGAGGATAGAAAGTGTACAAAGAATCACAGCTGTTAGTTGTGATATCAATCTGAACCCCTTCAGTCTACATCTGCTTCACCCCAAAGGTGGCAGTCAAAGGGTGTAAGCCATTTGCTGTCATTCGCTGATGTTTGTTAACGTTAAAACTGCTCTATTTCAATCAGAAACTCACCAGCCCTTTTATCCCCTGTACCCAATGTTTCAATTTAGTTGGCCTTATACTGTAGATTGTAAGCTCTTTGAGGCAGGGCCTCTACTAACACATTGCAAGCGTATCCTACCTCTCCTAACACAATTTAATCTTGTCTGTAAAGGTTACATACGCCCATAATCATATCTCTAACTGTCCATGAAATGTCTGTGAATTGAATGTATAACTTCTGTGCATGTAATGTAACCATGTATTGTTATCATAACTCTGTGCCCAGGACATACTTCAAAACGAGAGGTTACTCTCAATTCATATAAATATATATAAATATATCAATTGTTCATGCATGATAAAAACATGCTCACTCTGGAAGCCTCCACGTCAGGAAAGCATTTGAATGACCTATTTCTACCAAGCTGTTAGGGTAGAGTTTTTTTAGTACAGTGCAAACTACTTAAAAATAAAGTAGATATACTGTAACAGCAATGGTAGGATTGTATAACACAATAATGCACTGATTTCTTTATTATTAGTATGATGCCAACATATTCCTTTAGCACAGTACAATGTGAGAGGGAGGATAATAATATACAAAATGGTATATATAAGTAAGCTGAGACAATAGGAAAGTACATTCCTGCCTCAAGAGCTTACAATCTAAAACAAATGGTGTGCGAATGGTGACACGAAAAGTAGTGGGGGAGTTTGCTCAGCATGAGTTATAATTCACAGTCCAGTGGCATGGGCCACAGCAAAGATCAGCCAAACGACAGCAAACCGCAAATGCCCTTTGGCTGCAGCCAATTGCATATCCATGGTGTGGGTAAGGAGAGAGAGTCCCTTAGGGGAAATGAGGTGCAGCTGGGTTGGAGTAGAACTCTGGCAGCACAGGGAAGTACAAAGTCAAGGCCAGGAAGGATAATGAATCCAAGCGGAATGTGAGCTAACCCTTTGCATGTTGGTTGCTGGCCTTGTGTAGGATGGATGCAGAAGTTTTGGGGAACTGCTGCCTCATGCAAGTCCACTATATAATGAGAGAGAGTCTCATAGGTGGTATTTAATGTCTGTATTTTGTCTCTTTTAGGTGTTTGCTTATCTTGCCACATTGTCATACGTGATTCATGCAGCGTTCTCCTTACTGAGATGGAAAAGATCTTCCTAATGTCTAAAGCCTCTCTGACACACCGAAGTTTGAAGACCTTTTTCAAATGAGTTCTGTACAGTATCAACTCATGGAAATATTAAGAGAACTGTTACAATACAAATTTGAGATATTTGTTATTATAATTCGGTTAGTGTTAAATTGATTTCTTAATGTTATTTTGTAGTCAGTTAATCCATATATTGTATTGGTGTGTTTGCCGTTATTTTACTGAATTTCCCCTTTTCTTCATATTAGTTTAAGAACATTGTGTATTCTAATAGTATCAAAAGTATTAATTGCTGCCTTCATTCTGTACTTTGTTACAAATAAAGAACTCTAAAAACATTCTTCCAACAATGTAGTGATCAGTATAAAATAATAAACTACCCTTTCTAAAATGACATCAGACTTATAGTTAACCCATAGTTACAATATGTGAAAATGCTATTTGTATTGAAATACTGTACTTTATTTAGTACAATATATCAAACACTTTAGGCAAAAAAGGAAAGATGCATAAATGTGTATAATTAATTATTAGAAACATGATCCAAATCTGAGCTCTTTGCTGCCACATTATAACATTTAGTAATTTACTAAATCTTTGGTTTTATTTGACACAGGTAAAGTAGTTTATTATTTTGAAGAGCTACATTGAAGCCACACATTGCAAATGGGAAGTGCATATTTTCTGGTTTAGTATTTAACCCCTTCACTGTGTGCCTGGCAGCAAAGTCATTAACCAGCATATCATATGAGAATGACGCATTTCATTTTTTCTCCATAATGAAATGATGGCAAAAGCAGATAAGACATATGGGTCTATGTATCCAGGCAATGTTGGCACAAACGTGGGGCATTTTCATCCTGTATCAAAGTTATTTGCTGTAATTTTGCCCCTTCTGCCATAGCTTGTGATTTGGGGAGTGTCAGTAGGAGGAGTTGGGCAGGATTTAAATAGCACACAGATTATGAGATGTATCACATGTCTGTGCACCATCCGTTTCCCCTTTATTTGCCCTAAAGGGGAGTTTGCCATATAGTATCTGGAGTAATGCACTGTAAGTCTAACAAAAACACAAAAATAGGAGAAGAAAGCCAGAAAACCGAAATTAGTACACAAATATTTATCAAAGTAAAACAAAGAATGACACATATAAAATACCACATAAAATGTATCACAATAAGGGTCAAATGACACCACATAGATAACACGTGTATCTAAATACACCCAAGACACCCGCCTAGGATAAGGTACTAACACCTATGGCTCAGTGGGAAGGTCTTGATAGAGATGGTAAAAAAGAGAGAGCACAAGGCTGCCACGTTGGTATAAAACAGACCTTATCGCTCTATGGGACCTCCGGATGGTTTCCTCGCGGTGTCTCAGGGTTGCAGCTTGTAGGTCCGTCGTCACGGATGTAACGTCGCTGCGTATGACGTCACCACCTATGCGTTTCGTGTCAAATTACACTTCTTCTGGGCATGGGCATGTCGTCTCATGGTGGTGCTTAAATACCTATACAGGTTAATGCATCAACCAATCCAAGACACACAATCTATGTCAGATGGCCACACCTTCCAATCAGTTACCATACATGGCAAGAATACAATTGACTCATTAATTACACATATCAAACAAAAAAATCCTTAACAAAAAACACAAGAAATGGAACAAGAAAAAGGGAAAAAAGGGGGGGTGGGGAAAGGGGGTGGAATCAGAGTATGGAGGAAACACAACCGATCTATATAATGTATGTAAAAAGAAAATCTTAAAAAGGAGTATTAAAGTGTTTAATTAAATCTATTAGAAACACCAGTGCAAGAGATGGCAGATGTAAATAGATCCAGCCTATCGCAGCTTGCAATACAACAAAAGGGGTCAGAATTATGCTCACAAGTTATATCTAAATTAAAAATAGAAGTCCATATCGGTTATCAATAGTAGTAATAACTTTAAATCGCATGATATATATATAAATCATAGTGTTTAATACCCTTGCAAGAGATGGAATATAAATGAAATTTATACAAATAAAAATATATACATATCCCATCGCAGCTTGCATATAATCAAACTAGGTCAGAGTAAAAACTCGCAGGACCCTTAGTTAGAGGACCATTATTTAATCAATAAAAGCATAATTACCAATATTATTAATTCATTTTAGTATTAATTAAATACCCAAAATTAAAAATATATATATATATAAAAAACAAATGGATAAAGGAAAAATATATAGAATCTTAAATGCAAAAATAAGTTGAAACATAAATGCAACTACAGAATACCATCAACAAAGGAATAAACATATATAAAATGCATATGTTAATACGCAGTCTAACATGCTGCATTAGATGTAAGAAACTGGTCTTACATACAGTATGATGCAACTCTACTAAAAAATAAAGGAACAGTGCATGAAAATACTTTTCTCTGGGTTGATACATGGACCCCTCACAAGATTCTCACTATACCATTCTACTGATTGGAAGTATCTCTCCTTTCTCACTCATATATCTGGTCACTTTTCCTGTTTTTCGTCACATGTTAATGTGACATATCCCTTATGTTTTCATTTGCCCCAAGTTTGTGCTTTCACTGCGCTGAACAAATAAGACTGAAAATGGAAAGATAAAGAAATCAATGGTTAATTATTGGAGATTCAGACTCATATTTAAAACAATCTACTATGAAAAGACTGAACTACTAAATAAATGGGACATACTTCATAATTTAATGTAAAAACCATTTTTTAAAACACAATACAGTATTTAATATTCCTAATAGGGGCAATTATTTTATAGAGACCTGGGCTATATAGACATTAGGCATATTAGCGAGTCCACGCTCAGTTCATTTTTTAATTGGTTTAATAAGTTTGTGATTTAATGAAGATGTATTATTTTTGTGTTAGTACTTTGGAGGCTCTCCTTAGAGTGCACTACATAGGGTTCTGTTCTCCTTGCTTCATTACTCCCTGACTTGCACCCCTCCTTTGTAAATATATTTTGAATTGAATAAAGTTGAGCAGGGCATATTTCTAGTTCATGTATCCATGGGGCAAGGCTTTATGAGGACCGCGGTTACTAAGGGATTCATCACAACATCCCTCCCCTATCTATTATGTCAGTTGCATACTGTTTATCTATATATCAATGCGTCTTTTAAACTGAAGGTAAACACTTCGACCACTTTAATGAAAGAGGAAAAAATACCGTGAGCCCTTTGGCACTTTCCTGTATAATTTTTACCCCTTTGCTAGTTTTTGTTTGCAAACGAGCTTTGTCTTGCCATATAAAATGTGCATTGCTGCTGTAGTATTTATTGAATATGGCGACCTGAATTCCGATTTTTAAGGGGGAGGCGCAGAGAGAATTTATGGGATCCTAAGGTTACTTTATTGCAGTATATTGAATAAGTTCCCTAGTTTGCCAGTTGCCTACCTGCTGCAAGGTCTCAAACCCCAATTGATCCCTTTGTGTCTATTCCATGCATTTTCTGTGTTAACCTTTACTATATCTGCCATGAAGAACCACTGTAAATTCAGTAAATAAATACTTCCCCCCATGCTTCTGCAGTAATGATCTTTTATTTACTATTAAATCAATGTTTGAGCTTTTACGCTCAGGCCTCATTCAATTATGGCGCTCACTTCTTACTATAACTTTACTTTAATGAGTTATTGAACTTGTCTCTGTGTCTCCTCCAGTTTTCTGATTAGTGGTGCTCTGACCTCTAGTGGTGACAATCTTCACTTACAGTCGTTCAGTAGTTACACATTTGCAATGTAATTAGAGTAGATACTTTTTTATCCACAGTGCAAAAAGCAGGAGTGTGCATCCTATGTACAAGGAAAGCAAGCATCTAGGCCTCCTCTTTAATTTTCCTACGGGGGTGTTTAATGTTGGAAATGTAGCCTATTCATACTGTACACTGTGAACCTTTCAATTTCAGAATTACAAAATTAAAATATATACTAATAAGATATGATTCAGCAGTTCCATAATAATAATAATAATAATAATAATAATAATAATAATAATAGCATGTTCTTGTATAGCGCTGCTATTTTTACGTAGTGCTTTACAGAGACATTTTGCAGACACAGTTCCTGCCCCGTGGAGCTTACAATCTATGTTTTTGGTGCCTGAGGCACAGGGAGATAAAGTGAATTGCCCAAGGTCACAAGGAGCCGACACCAGGAATTGAACCAGGTTCCCCTGTGTCCAACTGTTCTTCCCAAATCTACATATTTAAAACATTACAAAATGACGACATATAAAATAATTCAGAACTGGGATGACTATAAAGCATCAAGGCCCATATTTACTAAGCACGTGAATGTGTTAGGAAATTCACCACCAGGTAAAGTGGTTTTATTGCATAGATGAGTGTTACTGAAAGATGAAAACAGAAGTTTAACATAAATGTAGTATGATAAAGGATGTTGTTATTATGGTCATGAAAATCGTATAAAATACATGGAAAAAAAGTCATGAATATATATACAGGTAAACCCCATTATAGCGCGGTCCTCGGGGGCCACCCGATCTGACCGCGCTAGACCCGGGGTCGCACGAATTTAAAAAAAACAAATGGCCGCCGCACGCCTGATCGGGAGGGAGGGAGTGAGGAGGGAAGGAAGGAAGGAAGAGGTGGCCGGAAGCCCTACACGTCCCCTAGCAATGGCGAGTCCAGCCGCAACCTGCTCCTTACCTCCCACCACCGGCATCCATTTCCTCCCCTCAGGCCCCCACACCTACCGGCCCTCCGCGGCATAGCCCACGCGGCCCTCCGAGTCCCATCCTGCTTCTCACTCACCCCCCCTCCTCCCGACACCCCCTCCTCCCGACACCCCCCCTCCTCCTGATGCCAGCTCCGCTCCGATCTCAGCAGCCGACACCAAAGGTAGGGAGGGGGAGTGGGAGGTGTGGTGTAGTGTGTTGTGAGTGCTGTGAGAGTGTGCTGTGAGTGCTGTGTGCTGTGTGCTGAGAGCTGAGTGCTGTGAGAGTGTGCTGTGTGCTGTGAGAGTGTGTACTGTGCAGTGTGTGCAGTGAGAGTGTGTGCAGTGAGAGTGCAGTGGTGCAGTGAGTGTGTGCAGTGAGAGTGTGTGGAGTGAGAGTGTGTGCAGTGGTGCAGTGAGAGTGTGTGCTGTAAGCAGTGTGCTGGTAGTGTGGGCAGTGTGCAGTGTGGGGTGTGTGTGCAGTGAGTGGGTGTGCAGTGAGAGTGTGTGCAGTGGTGCAGTGAGAGAGTGTGCAGTGAGAGTGTGCAGTGTGTGCAGTGTGCAAAAAAAAATCACATACAGTAGCTATATATATTTTTTCACACATGTACATACCTATAACTATGTATATATATGGATTTTCAAAGATGGTGCCAGTGGTCATCCAATAGAAAGGCGTAACGTCATCCTCCCAATTACGTTGCAGCTTCCTATTGACCTGCAGAACCCACAGGATTTGGCGACCATTTTGATTTCCTGGATCGTGGCTGGTACACCGCCAACAAAACCAGTAAGAATTTAAGGAACCAGGGGATCCTTTGAGCTATAAAATAGCATGGTTCAGTTTTGGCAGAACCCCGTTTTGAAATCTGTAAAAAATCTAAAATTAAAAAAAAAAACGAGTATGCCAAATTGCTGCTTTAAATAGGTTAAATATGTGTCATAAATACTGTAATACTGAACAAAGCAAACACTATAGTTTTACAAATATAGTTTTTAGGGTTCATTTAATATACTCAAAAGCAGATAATTGCACTGCGATCGATGACATTTCCCATTCAAGTCAATTTTTTTATGGTCAATTGCAGTGCATTAGCCTGCTTCAGTGTACAGATGTTGCAAGATTTACTGTTTATGGTACCGGAGTAAGGTGCGTGATTACTCCCGCTGGAAGACTGTATTTATTGGGAGCAAGTCACTGAAATGACAGGTGGGTTTTATTTCTTTTAATTACAATTTCAGTATATGTCTGACAGATAGCACAGTGAATATCTTTGTCCAGGGCCGCACAATTTTTGTCATTATGTGTCTGTTATATGGTCCTCTGTCATTCTACTGCTTAAACTCTAATGCAGGCCCTCATTCTCTCCTGTCTCGACTAATGTAACCTTCTAGTATCTGGCCTTCCTGCCTCACATCTGTTTCCCCTACAATCAACCTAAATTCTGCTGCTGCTGCTTCTGCTGCTGCTAGAATTCCTTTATTCTCTCCTAAATCTGTCTCAGTGTCTCTCCTGGTGAAATCCCTCTCCTAGCTTCCTATTAAATCCCATATTAGCTTCAGAATTCTCCTCTCTGTTAAAGCTATACACTCCTCTGCCTCTCCTTTAATCTCAGCCCTAATTTCTATCTATACACATGCCCAACTCTTGCATTCTGCTCAAAGATGTCTTCTGTCTACCCCTTTTGTAAAATGTTGAGATTTGACATTGGTATTCATTAACTACTGTCAAATTGAAAAAGAATATTTGTGGGTGATTCCAATGGAAATTAGCTTAAAACAGGTCACGACAATGCTGACAGCTATGGTCAAGGTGGGTAAGATTAGCCATAAAGGGATGGATAATCTGATTTATGAAGAGAGAGGCTAGCAAAATTAGATTTGTTTACATTTGAAATGAGGCGTCTAAGAGAGGATATGATAACTATATACAGATATATGCGGGGACAATACAAGGAGCTTTCAAAAGAACTATTCATCCCAAGGGCAGTACAAACGACACGGGTCATCCCTTAAGGTTTGAGGAAAGGGGATTTCACCTGCAATAAAGGAAAGGGTTCTTTACAGTAACGGCAGTAACAATTTAGAATTCATTGCCCATGGAGACGGTGAGGGCAGATACAATATATATCTTCAAAAAAGGTTGAACATTTTTTTTTTAGAAAGGAAAGGTATACAGGGATATACCAAATAACTAAACATGGGAAGGATGTTGATCCAGGGAGTAATCTGATTGCCAATATTTGGAGTCAGGAAGGAATTTATTTTCCCCTTTATGAGATATCATTGGATGATATTTCATTTTGTTTTTTGTTTGCCTTCCTCTGGATAAATATACTGTAAGTACAGATATAGGATAAAGTATCTGCTGTCTAAATTTAGCATAGGTTGAGCTTAATGGATGTATGTCTTTTTTCAACCTCATCTACTATGTAACTATGTAACAGAATCCATAAAACAGGACTGTGTCCCTTGTTCCGAGAGGAGCAGGGAGATCGCGACTCACGTGATCCCCTGGGAATTACTTTAAGAGCTGTCTCTATGCCCATAAGATTTTATTTAATGTAAGCCTTGAATACAGAGGGCTATTTCATATTATAAAGTGTATTTGTTTACCATAGACCGTCTGCACTATTTCTATTCCTCTTTTCTTTCTGAGCACACTTGGATTTCCTGACATCACATCTACAGAATTGCCACTGATTTTGGATATGCTTGATTACACCACTCCATTGTGAGTATAACATTTTGAGAGCAACACACTGCATGAATTTCACCTTGCACATACATGTACCATATTGCCCTATGTATTTTATTTTTCTCCCTTGATACAGTCCCCGCTCCACTGTTGTTGGAGGATCTACTGTATCCCCATGGACTAGGAACTGGGATACAGGTGCATTTACGCCTCTAAGTTTAATTTACAGCAGGTGTGGTGATACAGAGACAATCCACATACTGTAGGTATAAAGAACACAATGTAAATCGCTGTTGCGAAGAGATCTACGTTTGTCAGGATCAAACACTTAACCCCATGTGTGCTGGTACATAGTTATTGATAAATCTCAGTATAGCTTGGCATTTCTCTGTATCACCACATTTCATATGTAGGGTCTGTATATTATTATGCCATTTAAATCAGATTGATTATGGACTGCCATCATTCATACGCAACCGTACGGGAACCTGATAGGGAAAGGGTTACTTTGATATTGAGTAAGAGACTCTTCGACACACCCTCTCCCACCTCCACAAGGGCTATTTAAGAGGAGACTTCTTGATATGGTCAAACTCTTCCCCATAAGAAGTGTGCAGAGACATGTGAAACGTGCGTCGGGTCTTATCGACGTCACAATGGTGGCATCAGGTGGTGGTGCTGGATGCAGGAACCAGTTGTGTAGTGATTACATTTTTTTGCTTACATTAGAGAGATGTGACTTATATGACGGGAAATTGCTGGCATATACTGCTTATCTTGTCACCACACTTACATGATATATACAGATGTTTTGCATGGATAGTCTAACACTGTAGACTCAGCAGTTGAGACACGCATATGACGCATCTGAGTATTGACTATCTGTATACCGGTCACACAGATCATGAAGCAAAGGGTAGATATTGCTTACCCAGCACTTTGATTCTCTATCTCAGAGCTACATAGCAGTTTATTTACCACTTGAGGCATATTCTGACATGTTACTAATCTCCCAATTCACAGGCAGAGTAATGATGGCAGGATAATGGCTGTGTACAATGGATGTAATCAGATGTAATCAGTGTAATCAGACATAAATTAAAACCTTTAGTTGCAGAGGACACACCCAGCTCAGGCATGGATGCTCAGGACTCCCCCAGGGGGGCTGGTGTAATTCCCATGATTCATATTGAATGTGGCTGTAGTGAAAGCCTGCTGAACAAAGACTCGGGTCAGTCTTCTGTTTGCTTAATCCCCAAACCATGTTTTTCTTTGTTTGTATTAAGGTACAGCTACATCTCGGTGCTCAGAAGCACAATGGATGGGCGGGGGAAGTGGAGGCTAATGTTGAACAATGTTGGCTATGTCTTTTTTAGGCTCTGGTATCTAATATTTTTCTGCCATGTAAAATGTGTCCCAAGGTTTTGCTTTGCCTAATCCCCAAACTCACTTTTTTTTCTGTACCAGGAAAATATGGCATAAATAACTGCAAGGTAGCCTCGCCTGACGACAAGACTCTCCCACAAATGATGACAATATCGCTATTTGTGCCTGAAAGTATCTGAAAAGCAGTACCTTATAGAAATTGAACATACACAGGGTGAGTGTTGTGACCTATATAATAGGTGATTAAATATACATGACTGGTGCTTCAGTTAATGTGTCTCCAAACTGGAGTTTTTTCATAAGTTAAAGTTTTTTAATTAATTTTCAGTAATTAAATACTGACAGGGAAAACATCTGGAGGTCCCACACTTGAAATGACCAATTTTAGATGACACATTGTGATTATCTTTAGTGGAAATAAAGGGTGAAAGTTTACTTGGTACCACACTATTTTTCACACTTTTAGCCTTGTGGAAGACAACATTGAGTGCCTGAGGGAGTTGATTTTTTTTAGCACAAAATCACCCGCAAGAATTATCTATGTTTATTTCAAATAAATGTAATATTTGACGCTGACTGGCTGTATTTTGTGACAAACATGGGTGCAGTTTCATTCTGTTGCGTATCATGAGATTTTCAATTAGAGAATGTCTTATCTGAGACTCTGTCCTTGTGCCTTGCCAAAAGGTCCACTCTAGCCATACCGCTTACTCTAAGAAATGATTCTTCGACTAGTTCGATACTATAGCCTTTATATAGAAAAATTTCCTTGAGACAGAGTGACTGTTTCTCAAAATCTGCTGCTAGTGAGCAGTTACGCTTGACACAGCTAAGCAGCCCAAAGTGGATGCTTATATCCATTTTTAATAATAATTACTGGTTGCTTCCAAAACGTTGTTGCAAGAAACTGTTTAAAAATAAACATCAGTCTTTATATGCTAGTCCTCAGCCACAGAGAGAATGAGATCCAAAAAAATAATGGATTTAGAATTAGTAACAAAAGTAAAAAATGAGACCAAAATCATTATCATTAAAGTGGGAAAACAACTTGAATAATTCAATCTCCTCACCAACCCAAATTATAAGAATGTCGTCTATGAAATGGCCATAGTATAACAGGCCCACCCCATATGGGTTGCCCACCAGGCTTTGGTTTTCTCCCAGCAACCCCTAAATAAGTTGGCATAACTAGGGGTGACAAACAAAATTGAAGCAGTGCACACAGTCAAGGTAGTCAGGGTCAAGAAAGTGAATGTAAAATATTTTATTAGTAAGACATGACTAAAAAAGGAGGTACCAAAGACACTCCTATGCATTTCGCACCTTAAGGTGCTTTATCAAGGAGTACCAATCCAATCCCCATATTCCTTCTTATGTGCTACCCTCCGGTATTTCTGATTTTGCACACAAAATGTCATGACGGAGCGCGCATGCTGACCAAGCGCGCCCAATTTCAGATAAACAAAAAAAAATGGAAATACCAATATAATAGAAATTGTTACTTTACTATAAGGTATCACTATGGAGATTTGTAGAGCCACATGACATTAAGAGGATAGCATCCATAAAAAAAATATCGAACAACGACATCATGGACCATAGGCAAATTGTATTGTATTGTATGTCTTTATTTATATAGCGCCATTAATGCACATAGTGCTTCACAGTAGTAATACATGTGGTAATCAAATAAATAACAGAGCATGGGAATAAGTGCTTTAGACATAAAAGTAACATTAAGGAAGAAGAGTGCCTGCCCCGAGGAGCTTACAGTCTAATTGGTAGGTAGGGAGAACGTACAGAGACAGTAGGAGGGAGTTCTGGTAAGTGTGTCTGCAGGGGGCCAAGCTTTATGCAAATATAGATACAGTAACATATATCATGTGAAGGGTCACCAAACTTGATCCAAAAGCATATGAAGGGCCACAAGAAGGTATGGTCTTTAATAATTTATCAACCCAAAAAATTACTTAAATTCCATTCAATATTCATACGCAGTTTTCAGAGTAAAAATTCAAAAAGTCCCCTCTACGGTCCAGTAAATTGAGTTTGCTTCCACCTCGTTCCTTCATGGGAATTTTCTTAATTCCCAGGAAGGAGAAGTTTTTTTATACCGCCCGATTACATTCTGTGAAGTGTTTCGATACTGGATGAGAGAGATCTTTTTTTCCCAGTAAGTCTAAGATGTTTCAGGGCCCTTATTTTCAAAGTTCTTGTACTATAGTTCTCCCTATGTAACGTTTCGCACAGCCACACAACAAGCGATATATAACATATTCTGTATTGCAGTTGTTAATTAATTTTATCTGAAATTTCCTGCGAGAAACATGAGAAAAGAAGCAGGAAGAAGGTTTCATATATGAACACAATTTACATCCTGCACATCTATATGATCCCCTGCGGGAAAATGTGGATACATTATCAGAAGGGCTACAGATATAACTATATATGTAGGTTGCAATTGTTAACACCCACCTGAAAATAAATCTAGAGCTTGGATCAAATGAATGTAGGTTTGCATCCATATGGAGCAGATCCTAATTTCTGTGTATGATGGTATTTACCTGATTACTATACCGATTGAATTGAGAAATTAATATGGGGACCTCCTCCCTATCTGACCTTCTATTTCCCTGTCTCTTCCATTTCTTTCTTTATTTTGTTCTTCATGTTGTTTTTTGCAGGATACTTCCCTTTAGACTCTAGACCAGATGTTTTGACAAAAGGGATTGCCTGTCCAAATGTAGGACTTCTTCAAAAGCTTCCTGTATATCCTCCCTTTTCTAACCCCTTTTAAACCGATTTAGGGAAACCGTCCTTCACAGTGTTAGTCTCTCAGGGCCCTTGGACGGAGAGGGAGCCGATGTAGTCCCCCTGATGGACACCCATACAGCCCCCTTTACCCCCCACCCCCCGCCCGCTTGCCCCATTCCAGCCGATTGGGTACACTTTTTCTTTCCCATTGAGGACACAAACTGTCACTAGTGGTACACCTGAATGGTGCTACTTACCTAGTGCACTTAATCTTTTATACTCCGCCCAGATATTTTCTATTACAATATCCTGTAATACACCTCATATACTATTTGATTTAATAAACTAATGCTGAGCAAGGTGTATTCATTTACCCACCCTGAAGAAGTTGCCAATTTGCGCCGAAACACGTTGGGACTATTCTCATCTTCATTTACCTGCTGAACCTGGCTGTAGGGATCGGCCTTCGGCCCGCCTCCGTGACATTACCCGTGACAAGACAGGTGACGCGCACCACACTACCAGGCTGAGGGACACCGCACGGACCACGCTCAGGCTCTGCCTCGTGATGTCACGGGTGATGCACACCACACGCAAGCTATGCGCCGGTGCCGCGTTGCCATGGGTACACGAGGGATTAATTTCATCTAATTTATTCTTCACCTGCACTTCTCCCCGCCCCTGCCTATCAGTGGACTAAATATGTCTAAGGGGCGGGTTTCTTTGATTGCCCTGCAGCTGTCTGCTATCCTACCATTGGCTGCCTGTTCCTTAAATGCTCAACCAGCCCTGCTGCAAACTGGCCGAGCATTAACTTCGGTTTGTGTAATGAGTGTTTGCCTCAAACACCCTGTTTCCCTGCTATTGACTTGTCTGATCTTGTCTTTCTCCTGTTTGACCTTGGCTTGTACCTGGACCTCCGCCTTCTCTGACCCCTGGATTCGGCTTGCATTTAGACTTCTACCTTCTATATTCCTGGACCACAGCACCGTTCAACGACTATCCGATCTCTCCAACCCTTGACCATGGCAAGTACCACGACCATTCTGTCTTCTCCTACCCTGACTCGGCTAGACGCCTTCACTCTGCACTACAGACTTGGTTGCTCGGTTTCAGGGCGGTGTTTACTAACATCCCCACCTCAGCCTCGCAGTCCTGTTCTGTTTGTGGTGAGCATCCGTTACACTGACCCACCAGCATGCCTCCCTACAGGAACTAGAAAGGTAATGCTCTTGAGGCTGCAATGGGTTGATGCCACCAGCAAAGCTGAGGCATGAGTGAGAGCTGGGATTTAAAGGTCTGTCAGTGCCGAGATTCCAAGAGAACCACTAGACACAAGCACTCTGGGAGTATCAGCTCTGTTTTGTGATGGGCTAACAGAGCGGATCCATTTACCATTCTGCACACACCATCTACCATCTTGGCAGTTCTTGTACGCTCCAATGAACATCGAGGATAATCTGGGCTCACAGTCATTGCAGCAAATCACCACACCTTAAAGTGAGATTGAGTGTGGTAACATTTTACCAATAAATGTCAAATAATTAATTGTTTAGTACTGTACCTTCATCTATTATACTATCATATTTCTATCATCTTTTTTTTTTTTTTTAACTATATATAGTTTGGGGACCATGGCACCTAGGGGCTTGAATGAGGACCTCAATTTGGCTTGCTTTTTGCAATGTGCTTTGTACTGTAGATATACCCTGTGTACTTTTTGAACTGTGTTCCATCAGTGTTTATGTTCTATAGACTGTCTGGGTTTTCAATTCTGGTTCCTGTTTGCCTGGAGTTGACTGTGTTTGGTACTTTTAGTGTTCATTCATGTATATTAGTTCATTGTACATCTCGTTTTTACAGAGATCTGCTCCACCTCCCTTCACCCTATTTGTGTTAACCTTATGCACTATATGTCCACTGCACTACACTACCCCTGGTGGCTTGAGTGTTATTGCAGTTTCTGCGAATTGATGCATCTCTTCAGACACTGCTTGATGCACTCATATTGTGCTGTGCCTTGGTCATGGAGGTCGGGAGATTGCCTAGTTGATGGAGGACGCCTCTGCTTGATCAGCTGGCATATTCAGCACATGGGGACCACTCCAGAGCACTGACTGCAGAGGCAGCTGATCCAAGTTGGTCGTCAGCATCAATTAGCAAAGCAGAAAGGTGATCACATAGCTCCAATCGGCGTTTGCATTGTTTTTAGGTGATGGGTTCACAGGAGTTGAGGGTATTTAGTCACAGTAAGGCTTAGGCATCACTGCACACCCCAGGAAGAAGATCGCTCTGTGAGATCGAAACGTCAGATTTTTATGTCTGTTAAAATACAATTCTTTGTACACTTACCTCTGAGTGCTGCCTCTCTTTGCTGTTCTGCTGCCCTGCTGGATGGTAACGTACTATTTACATTATTTATGGATTACAACACTGGAGTGCTTTCTGTTTTCTTTACATTATTTATTTGTATTGGGCATCTGAATAGAAAAGATGAATCACCCAATCCAACGTTTCGGTCCTGGAATCGGACCTTTCTCAAGGGGGTGCAATGACAAACTGACAGACAAGTATATATATATATACCCTCACCACATGTGACAAACACACCTGTGTAATGACCTCACTGATCTGCCTTCATTCACTGCTACTATGTATCTACCCTATAGTTAGGTCAGTCTTGCAGCCTGTCTGCCTGACAGAATGACCACTAGATGGCGTACCTGCCCATTCACAAGCTAAAGACAATGGGGCATGCAGAAAGAGTGAAGGACAGCCATAGGCTGTCTATACAGGCAGCAACAAAACACCAATCAAACAAAAAAAATGGAGATAATGATATAGCAAACTATGGGGAGACAAAAAGGGAGCAATGCTTCCCATAAATAACAACTGGTAATGTAGCCAAAATACCCCTTACAGCACATAAATAAACTGGATCAATCCTATGGGACAAGGCTCATCAAACATAACAGTGTAACATAGAAACCATCCATACTAACACAAAACCCAAGATTCCTGCCACGCTCATCCAAAACCAGGGCGGGCAGGGGGAGAGGGCAGAAACAGTGATTCATAACATCTCCCAATATGAGTTGTCGCCAGCTGAAACCTCAGTCCTCAGTATGGGGCTGTCATTTGTGCCCACTCACCAACAGAAATCTTTTGAGTGGGAAGTGGATATGTTCAAACTTAACTGACGATTGAAACTGAAGGATTATTTCAGCCATATTGATTCTGGCCATGTGGATATGAATGGTGACTGTATGAAACGCTTTAAACCTAGCAGTACCTTTGACCCACAGGTGGTAAATTCAAGTATAACAACTTTCATGGGGCTACCGGAAAGAGACACTAGGCATGCAATTAAGAGCCACAAGTCTAGTTTTTATAATTTAACTAGAGCACAACATGGAGCATTGAAATCCCTTAGAGACAACAGCAATATTATCATCAAAGCTGCTGGCAAGGGGAGAGCCATAGTGGTGATGGCATACAAAGATTACCGGGAGGAAATTATGTCACAGATGAGCAATGGGAACCAGTACAAAAAAACTATCTGGTGATCCAACTGCTAACTATAAAAAAGAAATTGATGGTGTTATCGCGACGGGCAGCAGTAATGGGTGGATCTCGGAAGACACTGCAGCATTCCTCACTCAGGACTTTCTGGTAATTCCGGTGCTATGCACACTCCCTAAGGGGCATAAATCCTTGACAGCCCCGCCGGGAAGACCCATCATATCAGGGCGGGGCTCCCTTTGTCATCCTATCTCTCAATATGTGGATTTCTTTCTCCAGCCTGTTGTTCAACTGATGGCTTCGTATACTAAAGACACCACGGACTTCATTGGGAAATTGGCGAGAGTCGACCAGGATCTGACGGATGTCCTGCTAGTGACGCTAGACGTGGCAAGTTTGTACACGAATATCCCACACCAGGATGGGATGAATGTCATCAGGCACCAACTTGAAAGACATCCTGTGGAGATGGGACCGCCCACGGAATTTCTCATGACGCTTATTGGTTTGATCTTGCACAAAAACTTCTTTAAGTTTGAGAAGTCATTCTATTTGCAACTGATGGGAACTGCGATGGGCACATTTTAACTAACGATAAAAAAATTGAAAAGAACTTTCAGCTGCCACCTCTTTTTTGTTATAAGAGAGGACGTAGCGTGGGGGACACGCTTACTTCAGCAGATCCTGTGGATAAATACTCTAACAGAACGACCTGGCTCAAACAGTCACCTGGAGTCTACAAATGCAAGGGTTGTGTTAATTGTCAATACCTTCTGTTAGGTAAAACCTATGCACACCCACACAGTGGTATTCCCATAAAAATCTCGCATTTCTTAAACTGCGAATCATGCTTCGTAGTGTACATTATTAGATGCCCACGCGGACTGCACTATGTGGGGAAAGCCACAAGAATGTTGAAAGAACGAATTGCGATGCACAGGTCCTCCATCAGGAAGGCACTTTTGGAGACCACAGACCAAGATGAGTTGAAACACCAGCCAGTGGCTAGGTACTTTAAAAATCTGAAACACAGCCTGGCCACGTTCCGTTGCATGCCGATCGCACAGGCACGTGTTTCAAACAGGGGCGGCAATAGGAACAAACTGTTATTGCAAATGGAAGCAAGACTCATATATAATCTTAATACGGTGACCCCAAAGGGTCTTAATGAGGACCTTAATTTGGGATGTTTTCTATAATTGGCCTTTTTTATAATTGGCCTTTCATTTACTGTAGTTCTGCTGTTCCTTACTGCATGCACATGAAACGTACGGAGCGCTGCTGCTGCAGTCATTGTTTGTATTATCTTCCTGCCTTTTGCCTCAGTCTCTCTGTGTGTGACTCTGGGATATAGGGTACTGTAGGGTAGTAGTATGTATAGATATCAGACACGGCGTGACTAAATTGTTTTTAGTTTTCTTTGTGTAAATATGTATATCCCTCGTGTGTTCACATATCCCTTTCCCTTTGTGTTAGTATGGATGGTTTCTATGTTACACTGTTATGTTTGATGAGCCTTGTCCCATAGGATTGATCCAGTTTATTTATGTGCTATAAGGGGTATTTTGGCTACATTACCAGTTGTTATTTATGGGAAGCATTGCTCCCTTTTTTTCTCCCCATAGTTTGCTATATCATTATCTCCATTTTTTGGTTTGATTGGTGCTTTGTTGCTGCCTGTATAGACAGCCTATGGCTGTCCTTCACTCTTTCTGCATGCGCCATTCTCTTTAGCTTGTGAATGGGCATGTACGCCATCTAGTGGTCGTTCTGGCAGGCAGACAGGCTGCAAGACTGACCTAACAATAGGGTAGAATAGATACATAGTAGCAGTGAATGAAGGCAGATCAGTGAGGTCATTACCTTCACAGACACCCCCTCCAAGATGGCGATGGCTCATTACACACACCTGGCAGGTGATTTTTGCAGAGATCTTGCTTGTAGGTAATGTGAGTCAGGTGTGTTTGTCACATGTGGTGAGGGTATAAATATGCTTATCTGTCAGTTTGTCATTGCACCCCCTTGAGAAAGGTCCTATTCCAGGACCGAAATGTCGGATTGGGTGATTCATCTTTTCTATTCAGATGCCCAATACAGATTTTCATGATTACTGAACTGAGTGCAGTCTTTCTTTACCGGACGAGAGAATGGTAATGTTGTATTTCTATTATTTGAGACTAGCACCTGTCTATATGAATCAGTACATTGAGTGCAAGCTGTGATGTTTGTATATATATATATAACTATGGCGCTCCCTCAAACAATCCTAAAATCAGATGTGGTGTCCTAGCCTGTATATAAGACTAATAGATCAACACACTATTAAAAACAACACACACTATTAAAAGATACCAGATGATAATATTTATACTGGCCCTGTTGTGTGGAAACTGCAGCTCAAACTGAGGAGGATCATCCTGTGATCCTCAAGTGGTAGTAGAAATGGAGAGATGGTGAGCGCACTTGTAAAATATATAAGGCGGTGGTTCCCAATCTGTGTGTCGCAGCGCCCTGGTGCACCGTGGCTTGCCTAGAAGGGCGCCGCGATTATCCCTCCCTACCATCCCTCCGATTATCCCTTTCCACTATCCCTCCGATTATCCCTCCCCACCATCCCTCCTTAATGCCGGCCGGGCCGCAGGGGATTGGCTGCCGGCAGGTCAGAGGAAGCCAGGGGCGGGGCTTCCGCTTTGTGCAGAGCACACGGTGAGTGTGTGTGTCTGCCTTCCCGCTCCTGGCTCCTCTGTCTGCTGGTGGCTGCACAGTGTCCTGTCCCCTTCTGCCCCGGGTGATAGCAGAAGGTAGCGGGGGTGCTGGGGGGGAAAGGGGAGGGGGAGTTGTACATTTGCCTGTCCTGGCGGTGGGTACAGGGGGAGGCAAGGAGCCGCATGCACGGATCTCCTGCCTTTCCTCCCCCCCCGCAGTCACTCACATCCGTTGCTGCCTCTGCTCTCCACTTCTCTCCACTGTGTGTGTGTGTGTGTGTGTGTATCTGTGTGTGTGTGTGTGTGTGTATCAGTGACTGTGTGCAAGGGGAGGCGGGGAGCCGCCTGCACGGATCTCCTGCCTTTCCTCCCTCTCCCTCCCTCTCCCCCTCCCTCTCCCCCTCCCCCTCCCTCACCCCCTCTCCCCTTTTCCTCCCCCTTCTCCCCCCCCTCTCCCCCTCTTCTCCCTCCCTCACCCCCTCCCTCTCCCCCCCCGTCACTCACATCCGTCACTGCCTCTGCTCTCCACTGCTCTCAACTGTGTGTGTGTGTGTGTGTGTGTGTGTATCAGTGTGTGTGTATATCAGTGAGTGTGTGTGTGTGTGTGTGTGTGTGTATCAGTGAGTGTGTGTGTGTGTGTGTGTGTGTGTGTATCAGTGAGTGTGTGTGTGTCTGGGAGAGTGTGTATGTATCAGTCAGTGTGTGTATCAGTGTGTGTCTAGGAGAGTGTGTGTCTGGGAGAGTGTGTCTGAGAGAGTGAGTGAGAGAGTGAGAGTGTGTCTGGGAGAGAGTGTGTCTGATAGAGTGAGTGAGAGAGTGTGTCTGGGAGAGAGTGTGTCTGAGAGAGTGAGAGAGAGTGTGTCTGAGAGAGTGGGTGAGTGAGTGAGAGAGTGTGTCAGAGAGAGAGAGAGATAGTGTGTCTGAGAGAGTGAGAGAGAGTGTGTGTGAGAGAGTGAGAGAGAGTGTGTCTGAGAGTGAGAGTGTGTCTGAGAGAGTGAGTGTGTGTCTGAGAGAGTGAGTGTGTGTCTGAGAGAGTGAGTGTGTCTGAGAGAGTGAGAGTGTGTGTCTGAGAGAGTGAGAGTGTGTGTCAGAGAGTGAGAGAGAGTGTGCCTGAGTGAGAGAGTGTGTCTGAGAGAGTGTGAGAGAGTGAAGTCTGAAAGAGTGTGCTGTGAGAGAGAGTTTGTCTGAGAGAGTGTGTCTGAGAGAGTGAGAGTGAAAGAGTGTGTGTCTGAGAGAGTGAGAGTGAAAGAGTGTGTGTCTGAGAGAGTGAGAGTGTGTCTGAGAGAGTGAGAGTGTGTCTGAGAGAGTGAGAGTGTGTCTGAGAGAGTGAGAGTGTGTCAGAGATTGAGTGAGAGTGTGTCAGAGATTGAGAGAGAGTGTCTGAGAGTGGGAGAGAGTGTGTTTGAGAGAGTGACAGAGAGAGTGTGTGTCTGAGAGTGTGTGTCTGAGAGTGTGTGTCTGAGAGTGTGTGTCTGAGAGTGTGTGTCCGAGAGTGTGTGTCTGAGAGAGTGTGTCTGAGAGAGTGAGAGTGTGTGTCTGAGAGAGACACCAACTGCGCACTGCAACTGTTAGGTATGTATATACAACTTTGTTTTTACTTTGGGCGCTGCGAAAAAATCCTGATCGCCTTGGGGAGCCTTGAGCCGAAAAAGTTTGGGAACCACTGATATAAGGTATATCCAAAATATGTATTAGAACTTATATTCCTAATATCATATTTCATACAAAAATGACGAAACAATAATATATAGCAGCCCTATGGTCGAGATGGCACTCGATCAGAGGATCAGGGGATGTGATATAAAGTAAAATAGCTGTACTCACACGGCCATGTGTGAGCCCCTTCGCAGCAAACAGTTTCTTCGCACCGTCCTCCGGGAAGCAGTTTCTTATCGCCTATAGTGTGGGACGTCCAGGTGTCCCACATACCGTCCCAATAAGGATAATACAGGAAGGTAGTTAAAAGGTGAACATTTTATTACAATAAAAAAGTAAGTATTAACTTACATACAGTATAGAATCACACTCCAGCTCCAATAGCTGTCTAGTGAACTCAAGCACGGTGTCTTCCTGATTCCGCGTCCGTCTGCAGGACCGCAACAAGCGAACACGTGACAATTACAGCTATCTAAACAAGCTCTTCACCCCTACCACATGCAGCACCTATCACCTGAGATCAGACTCCAAAAGACTGTTCATGGTCCCAAGGCTCAACAAAGTATCCGGCCGTTCCTCCTCCTCTTACCGTGCACCCCAAAACTGGAACAACCTACCAGAGACTCCCGCATCCACCACCAGTCTAAGTTCTTTCAAATCTAAGGCTGTCTCACATTTTAATCTGGTCTGTAACTGTTTCATACGCCCATAATATATATATTTTCTTTAACTGTGCATGCAATGTCTTGTATATAATGTATACCCTGTTCACTTACTGTAATTGTAACCATGTATTATTTGTCTTACAGTAACTCTGTGCTCAGGACATACTTGAAAACGAGAGGTAACTCTCAATGTATTACTTCCTGGTAAAATATTTTATAAATAAATAAACTACGATGGCCTTCTATGTACAACGCAACAGCACGCAACCGACCGGGAACTAAACGTTTCGGAAATAACTTTCCTTCAGCAGGTTCCTGTCGGTTGCGTGCGATTCTCCTCTTACTAATAGCCTACTGTAGTTGATTGACTGCACAGCTGCAATAGTGTAATCTAAATGTAATTAACTAATTGATGACTTTTTACATTGACTTTAGATGAAGCTAAAAGTTGGTATGTGTAGGTAGTCCCACACTCTTCAAAACACAAAGCTGACATTGTGAATACAATACATTTAAATTTAAAAACCCATAATAATGGAAAGTGTATGATGCTAACCTTGTTTAGACACAGGCAAGTGGAACCAAGGAACCGTAAATAGATATAACCTCTTAGTGTATTACAGAGTATTACTGTCAAACAAGACATATCATGAATGGGACTCATCTAAAATATCGTGGGCCCTCCTCAAAAAGAGGAATGTAGTCAGTCTATCATGACAAACTGGTTGCTGGTCTGTCCATTGCTAATGATTTGTAGAGGGTTGCCATCTAGTGGATGAATGATAAAGGTACAACTAAATATATACAGTTGTGTGAAAAAGAAAGTACAGGCGCTTTGAATTCTATAGTTTTACATATCAGGACATAATAACAATCGTCTGTTCCTTAGCAAGTCTAAAAATGAGGCAAATACAACCTCAGATGAGAGAAGGATTTAGGAGTGCTTGTAGACTGCAGGCTTAGCAATAGTGCCCAATGTCATGCAGTAGCTGCAAAGGCAAACAAGATCTTATCTTGCATCAAATGGGCAATGGATGGAAAGGAAGTAAACATAATTATGCCCCTTTACAAAGCACTAGTAAGACCACACCTTAATATGGAGTACAATTTTGGGCACCAATCCTCAGAAAATACATTATGGAACTAGAGAGAGTGCAGAGAAGAGCCACCAAATTAATAAAGGGGATGGCCAATCAAACTTATGAGGAGAGGCTAGCTAAATTACATTTATTTACATTAGAAAAGAGGCGTCTAAGAGGGGATATAATAACTATATACAAATATATTCGGGACAATACAAGGAGCTTTCAAAAGAACTGTTCATCCCACGGGCAGTACAAAGGACTCGGGGCCATCCCTTAAGGTTGGAGTAAAGGAAATTTCACCAGCAACAAAGGAAAGCGTTCTTTACAGTAAGGGCAGTTAAAATGTGGAATTCATTACCCATGGAGACTGTGATGGCAGATGCAGTAGATTTGTTCAAAAAAAGGTTGGACATCTTTTTAGATGGGAAAGGTATACAGGGATATACCAAATAAGTATACATGGGAAGGATGTTGATCCAGGGATTAATCCGATTGCCAATTCTTGGAGTCAGGAAGGAATTAATTTTTCCCTTTAATGGGTTTTTTTTGTTTGCCTTCCTCTGGATCAAAAAGTAAGTATAGATATAGGATAAAGTATCTGTTGTCTAAATTTAGCATAGGTTGAACTTGATGGACCTACGTCTTTTTTCAACCTCATCTACTATGTAACTATGTAACTATGTAACAATGTAACAACACATGACATATTACACTGTCATGATTTATTTAACAAAAATAAAGCCAAAATGGAGAAACCATGTGTGAAAAACTAAGTAACCTTATGATTCAATAGCTTGTAGAACCACCTTTAGCAGCAACAACTTGAAGTAATCATTTTCTGTATGACTTTAGCAGTCTCTCACATCATGTAGAGGAATTTTGGCCCACTCTTCTTTACAACGTAATATTTACAAAAATGCTTTTCTAGAGACATAGTATAGCATATACAGGCATACCCCGGTTTAAGGACACTCACTTTAAGTACACTCATGAGTAAGGACATATCGCCCAATAGGCAAACGGCAGCTCGCGCATGCGCCTCTTAGCACGTCCTGAACAGCAATACCGGCTCCTTACCTGTACCGAAGCTGTGCACAAGTGGGGAGACTATAGAGCCTGTTAGAAATTCATTATTTACATCAGTTATGCACTTATATGACGATTGAATTACAGTACATGCATCGATAAGTGGAAAATAGGTAGTGCTCCACTTTAAGTATATTTTCGCTTTACATACATGCTCTGGACCCATTGCGTACGTTAATGCAGGGGTATGCCCGTACTGTAGCAGTGAATTATGTTGCAAGGGTAAACTGTACGTGACATAGTCCGCACGTGTAACCCAATTGGTTAGTACCACCACGTGTTTTTTTTTTTCTTGACTTCCAGTTCATTATATCCTCAGAGTTCATTTTAACGCTTTCTGTCTCTTGCACATGGTCGGATTGTCTCTTTAGCTTCTGACGGAACTCTGTGGCCGGATATTCTTTGTCTTTATATTGTGGCCCAGAGTGGCGAGATCTGGAAAAATTCAAGGCCAGCGTTGACCTTCGTCGCTTTTGCTTTGCAACCTTTGAACCTTTATGGTACTTCTTACTGCCATGTATTTTCTCACGACCATCTTCACTCTCAGAGATTTGGGATTTTCCCTTTGGGGCAATTATATGATACTTAGAAGATGAAGCACTAATAAATTGGAGCACCTTCACCTTGATGGGGCTCTCACTAACTCCGGCTGTACCCTGTGGCCTTTTTCCTTTACAGTCGGCAGGCATTTAGTCTTGGGCCTCTCTTTCCTGAGGCCTACATTTATTCAGGCGGAAGTACCGCTGGATAACCAGTGATGCATTTCTCAGGGTTTGATAACGAATCCTGTTCTGTGTCATCCTAGTCAGAGACTGAATTTTTCTAGTTGCTCCTTTCATAATGAGGAACCTGTTTCGTACCATGCGGGCACGGTAGAATGATTGAAGAACACAGGCTGCTTAATTCCGGCGATTAAACTGACGAATTTTCATCCCTCTGTAGGCAGCCTGTAGGATGATAGTTGCGGCGCATTTACGCCGATAATTTTCTCTTTCCCTTCTTCCTTGGACAAGAGCTTTGCAGTGCTTCTGAATTATTCGAATGCTTTTCTCCCTTTTCAATATGTTAAATTCCTCCGCAAGAGAATTCTGTTTTGTTCGTACATCTCGCAATTTTGTTCTCAGAGCCTCCATCTCTTCCAGGTGCTGGCTCTGAGTGTGCATCAATGCATTCTGTAGTGCTTCCTGAGTCAACTGTTTCTTCACTTTTTCTGCTTGGTCAGTCAAATCTGAATTTTTCAATTTCAGACTCTCATTTTCTCGCTTTACAGTCTCTAAAACACTCAGGGCAATCTCATGGGTTTCCTTCAACATTCCCAGCTGTGTGTTCAAACTGTGGCCCTCCAGGCGTAAGTGTTGCACCTCTGTGCTGAGCGCATGAACCTCTTGTAGAGCCGTCACGTATTTCTGTTTTAGGATAGCAATCAATTTGTCAGACTTGATCTGTTTTTCATCCATGGTGGCAATTACGGTGTTGGCCTTTTCCAGACTAGTCGCCACCTCCTCCAACTTACTCCGTAAGAGACACTCTGTTTTCTTCAAAGCCTCGTACTCTTGTAGAGCTGCAGTATACAATTCTGTACCTCTCGCTCCTTAATCAATCGCTCCCACAGGACTTCATAATCATGGCAGGCTGCTTGGAGTGCAGAAACTAAAGCCTCTTTATCCTGGATCAAGGATTCAGCTTCCCTTTGCTCCTCCTTTTCCTTTGCCACCGTTCCCATGACAATTCTGCCGGTCACTCTGGTTTGCAGCACATCTTGGTGCCTTTCTGACGCATGTTGTCCTGACAGCGCAGGTTCAAGGGGTTCAGTCACTTCCTCTGTGACTTGAGAAATATTTTTATTTTTCTTCCTCTTTCTCGTTGCTTTATTAGCTCCAGAGATATCAGTGGTACTGGGCACACATTCACTGGTATCAGCTTCCACATCTTGCTTGCACTCACAGGGCATTGCTTGCTTTTGCAGCTTTTTGTCTTTGAAAATTTGGGGACACACATCTTCCATGTGACCTACTTCATGACAGGCCCAGCATACTAAATTCATCTGTGGGTATGGCTCTCTTCCTGGGGCCACATACGAGTCGTCGTCATCATCATCGCATGGCCTGAAGGGACACTGTTTTTCATGGTTATGTACATTACAAAACAAACATTTCACGTTGGCCATTTTAGAAACAAGGCAGGGACAACTTGGCACTCAGCACTTGCTAGATGCCATTTTCACTTTCTTCAGCAAAACATTTTGGTTTTCTGTTTGGGTTCAGGGTGCTATTGCATCCACACTTCGCACATTCTTTGTGTATGCTGGAAGCACAACTGGTTATACACAGTGGGACAGACTTCACTCATAGCGTCTGTACTTTTACTTCGGCTGGGCGGCCATTTTAAACCCCCGCATTTATTTGCAAACCCACAGACCTTTTAGTGTCGACCCACATTCTCTACAATATGTGACAAACGCCCCTCTTTTGTAGCGCTGACATCTGTCTGGGATCTTCCGAACAGTCTTCTAGGGTTAATTATACAAATAACAGGATCATACAAATCCTTACATTGCTTAACTCAGGCTTCTGCCTGCTTTATTTTCAACCCAGTAAGGGACTACAGCTTTAACATGTGTAGGCAGGAGGCACTCAGATTAACCTTCAGCGGTTTACTCATATCAGTGATATAATATTTCACACACTGTCACTTTAAGAAACAAAAATAAATCATACAAAGAAATCCTATCCCATTCAGGGATCTAACTACACAGCAGAATCAGCCTCTCTAACTGCTGCTGGGCCAACTAACCTGTTCCCCAGCTTAAAACAATGCCCTCTCATTTAGGGTCATTAGATACAGCATACAGTCTTTAGACACAGCAATAAAAATTTGTTCGTGTTGGGAACTCGGTCCAAAGTGTCCAGGCAAATCTTCTGGTACTGCGATACTTGAAGGGGGCGTCCTCCCTGAACTGGATACAGGGGAGCAGCTATACCCCCAGCCTCCAGGATCTAAGAAGAGAGACTGAAAAGCAACCCTCTCTGCTCTAAATACCTGTTCTAGTGATTAGGAGAGCAGGTGAGGGAGAACTAGACACATTGTAAACTGTGGTCTGGATTTTCCATCCACCAGCCTGAGTTAATGGAAGCTGTGGAATGGATAATTTTGCACTATTCCTGCACTTTCTGACCTAAAACCGGGCACAAATATATATATATATATTATATGTATATATGGATCGACACATACATGAAATAGTGAATTATGCATTTGTGTGCACAGACACATTATAACGAAGAACACAGTGATGTTAAACATTACTGTGACAAAGGATGACTGCGGGTGTGCTTTGTGGTTATGTATGTTAACCCATTGTTTGTAAAAAGATTACACCATACATTCAGCTTTCAACCATAGGGGAAAGATGTTGAATGCTTTGTAAAGTAGAAGGTTGCAGTGTGTGTTAGTTGGAAGATCTTTGCTTTCATGGCAGTGATGTACATTATTGTAGCTATATTAATACCCAACATATGCAGTGTATGTACAACAGACCAGTTAATTTTATAACACATTCCTTTATACATATCTGCATTAACATTGTATGGTGTTTAAAAGAAATTGGACGATTAGTTTCACATGTACATTTGTGTTAAGATGGATAATATACAGATTGCCCTAACCATAGAATTGTGATTTCGTAACGGGATGCTGATATTTAGCCAAACGTGTAAGTACTCCCACTACAGATACTTAATGTTAATTATGTACACATTACAATGAAATTCTGATGTTATTCTTCTATTTAGTTGGTCCGGCAGCTCCTGTGTCACCTGTGGCACGTCACAAAGAACACGTCTCGTCACCTGTCTCATCAATGTCATCATTAAGAATGGAAGATGAGTGTATGAGGTGCAGGCCATATAATGTGTACATTGGAAGCATTTCATTTGCCATGACAAATAAATGCTTTTCACTTTTCACTGTCCTGAGTGGTAGATGCAGGCCTCTGACTCTGCTGCGGGCATGAGACAGAGGGGAGGTTCTGCTGACATCATGAGGGGTGGGGCTGACTCTATATTTAGCAGCCAACTCCTGTAAGTATCAATGAAATTATATGTCTTTTGTCATGGGGACAATAATAGAATCTATATGTCCTTGCAGGAGTGATTATGTTTGATTTTTTTTGGCATTTTTTTATTTGGTTTTCTTATATATTATTTCATATGTATTTGTTTCATATTTTTTACTAATATATACAATTGGAGATGATTCTTTAGTAATAATTTACTGTCAGGATTTATACGGGGTGTCATTAAAGCTTCACTTGAGTGTCCTTACTCTGGTCTGTGTATTTTTACCTGCGTGGGGAGTTGCACCGCGCTTTATCTTGATTTTCCTCCGACTACAATCCAGGAGCACACCGGATCAGTACAAGTCCTGCTACACAACAGTGAGTACTATTTATTTTGTGGTCCCTGTCCCATACAAGATTTACCTCACATTGGAGGCTATTGGGGGGACCGTTGTACCACTGCATTGAATCAGTGTATCATCCACATGGACGGCTGTTCAGCAAGCAGTTTCAATACACTATGACTTTGGTTACTATTGAGAAGCGCCACTAGGGGGTGTGACACTCCCATTTCTCTGCATCATGTATATTATAAATTAAAAAATATTACTTGGCTAACTATTGTGTTTGTGTGGGGGTGGGGAGGCGGTACCAGTACTGCATGTGTGATCCATTCATCAGCATTGGTTAGCCTCACACTGGGTGACAACCAGAGAAGTCAAAAAGAGGATCATTTAGCATAAAACAGAATTTGCTATTACCAATATCTAGGCATTATGCAGAGGCTGGACATAACCCAAGCCTGTTCCAGTAGTAGATAAAGTACCTTAAGTTTTATTTTTATATCATTTACAGCTTGTTGTCTTATACTGTACCATTAAGTGTTTGTTTAGACAACATTTTGCTGGATGTGTTGCACTTTCCACTATGGTGATTTTTTTTATACGTTGGCTAATTAAATATTTTTCTTGTTCATTGCAATTTTTTGTCCTATTTCTAGAAGTCTATTTGTATCCCCATGAGAATTTATTCTTTTTATTTAGTGCTGAGAACACTTTCGTTTTTTTCCAAGCCAATTATGTTTCCAAATAATAGAGAATATCCCGCAACTGAGGAGAGGTGCCGATAGATTTACCCGACTCAAGCCAGGGAACTCCATGGTACATACATTCAGACCCTTGCCCCCAAGGTTTTAGGAGAATATACCTCAGTTTGTTTCTATGGGGTGGTGCAGTTTTTAGAGTATTGTGGATAGGCAGAAGTTTATTCAGGAACTGTTCCAGGCACGTACCTTAATTGTTCTCTCAGATCCTCATTAAAGAAGGAATATACATTCGTCATCTTGCTCTGTCAATCCCTCTTGTCCAGGATGTTTTTTTCTCCTTGTTCCTTACCTGCTGCCTCATGTAGAGTCATGTCTCTTGGTGTCTTGTCAATCGGGATGTCCAGTGGATGGCCTGGCAGTATCTTCTTGTACTGTAGATATGCTTTGTTATAGATTTTGAGATACATTCCCCTTTATCCATTTTTGAAAATCAACTGGATGCTGGAAATTGTTTCTGGTATTGTAAGGAATCTGGTGTCTAAGTGCCGTCAGCACGACCATACTCTCACCTCCCTTCGGTACTCCAGGTCGTCCAAGCGTCTGCAGCGCAATTCCCACATACCGTCCGTTGTCTGCCACTGGCACTCTGGCTCCTCGCCATCACAGGATTGCACCAACCGAAGAGGTGCCTTTTGAAACCGCAGCTCTGCGTGTGTCCCCCGCTCCGCCCTCTATGCGCACACGTGCATCGTCTCTACCCCATGCGCATACGCGCGTCAGTCACCGAATCCACGCCACAAGACACCACGCACCCCAACGTTATGTGCATGCAGTCCAGCTTAACGAGCACACGCCGTAACAGAGCACTTTTAACCACTGCTCCTGATGAGGCCGTCGCCCCCCAAGCATCACACAGTTCCATGCAATCAATGATTTAGAAAACTCTCAAAAAGAGAAAAAGCGCCGCACCAAGCACAAAAAAGGAAGGTGAAGGCTGATGTGAGAAAATAAAAGGAGCTTTATTTGCACAAGGTGCAAGCGAAACCCTTGACGCGTTTCGCCTGGCAGGCCTTTGTCAAAAGTGATTCGCTTGCATCATCAGACATCTATTTATACATCAGCAAACTTATGACGCTGTACATGTTTCAATGTAATGAATTTCAGGTGTCCAACATTATAATCATTAGCAACCTCAGTGTCAGACTTAATGCCCCATAATTAACATAGATGTCAGAAGAACATGTTAAAACAAAAATACATATAAAAAAGACCAATCATTATGACTAGGACATAACATAGTCTAAATGTCTCAGGTCAATATGTTAATGACAGGTCAATAAAATATGAATTCTATGCACCTTGAGCTTAAATAAAGCACAAATATGTAATTCTGAAATTTAAATTTAATCACAAACCCAGAGATATAGAATAGAGAATCAAAGGTTATAATCGACATTTTTAAGCATTAATGTACATTTAAACACTTTCATATTGTCATAATGTGGAAGTTAATGTAGATTTTTGACCAACAATTTGGATATATAAATACTCAAAAATAATCACTTATGTATAGAGTAATATTAAAAATATCAAATACCTGAAATAATATAAGTAATAAGCAAAAGGTAAGGGAATAGGGAAAAAGGAACAGGGGGTGGGGCCACTGTGGTCCCGAGTACTGGTTGGGTGTGCGCCCGGGGGCCGTTGTCACTTTCGTTGGGTGGGGGTGGGGTTGTACGGTCTCAGGGTTTGCGTTCTGTGGTTTTTTTTTTTCTTCCCTTCTTATCCTCTTCCCGTCCCTCCTTTCCCCCCTCCGTGGCCCTTCTTTAACCTAAAGGTATAGATAGAAAAACTCATCCTCCCGCCATGTTTCCTCCTCAGACCACTGTTTTAGTTCCCATTCTCTGAGCTTTATTTGCACAAGGTGCAAGCGAAACCTCTTGACGCGTTTCGGCCTGGCAGGCCTTTGTCAAAAGAGTGATTCGCTTGCATCATCAGACATCTATTTATACATCAGCAAACTTATGACAGCTGTACATGTTGTTCAATGTAATGAATTTCAGGTGTCCAACATTATAATCATTAGCAACCTCAGTGTCAGACTTAATGCCCGCATAATTAACATAGATGTCAGAAGAACATGTTAAAACAAAAAATACATATAAAAAAGACCAATCATTATGACTAAGGACATAAACATAAGTCTAAATGTCTCAGGTCAATATGTTAATGACAGGTCAATAAAATATGAATTCTATGCACCTTGAGCTTAAATAAAGCACAAATAATGTAATTCTAAATTTAAATTTAATCACAAACCCAGAGATATAGAATAGGAGAATCAAAGGTTATAATCGACATTTTAAGCATTAATGTACATTTGAAACACTTTCATATTGTCATAATGTGGAAGTTAATGAAAGATACAATTTGAACCAAAAATAGATTGGAATATATAAATAACTCAAAAATAATCACTTATGTAATATAGGTAATATTAAAAATATCAAAAATACCTGAAATAATATAAGTAATAAGCAAAAGGTAAGGGAATAGGGAAAAGGAAAAAGGGGGGGGGGGAAGGGGGATAGGAAAGGGGGGGGGGGCGGAAAGGGGGGGGGGGGGGGGGGAAAGGGGGGGGGGGGGGAGGAGGAGGGGGGGGGGGGGGGGGGGGAAAGGAGGGGAATAGGAAAGGAAATAATGTAACAAGAAGGGAAATTATTTAACAATAAAGGTATATATATAAAAAATCAATCATAAAAGTCTATCTCCACCTCTTGGGTGGATGGGGATATGTTCAACACCACAGTAAGAAAAATTCTTAAGTCCCCCAAGTGGACATAATGAAAAGTGTTTAGAGACTGGATGTGAAAGATCACGTTTGTGAATAAGTCTAGCATGTTCAGAGATTCAAACATATAAAGATCTTATTGTTCTTCCCACATATCTTTGTTTACAACCACAAGTAATGACGTAAACTACATGTGTGGTTTGACAATTAATAAATGTATTTATCCGATATTTACAATTAGGGAATAATGTACGGATTCTTTTAGTGGGAGAAGCATACTTGCAATAATTGCAAAAGCCACATTTAAAAAAGTGTGTGTGTGTGTGTGTGTGTGTGTGTGTGTGTGTGTGTGTGTGGTATGTTATTGTACTTTGTCTTAGGGGGGTTGTATTATGTGGGGGATTTTGTGTGTGTTATTGTATTGTGTGGGTGGGTGGGTTGGTTATTGTATTGTGCAGGGGATTTGTATGTGTATGGATTGTGTGTGCATGTGTGGGGGGGTTATTGTATTGTGGGGGTGGGAAATATGTTTATGTGTGGCCAGGGGCAAGGGCAGAATGAGTGTGAGAAGGGAGGTATTGAGTGAGAGGAGGTCATTGGGTGATAACGGAGGGGGAGGAGAGGAAGAGTGAGAGAGGGAGAGAAATACATGAGAAGAGGGAGATGAGCAGAGGGGGTAAGTGCGAGGACGGGGGGGGCTTCAAGGCCGCCAACACAGTGGGGGGAGGAAGCCCAATGGAAACTCTAGTCCTGGGCCCCGAGAAAACTGCTGGCAGCCCTACCTGTACACATCCACATTTGGTCAAATTAATTTCTTAAAAAAAACGAGTTGCAGATACTTAAGCCACGTGCAAACTTGATACCCTGGTTTTGTTAGCTGAAGATATCATTAGTACTATTGATTTTCCATCAACGTGAATCATCATGAGCCCAACCCTCCTTCGGCTAGACATTAAGCGACTATTAACAAAGGGTTTTTCATTGGTTCAGCGTAAACACGGCATGGTATATGGAGTCAGACCAGACAGTGTTTATTATATCCCTTGTCACTTCTGCAACAAGTTAATTACCCAAATGGTTTGTCAGACCAATCCGGTTTTTTTTTCCTGCACATATTTCATTATTCAATTTCCAGTGCAGTACATTATATTGGCATTTTAATGTTAGATTGTTAGTCAATTACTTTTTTTTTTACTAGAAGCCTTGCTTTTTTTGGCAAAACTATAGATGACCAAAGTGTTCTCAGCAATCCCTTAATTAAAAGTGGGGCGTCTGCAATTCAAATACAATACAATACAATTGTTTTGTCAGCACTGTACAAATATATTTCCTGCAAATCCCCCTAAATACATGTCCTGTTACATAACTTGAATTACTTTCCATGATACATGTGCTGAAAATCTTCTCTTTACAAATCTTTAAAAAACCTGTATTATACATATCAGCACATCACCTGCAAGTGGATCTGGGGGGGGGCGGCGGGCACGGCGGCGGGGGGGTTTGGACCAGTAGAAGGAGCCACAATCCTACAAATTATTGTCCAAACTCTATAATTTGGCAGTTTTATTTTCTACTAATCCTAAATTCCATACTTTTTTTTGTTGTTGTTCTGCAAATGTAACAAAAAAAAACCCTTCTCCTTTGAATCCTCCTGACTGCACCAACATACATGTGTAGCCAGACTTGGTGTCGCTCGCGTTGCAGCAGAAGAAGCAAACCGTCACAGCGCTGGCGACACTGCCTGCAGCGATCATGCTGCACGGGGTCCCATGCTTCCAGATTGGACACTCCGCACCGTTAATCCATTCGGGCTGCTATCGTCGTGGTCACAGGACCGAGCGCGACTGCGAACACGCAAACCTTAAAGTTTGCTATATTTGTATATGCGGGGTCATTTATCAGTCTCCAGGCTGGGAGACCAGGGTGAAGTTGATGCGAAAACATTGCACCAGATTTATCAATCCAAGAAACTACCACTAGTGTTAATATAAGTGCTTTATACTGTAGTGTATACGATTGTATATTGTATACATTCCTTAGTAGATTAGGTGCCGTTTTTATTGTCCCAGTTTTGCAGCTGGGAGATTTTGATAACTAACCCCCAAAGTATTAAGGCAAAAATATGTCCCTCCCAAAAATATTCCATTGATTTATTTGTGGATTTTTGTTTGCCTCCTGGCTGCAAAACTAGGACAAAAAGGTGCACAAAATAATTCTAAGAAAAAGAATCCCATTAAAAATAATGGGATTTTGTCAAAGGTGTTAACTTTGTATTAAGCAATGCTGTAGTCATGAAAGAAAATAATGTTGGGATAATCCAGTCTTACTCTTGTTAAAATGTTGGCATTCATTTGTACTCCCTGTATGTCAATTTGGATGTAAATTAGCTCATTGAAATCTAAATCATGCAGTATTAATTCCAGACTTAAGTTTCACATTAATGGCCAATTTTAATAGTTCCAGTTGATGTATTTTGTTTCCGGAGAAATTTACAAAATGTTTTATTTGGAAGAGCATATAGAGAATGACAAAATGACTGTATTAACGATTAATCCAAACTAATTATTTCAAAGTCAGAAAAATACAAAACTTGCCACGGGGTCATCACTTAAAACCACTACACGCATGACACAGAAAGCCACATACACACTAGATTAAATAAAACATCACTTCTTATTTGTATATGTAACTTCTCTTAAATGCTTCAGACTACCACCTGATGCTGACGTGTGGGCCGGAGTCCTCTTTCTTTATGTGATTTCCACATGTGGCTTTAGGTCAGACAACGGGAGACAAACTGCAGTAGTGTTTATAATATAACAGTATTTATAAAGCAAATAGCAGTGGACACTCTGGTACCTAATGGTCCTTATAACAGAAGGATCAGTATATACATTCACATCCCAACTGCTTACACATATCCTACACCATGTGAGTGGGAGGAAGTGATTTGTTTTCATTTGCTTCCCTTGTTGGTAACTATTATTGGCAGTGTTGCACTATATTCCCTTTCTTCTTTTGCATACAGCAGGGAGTATTTGCGCTCCGTATCCTGTGCTTATACATTCACATAACAATGGTAACATCACGCTCCCCATCAAACGCTGCGCTGGTGTATGTCAGTGTCTATTGCTCAGGCCACCCAATACTGGGTTTCAAGGCATGTGTAATTGTGCAGGTACAATGTTGGTGCTCTTATTAACTGTGGGTGTAACCGTGGCAGGCCTGTTCTTTGCCAAGCCTTCAGTTTCCTTGCCTGTAACTGAGGATCCCCTCTTTCGTTACTCACAACACCTGTAACCCGATTGGTTGCTGCTTGCCTAAACCTCCAACGAGCTATCTTAGCTCTCTCTCTCAGGGACTGCTATCACTTGCGTCTCTGTAGTCCTTTCTGCTCCTCAACGCTCTCCTGGGCCTCCGTGCAGGATGGACTGACCCTGGGTCTCAGCCACCCCGTCCTGAGATCTCTGAGGAGTGCAGATCTACTCTGGCAGCTCTGCCTTTGTAGCTCCCCCCTGCATGTGCTGCCACGGACCCTTAGAGCTCCTTCCTTAGTCAAGCTTCTCCACAGACCAATCTCATTGGCTCAGGCCCAGTCCATTATAAATCACATCCTCTTGTACCAGAAGTGGTTAACTGCTGCAGCACATCAAGCTGAGAGTTGCAGTTTCCTTTTGCAGCCAAGAGGCAGTGTATGTGTGTCAGCTGCCTACACTTATAAGCAAGGGGGTTACATATGTAACGGGTTTCCCCCCCCCCCCAATCTCACATTGGCCCGGGTACTTTAATAACCAACTCCCATTACGTGTGTGTTTGGTGGTGCACCTGTAGGTAACAGAACTCCTGAGTCTCCCGCTTGATGTTAGTAGGGGATTTTCAACAGAACAGGTAGCTGAGGTAGTGGGTGCGAGTTCAACTTACATCATGTGCAGCACCTCCACCTCTTCAGGATCTGTGCTTCCGCAGGGAGATGGTCCTGGTGAGGAACTCCTTCTTGGTGGTGCCATCCACTTGCGAGTAATTTCACACTCACACAGTGGGGGTATCGTTAACAAGGTCATCTTTATTGTAGACGGTGATGTAGCAGACTGCCCCATGCAGCTGCCGGCTCTAGCCGCACATCCCTCCATGCTGTCCCTTCGCCAGGTACGCCCTCCTGAATTGAAGTGGGGTTCCCCCTTCTCCTAGGGAGACCCTCTCTGTGCCAGGTCCCTGGACACAGAGTGGCTTAGACAGGCTGATGGTCAACCTGGACCGCTAGTTACTTCACTAGGGTCACAAAGTGTTCCTACAATCCCTTATGCAGGCCATACAACTTCCTAACAGTTTCCACAGCTGCCAGAACACTGCTAGAACTCTCTGTAGAACACACTGTAACTAACTGTGTTGTGCCTTATATACTTCAGGAGGCAGGCGCATCCCTGATGTCACTATCCAGGGACTCAGAGCATACAGCCACTCCCCTCCATACATAGGGCACATCACCATTGGATGAGGGAAAACCTCCATAACTACTGCTGGCATACCTGTTCTTACCAGGACTTACTGCCAACAGAGAGGAAAGCAATATACCATTATTATGCATGGCTATATACTCCCCCTGGTGACTCCCCACCGTCCCGGCTGGGTCCTAAATTTGGTGTACCTTGCTCCAGGAAACACTGAAAAAGAACACACAAACTTAGTATTTAAACATCATCACTTTACATAATAATGACGGAACATCCGCTTACCAGCAGTAAGCAGTAAAGAAAAAGGCAGACCACTCGTTAACGGACCTAATAGTAGTGCCGAGGGTCTGGTTTCTTCTCCTCCCGCCCCGCTGCATCATGAACGGTTACACTGTACTCTCGTGGCAATCCCCGCTCATTACAGTATACCACCTTGTGCATATACACGCTGCGCCCTATTTTCCAGACCCGCATGAGTTGGGAGACCCTCTGCTCAGCCTGAACTCCCTTAATGGCTCCTCCTTTATTAACAATATAGTATTCGATATCATTTCTGAGCCACCTCTCTCGGTTCTCCTCTATTTCCCTCATTAGAGGTTCGGGGACATAGGGGTATTCGAGCCCATGTGACCTCTTATACTTGGCTGCAATAGCCCGTTCAGCTCGGCAAGTCCTGGTCAATTTAGTCTGCCCAGCCTTCCCCGGCAACACACATGACAGGGGCTCATCTAATTCCACCGGATCATCTAACCCTTCCGATCCCTTTGGGGTAATAAGACCCCCTTGTATGCGGTCCCATCTTACCCTTAATGCTTTAAGGTATGCCTCATCGTCGAAATCTCCGGGAGCCCACCAGTGATCAACCACCCCCTCCCTTTCTAGAAGAAAATGGGTGCGGTCAAGCCAGGCGACATACCCTTCATATAACGGTGCCCACCACCTAGTTTCCCATACTTCCTCGGAGTTAGGTTCTAGTGGCTCCTCCTCATCATCAGGCCCGCCCGAGGATACCCCTGAAGTACCCTCAGATCGCATAACCCTTTCCTTGCTTTGTGACCAATGTCCGCCCTCACGACTCAGCGTGCTAACAATTGAATCTCGTGGTGAAATCCTCCCTCCTCCCTCTGATCCATCATCAGAAGTTCCCCAGTCCAGGCTTCCAGTCCGTTCTGTGATAGGACCCCGGGAATCCCCTGACATACCCAGACTACAGGTAGACCCAAAGGAACAGGTGACAGGGACAGGGGTTTGAACTAGGGCCTTGGGGCTAACCCTGGGGACTGGATGGTAGGTGCCGGCAGGGTCACGGCCTGCTCCTCCGCAACAACTGACTCACGTTCACCACAATGTTCGCTCTGTCCTTCGGTAGTGGATCCTCTCGTTCTCCGATTCGAGCGCCCACTTCGTCTGCTGTCCATAGGGGATCGACTCCCACTGCTCGATCGTAGAGGCGCAATTGCCTCCCACTCGACACCACTCAGGTCGTCCGGAACTGCCTCGGGATCCGCACGTGCTGCTACGCCATCTTGGGTTGGGTCCCCAAGCGAGACCTCTTCCTCCACGAGGATATCCGGCAACGCCCTTCTGCTGCGCGGTCCAGCTTGACCCTGGTTCCGCTCTTCGCTCGCCTCCACTCCCGGGATCTGCGGCGAGCACGGAGTTATCCTACTGCTCTGCAGGGTCGGGGTAGATCGACCTCCTTCCGACCCGCTAGTCACCACGGCAGTGGGACTCCGGCGATCGGGTTGTCGCGGCACTGGAGACACTCGGCTCCGTGTCTCCACACCACGAGGAATGGCATCTCGCCACGGAATACCAGTAGCATGGTACTCCTCTAGAAAGTCCTGTGCCTCTGCCAGCCTGGCACACGCCTCGTCCGAGGACTCTAATTTACAGTTCGGTCGGGATATTCCAGTAGGGGACCGTCTATGGGCTCCTCTCCGGTCACCTCAACGATGACTGGGTTTCTCCGTCTTGAGAACCCGGCCGGGTTCCTGCTCCGCGGGATCTGCACTCTCCCTCCACAGGGCACCCGGAAGCTCCGCTGCCAACGTCGGGGTAGGATGTCTTATCCCTACAGTATATAAATAATAATAATAAAAATCAAAGAGCAGGGCCCCTCTCTCTCTCACAAACACTCTGTCTCATTCACTCACCCCCTATCATTCTCTCACTCGCCCCCTATCTCTCACACACTGCCCTCTCTCTCATCCCTCTCTCTCACCCACCCCTCTCACCCCTCTCTCACTTTCTCTCCCCCACCTTAATAATTTTTCCTGGGGGGAGGCCTCCGCTCATGAAGGACCCTGCGGTGGAGGGTAGCTAGGACCCCATGGCCAGATGTGGAAGTTTGGCCAGGTGCACCGGGGCGGGGAAGTAGTTTGATGAGAGTGGGGCCCGCAGCTGAGGAGAGATGGAGCCCTGCGGCACACAGGAGCCCCAGTCGCCTGGCAAGGAAGCTGGGCCTGACCTATCAGCACACATGCACACCATTTAATATTCCTCCTAAAAAGCATATTCTAATTTATTTAATTATAGGAGTTATTTCTGCATACAAACAGCTTAGAGAATATGGAGTTAAACCAGGGGAATCATAGTGCATTTTTCACTGATTTGTTAATGATTAGTGAATCTAAACTTAACTCGTGTGCTATTTTATTTTACAACAAGATATTTTTGTAAACTGAAATTATAGTGGAATAATATATTTTTTTTATTAAGCTCCAGCTTTCACAAACATCACAGCACCCTCTAGAGTCAATAAATGATGTAGTGACCGTTTTATTTAAGACAATGCTGACATCTTGAGGCCAACACAGAGAATGTAAGGAGGCCACGACTAAAAGATAAACTATATTTAATCCCTTACAGTATATGCCAGGATAAAGCCTGGGGGTAAGAGAGAACTTCAGACCAATCCGTTTTTATCAACCCATAGGGTTTCCTGCTTTCTGCCTTATATCAATTTGTTCTACCAGTCAAGGGGGTAAGGAAGGGGTCTCAAACTCCGTCCTCAAGGGCGAGGTTTTATGGATATCCTTGCTTCAGCACAGGTGGCTCAATCACTGGCTCAGTTTTCAACTGAGCCACCTGTGCTGAAGCAGGGATATCCATAAAAGCTGGCCTGTTTGTGGCCCTTGAGGACTGAATTTGAGACCCATGGTATAGGGTCTTGCCTCACAGGGGGGGTAGATGCTCAAAGCTCCATTAGGGAACATCCATTTGTTTTCCTCAATTTAATGGGTATCCTGAAAGCTAATGATATGCCAAAAAAATGGGTGTGTGCAAAACTAGCATCATTACGTTACCTGTATGAACAAGGATTATCATTGCGCTGAGACGCGTAAAACAATACAATGCACATGCGCATTGGGAAAAAATGTAACATGCATTTCAATCAACGTGTGTGCATTACTGATGCGTTACCTAAAATAACACCCATGAGCACGTTTCATTTTCAAATAAATAAACACTTGAAACTGAATTACTCAGCCATATCAGCTAGATAGTTAAATTGTTGACATGGCTGAGCAGACATCCACCTCAGCTGCTGGAACCAGTGCTCAAGTGGCTAATCCTGCAAGAATGTGTAGTCTCTAGTTCACAGAGAAGGAACTTGAGATTCTCCTCAATGGATGGAGGACAAGCACTCCAAATTATTGGAGACTTTGCGCTGACACACCAGTACTGTACCTCTGGGAAACAGAGGATTTGGGGCAGAATCCTCACCCACATGAATGCCCTGGGGAATAAAGTCTGCGCCATGGACATGCTAAGAAAGTGATTTACTGACAGCAAGCGCAAGCTGTCTGACCACGCTGTCCACGTGAGGAAGCCAGGAAGAGAACCACCAGCTCCACTTCATCTCACCGCTATGGAATACAGCACCTGAGCGAGGTTATTTCCACCTCACAGGTAGTGGGACTTTCCGGGCTTGTGGACACTGATCATCTGAAGAGGCCTGGTAAGTGAAAATACAGTACATATATAATACACTATATATCGATCTCATATATACATGTCACGTTATACACCGCCTTGAAGATCAGAACAAAGATTACCGTCTTATTTACAGTGCTGTCACACATACAAGTAGAGTAGTTACTGCACCGACACACTTTATTCGAGCAAATACCCAGTATGTACCTGGCAGATACCTGGAATGCGCCGCTCCTCACCTCTGACAAGCCCCGTTGCGTTTGCCTTCCCAGCCTGGGTTCATGCCTGGCTGACGGGCGGCTGATCTGTTAAATGATAATGATTAGGATTTAATAGGCTGCAATGCTTCGCGTGTCTACCAGATGGCATAAATTCATGAATTGTAATGCAGTATATATATATATACTGTGCAGTATTGCAGCCAGCGGGAATAAAATGCTTCAATCCCTGCCTGGAAAATAACTCAATGCACTCGGGCAGAAAACAGTCACAAACCTCAATACACCCGGGTATACCCGAATTCGTGGGACTAGCCGAGCTCGAATAAAGTGTGTCGCCAGTGTAGCTAAATAAAGTATGTAACATGCTTAGATGTCTTTTCTCATAAGATTAGAAAACTCAATAGACCATGCCTTGCGCATTGCAGTAAGGTAGTGTAGCCACGGTTGGTCCAGACTGCCTCTCTGCCTCCTGTCACGTAAGTCCTTTGTAGCTACAGGCTGTGGCAGGCATTCCTAGAGCTTTGAGCCCCCTCATGCTGACACTCTGAGTGACAGAAGAGGTGGTGCTACAAGAGTCTGTGTTTAACCAATCATGGTGCTTACCTTGTGCCCTCCCCTTCTGGTGCATCAGAGAGGAAGTATTAAATCAGCGGAGCGCAAACTCCCTGCGCCCCCCATACCTGATGCCTCCTCGGTCGTGCCCCCCTCATCTCTAATGATGTGTCAAATGACGCTGCAGGTCATGTGACGTCACGTGACCTGCGGAGTCATTTCATGTCATGTCTCCATGGTAACGGGCGTCATTTGAGGCCGCCTTGCCATGGAGATGCGTGGACAAGAAGCTGGTAAGTACATTTACAGAGGCCTCGCTCTCTTAGCATGGGGCCTCTGTCACCGCCGCGTGGGCCGCGCCCTACCCCCAATAAAGTCTTGCGCCCCCCAGTTTGCACACCGCTGAATTAAATTATAGCAGTTCAGCTCTCACCCTCCTTGGGTGAGGAAGCAAGAATCTCAGCTCCTCCCGGCTGGGAGTGAGACATGCAGTCAGTCCCTCATGAGAGATTATAGGCCTCAAGTCTACCAGAGAGCCAAAGCACCATCCAGTGGTCTGGGGATCCAGATTAATCCTCATGCATACGTTGTACGGCTAGCAGTGGCTGCTACCAATAAATAATTCCTTTTCATTTACCCCTGCCTGAGCTCTCAGTCTATTGGGTAGGGGTATGGATGGAATCTGCCCTAGTGGGGGGACTGACTCTGGAAATCCTGGAGCCCACTGGAGCTGGAGTCGCTGACACCCTGAGTGAACATTGAAGATCTACAAAAGCCTGTACTGTTCCCCACACCATCGCGGACCACTCAGCTCTCCTGGACCCTCACAGGTATGACCGCACAACAAACAGCAATAACCAGTAGTACATCTTCCAGAGAAGGGGGGAAACTGTGTTACAGTAGTAATCAGTATAAAGGTTTCCAGTGCCTATTTGGGATCGCATAATTGCTCACTAATCACAATAACACCAGTTTAATCAAAAGTTTAAGTCTCAGTATCTCAAAGAGCCCGTGTACAACCTGATGAATCATCTTATTAACGGTATGTAAACACCCAGTGTACCCAACACTTATCTCTCATGATTCAACATCAGCAACCTACTCCAAGTCTCATGGTTCACTGAAGAATTGTGTTGCTCTTTCTTCTGCTAGTGATCATCCCACTGCTTTACCTATTTACCCATGTCCTACAAATCATATTACTGTCTAAATACATTCCAGACTTCTGATGTTAGCCATTGCAAAAATCTAAGAAATAGTCACTTTTAAAGAACTTAGGGGCTAATTCATTAAGCTCCATTAGCGCTGTACCGTGTGATCTGCACGGAAAGCCTCATTGACTTGAGTGGGGTTTTCCGTGCAGATCGCACGGTACAGCGCTAACGGAGTTTAATGAATAAGCCCCTTACTGTACTGTAACTTAGTGCCCAGGGCATACTTGAAATTGAAAGGTTACTCTAAATGTAATTGCTCCACAAAAGGGTGCTAAACTGTAGCATGCCTCAGCTCTCATTCGTGTGAATGGGAGTAAAGGCTTTCTAAAGTTCTGCAACAGTTTGTGGGCTAGGGCCTCTGTTTTTTGTCCTACTGAAATGTTCTCAAAATTAAGAGACATGTTAAAAAATGGCTGTTTATGCCAACCAAATCTATCCAAATGTGCTTGTATGTACCCATGTTCTGTATGACTGTATTTGAATATAATATGTAATTTTATTCAGGGCCAGCAAGTAGACAGTTCTTGCACAAAGCTGCTGAAGGAGAAAGACCAGGAGACGACACCTTCATCCTCCTGGAGGTTCCTCCAGCGGAGTTTGAAGTTGCTTCTCCAGCTGCCCCAGCCGCACCTGCTGCTGCCCGTGCCGCACTTCCTTTTGCCTGTACCGCACCTTCTGCTGCTGCTCTTCTGGCTGCTGCTCTTTTGGCTGCTGCTGCTGCTCGTGCTCTTCTGGCTGCTGAAGCTCCTCCTGCAGTTCCTGCTGCACTCAGGTATTCGACTGCAGCACCCAGAGTTGATGCCCTGGCTGAAGACACTATTATAGCACATCAGTAGTATCTGCTGTGGATGCAGGGGGCAGGCTTCCACTGAATCACATCCCTGCTGACCCGGATGAAGTACACATTACTGCACCAACACTGGATCATCAACTATCTAAGGCTGCGGCCCCTGTGCTCACTGCTGCATGCATGCCTGGTGGTGCATACACAGATTACAGCAGCGGTCTGCGGTCTGTAGGGGAGTAATGGGATATGCGGGAGGGGGCGACCATGATGGGGGGTGCGGCCATGTCGCGGCATATCTGCACTGCCATTGGCTGCCCACCGAGCACGTGACCACATCCCAGCACAGGAAGACAACTTTCTTGTCTTCCCTGCCGGCAGACGTGCCATCATGAGAGGGGAGTGCACACAGAAGGAACTCCTGGGGCCTGCCTGACTAGAGGTCAGTATCTGGTGTGCGGCGCGCATGCCATCGCGCGCACCGCCATAACCACTGGAGACCAGGCCATATGCACCAGCACAACAGTGTCATGATCACCTGCATGGAGCAGATCACGGGCAATAAGGCAGGACATTGACAGCCTGCGAGTCCTTTCAATGTTAATAATTCTGGCAGCACCAAGTGAGACCCTGCCCATATCGGAGGTCTCCTAGGTGCTGTCCACTCCACCTCCTCCTTTTTCCATCCTCTGTGGAGTCACCCAAGCCACCTCCAGTGCCCGTAGCAAGAGTGAGGCATGGCAGTCCTCACACCAGAGAGCCTAGTGAGTCTGGAAGTTCTACAATGTACTTAGAAGAGAAAAGAACCCCAATAAACGAGAGCACTGTATCAGAGGTGAGTAGCACAGAGACAGTGTAGAGAGAGGGGATCGTTGTGACAGCCAAAACCGAGGAAAAAAGCAGAACTCACCGGCCAAAAGTGATTAGAATAAAATAATCTTTATTAAGCTACATAAAAATGTGTAACATCCACATGAAGAACAAACTCCTCCCGCATGTGTTTCACGCCATCACTGGCGCTTTCTCAAGGAGCATAACAGGAGAGGAGGGGAACAGCAATTTAAACCCCTCCTTTCTAATTAAAATATTGCACACACGTGTGCTTACCAAGAAGGCTATGAAACAGCAATTAAATGAACACAGCATAGAAAAAAAGGGGATAAGGAAAACCAGTACTCAAAAAAGAGACTCCATACTAATGTTTAACCCCTCATGTGTTAACCCTATTATATAAATAGTATCATGGGTTTAGGATGGTAAATCGAAACATATTGTTTTGAAGAAATAATCAAATAAATGTATTGTTATTATATGTAAAAATTACTATGGGCTAAGAAGTATGGCTAGCACCCAATTAATCCTTACATAGGAAATTATATATATTCAACAAATATATGTTATAGAGGTAAACATCAAATATGTTAATGGAGTCATTCCTTAAATGATGCACTGGTTATCACAATACTATAACAAGATATGAAAAAACATTATTCTGAACAGATCATAACTTTAATAAATGTCAATTATATTATGAAGATGCATTATGTTGTATTTGTTTCAAGATGCTGCAACAATTGGTTTCAATGTATCCATGCAACATTCAAATGACATAATATATATTTGACAGAGTATTGCATATCTATGAATGTGGCATGGATTCAAAAAGTATGAAATACAGAAGGAAATTACATTGTTTAATGCATATATGAATCACCTACCCCCAGGTAGACCCATCATTTCCGGTATAGGTTTACTGGGGGAGCACTTATCACAATATGTTAATCACTTTTTGCAACCCTTAGTCACAGCACTTCCTTCATTTTTATTAGACACTTCCCACGTTCTTTCTCTCTTTTCTGATTACACTTGGACACCCAACTCCCTTTGGGTTACATTCTATGTATCCTCTTTATACACCATAATTTCACACACAGGCGGCTTGCATGCCGATGAACACATTTTACGCTCTGCTCAAACATTTTCACCTGCTCACATAGTTTTTCTTTTAGACAGCATACACTTTTTACTCACGCACAATTACTTTATGTTTGATGGGACTTTCTATCTCCAGACACGTGCCATGGGGTCTTGTTTTGCCCCCTCTTACGCTAACCTATTCATGGGTTGGTGGGAGCAGTCTCACGTGTTTGGAGATAGCAATCCCTATCGTCACCTCATCACCTTTTATCACCGTTATATAGACGATTTATTGATTATTTGGAATGGCACTGTCACTCAGCTTCTGTCCTTCATCACATAAATCAACACCAATCCCCACAACCTTCACTTCACTCACCACTATCACCATCACCACATACACTTTCTAGATCTCCTACTTTATGTTACTCCGGATCTCAAGGTACATACAGACATTTTTCGTAAACCACATGCTCGTAATACTCTATTACATGTTACGAGCTGTCACAATCGGGGCCTTTTTCGGGGCGTTCCATATGGGCAGTTCCTGCGTTTACGCAGGAACTGCTCTACTGTGGAAAACTTTGAAAAGAGTGCTCATGATCTTACTTTGAGATTTCTTGAAAGGGGCTACGATCCCTGTATCATACAAGAAGCATATTTCAATGACAAAAATAAATCCAGACAGGATCTGTTTGGTCCCAATTCTTCCGGTGTTTCCAATCAAAGCTTTAATTCTTTATCTGAAACGAGCCATGATAAAGCTAAAGGGGTTATATCGTATGGTGAAGTACCTTTGTTCATCATTCAGTATAGTAACCAAGCAACAAGGATAAAAGCTATAATTAAAAAAACATTGGAATATTTTGACAACTGATCCCCTATTGAAAGACTTTGTTTCATCTGACACAAAATTTGTTTTAAAAAAATAACCCACTATAGGAAATATAGTGTCTCCCAGTATACCTAAACAACATTCTAATATGAATAAAAAAATAATTATTCCCTGGCTTGCTTGGTTGCTATCCCTGTGGAAAATGCAATATATGCCAATATATACTTAAAACAAAATATTTTTCTTATCAGGAAGAAACCAAAAAGTTCAACATACTGTATTATCTTTTATTACATGCAAAACTGAGTAAATCATATATATGCTTATACTGTATGTGGTTGCAATAAAAGATACATAGGCTTAACAGCAAGAGCCTTTACAGTGAGAATTCAAGAACATGTGAGATCCATTATTAAGGGGGATCTAACACAACCAGTGTCTCAACACTTTAAACAATGTCAAAGTAGCAGCTGATCAAGGTTTAAGTGCGTAGCTATTGAAAATATTAAGACTAATCTAAGAGGGGGCGATAGAACAAATTATCTCCATAAAAGAGAAGCCTTCTGGATATTCACTTTGGATACGTTGATACCAAAAGGTTTGAACACTCAATGGGACCTCAAGGTGTGAAACAATTGTGGAACAATTCATATATAATGCACTATGCATATACATTTTATGTACAGTATGTTTCATATGCTGCTCCCTTGAACCAAATTCTCTTCTGATTAATCTATGAAACCCATAGTGTTTCATATATGCATTACACAATGTCATTTCCTTCTGTATTTCACACTTTTTGAATCCATGCCACATTCATAGATATGCAATACTCTGTCAAATATATATTATGTCATTTGAATGTTGCATGGATACATTGAAACCAATTGTTGCAGCATCTTGTAACAACAGTTACAACATAATGCATCTTCATAATATAATTGACATTTATTAAATTTATGATCTGTTCAGAATAATGTTTTTGCATATCTTGTTATAGTATTGTGATAACCAGTGCACCATTTAAGGAATGACTCCATTAACATATTTGATGTATACCTCTATAACATATATTTGTTGAATATATATAATTTTCTATGTAAGGATTAATTGGGTGCTAGCCATACTTCTTAGCCCATAGTAATTTTTACATATAATAACAATACATTTATTTGATTATTTCTTCAAAACAATATGTTTCGATTTACCATCCTAAACCCATGATACTATGTATATAATAGGATTAACACATGAGGGGTTAAACATTAGTATGGAGTCTCTTTTTTTAGCACTGGTTTTCCTTATCCCCTTTTTTTTCTATGCTGTGTTTATTTAATTGCTGTTTCATAGCCTTCTTGGTAAGCACACGTGTGTGCAATATTTCAATTAGAAAGGAGGGGTTTAAATAGCTGTTCCCCTCCTCTCCTGTTATGCTCCTTGAGAAAGCGCCAGTGATGGCGTGAAACGCGTGGGAGGAGGAGCTTGTTCTTCATGTGGATGTTACACATTTTTATGTAGCTTAATAAAGATTCTTTTATTTGAATCACTTTTGGCCGGTGAGTTCCGCTTTTTTCCTCGGTTTTGGCTGTCACACCGATCCCCTCTCTCTACACTGCATGTTTTTGGCTTGGACAAGACGCAGACAGAGACGCGTGATCTTTAATGCTTCAGCGTGGCCAACAGGACAAGGGGTACGGCGACATATTGTGAGTAATGTGCTAACTCCACGCCGACTTGTTATTCGTTTTTGGGTTTATGTTTCCACTCTCAGCAGTTTATCTACTCATGAGACTTTTAACATATCTCTGATATTACCCTGCTGATGCATTCCCTTACGGAGACTCCCCAATACACCTCTTAAATAGTGCCTATGACTCATTTACCGTGGTGAAGCAAGTTATTGTATATCACTCATACAGCGCTGCTCCTTGAGCTTGCAGCCGGTTTGCTTTATCTATCAGTAGCACAGAGACAACCTGATGAAGATAATAATATGTAATGATGCGGGTGTATCAGGAGAGACAACACAATGCCCGGTTGGTATGATGAGAATGTTAAAATATAAGTTTAATGGTGAGCTTTAGCTCAGAACTAAAATAAATATTGAACGCAATAAACGTGTGAGTCTCTGTCAATTGTGTGATGATTGACTCAACTATTGCCTAAACGAAGAAGCACATTTTAAAATATAACACTCTGCAGAGAGAATGATGGAAGATGGAGAGTATATGGCAAGCCCACGTACACCTAAGATAGAAATATCGATGCGAAGGTGAGTGTGACTATAAGTATATGATAGGACACACACACACACACCTTTTAGATGGAATTATCAGTGCAAGGGTGAGTGTGGTTGTAAAAGACCATTCAACCGATGCTGTAAATAGAAAGGATAAACCGAGTAGGTCTAGTAGTACCTTATGTAAAAGGGGCATGTTTTGAACACTGTCTCTCGTATTAACAGCCGAATGTCTCACACACTGACCTGAGAATGCAGGTGTAACTGTGGAAGTGGGTATGGCTACTATATTCAATTCTATTGATGGTATGAGTGGAATACAATAGCCGACTAAATCTATTAACGTCTAGAGTCAGCGTAGCCAATATAGTGCTCAATAGCAGCAGTATCAATGTGCCAATAAGGTTGTGGCTTAATAAATATATTTGGCTAACCCCCTGATGAGTAGGGAGCAAATAGATATATGGATCTAATGATTGCTACGGTAGCTATAAATCCCTATACTCAGAATAATACTCGTGGGTAGACAAATCATAAAATCTTAACCCATGGTGAGTACAGTGCGTATTAGTACAACCACCCCTATGATTTATGCCAAACTAGAACCCCAGTACTAGGGGGCTAGGAAGGCTCCACTTAGGGTGTCCAGAAGCAGCATTGATCAGGACTGTCTCACAGCACAGATTCCGTAACGTATTCTCGTAATAGCAATTAGGGTCTGGAAAAAGGGGTAGCCTGTGTACGGTTAACCCGATGTCCCTGTATGACAATCAGGAGATTAATCATGGGTATCAACAATGTATCAGAGAGGCCAAGTGGACGTTACTTGTTGCACTGATGTTGCTACACATACAGAGATCGAATTGCCATTGTATGTAGTGGTGCAGGCTGTCGGTACTCAGTGCTAATATTGGCTCTGCAGATGTCCCGTGGCAACAATAATTAGGGCGGTCTCATAGCACAGATGCCGGAACACACTCTCGTGATAACAAATGAGGTCTGGATAGAGGGATAGCCTGTGTACGGTTACCCCAATTTTTACACTGTGTATACACAATGTATACACAAATACCAGTAAGCCTGTGCATAGCCTGAGAACAGGTACTGTAAGGTATGTGTGAGTGAGCCCTGCTATTTATGTAGCTACAGTAGTAAACCCACTATTTGGTATTTACATAGGTAGCTTAAGTACCGTCACAAAGGTAGAGCTGCAGAGGTTTATGTTTAAGCCCTTTCACTATGGGACAAACAGTGAGCGGAAAGAGGGGAGGTGTCTTGAGCGCTAATCTCAGTCCATTAACTGACACCTCATCTTTTCATATCTGCTAGTCCTGAGAGTGCATGCTACTGGGTGCTCCACATACTCTCCTTGCCTATGGGGAGAGGTACGTCTTCTGCCTGATATTTATATGACCCTAATGCACCCAGACTATTATCTGCGGAGGTTGAGCGAGTGGTCTCTTCTGCTTATTGTTCCCAAAAACCCTAAGGCCGGGGCCATAGAGGCTTCAGGAGAGCGGAGGCGCGCTAACGCTGAGGCTCGCCTGCTTAAGTCAGCGCAATTGCACAGACTTGCAGGCGAGCCAGCGTGCGTGAAGGGAGCCAGGGGGAGGTGGTTGGAGGCGGGGCAGTGACGTCGCTGGGCCAATCGCCCGCGATGCAGTGACGTCAACATCACGGCGCCGACGTCACGTCGCTGTGACGTTGACACTGCTTCAGGCTGATTGGATGTTTCCAGCTGACAGCTCGCTGAAAAACAGCTTGGCGCTCGGATGAAAACTCCAAAGCCTCAGCACGCCTGCGGATGCTCGCGTGAGCACCCTCTCAAGGCATCCTCATTGAGGATGCAGGGGCTCAGCGCTGAGCATCCGCATGGCTCAGCACGGCCTGTCCTTCTATGGACTCGGCCTAAGCCATCTAGTAGTAAGATTACTAGAACCAGAAGAAAGAAAACACTGCACACCAGTTGCAATAAAACTCAATGATAGATTGGAATATGTAAAATATATTAAATGGTACAATATAAAAAATATTAAAACCACAAGGCAAATATCAATACACAATTGAGAAAAATGTTAGACACAGAGTGTCAACATACCATTTGGGTGGGGACCAGCATAATGTTTCGGGTGCAGCCCTTCATCAGATGTCACCCACAATATGCTCTTAACAGGGGTTTAAATACTAGCCAGCGCAGGAAGTAAACACCAACAAGAAACACCATCCCCCTCTTCTCTACGTCATCGCACAGGAGGGCCCGACGGCTCCGTCCGCCTCCATGAGTTCATTGCACCGGCGATACATCTAACGCAAAGGTCGATGAGACTACTCCTACACAATCTACCTGCTCAATCAGGAATACCACCCCCCAAACTCCAACTTCGCCAAAGCGACCACATCCTAGAGACGGGAAGTACAAACAGCTCCCTCCCAGACAGGAACTACAAACACCTCCCTCCCAGACGGGAACTACAAGCTCCTTCCTCCCAGACGGGAACTACAAACACCTCCCTCCCAGATGGGAACTGGAAACACCTTCCACCAAGATGGGAACCGGAAACACCTCCCTCCAAGATGGGAACCGCAAACACCTCCCTCCAAGATGGGAACCGCAAACACCTCCCTCCCAGATGGGAAGTACAAACACCTCCCTCCCAGATGGGAAGTACAAACACCTCCCTCCCAGACGGTAACCACAAACACCTCCCTGCAAAGTCTAAACACCTATATGTCAAAGATTAAAACCAACCCTATTCCTAGGTAGAAACATACATATAATGAAAAAAGTGTTTTAATAATAATCAAAAATGCCTCTTAAAGAATTTTAATATAATACAAAAAATATATAAGTTAAAGAGAGAAACTATATTCTCAAAAGCAACAATTAAATAATCATAAAGATACAATAAAAAAATAAACTCAAATGGAAAAAGAAATTTTATAAGAATTAAATTATTTTCGAAAGGAGATCGCAATCGTCACCAAACAGGGAGAAAACCATAATTTACCTCCTATCAAATCTTTTAAGAATTCAAATCATGATACATACAGGTAGGGGGAATATAGCTTCCGAAAGTGGCTATAGATACAGGCTGTGATAGTCCTGCATACTATTAGGTATAATGTGCATTCAGTGATCTAAGCCAGTGGTGCACAAACTGGGGGGCGCGACCCCCAGGGGGGGGCGCGAGACTGCTGGCGGGGGGGCGCGGGGTTTACAGAGGTCCCGCGCTTCCCGAAGGCACTTAAATGAAGTGCCGGGGGAGCTGCAGGGCCTCTGTAAGCCTTTACTTACTTTGGCTCCGGCAGCTTCTTCCTGCGTCGCCATGTTACGCGGCGTCAAAATGAAATCAAAGTTTGCGCCCCCCTGATCTAAGCCAATATGATTTCAGTGGAGAGATCTCATTCTTATAGAAAGGGAGCAAGATACTGTATACATCGCTCCTTTAGATAAATGTCAGATCCACTGTTTGTTGAACCAGGTAGGTGCCTTTTTTTTGTTCATTTTTAGTTTTGTGGGTAAGAAAAAGTTTTGTTACTTTATTCTGACATTGGCTGTTGTCACCTTCAATTGCATGAGACTCTGCTAGGTGTAGGCTATTAGTCATTTATCTGACTGATTATTTAATTAGGTTCCTTCCTGTCAGGTGAGCTTTGTACTCTACCCAGAGCATGCTGTTGCCCTGATCTGCAGAGCCTGTCTGCTCAGGGGGCCTGATGAAGGGGGGGGGGCATGGGAGGGGAGGGGCTGAGCGGCGAAGGAGGTGGTTAGTGACGTTGGGGGGGGGGGAAAGAGTGTCGTGGGTGCTGTACCTTTTGCCTTTCTCTTCCTGGTGTATAAGAAGCAGGAAAAGGGACATTGGAGACACCACCTCCTCCAGTCAGCTGCTTATTGCTGACATGCTGATAAATACTGCCCAGCTCCTCTATTTAAGCTCAGAACTAGTGATTAGCAGAAGTGGAACGGAGCAGTGTTTATGTAACAAGTGCTCGCCACAAACAGGACAGGACCGCGAGGCTGAGGTGGGGATTAGAAAACACCGACCAGGAGTTGAGAGGCCATGTTCGGTGTGCAGGGTCATTCTCGTGTAGCCGGATCAGGGTTATGAGAAGTAGGGTAATAGGTATACTCACTGTAGTTGAGGGTAGGAGACTGGAGCGGTAGAGGTCACTTATGCAAGGTCAAGGGTAGTAGAAGGTAGAGTAGTAGATATACTCACTGTGGTCGAGGGTAGGAGACTGGAGTATAGTTGGTAAGGGTCCGAGAACAGGCAGGACAAGGTACAACAGAGTGCTTGTGACCAACACAATGTCACAAATAACAAACTGTTATGCTCAGCCAATTTACAGAGGCAAACGCTGAGCATATAAAGGATGAACAGCCAATAGCTAAACTGCTCCATGGCAGAAGCTGATACTACAATCAGAGCCCTGATTCATTGCTGGGCGGAGTCTGCACAGCATGCACTGAAGAGGCATCAGCTGAAGCAACGTCTGAATCAAACTCGGGGGTGAAGCCTGCAGCCGATACTGACATCACAGGGGCAGAACCTGCACCCGATCCTCACAGTTTATCAGTGCACTGTCATTATACAGCTGACTTTAGTGAGCGGGGAAAAACTCCGCTCCACTGCAGCATTGTCCCCGCTCACTCTGTATCGGGGAGATAGGTGGGCCACCCACAAGGGATTTCCCTGAGTCCTCAGTGGGCTAATCAGAGCCTGGTCATTGTATGTGCAATACAATGTGGAGGATGCTGAGCCCAACAGCCCCTCAACCACTCATCAGGTTGTGTAAGAGCACTTGGGCAGATCCAGCACCTCCTTGTACAGAGTCTGTGAGATAACCACGAGATTCCTCAGGACTGCAAACAAGGAATGGATGCCGAATTTGCTCTAGCTATTATACACTGTATGCTCATGTAACCACTCTCTTATTTATCTCAGACTAGCATCTACTGCTGAGTCCTCCGTCTATATACCTTACCCCACATGTGGCCGTAGGTCAGACAAAGGGTGGCACACTACAGTAATGTTTATAACACAAGGATATGTATAATGTCATTATCGCTAGGCACCAATATAACAATATGATACTCAAATGTGAGGATCATTCAGTACATACACAATGCAATTAGAAAGAAACACTTCACAGAAGACACTGCACAGGTGTGTGTTATAGTCGTTGTACCAGGCCTACCAATCCTGGGTGATCAGTTCGTGCTGTGTGATACCGGTATCTCATTGGAGCTCATGTATTAAAATGTAAGTTGCAGGCCTGTGCTTCACAAAGATATATAGTGTGGTACCACTTTTCTGACTCAGTGGGGGATCCCCTCCATCAGTCATCTGTCTCTTGCTCTGCTTCTCTGCAGCTGGGATCACTCGATGATCAGCCGTCTGCATCCACGTGGGACATGCACAGGTCCCTCTGTGCAGGAGGCTCTGGACACAGCCTCACTTCCTCAGCTACATACAGATCTAATCGGTCATGGCTGCCCCCAGCACTTAAGGCTCACTCACCCACATAGTCCCTCCTCTTTCAACAACCTCCTTAGTATAGTCATATGTCCATGGAGAGGAAACTGCTAGGGGCAGTGTTCTGTTGTTGGTGGGCAGACACCGGAGTTACACTCATATTTGCATACATTTTGAAAACATTTTAATCATGCAGCAAAAGGCCAAAAAAAAACATGGGAAAAAAATTTCTTAAATGTTTGCAAACTGAACTGTGAGACATCTGGTATTATGAGCAGAGACAATGAGGAGGGAATGTCCCTTTTCAAATCCCGCTCTGGAGGCCACCGCTCCAAAATTAGATGGTCAGAATGGAGAGCATCTACAAACAGCAATGGCATTCATATTTTACATGCATTATGGAACCCAACATGTACATGTTGCAAGAGAGGAGTAAAAGGGAAATATCAGAAGACAACAAGACGGCAACTAGGTCAACACACTGGCCTTAAGTTTGGGGGTTCCCAGTTTCAAAACTGTCTGTGTGCAGAATCTTGGTGTTGTTCTTGACTTTGATTTGACTCTTAAACATTGTCACGGTAGACCAGGTATTTACACTTTTTTACCGGAATCATTCACTGAGCAAAACAAGATAGTAAAATAAATTGTAATTTATTCCATAGAAACTGACGTACACACAGTGGTTTACAAAATACAAGAGAAAACAAACTTACTGAGGGTCAGGGTTACAAATCTTGACTTTCCTAGGTGAAATACGAGGTAAAACAAAGTCTTTAGATGGACCGGGACTTGTCCCGAAATGTCCTGGAACTCAAATCAGCATGAAGTTCCTGACACCACCGCTGTATCTGCTCCGGAGCTGCCAAAATCCCTTGACCGGGAGATAGTACCAAACGTCCTGGTACTCTTTTCGGCTTGCAATACCATCCGCGACCGCTACGTTCCATTTTCAGAACTTGGCTCCGAAAAGTGGGACTTTCTCGCCTTAAAATTTCTGAAACCAGCTCGCTGGTATTTCTCTCAGAGCAACTTTTGGTGATTTGCCGCTGCTGACTTTGTGCTTAGAATCTGTGAGAGTCTCACCAACGGAATGGCTGCTGGCTTTCTTATAGTATTTCAGCTTCATTCATGAAATACTCCAGCCAATCCGAGCGTGGGAGAAATCCTACCAACCAATCAGAGCATTGCCACTTTATCTAAGCCGGACAAGCACGGATTCGGATTCTGAAATGGGCATGCGCCAACCTGGCACCTCTGCCACTTGTCAGTCAGAAGCCACCCGCTGAGTTAGGCTCCTCACAGTCTGGCTTGGGGCAAATGGTGGTCCGGGACTGCCATTCATCCCAGGACGTGGGTACTTGAGCATAACTCCGGTACCCAAATGACTTTCACACCAACCTCTGAAGCTTTCATGTCTGGGACACGAGCAGACTTGGTGGCACCAAGCTTGGTAGCCACATGGTCTCTCAGAACCATGGACCTGGAAGTCCCCAGCTCATGATAACGTAAACAAACATTATGAAACAAAATATTTTTTCCCATATTTTTTATAATCCCAAAGTAGAATGAAAAAATGCTTAGGTTCATTCCAAGTGCTGTATCTCATTCCCTTCTTGAAAACCGGACTTAGGTTTCATAAAAACCCTTGCAACCTTATATAGTGTTGGAGTACCCCCAGAACTCCTATACCAGGTTCTGGGTGATCAGGGCATTAACTGGGCATCTCCCCTTATACTAGGGACCCCTTTACCATTTCAGGGATACCACACATCCCTATGCCCCATTTACCTTTCTGGTCTGTGCTGAAGCAGGGAGTTCTAGCGGGGAGTCGCGCAAGCGTTTTCAAGGGGGAATTTTGCCGGAGCAATGTGCCTCAATGTATCCAAGAATCTGACCTGATTCCCGGGTACATTTTTGGGGTATCCAGCAACTCTGGAACCCCGCTACCTAGACACATTCTGACAAAACTTGCTCTGTGAAACCCCCCTTGAAACTCATAGCCTGGCAATCTCTGCTTGCTGGCACACCTGGAAAGGTAAAACACAGATAATTCTTTATTGTCGCACAATTACATACATTGCATGTACAACAAATGGGTTTAAGAGCTGACACTCCAAAACCCCAAAGATGGATCAGAGGTAACCAGCCGGGCATAATACCATTATTGATGGCCTGGGTAATCAAGTGTCAGCCGTGATTAAATCTTTATTCTTCCACCTAAGGAACATTGCAAAGATTAAGCAATTGATAACCCCAGAGGATCTTACTACGCATTGCTATGCTTTTGTGTCCTCACTGTAAAGATTCCGTCTGATCCATGCCTGGTTTTTCACTCCGGTCCTGGTTCCTTTTTCAACTTGCCCTTACTTGGCTAATTGTGGGCGTGTTGGTTCCTGGCAGTCTCCTATTTAAGGCTGCACAGGAATTTGCAGAGAAAGGTTCCTGTTTCTATTGCAGCCCCAAACGTGTTACTCCACATCGCCTGCCCTCTTGTCTGTGGATTTCCTGTTGCTGACTTCTGCCTATGACCCCGACTCTGCACCTCTGCCATCTGCTTTGTTCTCTTGCCTGCAACCTGACTACATTTACTCTAAAAGGACTCTATCCTTTGGTTCTGGTCAGTGAATATACCCACACCTTATCCCTGCAGGTGTTGCTTCTTGATCTGAGATGAGCACCGTTATACCCACACCTATATTACTGCAATGCACTCTACCTGGGTTTCCAGAAACAGAGCAGAGCTGCCTGCAGCTGGTGCAGGACGCTGCGACTAGGTTGTTAACTAACCAGTGTGGATATAGAATGTGGTAAGGGTGCTCTAACACAGGGCCAATGCTGATGAATAAATCCAGATATTGTGGAACAGTGGGTGAGACCATAACCATATAGACAATTGAAGTGAGTATGTCCATGAAATACTAGAGATGACAGATAATCACTGAAAACAGGGCATGAGTGAAATAATCACAAACCCTCTGTTTCATTCGGAGTGTCCATGTCAATTGAAAGCAATATGTACTCCCAATCTCTTGATTGTATTGTATGTCTTTATTTATATAACTCAATTAATGTACATAGCGCTTCACAGTAGTAATACATGTGGTAATCAAATAAATAACAGATAATATAAATAACAGATCATGGAAATAAGTGCATTAGACATAAAAGTAACATTAAGGAAGAGGAGTCCCTGCCCCGAGGAGCTTACAGTCTAATTGGTAGGTAGGGAGAACGTACAGAGACAGTAGGAGGGAGTTCTGGTAAGTGCGTCTGCAGGGGGCCAAGCTTTATGTATCATGTGTTCAGAATATCCACGGTGCTATTCATATGCTTCTTTAAGCAAGTGTGTCTTAAGTCGGGTACTGAGGGGAAGGGCATTCCAGAGGTGTGGGGCAGTCAGTGAAAAAGGTTTAAGGCGGGAGAGGGCTTTAGATACAAAGGGGGTAGAAAGAAGACATCCTTGAGAAGAACGCAAGAGTCTGGATGGTGCATAACGAGAAATTAGGGCTGAGATGTAAGGAGGGGCAGAAAAGTGTAAAGCTTTAAAAGTGAGGAGGAGAATGGAGTGTGAGATGCGGGATTTGATCGGAAGCCAGGAGAAGGATTTCATGAGGGGAGATGCTGAGACAGATCTAGGAAAGAGTAGAGTGATTCTGGCAGCAGCGTTTAGGATAGATTGTAGGGGAGACAGGTGAGAGGCAAGAAGGCCGGACAGCAGGAGGTTACAGTAATCAAGACGGGAGAGAATGAGGGCCTGAGTCAGAGTTTTAGCAGTCGAGCAACAGAGGAAAGGGCGTATCTTTGTAATATTGCAGAGAAAAAAGCGATAGGTTTTAGATATGTTTTGAATGTGAGGGGCGAATGTGAGAGAGGAGTCGAGTGTGACCTCTAGGCAGCGTGCTTGGGCTACTGGGTGAATGATCGTAGTTCCAACAGTAATGTGGAAGGAGGTAGTAGGGCCAGGTTTGGGAGGAAGTATGAGGAGCTCTGTTTTAGCCATGTTGTGTTAAAGGTGGCGGAGGGTCATCCAGGATGATATAGCAGAGAGACATTCAGAAACTTTGGTTTGTACAGCAGGTGTAAGGTCGGGTATTGAAAAGTACATTTGTGTGTCGTCAGCATAGAGGTGATATTTAAACCCAAAAGATGTTATTAGGTCACCTAGAGAAAGTGTGTACAGAGAAAAGAGAAGAGATCCCAGGACAGAGCCCTAGGGTACCCCCCCCCCAGAGAGATCAATAGAAGAGGAGGAGGTGTTAGCAGAAGAGACACTGAACGTACGATGGGAGAGGTAGGATGAGATCCAGGATAGAGCTTTGTTCCGAATACCAAGAGAATGGAGAATGTGAAGGAGAAGAGGGTGGTCCACGGTGTCAAATGCTGCAGAGAGGTCGAGTAATATGAGCAGAGTGTAATGACCTCTGTCTTTGGCAGCATGGAGGTCATTAGTTATTTTAGTGAGGGGTGTATCCATTTAGTGAGCAGTGCGGAAGCCAGATTGTAGCGGGTCTAGGAGAGAATAGGTGTTGAGAAAATGGAGCAAGCGAGAGAATACAAGACGTTCAAGGAGTTTAGAGTCAAAAGGCAGGAGGGAGACAGGTCAATAGTTAGAAAGACAGGTAGGGTCAAGCTTGCCTTTTTTGAGTAATGGTATAACTGTTGCATGTTTGAAGGAGGATGGAAAGGTTCCAGAGCAGAGGGAGGAGTTAAAAATGTGTGTGAGCGTAGGGATTATAGTAGGAGCAAGAGGTTTTAGGAGATGGGAGGGAATGGGGTCAAGAGAGCAAGTGGTAGAGGGAGAAGAGGCGATCAACAGCAACACATCCTCCTCTGAGACAGTGGAAAAAGAGTCAAGGAAAGCAGGAGGAGAGCTAGGAAGAGGTGTAGGATGGGAGGAAGAAACAGAGGGGATGTTCTGCCGTATGGATTCCACCTTTTCCGTAAAATAGTCAGCAAAGTCCTGAGCGGAGATGGAGTAAGGAGAGGCAGCTGAGGGTGGTTTGAGTAGAGTATCAAAGACAGGGAACAGTCCGCGTGGGTTAGACTTGTGCATGTTGATTAGTGAAGAAAATAGGCTTGTTTAGCTTTCGAGAGGGCAGAGTTGAAACAGGATAGCATAAATTTGTAGTGAAGGAAGTCTGCGAGAGTATGAAATTTCCTCCAGAGGTGGTCAGAGGAATGAGTAGAGGAACGCAGCATGCGTGTGTGGGAATTTAGCTAGGGTCTAGGGCTAGAAGGGTGAGGGCAGCAGAGAGAAATCGGGGCATGTAGATCAAGAGAGGAGGACAAGGCAGAGTTGTAGTTCCTGACCAGGTTGTCAGGGTTTGTAGCAGAGCTGAGAGAGGAGAGGGAGGAGCGTAAAGTGGACTCAAAGTCAGGTAAGTGAATAGAGCGCAGGTTTCTGCAGAACCGGGAGGTAGATAGAGGTGGAGAAGGGGAGAAGCGAGATAGAGGGAATGAGATGAGGTGATGGTCAGAGGGAGGAAAAAGGGAAATGGGGAAATCGGAGAGAAGTTTTTAGTGAAAACCAGGTCTAGGTAGTGGCCATCCTTGTGGGTGCTGGCTGCAGCCCACTGTTGAAGGCCAAAAGAAAAGGTTAGAGAATGAAAGCGGGAAGCCCAAGGGAGAGAGGGGTCATCAATGTGGCAATTGAAGTCCCCAGAAGCAAGGAGGAGAAGCATGGATAGAAAGAGGATGTGTGAGGATGCTTTGTAGGGGTGTTTTTTATTGCAGGGGATATAGCTGTGTGGTGTCAGAGGACACAGGTAAGAAAGGAGTTCATGTGAACAGAGAAGTGGGGAAGGAAGGAGAGATGCAGATATATGAATAGAGTTAGAGACATAATGAGGCTGGTAAAAAGAAGTGCATAATTTGAGGAGAAGTGAAGTCACAGCAAATATAAATGGTAAAGGCAGCACCACAGCAGTAATGATGCAGTCTGGTATAGATTATATCCTCCTTTCCAGCGTAGTTCAAATGCAGGAATCAGGGCCAGATGGGGGTGTCCACTTCCTCACCTTTTGAACGTCCTTTTAAACTTCAGTTGTTCTGTAGTCCTGCCACTTATAATGGGCCACTTGGACATGGGCTGATGAAAAGATACTAAAATATCACCCACTTCATGATACTGGAAAAGACGTGCAGCTACTGAATTGAAGTCCAGAGATTAGATGAGATGAGAGGTACTGCACAGCCAAAAAATAACAAAGGAGAATGGTCCAGGTAATGCAAAAATAGGATTTATTAGTAAGACAATGGCATATTGGAAAAGCCTCCTAAGCGTTTCGTACCTTAGTCCTAAGGTACGAAACGCGTAGGAGTCTTTTCCTCTATGCCATTGTCTTCCTATTTTTGCATTACCTGTACCCATCTCCTTCGTTTTTTACCCTTGCGCTACCTCTCATCTCATCTGTTAACTAACCAGACGCGTTGTTGCCAAATGACACCTGTTCTCCCCTCTCTGCACTGGCTAACTTTAAAATGGCAAATTTATTTCAAGATTTGCTGTCGACATTCAAAGCACTACATGACCAGGGACCCTGCTATCTGAAAGAGCTTCTAGTTTCCTACATTCCCATTCGCTCACTTCAATCTGCAGATGGGACTCCTAGCAGTTCCCAGAATCTCCATGACTTCTTTTGGGACCTGAGCTTTTATCCACACTGTTCCCTCTCTTTAGAACAGTCTGCCTCATACAGTTCAAGAGGTCTCATCTCTGCAAATCTATAAAACCGGGCTCAAGACCTACCTGTTTACCCGGGCATTTAATTAATTAACCACAACCTTTCTGGCATTTAATAGCCACAGTATTGTCCCATCCTGTAGCGCGGGGGGGGGGGCGCAGAGGTTACAGAGTTCCCGCACTCTCCCCCAAGGAATTTAAATTGAATGCCGGGGGACCGGGCGAGGCCTCTGTAACTAACTTCCTTTGGCACGAGACATCGCGTTGCCATGGCAACGTGACATGACATGACCCTGCAGCATCTTTTGACGCCGGAGCCGAGCAACGGGGTTTGGGGGGGCGCGAGCAGGGGAGGAGAGCAGGCAGGGGGCGCAGGGAGAAACGATTGTGCACCTCTGCTGTATTGTATCTTTCCTTGTGTTCAGTTTCTTTTATAACCTTAAATGTGTTCTTCATTTTTTTTCCTTTTTGTAACTGTGAAGTACTTTGAGTCCCATTGGGAGATAAATGCTACATAAATAAAATTATTATTATTACTATTATTATAAGAGAAGCTTTTAAATACCTCAACGGAACCTCATAAGGTACATGAAGAAGCCATTTACCCAGGGGTGGGCTCGGCTGGGCTGTAGGGAATTTAATCTCCTGGCCACATCCATTTTAATACACATGACATAATAATATAACACGTAATGGGAATAAGCGCTTCAGACATAAAAGTAACATTAGGAAAAGAAGAACTTACAATATAAGTTACGGTTGCCTGGCTGGATTGTCCCCATTTGTCACAAGCCCTGGTTATAGTGGCTTACTCCCTAATTATGGGAAATATTCCCTAATAGTTTGCTGAAATGTGCATCGTTTTTCAGTCTCTCGCTGAAACAATTGTCCCAAATCCAATGCAGAGGAATATAAGAGGAATATATTAATTCCTATTCTCTTTATCTCTCTTTCTCTCTGTCTCTCTTTCTCTCCTATTCATGTATGACATTTATTTATGTGTATATTGGGGGGGGGGGGGTGAGAGAAATAATAATACATAAACTGAACTAGGCTATTATTTCTCTATTCCCGCCTGAGATTGAAAGAGGGACCTCCCCATATCAACCTCAGGTGAGGATAGCTCTCTCCAAACTACTTACACAGGATATGAGAAAACTCCCCTAATGCTAGCACCATCCCTCTCATTTACTGCTATAGAATAGATAAAGATATAGGGGGTCATGCACTAAGCAGTGATAAGTGGGTTTTCTGGGTGCTACAGTATGCACAAAGCAGTGATAAGTGCTTTTAAGTGAGATAACTGCCTTTATAGCGTGATATTGCCTGTTGTGAGATTCACAAAGCAGTGATAACACTGCAGTATCGTGCTATAAAGGCATTTATCTCACTTAAAAGACTTATCACTGCTTTGTGAATCTCATAGCAGGCAATATCAAGCTACTGCTGCGGCAGCTTTTATTCTTAGTAATCACTGGCATGTACCTGGCATGTTCCTGGAATGCCACTCTGTTCACCTGGAGCATGCCGGGCTCCTTTTGCCTTCCCAGCCAGGCGCATTACACGGCTGACGCGCGGTTGATGTGTTAATTGATAATGGTTCAGGATTTACTAGGCTGCAATGCTTCGCGTGTCCGCCAGATGGCATAAATTCATGACTTGTAATGCGCCGAATCAGTAATGTGTCGGCTTGGCTTGCAGGTGTTTCGTTTAAAAAAGATACTGTACCACAGTGTGCCATTGTAACTTGGCCTTGACCTGGAGACTGAAGGAAGAGTTGCCAAAATGTATCAATTTAGGCTTTTCATATTAAAGAAAGACAAAGACCAGTTTCAGTTTGTACACTATTCTCCAGAGACCCACCCGCCATGAGTGTTCAAGTGCAGCCTGCTTTCCAAAAACCTGACAGAAGTTACGCGTATTTGATATGGGCTGCGATTAATGCAACAGAGGATAAGATGGCAACAGTTGCTCAAATTTATCAGTATTTTATCGAAAAATATGACTTTTACAAATTTTCGCCAACTCCTCATACGTGGAAGCGTGCAGTAAGGAAAAGGTTATGTAGTGACCCCTGTTTTCACCGTATTGAGCCCCAATTTGTTGGAGGGTATTGGTGTGTATCACCGGGTTTTTCCCGTATCTATGATCATGGAGGCAGCAAAAGGCAAAGGGTCGTGTTAAAACCAACTAAGAAGCGACAGTCGCTGCCAAGCAATGCACCAGCACCAGCACCAGCACCGGCTTCCAATGATGGTCCCACTGTCAGTGACAACCCTGAGCCTGAGCCTGAGGCTGAGCTGGATTTGGCGTGCAGTTTTGATGAAGCTTGCATGTACCTACAAAGCGATTTCCAGCCTTGCCTGCTGACTACAGATGGACTAGTCCCGCTGCCAACTATCGACGTGGATGATGAAGAAAGCTGGACTGGCAGTGGACCGGCGCCGGCGCAAGCTGAATGGGAAATTCAATGGTGAGTACTGTCTTGTTGCCGTATTATTTTGGTGGGGCTGGCTGGGTACTTCTTTAGGGGGCTGACCATTACTGTACTGTACATTAAAACGTTTCTTTTTTTTTTCCTCAGAAAAGAAAACGGCTAATGGGGGGATTTGCCATTGAACTTATGCCTGGCCAGAAAAAAAAGCCCCACAGTGTACATAGTGGCTTTAAACTGTCTTCTTGTACAGTACTGACCCCCATCCCGGTATTCCGGCGGGTCTTGGGAGGCTTGATAATTTTTGCCACTAGGGCCGAATCAATGTACCACAGGTAATTTCAACCCTCTCATACCCACAGAAACGGTGTTATTTTACTTATAAACAGTACTGTTATAAACATGGTACAGTAAGCAGTAATACAAGATTTATATATTTTAGTTTAAAAGATACGGTATTAAAGAAATGTACTGTGTACTGTAAATTGTGTAATTAAAACATGTGACTGGTAAACCAAAGGTGACCTGACCAAATATTTTCACAGAAACAAACCGAGGAAAATACTGTACGTGCCTCAGTTACTCTCAATTACTCTCAAGGGTGGCTGATGCCACATCGATTTAAATTTCAAATTCGAGAGGGGAAGCTTTTGAAGCTCTCAACAAGTAACCGTTCAAAAGAACAGGCTCTAAGGGTTGGGGGAGGGGGATGGGTGTGATATAGACGCAGGCGTATCGCACTGGTGTTATCCTGAAGATCGGCTTAATGTTGGCTGATTAAGAACACAATGCAAAGTATGCTTGGCGCTAGGGAGGCATTAAAAAGTCTGGGAGGTGTTGTAGGCATGAACAACAGAAAATGTATTTACAAAGCAGTGTAACTTTCAAAGCATGGTGATCATAATAATTGGAATGAGGAAAAATCCCCAATACCAACCCCAAAGATACAGCACAAAATAGCAAACGGCCACTAGCACTCCTTAGACTCTCCCTGTGCCCCAACCAACAAAAAATGTTTTGTGGCAAACTGGGCAGAAACTTAATAAATGGCTGCAGAATATTATTGTGACTAGATGGGAATGATTAAAAACAAGCAAGTCACCTTTAACTCCCCTTTGCCCCAATGCAACCACAGGGATGTGCATTACTCCATGTTTTCCCCATGTTTTCACAAAGGTTTCATCCAAAGTGGTTATATCCATTTTCAAGGCTGCCAAAAACTTAATAAAAGACTGTCATTATACTGTCAACTGTACTGTAACTATTCCGTGATTACATTTTTAAAATAAAATAAATTTTTTATCAACTTTGCTGCTGCGAATCATAATCATTTACATTTCAACTCACGAGAGGGGACTTATGAAAGCAATACAAGTAAACCGTTCAAAAGAAACGGCCTCTAAGGGTTGGGGGGAGGGGGGGTTTGTGGTGTATTAGGACGCAGGGGCGTACGCACTGTGGTTTGAAACTCGCCTATGGGCGGATTACTGTAAAGAACACAATGCAAATCAATATTGCTGTGGCCGTATGGGGAAGGATTTAAAAGTCTGGAGGTGTGTGCTGAAATACTGTAGTTTAACAGCAGTGTAATTTTCAAAAGGCAGTTGAATCAATAAATCTGCTGCTTTCCTCCAGTGTAACAATTAACTGGTTACTGTGGTCTACTGTAAGAGGCTTGGCTGCAACTGTTTTTTGTTACTTGCTGGTCCGCGCATTAGGCGTGGACCAGGCAATTGGGCTGACTTACTACGGTCTTGCTTGTGGCGGATACCTTTTTGCTTGTTATCCAACTTTTAGGGCATGCTCCCCCTTTAGAAAATAAATCAATTGTAATTTGGCCCCTAGATGTTAGGAAAACCCCTCTACTTGACCCCAACAGGTGTCCGCGCATAGCGACCATGAATGGTCGGCATAGGTTCCCGTGCGGGAGGGTCCCTACCATGTGTCGACAATGGCAGAGAAGCTTTGTCATGAACGGCCTAGTCACAATGAGCAAACCTGTTGACACCAGAACTCTCGGTTCTATTGCGAAGCTAGACGGCTCATAATTCGGTCGCACCAGTAGTCCTGTTGCGGTCATGGATTTGCTGGCAAAAATTGCGACCCCTCAGTGTGCAACAGAACGGAGTTCAACGGTGAATGTTAAAGTTTCAGGTTTCCTGACCCATGACTCTGGCATGCGAGAAAAAAGCCACTTGTGGTAATGTGCATTTTTTAAAACTTGTCTTTTTTGGTAACAGTAACTGGTAACCTCTGGTTTACGGGGATCTTGGGGGCTGTGATTTTGCACCTATCAAGGTTTCCCCCCCGCATGGGCCCATGGTAATTTTCAAACCCGCCGTATCTCCACAGACACGGGTTTTATTTTACATTATATTCACGCACTTGGGCGTGGGTAACCTGTACTTATGGGCCCGGGCGGTCCAAGTTTCACAGGCATTAGGCCGTGGGAACTTCTGTATCTAGGCACCTAGGAATAAATTAATTTTTGCCCTAATGTTTAGCACTGTACTACTACAGTAAACGTATACTGTGGATGACAAAGTATGAACACGATACTGATATGATTAGAATAAATGCATATGTTTTTTATTTAACTCAGTAGATTATTACACAGTCACAGTAAACTTGTCGCGGCCAGAAAACATCAGCAATACAGTACAATATTATTCCATCGAAAGATCCCCCCAATTAGCCGTTTGTCTTTATCTTGAGGAAAAAAAAAAGATAAAGTATTTAATGTACACAGTACAGTAGGTGTCTCAGCCCCCAAAAGAAGTACCCTCCATCCCCAGCCAAATAAATACAACAGCCAATGACATTACTCTCACCATAGAATCAACATTCCAATTTCCCCCCAGATGTTACTTTGTTTACACCCCCTCACCTACTGTAACGTTATAAAATAAATTAAAATATCAATTTTTAACTATTACTCATTGCTGCTGCACACGCACAACTGTAGTGTACTCGCAGGTTGAACTTGGCTGAGAGGTAATTATGCAACTTCCAGCAATGAACTCAGCTCGCCAAGCACAGCCCACCCATGCGGTTTTTACCGGCATTGCAGTATGCAGCCATGCCGGAGATAAAATGCTTAAATCACACATCGCGGAATAACACTAACAACTCCCGGGATAGAATGAACAACAAACCGCACATCACTGGGGAGATTCTTAAATTCCGCGAGCTAGCCCAAGTAGAAGAAATATTTGAGTCGCCAGTTGTATAAATAAATGGCCTTTTTTTCTCACTTTAAAACGCCACTTATCACTGCTTAGTGCAATAACCCCCCCATAGAACTCAGGAGAAACGTAAACACAACCAGAGATCCCCCTAAATTTGCAGGGGACAGATGTTCCCTTGCCCAATGTCTAACAGTATATAATCATCCTAAATCATGGATCAATTATTGAAACAACCTTTTGTGCTATTACTACTACGTCCGGCTTAGCATTCAGAGAGCCACACTCCCCAAACACGACAGTCCCCTTCTAATGCAGAGAATTAAGATCAGTCAACTAAAAATTGCAGCCACCTACCTACATAACAGGAGCCTACTGAGGAAAAATTCTCAGGAAGCACTTAGGGGTAATCATATAATATCCAATGTTTTTTCAGTCCAAAAAATCCCCCAATTAAACGTCAGAGGGGCGTTCTCACAATCCGAAAAGTCCCAAACTGTCACTTAGAGGTATTAAACACTACCCCGCCTCAAGTCCCCCGTTGGTTTAAAATGTGGGATATTTTTTTCAGAACTGAAATAACAAAAGGAAGAGGAGGAGTACTCCATTATTATTAGAGAAACAATTCGGGTACATTCAAAGAATTTTGGGTCACTTATACACAGAAACCAATTTGGTATGTCCTTATACTCACTGTAAGTACACAAAAAAATCACAGAAAGTTAGTGTACAGTCAATGTATTTTCTCTACACATGAAACAACACCCCATTTTAATCATTCAAAAAGTCCCCTACAATCTGTGTTTCATCCTGGTTAAAAACAATTCAAATGTGTTAACAAATCGTTATAAAAACCATCGAATACTGACCCAATGTCGAGTTGTGTTCAAACAGTAGGTGTGTTGTCACTGCGTTTTCAAGATCTTTTTTATGTCCATTACAGAATTACTGTATAGCAACAATGTAGGGTAGATTTCTTGGAATTCTTCCATGGTGCCAATGCTTCTTTGAGTAACATTATATTAGCAAAACGATATCCAGATTTTAATTATCTATGAGCGTTATAACCGATAAGGTAAATAAGGAAAGTTGGACTAACTGTTGGTTACAATTACTCTATATAAGAAAACAGGAGCATGGTATGGCATTGCAAGTTGCCCATATGATTCTTTAAATATCCAGTGTCATATTTTTTGGCTCTTACATTTTAGAAAATAGTATGAGATGTTTTTCCAGTTCTTAGAAATGCTATTGTTATTTTTCTGACCACACTCCTATTAAAAGCCCACGTAGTGGAAGGTTTGTGTTATCTGATTCACTATGCTCCTACTTAGAAACTTACAACTTCCCATATACCAAATGCTCTTTCTAACACAATTGTCCTTAATATCCCCGTTTATTATCTAAAAAAATCCCTTAAGTACGGTAAGAGATAGAAGTAAAGCCATTACCTCTTTGCAAGTGGGGTACAACTCTAAAACAGCTTTTGTATATTTACAATTACTGCTCCTGTAAGTAGCTCAGTAGAAGTATTCTACTACTTTTAATCCACATTAATAGTTAAATAAAAAACCCAGGGTAAGAGGTTGACTTCAATTCGCCTAATTGAAAATAAAATCTAATTAAAATGACACTTATTAAACATAGTGACCAAAAATATAAGTCCCCAAAAAAAGAATCAATTGCTTTGGGGGGGTAATATTGTAAATAGAATAGTTTGGGTCATTTTGTTTGTAGTGCACTCTTAAACCCAAGCCTTAATACCTATTTGAGATTATTGATCTCCTTAGTTTTTGTTTTTAGTAATTAGACAGTGAGTACACAATGTATTTAGAGCAGATACAGGTGCCTCTATCCCCAATACAATTTACAGCACTCTCTCATACTCGGATCTGTTTTGACTATCTAGCATCTGAGTTTTAGTATTGAAAAGTATAAGTGGTCCAAGAATATATCTTGTTGTACGTAGCTGTAGTTACTCTTCCGGAACCATTACATATCAACATTTCCGGCTCTGTGGTCGCCGTCTTTCCGAATTGCTAACATGTTCGGTTACAAAGTAATCACTGTCTTACCAACATACTTGTTCTTCATGTAAACAGGCTACAAAACTGTATATTATGTTGCAGATTAGTTTTTTTTAAGTGAAAGGGCATTTTGCAATGTAACCTAGTGATTTCAACAAATTCCCAAGAAGTGAGAAATGAAATAATGGAAAATGTGTGGTAAGGGGGACTATGTAGTTAGTGTAACGTAAGAAAAAGGTTTTTTTCTTAAATGTCAATGGGGACTAGGGTTAATACCACCTAAAAACAAAATCACTACAGTAAATAATGTCTGTGTTGTGGGGTCATGTAGAACTGCCACATCTGTGTCACTCGGGCCAAGATCAGACCTTGTGATCAGAATGTCACTAAGAATTGAATGTCCACATTAGAAAACCTTAGTCCATCAAAAGGACCTCTTGTATTTAAGAATTTTATGTGTCATTTTTGGTTGTCCCTAGGAGACATCAATTAAAATAATTAAATTTCCCCACACCTAGGCAAAAACATATCAGTTTGTGCGAGTACAGCCTTCAACCTGTGTTTCTGACTGTTCCCTATTTTACTAGCGATTATGGCCCAATTAGCAAATAAGCAAACTGGCCACGGTGGAACGATGTCTAATGTGCATCTCAGTGATAATGGACCCATAGAGGTGTGTGATAGGAATAGTCACTGCCTAGTAATTGAGCCATATCTCTTTTGGAAAATCACCACTCTCACCCTTTCAAAGCTGCATCACCCCATTGTCAAGACAGGTGAAAATGTTTGGGGCCTCGAATGGGAAGGGCTTGTGTCAATCCCTTATCCCACCAGTGTGTCCTTATCAAGAGAGCAAATAAAGATAGGGGGGATTGGGTAAACATGGGGACCTTTCTGTCTGTGCCAAGCACTTCTTGAACCCAACCATATCACAAACAGAGCCAGAGGAACACAAACCCTCCCATGTCTAACTTTTCAAAATAATAAATATACTTCCCGTCCGGTTTTCAGATTTTGATAAAACAAAATATATCAATTTAACCTTGAATGACTATGGCCTAAAACAGCTTTGGGGTACCCCCAGGACGTAGTCACCACAACATCATGGTGACTGGGCACTCAGGGATGCGCATTGAACGTACTTGACTAAATCTAGTCCAAAGGGTATTTTTTCCAAGCTTTAGAATCGTGTCCTACGTTTCCCATGGAGCACAGGATGCGATCCTGCACAGTAAGTGAATAAGGAGGAAAACAACATGTCCTGTTCCCCCGGAAAAGTTGTTATGGGTCACACAGATAGTGCACTGTGCCCGGAGCGGCCACGTGGCACATCAATGTACCATAGAACCCCCTCCTGGGAAACAAATGGTTTAAACACGTCACTGGATTATTTTAGACTTTGGTCCTAGGAGGGTTTTTGCCCCCTTCAAGCCAAAAGTAATACGTTTGTTTTTTTTTTATTCATTTCATCAATTCCCATTCCAACACTATGGCAAGGGTCCCCCCGCATGGGGACCAGGTAAATTTCAACCCACTCAGACGCACAGAACGGGTTATTATACATTATACAGTACTGTATGTACTTACAGTATACAGTATACAGAATTTATATATTTTTATTTTAAAGATACAGTATTAAAGAATGTACTGTGTACTGTATTCTATTAAAAACATGTGACTGTAAACCATAGTGACTGACAAATATTTTCACACCCTGTGTTTGAAGCTCGGCTATGTATGGGCGGATTAAGAACACAATGCAAATATGCTTGGCTAGGGAGGGATTAAAAAGTCTGGAGGTGTGTGGCTGAAATACAGTACTGTAGTTAACAGCAATGTAATTTCAAAAGGCAGGTGATCATACTGTAATAATTGGATGAATAAAAGCCCCAAAGACAACCCCCAAATACAGCACATAAAAAGCAAGCCACTTTAACTATCTGTGCCCCACACACCAAAAATGTTTTGTGGCAGGCAGAAGAATTTAATAAAGGCTGCAGAATGTATTATTGTGTATGGATGAATAAAAAAAGCAAGTCACTTTAACTCCCTTTGCCCCATGCACCAAAAATGTGCATTACTCATGTTTCCCCAAGTTTCACAAAGGTTTTCCAAATGGTTATCCAATTTCAAGCTGCCAAAATAACTTAATAAAGACTACATTACTGTATGTACTGTACTATTCCTGATTATTTTTAAAATAAAATAAATATTTATTCACTTTGCTGCGAATCATAATCATTTACATTTCAAATTCGAGAGGGGACTTTTGAAAGCATCACAGTACCGTTCAAAGAACAGGCCTCTAAGGGTTGGGGGAGGGGGGTGGTGTGATTAGACGCAGGCGTATCGCACTGTGTTTGAAGCTTGGCTATGGGCGGATTACTGTAAGAACACAATGCAAATGCAAATATGCTTGGCTAAGGAGGGATTAAAAAGTCTGGAGGTGTGTGGCTGAAATACTGTAGTTAACAGCAGTGTAATTTCAAAAGGCAGTTGATCATAATAATTGGATGAATAAAAGCCCCAAATACAACCCCCAAATACAGCACATAAAAAGCAAGCCACTTTAACTCCCTGTGCCCCACACACCAAAAATGTTTTGTGGCAGGCAGAAGAATTTAATAAAGGCTGCAGAATGTATTATTGTGTATGGATGGTTAAAAAAAGCAAGTCACTTTAACTCCCTTTGCCCAATGCACCAAAAATGTTTTGTTTTCTTGATGTTTTGAATTGCTGTGCACTTTAAATGTTTCAATATTGTAAATAACCAATAAAAGACCATGTTGAATTGTCTCACATTGTTTCCATCTGCTACTTTGCCAGTGTAACAAATGTACTGTACTGTGTACTGTAGAGGCTTGCTGCACTGTTTTTTTACTGGCTGGTCGCGCAATTGACGTAGGAACTACGGCAATTGGCGTGGGAACTAGGTCAATTGGCGTGGGAACTTTTGTTTTAGGGCACCTAGAAATAAAATTTAAAATCCCCCCATTAGCCGTTTTCTTTTCTGAGGAAAAAAAAAAGAAAAGTTTTAATGTACAGTACAGTAATGGTCAGCCCCCTAAAGAAGTACCCAGCCAGCCCCACCAAAATAATACAGCAACAAGACAGTACTCACCATAGAATTAAAATTCATTTCCCCCCAGATGTTACTGTAGGAACCCCCTCACCTACTGTACTTTAAAATAAATTAAATATGCAATTTTACTATTACTGCGTGCACACGCACAGACTGTGTACTGCAGGTTGAACTGCGAAGGTATTAGACTTCAGAGACAACAGCTCGCAAGCGCCCCCATGCGTTTTTACACGGCATTGCAGTATTGCAGCCAGCCGGAATAAAATGCTTAAATCACAGCCGCGGAAATAACACTATACACCCCGGGAGAAAATGACACAAAACCGCACATCACTGGGATATTCTGAAATTCGCAGAGCTAGCCAAGTAAGAATAAATTTGGTCGCCAGTGTATAATGGCTTTTTATCTCACTTAAAAGCACTTATCACTGCTTAGTGCATAACCCCCATAGAATCTCAGGAGAAACAGAAACACACCAAGGATCCCCTAAATTTTGCATGGGAGATGTTCTGCCCAATGTCTACAGATATAATAATACCTAATCATGGAACATTATATGGAAAAACCTTTTTGGCTATTAACTACTACGTCAGGCAGCATTCAGAGAGCCAACTCCCCAAACACGACAGTCCCCTTCATTATGCAGAGAATTAATGCAGCTTCAACTAAAAATGCAGCCACATACATTACAGGGCTACTGAGGAAAAATTCCTCAGGAAGCACTTAGGGGTAATCATATATAATCCAATGTTTTCAGTCAAAAATCCCCATTAACGTCAATGGGGGTTTCATCCGAAAATGGTCCAAACTGTCACTTTGAAGTATATAACACTACCCCCTCAGTCCATTTGTTAAAATGTGGATATTTTTTCAGAACTGAATAACAAAGGAAGAGGAGGAGTACTCCATTATTATGGAGAACAATTCGGTATTCAAAAGAATTTGGTCACTTTATACCACAGGAACCAATATTGTATGTTCCTTATAACTCACTGTAGATAACAAAAAAAATCACAGTTAGTGTACAGTATGTATTTCTACACATAAAACATCCCAATTTATCATTCAAAGTCCTAATAGCTGTGTTCATCCTGGTTAAACATGAATGTGTTACATCGTTATACCTCATACTGAACCAATGTTGAGTTGTTCAAACAGTAGGTGTGTTGTACATGCGTGTTCAAGATCTTTTGATGTACAGTACAGTATTACTGTATAGCAACAATGTGTATGATTCTGGATATCTTCATGGTGCAGTTCTGAGTACAGTATATTAGCAAAAACTATCCAGATTTTAGTTGAGGCGTTATAACCAGTAAAGTAAATAAGGAAAGGTGACTAACTGTGTTACAATTACTCTATTAAGAAAACAGGAGCATGGTATGCATTGCAAGTTGCCATAATGATTCTTAAATCCAGTGTCATTATTTGGCTCATTACATTTTGAAACAATAAGATGAGTATGTTTCAGTTCTTAGAAATGCTTATTTATTCTGCCACTCCTATTACACCAAACGTATGTGAGGTTTGTGTTATTATTCACTATGCTTCCTCTTAGGAACTTACACTTCCATATCACATGCACTTCTAACACAATTGTCTTATGCCCGTTATTTACTAAAAAAATCCCTTAAGTACGGTAGAGATAGAGTAAAGCAATTCCCTTTGCAAGTGGTACACTCTAAACAGCTTTGTATATTTACATTACTGCTCCTGTAGTGCTCAGTAGAGTATTCTACTTAACTTTTAATCCACATTAATTTAATAAATAACCCAGGGTAGAGGGTTGAACTTAATTGCCTAGATTGAAATTAAAATCTAATTACAACATTATTAACATAGTGAAAAAATATAAGTCCCCAAAAAAAGATCAATTGGTTTGGGATATATTGTATAAATAGTTTGTCAGTTATTTTGTGCACTCATTATACCCAAGCTTAAATACATAATTTGGAGATTATTGATCTCTGTATTTTTGTTTTAGTAATTAGACAGTAGTACACAATGTATTTAGAGCAGATAGCAGTGCATCTATAGCCCAATACAATTTACAGCACTCTCTCATACTCAGGATCTGTTTGACTATCACAATCTTAGGTTTTAGTATTAGAACAGTATAATGTGTCCAAGAATATATCTTGTGTAGTAGCTGTTCTCTAAATATAACATTTGTGTCTAAGTGCTACATTGGCTTGCTCTGTACAACATATACTTGTTTCATGTACAGGCTACAACTGTGATATATAATGTTGCAGATAGTTTTTTAAGTGAAAGGCATTTGCATGTACTATGTTCACAAATTACCAAGAAGTGATGAAAATAAATTGGAAAATGTGTGGTAAGGGGGACTTAGTGGTTAGTAAAGAGAAAGGTTTCAATGTCAAAATGGGACTGGGTTAATACCCCTAACAAATATCTACAGTAAATAATGTCTGTTGTGGTGTCATGTAGAACTGCCATGTGTCACTGCCAAGAGTCAGACCTTGTGATCAGCGATGTCACTAATTGATGTCACATTAGAAGAACCTGAAGTCATCAAAGGAACCTTCTGTATTTAAGAATTTATGTTGTCATTTATTGGTTCCCTAGGTAGCACTCAATTAAAAATAATTAATTCCCACACTAGGCAAAAACATTCAGTTTGTGCGAGGTAAGCTTCACCTGTGTTCTGATGGATTCCCATATTTACTAAGCAGTGCTATATTATAAGACAACTGCCAGCGCTGGACGATGTCTAATGGTGCATTCAAGTGAATGGACCATAGGGTGTCTTATGGAATAGTACTGCTTAGTAAATATGAGCCTATATCTTCTTTTGAAAATCACCACTCACCTTTAAAAGCTGCAATCCCACATTGTCAGACAGGTGAATATGTTTGGGGCCTCTGAATGGGGAAGGGCTTGTCATCCCTTATCCCACCGTGTCCTTATCAGAGAGCAAATAAAGATAAGGGGAGTGGGTGAAAGGGGACTCTGGCTGTGCAAGCACTTGCTGAACCCAACACATTACACAAACAGCCAGAGGAAATCAAACCCATCCCATGTCTAACTTTCAAAAATAAATAAATATACTTACCGGTCGGTTTCAGATTTTGTAAAACAAAATATATCAATTACCTTGATGATATGCTAACGCTTTGGGTACCCCAGGACGTAGTCACCACATCATGGTGACTGGCACTCAGGGGATGCGCATGACGTACTGACTACATCATGTCCAAAAGAGGTATGTTTTTCCAGCTTAGATCGTGTCCTACGTTCCCATGGAGCACAGGATGCGATCTGCACAGTAGTGAAATGGAGGAAAACAACATGTCCGTTCCCCGGAAAATGGTTGTTATGGTCACATCATTGCACTGTGCCGGAGCGGCCGTGGCACTCATGTACCATGACCCCCTCTGGGAAACAAAGGGTTAAACACGTCACTGGAATTAGTTTAACTTTGGTCCTAGGAGGGTTTGCCCCTTCAAGCAAAGTATACGTGTTGTTTTTTCATCACTCCAATTCCACTTTTACATTGCCGCCATTTTGGATGAGGTGTTTCTATTTTTAACTATTTGCATTTATATCTGGTGTACTTAAGCCACAGCAATTATTATATATGTGCAAAGTTGTAACTCATGTTGTAAAGCACAGTAACAACTAAAGCCATAATCTCAACAAGCACGGATATTTCATGAATGGGAACCATGGGGATCTTGGGAGGTTATCCCGTCTAAAAAAACATGAGCATAAACCATTTTTAAATATGGTCCAAGAAGCTTTGCACGTTTAATATTATTTCACTTTGCTATGATATACAACTCTTTTTTATTAACACTTTAATCCATGGGGAAAAAAATGCATTTACTTAAAAGATACAAAATTATTACAGCTGGTAATTTCCAATGAAGTTATTATGTGCATACATTACATGGTTCCTACTCTTAGGCTGGGTGTGAGAAGTGCATGTCATCAAACCAGTGAATTGTCCACAACAGTGAGAAGGTTGCAAACTCTCCTTATGAATGTACTAGATAAATGGCCCCACCTAAGATTTTAGTTAACAATAGCAACAGCAAAAATGCTATCTGTTCATATTTAGTTCTTATTCTTGTACTGTATCAATGTTTACTTGCATTGTACAGTGCTGAATGAATAACTGTTTTGATATATTTTTTTAAAGGAATAATAATAGTAAGTAAACAAGACCTATTTTATTATTAGATGAAAATGCCAAATACAACATTCAATTATGCTAAGCATTAAGACAACCTTTAGTTTTTTGGCGGACGGTAACTCATATCCACCATATAACTCAAAGCCACCAGTGCGGTATTGATCAGTTCCTGCTTTTCCATTCCTATTTTGTGGTCAATTAGCAAGTTTGATGTAATAGTAATAGAGTAAGAACTGGAGAAAGACTAAATCATTACTACACAGTTGACCTTGAATAAGATGGCAGGTATGCCACACAGTGCATGAAGGTTTAGTCTCATTTAGTACATTTGATTAAAGACAGACAATTCCTTTCACTCATCCTCCAAAATTGCATAGGCACTGCCAGGCGGCTGCAGGATATGGTTAACTGGCCAGGTAAGCATGGGGAAAAAACATATGTCAATATGATGTTAGTGTTTTTCTCAATAAACCTGTGGATGTTCTGTGCACCAAAAAACATGTCTTACCAAGTTATTTTCTAGGTAAGAAGTTACAGTACTAAGGGTATGTTCATTTCCTGTAACCAGTATTTTCCAGATACATGTTCCAGCCGCCATGTTTAGGAGAAGTTGGTTAGCAGTTAGTGGTAATCTGGGCTGATCAAAAGGGATAGGTGGAAGGCTGGGAAAATTCACACGTGCCAAAGTGATCATTCTCACTCTTCTGTGTTAGATCTGTATTTTTCAGCCACAACCTTTTCCTTCTGCTCTCTCCCAAACTCACACGGTGGTCAAACTGGATTTTGGCAACAACTATGACTCATTATGGCTTCCCCCAGCCTGTATCCCCCAGCCTGTATCCTGTATCAAAGATAGGAGCAGGTAAAATATCAAACAGGAGAGATTCACTAAGCTCTAATGCTGGGTATCACCCCAACCCAGAATTAACAGCTATTGATTGGAATAGTAGGTAACCGCCATTTAGGGGTGTGATACCACACATCAAGGTTTAGTGAATCCCGGTCGGTGTAAGGCCTCTTGTTCAATATGCGGTGAAGCTGTTTCCTTGTGCTCAAGAAGATATCAGTTCCATTCCAATGTTTGACACACAAATATTCAGCCACAATGGAAAGCAACTTCACAGCATATTGAATAAGGGCTTACAAGCTGGAGAGTTAACCAGCTTAGCACGGTTGGATAAGAAACCCGCAATAGTTTGAGAAAATACTGCAATATGTCAACAAAAATAGCAAGTCTGGAAGTCATTTTCAAAAAAATTAAACTTACAAAAAAGTTTGCAAGTAAGGAGGAGAGAAAATACATAACAGACAAACTTCAAAAAAAAGAGCAAGAAGCAGATAACAGAGAAGGAGTTACAGTATTTGGTGAAGGAGGGGAACATTGAAAAGCAGAGAGGAACTGCTTGGGAATCTTGCAAGGCAACTGGAAACAATAAGAACATTTTGGGAATGCTTAAATTAAAGATTATTCCTGTCTCAAATGCGATTTTCTCCTATTTAAAAAAAAATCTCTGTTATGCAGTAGTTATTGACACTAAATGAAAATGTCACATTTACATGTTACTTTGCCTAGTGGTAAGATAAAACATTTTTGAACATGCCTCAATAATATGTGTACCTGTTCAGAAACATTTTCTTTCCTCCCTTCTCTGCTAGGTGAGGTGACGTATTGTAAATCTCTCTGGGTAACTAATCTCCATCAAATGCAAGTAACTAGTTTATTATATATGACTATGTCCCAAACAGAAAAAAATAAATGCTTTCAAACATTTTTATAGAATTTTGGGAATCAAACATAGTTTGACACACAATATGACTGAGATTCTACTATAAGGCCGTGATTATAGTGCGCGCGACGCGAACAACAAACATTATCTCTATCTGGCTGGAAATAGTGCGCGCGAGGAAGCGCGACGGAGCAACAGTATTTTGATTTGACAAAGAAATTAGTTTTTTCGCACGACGGCCGTGTCACTTGAAAAGTTTTCAATCAATCTGAGCGCAGCTCAACTTTTCTGCCTGGTTACTGCCCATGTCTTTCCTGTTGGTAGTTTGTACTGTGGAGTTGTACTTTGTATACACTGTGGATAATTCTACTATAGAAATGTTAATTTCTGAAGTGTTTAAAGAGAGCTTTTGTGGAATCAGCAAAGCAAGGCATACCACGAACGGTACCTGCATGACAAATTGTGGAGAGAAATTGGGGAAATATTGTCCATCACAAGTAAGTACATTGATTTAATCGTTTAAAAAAATTATGTTAAATGTTTAATGGCAGAATGCTTGTGCTATAGCCTTAAATTGTGTTAAATGTTTAATGGCAGAATACTTAAGCAAATGTGTTACATGCAAATTGCTTTACCATTTGATATAAACCTGTGTGTTGTCTTTTATTTTTAGGTGACAGCAAAAGGCAAGTGGAAGAATTGAAGAGATTCTTTCTACAGAGAACTTAAGAAAATTAAACCTCCACGCTCAAGTGACGCAGGTTCAAGCGCGTACGAAAACACATCGTCATGGCCATTCTTAAAGATGATGGAGTTTCTCAAAGAGCAAATGCCTGCAAAAGCGGTGTCAAATCTCAAAGTTAATGAAAGTACAGAAGACGCATCTGGAGATGTTACATTAGATGAAGATTCATTGTGTGAGACAGCAACATCCCCAGAGCCACAACCCCAAAAAAATATTTTCCCATCCAGTATGTGCATCAATACAATCTGCACACTGACAAGTGATTAGCTGAGCTGCCGATCGATCCGTTCTCCTGTAATCGATCTCCGAATTGGGGGTTATTTAATTCACTTAGGGCTGCACAAGAGTAACCAGGAGGCAAAGTTCTGTGTGGAAGATCATGTGACCAGGCAGTTACTAGATAGAATTGGTGCACTGCTAGAGAGAGGGCAGGGCTCAAGAGCCAGAGATGCGCGGCACGCTGAGGGAGTGCGGCTAGCACGCCGGGGCATCCCCCGGCTTGCGGTGCTAGCCGTGCTGCAATAAAGTGTGTCGGTAGTGTATCAGAAGGGGAAGGGTGTGTGACTTTGTAAACAGTTTCTATAAAAACAAAAATGCTGGCTACATTAGAATACATTAAAAAATGCTACAAGTATTTTCTCATAGTATAGAACTGATTTATTTAAAAAAACACATATTTAAAATATTGCTTGAATTGCAGCTTTAAAGACAATGCAGATGAAGAATTGGACTCCTGGAAGTTGGCCCCCCAAAAAGATATGCTTTTTAAAAACGGGAGCCACGCTCAGACCGTGTTATAAGCAGATCTGCATTGTAGCAGATTGCGCTATAACAGGATTGAGCTGTACATTGATATTGAGTTAAAATGATATACAATTTCATTTTTGGAACAATGCTCTTGTTTGCCACACTTGATATTCAGTATATGGCCCAAAGACCTTAAAGATTAAGATTTTGCAGTACAATAGTGTTGCATTTGCTTTCTGCATCCCTTCCTCTTCTACCTATATTACTTCATTGTTTTGGAAGGTATTCTTGGTAGTACATCCCCAAATAAAAAAATGTCTCCCATGGGAGTCATATGGTTTAATGCAAGCCTCTGTAACAAACGCGTCCACACCCTTCGCACAGAGATAACTCAGCCTGTGTTCCTTTCACAAATTAGCATACCACCGGTTTTACCTGATACAATTGCGAAATAGTAATTGTCCTGTTTTTCATTCGTATTAGTAATTGTCCTATACTTCAATAGTAATGTGTCTACACACCTTTAATGGATACAAGCCAACGCTGGATTTTGTAAAACAGGTTATACAGCCAACAACAAATACAAAATAGACTTTTCGATGCAGCTACCTCTGACCAAATACACATCATAAGCAAGAGTATGAGCAGTATTGAACCAAACATATGTGAAACCCCATTCATAAGAGAACTTATTAGTTATTGCTCTTTTTATTAGCAAATGATAGAAAAGCATAATCATTGCAAACCATCCTATCACTTGGCACGAAACAGCATACTTGTTGTAGTGTTAAGGGCACAAAGTAAAAACAAAGTAAAGTACGGTAACTTGTCTGGGTTAGCAGCATTGGGGTAGATCCTCAGAAGGTTACACATTTTTTAACATTATATTCTCTAATTTTAATGTATCTATAATGCGTATCCCCAAAGCGGCTTAACACTATGCTGTTCTGCCATTTTCCTCAAAAATAAGGGAACAATACATTTTAATGAACCGTAGGCTTCTTCATATGCAAATCATATGGTAATGAGCACTGTGCCTACCAACAGAGATCCTCAGACTTCCGGCACTGTTAACGTTATGCTAATAACCCATCGTTATTTAGCGTCTGCTGAAAGCTGCCCTTACTTCTAAGCCCTGAGAAGTATTGTGTTATTTCTACAAATAGCCTACAAGGGAAAAAGGAAGGTCTTAAGTGACACCCATATTAGTGTGGGAATTAACCCTCTCATGATGTGTTATTCTAACATATATATGGTGGAACATATAAATGGCTGAAACACAGCAAAAGATAGATTAAATTGTTTTTTTTTCCTTCAAGGTATTAACTATAATATGATTTGCAATGATTAAAGAGCATGTAGTATATGTTTATGTGGCCTGTAGTATTGTGTATTAAGTATGAGTACAACAAAATTAATCAATATATGAGAAAATGAATTTCAAGGAGACAGAAGTTACCAAAATAACATTTTATTATACGCAATTGAGGCAGTGTGTGTAAAAAAAGAAAACTATATATATTTAACATATATAATAATCAACAAACATAACTAAATACATAACAGACAATAAGAAACATATATACAGATATTTAGAAATGACGCCTCTTCTTAAGCGGGGCACTTCCTTCCGCACTTTACCCACATGTACGGGGCCTCCCATGGTGGCCAGCTATTGGCAATTAGGTTGTAGCCATCTCCTCCAAAGAGGGAGCAGGAGGGGTTGGCTCCACAATTTGGGAGATTCCGGGTGTGGCCAGGGACTCAAGTGGTGTCTAAGCATTTCTCCCTGAAGCATGGAGGAGACCCAACAGGCCTGATAAATAGGGCAATAGAAGCAGTACCTGCCAACTAGCAGGGTGGGAATAGGCTTTTAAAATTAGCCCAAAAGGAGACATATTGGATTTACAAACTGAAAACTCTAACCCCATTGGGCCTTAACGTAGATATCGATATAGGGGCATTAATTTGGGTAATTCCTGCCATCCCCCTTTATATAGTCCTTTGCACAGGTTGCATCTTTTTGCAGACTTTTGTAATCTCTCTCTTTTTTTAAACTCATCTGAAAGGGTCAACTGACCACAAATATGTATGTAACATGTATTATTTCTAATTGTAGAACCCCACAATCGAATATTTCACCAATCGGCGTCTTTTTATGTATTTTAATGTGTTTTTATATATTTGGATTATTAATATACAGAATAGCTTATTACCAGGCAGAAGCTATAGATTTAAGATAGGAATAGTATTTACACGTTTTTAATTATATTAAAATGTATTATTGTTGATTGGTCTAACCTATGAATTAGACGTTTGTTATTAAATATTATAAGCATATACATCTGCATCTATAGGCTGTTGAACCATGTCATAGTTGGAATTCAAATAGAGGCTAAATTCATAATTTTACCATTACACCTCTGGGCTATACAGTATATGATACCAGATTAGCCCACTATGTCTATACACTTCAGGCAAATATTGTTCATTACCATGGTCAATATGCGGTACACTGTAGGGCATTTCAGCTTTGTAGCAATTTAATATGTGAATTGGTGACGCTTGATATTAGGCAATCATTTAATTGCAGCACCAATGTGCTATATGAGTCATTCATACTACACATCATTTTTAAGCTATTTGTCCAACACTGTATTGGATTTTACTTGCATACTATGTGTTCATTAGGCATTGCAGGGTATACTAATATCCCTGCATACCATTCAGACTATGTACATATGAATTTATACGGATATAATTGGTAGGGCACCTCTATTTCAGATAATGTTTTAGCCGTTAAACTGTGTATATCAGGTTAAGATCGTGAGTGATTGAGTCTGATTGCAGTTTATTGTATTTTTATGTTAAAGAACACATAAGCTATACAGTATATGTATTCTAAATAAGATCAATTACAAATGTCTGTTTCATTTAGCAATTATAACAGAAGATAATACTAAATGATTAAATAATTAAACACAGCGCTATATAACACACATCTCACGTCTCACACGTCCTAAGCATGAACCTGACGAAGCATTATCCAATGCGAAACGCGTAGTTCATGCTAGGACATGGAGCTATTTTTCACTACGCACTGCCGGCATAGTTTTTCCGAGCGCTCCTGATCCAGTCCTGTCGACCGGATGCAGAAGAAGAAGTGTACTGTGTCGGAGTGCAGGGGAAGACTTTGGTGCACAGAGGCGTTTTAAGATGTGAGTAAATGTTACTCCTTTTTTAAACTCAATAAACTGTACTTTTACAATGTCGTTGTGGATGTCGTCCTTTTCATCGATACGGAGGTGAATACGAGGTGAGGATACTAGGTGGGGGACACCTGTACAACATTGTGGGAATAGAACACACTGCAAGAAACTACAACATCTTATAAAGAAACCATTTTGTGATTGGGTATCACACTTGGCCGTGCGAGTACTATTTATCATATTATCCTATTATCCTTTTATATACCCTCCCATCAGGAGAGGTTCTTGCAGGGGTTTTTATTTACAATTGTAACATACTCATGGGCGCAGTGTTTGGAGCTAATACGTAACGCGTCACTAACTGACGTATTTTTTAGACTATGATAATCCCCATCCATGCAAGTAATGTCACAATGGTCCTTTTGCTAACAGACGTTAGTTTTGCATCTCATTAGCTTCGAGGATCCCCGATAATAAGGAGAAAAATTATGCATTTTACAAACAGTAAAACGGGATTGTAACATTATTAGATCCAAAATAACGGAGCTCTGAGGATTTAGCCCAAAGAAAGTACTGTACACAGGAAAAGGTACTGATTTTCAGAGTGGTCAGAGTCTATGGACAATTCATTTTTTTGTGTTTAAATGCAGAGCGGCAATCACTAATAAAACATTTTTAAAGCCTTAAAAAATATTTTTTTTAAAGCAGACTACATGATTTAAATTTTTTATTTTTTTTTAAACATAAGCCCAAACTGTTTGTTTTACATTTTATTTTGTTTGAACTAGTGTACAATACATTTCAGAGAAAAATATGTACAGAGTGCAAAAGATGTATTTCTATGTACAGTATTTCTAGAGTCCTAAAGAAAAGTGCAGGAGCACTATGGGACAGGACTTCGAAAGGCTCACGACTGACAGCGATATCACCCACGTTGTCTATACCTGCATTGCATTTTGGTGCCTTTTTAATAGGAGTGATGCAGCACATCCATCAAATATGGGGAACTCCAGAAGTTCTAATAGCCTAGAAAATATCTATTCCTACAAGGGTAAGACCAAAAATAGAACGCTCCTTGAGAGAGCAGGTCTGGCAGAAAGTCTAATATCTGCAGTCTTTGAGAGAAACAAACAATCCGATAACCAAGTCCTACTGTAACTTTTGCCAGGCCCAGAAGAGCTTGGGAAATCGTTCTGATTTATTTTTCTACAATCAGATGTGACTCTACTACCAAGGCCTGGTCAGAATTATAGATGTGAAGCGTACCTTTCATTTCTCCACTAAGACCTCTTCTGGGTAGGAACTCTCCTCTTCCCTCATACCATATGTCAATACCTTATTTGTCAACACAGATTTGACATAAGGAATTTTGTTAGGATAATTACACAAGGATCTTGTTGTGAACCTCCCATCCACACATAAAACCTTGTAAACAAGCAGTTTTTCAAAGTGCTTGATACCTTCCAAACAGTGACTATGGCTTCTAGTACACATACTGTACAACATCATCTTTGTATATATCTTTTTATTTTGGTGAAATTAAAATTATAACTTATAAGTACTTGTTTGTTACTCGGAAAAGGATAATACATTTTTTGTCATATATAGAGCTGACAGTGTATGCAGTGCTGTACATTGAATTTTTCATGCACGGTAAGTCCCTGCTCTGTAGAGCTTACAATCTAATTTTGCTTCCTGAGGAACAGGAAAATAAGGTAACTTGCCCAAGGTTGCATGGAGCTGACACTAGGTTTTGAACTAGGCTCCAATGCTTCAAAGTCAGTGTTAATATTTCAGAGCTACTGCCTTTCCTCACGGAGACACACCTTCAGCAAAATGCAAATGCATTTATTTTAAAATGACAAACTAGCATGACACATACATGACAGTTGTCTACATCTGGTAAGTAAAGACATAATATATTGGTGCACCTTAGTTTGTCATGGAAATTACACACAAACACATCTTTCACTGCTTCCCTATAGGGCTAGTGCTACAGAACATAAATGTGATGATCGAGTCTCATAGACATTTCCTATCTGTCCTAAAGTCCCAAAACCAAATCAGTGTAACCTTGTCCTTCATATGTACATCAGGATATGAAATCAGGAGCAACTCTTCGCAAACCCTGAGCAAAAGTATTTTATTATACAAGCCAAAGAAGAAGTAGTTAAAGGCAATTTAAGTATGAAAAAATAAATATAATTATGACGAACAGCATGATACAGTGAAACATGCTCAAAGTAAATGAGGTTATATTTTTTCTAATACTTTTCATGCACCCTCGGTATAATAAATATATGGGGCCTTATTCTATATCTGCCGAAGCAGCTGTTTTGGACTGAAAACAACCCAATAGGCCACTTAGGAATATATACAGTAGGATAAGGCCCATGGAGAGAGAGGATCATATGAAAGTCTTACTTACTGTATTTATTTGTCACAAAAGGGATTTGTTAAGATTAACCTGTCATAGCCCAGCTTGTAGCATGAACCGGGAGGACTCACTGGTTAGATACGAGATATTAACTTAACTCCTGTATCTTGTAAAACAAAGAATAATCGCATCTTTAATCCAGTTAAAACTAAAGGGGATGTCACTCCAGCATTGCCAGGGCTAACCCCTAACATGGAAGAATTTAAAATTGAAGCCTGAAGCCTTTTACGTAACATTTTGATTAACGCCAATTTATACATTAAAGATGATCTGATTGTCATTTGAAAACGATGTTGTTCTTTTGGTGTTCCACAATGCTGTTTTGGAATCCCATCTGTTCTGCAAGTTCACAAATTGTTTATTCTCTCCCGTTGCCTTCACTGAACGTAGGTCTGGAAACTGTGCAGCACGTAAAATAGTGTTGTTATGAAGGCAAAAACCTGGAACAAAATAAAAGACATTCATTAATATTTTCCATGACTTGCCTATGCCTCAATTCGGTCCCCTCCCCACAACAACCCTGAATAAACACACCCGACAACAGAATTGTGGGAGAAAAAAACAGTCATATCTTGATTTAGTAGCACTAAATGTAACAAACACATAAACAGGCACTTAAACCTTAGACTAAATTTTTTGGGACCCATCAGTTTACTCCGTTACCAATGCCGGAGCCCAGGGGATACCGCCCAACTTAAACCCCTATTCACTAGAGTAACATTACCAACTTTAAGTGTACCACTTAATTTCTAGTTTCCAAGACATAGTACTACACCGTAAAGATATTGCACATTTCACAGACCAATGTGCACTGCCTCTGGAGGGGTTAGGAGAAGGAGGATTATCAATTTAGTATCTCTACGGGGTGGGTGGGTGTTTGCGTGGGTATACTCTCAAACCTCCATCCAAATAAATTAGGGAGAGATGCCTATGCTGAAAAAGGACCACAAATGAGGTACCCTGGGAGATATGCAAAGTACAGTATATTTAAATTAGTCACATCCCACACATTTCTATAAGAACTATATTGTTAGTTAGAATGCCTAAAGCACCTAGTGACTGTAATGGTGTACTGGAGTCAGGATTAGAACTCATAACCTCTGCTTTTCTTGGCAACAGCTGTAGCAGTGTGAGCTAAACCAGCTGCTGGGGAAGCACCACCATAACTGTCTACTAGATTAGCATATCTCCAAGGGATATCTATTTTGTTGATTGAAACCTTGAAAGGCAACGTAATGTTCAAGACAACGTAATGTACTGAGGACTATGAGTTACTGACACCAGGTGAGATTAAATAAAACAGGTTTTCTGACACACAAATAAAAACAAGGTGATATACTGTACAATATCTCTCCCTAATGGATTAGGTAAAACAAGACGTGGAAATCTGCAGATCAGGTTCAGACAGGTTCGCCCATCTCTACTTTTTATTAATTAAGAAAATAAAATGCTAGCTGACACATCAGTGGGATGTTTCTCAAAAATAAAACTCAAATGATGGGGTTAATATAAAGCTGCAAAATAAAAATAGCCTAACTATTGCACATGACCCGTGACATTTAAAGAGCTGGCCCACAATGACTTAACTAAGTAGCATTGTAATCCAAAACATACTGTAGGTTTACCTGCCTGTCCAGACGTAATATTTATAAACATGTATTTGACAAATACAAAACATAACAAAAAGATCAAAAAAGTGCAGGTAACAAACTTGCACAGACTTTTTTGTATGAGTGGTCATCCCCAGCACAAAGCCAAGAATTTTTTCATCACAATTTTAAAATGAACTAATTATCGGTGCATTCTAACAATAATAATGCTATTGTTAAGGAATGTGGAACCATACCGCACTGCTTAAAGAATATGGCCTTCTATAGCCAATTCACTTGAACGGGACCCCATAGATTTTCACCACCAAATGTGTCTTATAGAGTAGCACTTCTTACTAAGTATGAGCCTTAATACGATCCTCATGCTCCTTGTGCATATTTATTCTGCTGTATGTTGCATATGGACACAGGGCTAAGACATTCATGAAGGTAATTTATCAAGGGCCAATATGTGATGAAAACCCAAGTGTCACATCTATCATCATTTTTCTGCTATAGGTTAAAGGTTATGACCCCCCAAAACTAAATGTAACTTTGATACATACACTGAAACAATAGAGACATGGCTCAAAACGGAAACACAAAAACTGAGAAATAATTGCTGAATTTTATGGGGGGGGGAGGGGCTCTACTTCTTAATACATTTTAGATCTAGGAAATGTAATTACACCTGTTTTTTTATTTTAGTTTCATGTTCTATTATTTATAAACACTTAACTTTCTCTGTGAGTAATATTTAATGAGGTTAGTACCACCGTTTAGCACTCACATTTTGACGCATAATACAAATTATACTATCATCTTAGTACATTGGCCCCATTGTAACAAACTCACCGTGGCGGCAGCATCCAAATAGTAGAAATTCAGTGGGCATGGAGTTACTCCAGGAGTTGTAGAAGCTATATTACCGTTACATGTTATTGTTGCATTCGCTTGCAGCACAGCTGCACTTAGGTAGAAAATTGCAGTAATTCCATGGTAAATAACATCCTGAAGAAAAAACACAGTGAAGCAGTGAATAATCAGTAGAGATACTCTGTGACACAAGCTCAATAAAAACATGAATTTTGTAGTGTTAAAGAATTTGTCTACTATAAACCAAGCGTGTACAGTTCAAAATAAGGAACAAAAATGAAACCTACAAAAAACCTTGTTAATATTCGCTAGTACTGTATATCAAACATTTTCCAATTCCAATGCATGGACATCATCAAATTAAATAATTCTTAACTGTGATTTGAAATATGTGACATGCAATATACTAATAATATCTGATAATATTACATGATGGATAATGTGCATTATTGTTAATAAAATAACATAATAACATCTAATATGTAAAACTTTTATAGAGTCATTTAACATGTTGTAGAAAGTGGATTACATATTTTATACAGCTATCTTATTTAAATGTAGTGTTGAGCAGAAACAACCTCTGCACAGGTGTCCCCCAGGTGTGAAAGTATTATATGGAGAATGTTTGTGACATAAACCTCACATCAATGGGTCTCTTTCCTAAAACAACAACTACAGAAATTATTTCAAAAGTCTGATTATAAAAGGGATGTTTAAACGAAGTGAGGAAAGCCGTTTAAAAAAAATCAAATAAGACTTTGGTAGCAACAAATGGGGATCTATAACAGATGAGATTACTTGTTATCATTTTGATTCATTCAGTCTTTGTTAGTTCGGCAGGTTACTGCTGACTTGTATGTTAAAAAGAGAATCTCATTGGAATCTTTTCAACTACACTTCAAAGTCTTCATTAGACAGTGCTGAAGGAGCACCGACTGTCATTGTCTTTAATGAGGGTGAATCAGGGGTGCCATTTAATTTGGTGGCGGGGTGGGATGGATGGATGGGCATGGAGGGAGAGCATAGGTAAGGCTGCGCTTATAGTGCTGGCGACAGCGACGTGACGTTGCTTCAAAAAAAATGTATTGAAGCCGTTGCGTGCGCTTGTAGTAAGTGCGACGCGACGGAGCGAAGGATTGGTCGCTGGAAGTCAAGTCAATTTGATTTTTCCAGCGACCACAGCGGAACGTTGCCGTCGCGTCACTGTCACCGGCGACGGCACTATAAGCGCAGCCTAACAGAGTAGGTCCAGTTTGAGGATTTTTAAATAATACAATTTGAGAATAACTGTTTTTTTAATAGTAGTTAATGAGATTCTTTTTTTTTACATTTTTGGTAGAAATTCCAGTTGGTTCACTAGCGTAACATTACCAACTAGTTTCCAAATACATGGTACAACACAGTAAAGATACAGCACATTTCACAGTCTAGTGTACACTGCTTCCCAACAGAATATACAATATTGAATTAAAAGCCAGACAGTAGTGTAGCTGGAAATACATGTGGAAGGGTCAATTGAGCTTTGTCATTTAAAGAGAGTTGATAAAGGAAAACTATGTACAGTATATGATTAACTTTTAAGGCTTGTCACACAAAAAAATTACGACACAAACAAAAACGCCACCGTTTTTGGCAAACTAAAGCGAAATATTCATGTCTTCACTGCATATTACTGTATTTACTACTATTACACCAACAGAATATGCAGGTTGATTGAACAATATTTTTCTTACCACTAATCTCCAGGTGCCACAATTGTTTCTATGGAATCCAAACACGTAGACCATCAGCAGTATCAGGGAGAAGAGGAACGATGACACGGAGACGTACATGACCCATCCTTGGGTGACAGGATAAAATACTGTGGTAGCAGCAACCAGGATCCAAACCCATGATCCAAATATCTGTGTGATGAACAAACAAACATTATTAAAGAGCCTGTAGCTCTATTTTGCCGGGTAACATGGGCAACGTGAAATGGAAAAAGTGCTCTATTTTTAATACTGTGTGTATTATAGAAAATAAATTGTTTTATAAAGGAACAGGTCAAAATATTATCAACATACTGTATTAAAATGCCCTAATTCCCACAGAGGGACAGTCAGGAGGTCCTGCTCTAATTGGATGCAGCCACATTAATAAATGGGGGAATAGCCTGGAAACAATGGAGTCTCTGCTGACAGGGGGCTCGCCCTTTTTGCTCGGCTGGACCCCTTGGTTCAGGTAAATTTAAAAAAAAAGCCTGTGTCTGACAAGGACATCCTGAAATAGCAATGGGCCCATGCAAACTAATTCTAATTATATGGATGTAAGCAGCCAAAGACTGTAAAAATATAATCATTACATGGCAACATGTATGTCTGTTTAAGGGTAAAAGGGGACGATAGAAAGCACTCTGATGGTGTTAAATATATGCAATTGCAGGGTGCATGGAACAAAAGGGGACCCTTATTCCCCTGTATAGTACTAACAAATCTACGTAAGTACCAGCACTCACTGTCTAATAGCTAAATGATGAAAACAGTTGTAATGCAGAATAAACATTTAATAATAAAATGAACCAGAAATAAATCAAATGTGTTTGCAGAAACCAGTATCACAAATGGGCATGTCACAAAGTGAGGGGTGGGGGGGGGGAAAGAAGGAAAAGGGGAAAAAACATGAAACATAAGGAATATACACAAAAAAAACGGAGAACGGAAAGTATGCTAGGGGGGCGACGTTTCGAGGGACTACCTCTTCATCTGGCCCATTCCCCCTGGTCCAAAAGGACCGAGAGGTACTTCCCTAAGCCTCCCTTCCCCTATACCTGGTCAAATCAGACACCCCTGAAAATAGCTAGTAAACATATAGTGTAAGCTAAATACAGCTAAACAGCTAATAGCAGGGCAGCAAGAATCCACTAATGGTACAGTTAAAGCTGAACACAGTTTGCAAGAAAGCAGCTTGCAAATGAGCACCAAGAGTCCACACATAAATGAAGTGGTCAAACCCTCAGTGGCTCTGCTCCTTCAGCTGCTAGCACTCCACACAAGCAGCTGAAGGAGCAGAGCCACTGAGGGTTTGACCACTTCATTTATGTGTGGACTCTTGGTGCTCATTTGCAAGCTGCTTTCTTGCAAACTGTGTTCAGCTTTAACTGTACCATTAGTGGATTCTTGCTGCCCTGCTATTAGCTGTTTAGCTGTATTTAGCTTACACTATATGTTTACTAGCTATTTTCAGGGGTGTCTGATTTGACCAGGTATAGGGGAAGGGAGGCTTAGGGAAGTACCTCTCGGTCCTTTTGGACCAGGGGGAATGGGCCAGATGAAGAGGTAGTCCCTCGAAACGTCGCCCCCCTAGCATACTTTCCGTTCTCCGTTTTTTTTGTGTATATTCCTTATGTTTCGTGTTTTTTCCCCTTTTCCTTCTTTCCCCCCCCCCCCCCCCCCACCCCTCACTTTGTGACATGCCCATTTGTGATACTGGTTTCTGCAAACACATTTGATTTCTTTCTGGTTCATTTTATTGTTAAATGTTTATTCTGCATTACAACTGTTTTCATCATTTAGCTATTAGACAGTGAGTGCTGGTACTTACGTAGATTTGTATGTATGTCTGTTTATCCCACTTTAAATCCATTCATTGCCTGGGTGTCTTAAAGGCGATCATCAAAATATTATAATATTGAGCGACTCAGTCCAGGGGCGTTATTAGTTTTACACTAAAGGTTATGTTTATACATGCTGAAAATGTATAGGCCTAGGTGCATTACACCCAGTTAAAAAGGGGGACTGAGGACTCTTCAGGTGCAAGCCCTTAAATGAATTCTGGTGTTGTCTGGTCATGTTGTCTCTCATAAAGAGCATAGAATTAACTATAATGGGCGTTAATGATAATGAGATGCAAATGATGGGCAACTGAGGTGTGATAATATCATCTCTTATTCCCTTAAAGTCCGTCAATGGTTAATGCAGGGACTTAACTTTACATAATTTAAGTTATAATTATAATGTATGTAACCCCGAAATGTGATTACCATGGTCTTTTAGGGGTTAATGGTGCATACCCACATAGAGAGTGATACTTTTCCTATTACACAGGATTGGGGGTGAGTCAACAGATGCTAAGCCCCACCCTGTGTTGCCTGGAGACAAGGACGTCAGAGGGTGTATATACGTGTATAGGAAGGACAAGGTTCTAGAGGGAGATTCATGGAGGAATGAAAGTGGATGAGCCTCCGTGTATCCAGTTAAGTAGTATGTTCCTGAGTATATAGAACAGACTAGTTCCCGTTTATTATGTTCTAGTTAGGAACCGTTTTCCTTCAGATAGGGGCCTGAGAGATGGCCAAGGTGAACTCAACAGTTCACAGAAGAGGAGGCATGCACACCACAGACATCCCCATGAGGGGGATACCAGGGTGACATAGGATCAACTCTACAGGCAGATACACACACGCCTCAGTTACAGCCTGTCTAGAAGTGGCAGTTGGGGACAGGAGGGTGGTGTAGATCCCCTATGTATATTGAGTTGGCCAAGGCCCGAGAAGGAGTCCATAATGATGTAATGGACGTTATGCAGAGCAGGGACAGGTCAATTAAGTAGAATCCTGTCAGGTGTCCGCACCTTCCTAAGGTGTTAAGTAAGGGTGTCGGGGGATGCAACCATTAAGAGTACAGACAAGCTATATAAAAAACTGATGGCACCTATACTTGTGTACTGTGAATGGATAGAGGAGCACTAGTAAAAGGGAGCATAAATAAAGAGTGTTGTTTGTACTACAATAGTTCCTGGCGCCCATCATTTCCATCTTTGCTACCACATCGCCCAGCCGCACGAAGCCTGCACCCTGAATAAGGTAAAGCCTTCTGAGTAGCCACTAATAGAGGCACTGATGTAAACTCCATACGAGCCGGGCAGGAAGGGTTACATGTATATGAGCAATCAAAGGGAGAATCTAAAGTTTCTACAACACATATTCAAGAAATGCAACAGACATCAGTTTCTTTCCAAAAGTACAACAATTATATTAGATTCACATTAAATATTATATCAGATGCACAGGTAACATTGAATTATGCAAATACATATCCCTCACAGAGAATATATCAAGGGTCTTGACAAAGAGCAGAGTCCCGAAACATCGAGTCTCTTAAATGTGAGTGTGTCAACCAAGGTAAGTCTATTATATTTTGTGTGAGGGATATGTATTTGTATAATTCAATGTTACCTGTGTAACTGATACAATATTTATTGTAAATCTAATATGTTTTGTTGTACTTTTTAAAATAAATTGGTGTCTGCTAAATGTTTTGGGAAATTGGAGATTCTTTGCATGTTTACAATCTGGCTGCCTGTTTTAACCCAGAAGAAGCCACTTAGCGATGTATCTAAGTAAGTCATAATGGTGTATTTGAACACTGGTGATAATCTCAGTATTATGCTCAAGCAAACATTTCATAAATGGACACTGGACCGTTTATCACTGTTTGGAGTAGATTTTGTTTGTAAACACACAGAAAACTAGATTCCCAACAAAATGTATCTTTTAAAAGCTGTGAATATGTTTTATTTGTTTAATGTTGTATTGAAATGTAGTTATTTGATATGGGTTCAATGTAATATCATGAAAAAAAGATTAAGTTTAAGAAGAAATAGTAATTCACAGCTCTTATTGCGAATCACTTGGTAATTGGGAAACAACCAGCAAAGCTAGATATCATTGTGAAGAATCGTAAACAGGAAGGCAAGATCCTTTAAACGTAGGGGTTTATTCATTGACTTCAATAGGGAATCTCAGCTAAATTTCGGCCTGATCCAACCCTTCAACTGAGATAAAATGAGCCCCTTAGATTATTAACAAATGATGGGCGATATTTACAGTACAAAGGTAAAAATGCTACTTCATACAAAATCTTCCAGCGCCAGAAATTATCTTATGGTGTAGCACTATTTAGAAAATTTGGCCCAGTTCTTCCTAATCAAGCAGTTTCTAGATATGTCAACCTCTAAGGAATTATTTGATGGTTCCAGACCCCCAAAAATTGTATTTTAATGGAAAAGTGCTGACTTGTTGATTAGTGATATTCCACTCTACTCGATGTCTGTTGATGTTAAAAACCAGCGAGACTGACTTCTGACCAGAGACTTACAGAAAGAGATGACATGTCTGGGGTTACAATGTTTAATAAATGGAAAACAGAAATGCTTGTTCGTGTTTGTAAATGCAATTAACTAATGGTATTCCTGCTGTTTGTCACACCCAGCTTTATATAAATGACACAGCAGGCGGAGAGGGCGTAATATACATATAGTAATATACCCCTCCCGCTCACCCCGTGCAGGAGTTTTTCCTAGTGCAAAATAACTGAATGAATTAATCTTTTTCATAACATTAGTTAAACTTTTTTTTTTTTTTTTTAAATGTAGCCATATAGGCTTGCTTCAAAAATGTTGGTAATCGTTCACTGAATGTGTCAAAGGAAATACATCACCTCACTGAAAGAGTGTCCCGTGGATGGGGACCAACATAACACTAGTGCAAGGAAGGTCCCGAGAGGTATTTCCAGGAAGGGCAAAGCCTTGTGGGGTATAAGAGATGGGTTGAAATGGGGGCTGAGGAAATGCCTTACTTGGAGCAGTAAACTATTCCCTCCCTCCAGTCCTATGTGCATTTATCTGGAAGTTTCCATGCATGTATGTGATTGTGGGATTTCTTAGTAGAATGGAGTAGCTGGTATGATTTTGGTAGCATGGTAAAGCAAGTGGTCATTGGCAGGGGTTAATGGGTGGGAAAATAGGGCTATGCACTATCCCAGCTTCAGTGGTAATGGGGTTAAAATGTTGTTATGAGATACAACCTTAATGAATCAGTTTTGCTGGGTTTGTTATGTGTGATGACTGAATATGTCTGGCAGAGTGGTGGGCAAGGTATAATCCAAGTGAACCACTGGGCTGTGTGTGACCAGTGGTTAATGAATCAAATCAATATGTAACCTCAATGGATAAGGGATTGGATGGTTATTTGCAAAGTAATGCATTGCAGACACCTGCAGTAATGAAAAGGTTGCTCTTCTGCCTTTTATATGTAATAAAAGTACCCAGTACTAAAAGGCTTTCAACACATTGTTTCGCATTACACATTTGGTATTTAGCAATAATATTTTTAAATACCAGTTGCAATTACCTAAGGGTGTGTCGTACATTTCTGAGTTAGTCAGTGCATAGTTTAAAAAAAAAAAAAAAGCTACAGCATTAAAGGGCATTGAATCGACAGAGAGGATTCCAACACATTCAAACTGTTCTTCTGTTGTTCTTATTAAAGTATGCAATGCTTACGTTTATCACTCTCCCTGTGACCTCTGTACAGTATATTGCAGGCTCTTACATATTTCTTATGCATTAAAAAAAAAAAAAAAAAAGTTAAATCAAAAATGAAAAGTAAGTTTGCGGAGTGAACCAACCGCATTCCAGTACTGTTTGAACATGAAAGGATTGTCCTGAATGTCCATATGCTCAAACAAGAAGGGGGCCTGTGTATCTGCCCTGAAATCTCATTAAACTCAAGCTGATCATTCATTAAACACTCTCTGAGAGTGGCCCAAGAAGTATTGCAGAACAATAGCCCGCTGGCAGTGAAGGAGTTAAATGTAGCTCTGCCTAAGTGTGGGTTCATACAATAGTTCTTCTCGGTATTGCAGCATTACGATTTTCAGAAGGGTGGGAAATACTGTAATTCCCTCTCACCCTGAACCTGACCCGCTGTAAAAGTCAGTTCTTCTTGACCTGCACTGTGTTTATCTGCCTTGGCATGGAAACAGGATTTTTATATCCTCTGGAAACTATTCGGTGTCTGTTAATCATTAAGCTGCTCCAAAAACCAAATGGATCCATTTAGGTGTGTAATCAACTTTGATTTAGTAAGTAGGGGTCCATTTTAAAACAGGATAGGGTCTAGTGATCAATTTCCAAAAAGGTAATTTTTATGCTAAATCAAGGCTAAAGAGAGTACTGTACTTTTTTTCTTTTACTCTGTTTGTGCTAGTTGCGGAAAGGGTTATAGTTATCTGGATAAGAGGGGGGAACGAAGGACAATACGCCTTTATACTGCAGCAATAAAAATGTGTTCTACCTTATCAAAGGAGCAGTTGTAAAATACAGCCAAAATGTAAATAAAAAACAAATATTTGTGCATGCGGATGGATGGCGTTTTTCAAATAAGCTACTTCCAATATGTATACAAATATAGCCTGTCTATATTCATTGATACATTTTCACTAACATTGGCCCAAACTTTTCTAGGATTTTTATTGCATACGTTTTCCATTAGACTTTAGTAATTAAAAGAGCATATACTCCAGAAGAGGGCTATTAAGCTTTACAAAGTATGTCATTTGGGGGGGGGGGGGAGGGAATGATATTAAATGGATTTCATGATGATGATAATATTTTTTTCATATATATGGGCGTGCATGGGTCAAAGTATTTACTTAGAGTGAGAAAACTCTTCAAAGTGGTTACAGAGGAACCATTAAGGAAGAGTAACTTAGTATATATACTATATAACACAATGCAACCAAGTTATGTTTCTGAAGTTGTTTCTCCATTGTATGCACAACTCTGACAGAGCCGCAGTACATCATCCTCTTCAACAAGTGCAGATCACAAACAAACCCCACTCCCAGTATGTACAGTATGTATATATGTACAGCTCAACCCCCTTATAACGCTGTGCTTGGGGGGCCAAAGAATCCCATCGCGCTATAAGCGGATCGCGTTAGAAATAATGTGCAATCGTGTTGTAAAGTATTCATAAATACGAAAATTGGGAGCCACGCTGGCATCGCGTTATAAGGGGATTCGCGTTGTAACGGATCGCGTATAAAGCACCAACAATGTTTGCTGTGCTTTACCAAAAAGGCATTTGAATATAGGGTATTACAATACAATAAATGCATCAAATATAATGCAATAGGAAAAGGAATCCCTGCCATGGAGAGCTTACAATCTAAATGGTACTGTATGTTAGGAGACTGGCAGACAGTAGGAATAAGTGCAATGGATGACAGTGCCTGGTCAAGAGTATTACTAAGGGCTCCTGAGTGGGGAGAAGTGGACATGAGCTCAGGCTACTGATATGCCTGATTCAGGTGTGTTTTCAAATTTGACGTGAAGGTGGAGAGAGAAGGCGCACAGCAGTGAGTGAGAGAGAGAGAGATGTAGAGGTGGAAGGAATAGAAAGCAGACAGTTACGAGCAGAGCGCTGAAGACAAAGCATACTGTGGTGCAGCGGTGCGCAAACTGGGGGGCGTGAGATTACTGGTGGGGCGCGGGGTTTACAGAGGCCCTGCGTGCTTCCCGAAGGCGCTGGGGGAGCTGCAGGGCCTCTGTAAACAATACTTACCTTGATTCAGGGCTTTATACTATTGTATCTGGCCAATAAAGGGGTTATTTGTTAGAGTAACAGAACTGTGCATTTTAACATATCAGTAAGACATCGCCCACTAAATTGGGAGAGTGGTATAAGGTCCCACAACTGTTTTTTTTTGGGGGGGGGGAACATATTACACATTATTTACACAAAAACTGACTAAAATGCAGCTTTTCCTTCCAGAGGAGCCTGCCAAATAATGCATAACAGCATGTACTGTACAGTAACTTATTTGACATATATACACGTAGCAGACGTTATTGCACTGCCTGGCACGTGCCGGCGGGTACAATAGTGCGGTAGCCCGGCCACTTTTTCACATGTAGCTAATCCTTTTACATTGTTTTGCTCCCGCTGGCGTGTTGTATGTGGGTCCCTCTGCAACACGCCAGTGGGAGCACTATCTGTACAAAAATGCACAGTTCCCATTTAGAAGCCGGGACCTGCGTTAATCCTACTGTGAAATTCCCCCGGCGCGAGACCGTGACCGATCTTGGCCGCGATCCCGGCCACACTTGGGCTGCGGTCCAACCGCGGCAAGTGACGCGCACGAGGAACTTGAACACTACATCGGTATACGATCCACTTTTCTCTACACACAATATTTATAGGGTGCAAAAAAAAGGCTTCTTTCCTAGTGTAAATACAAACATTGCAGAAATGCTATGACCCAGAAGAAGCACTTATGCTCATATGGGAAACAAGGTGTGTCTCTAAATAGCTTTGAGAAGGTGTGTGCCAGTCAGTGAAGTGCCCAGGTACAGCAAAAACAGGTGGATAGACATAAAGGCAGCAGAGGGGCTAGAATGTTCTAGAGCAAACGATGGAGGGGTTACCAGAAAACAATAAGATAAGGAAAAGAAATACATATTTATACATAGCACTGGCAGGATTTGCTGACTTGTATTTGTACAGGGCTAATACTATTAGCTTCAATGCCTGAACACATATAAGTTTCTTTTCCATCCTCAATATTTCCGTCTTTCCCTTTTGATAATATGACGGAACGCCTGCTTATGTGTTTATGTATTTGCTCACCCGTCACTCTTGCCGTCTCTGGGACCAAATCAAATAATTATTATGTGTAACCTAACGTGGTAGGAGTGAGAGGTGAGCAAATTCATAAATCTGATTTTCTGTGATTCTGTTTGTTTTGGAAGAGAGGTTTATTTGCATGTCATGTTATAGCATCCTCTAATTTCCTTTCCCGTTTTAAACTACATATAAAATCATACACATATAATATTTAGTATGAGAAAAGAACAATTCCAGGGGAAATTATTCAACAAAATGAATTTTAAAAAAAAAATTATTAAAGTTTCCATCAAAATTAATTATTGATATTCTTGTTTTAAATGCCTTTTCAGTCTGGTTTAAAATCTACTGCCAAGCTTTTCTAGTGCCAGAAATGCAAAATAATTGGATTGTAAACTCGATATGGACACATTGTCCACATAATATTATCTCATAGATTTTTTTTCTGTGACACCTTTATTTTTTACTTTGATCAAACGTATTCTTTATTCTTACAAGACAAAATAATAACTACTCAGACTATTCAAGTGTGTTATACAGTATTACAAGAACATGATACAATACTCCTACCAGATAAAATCAGACATATTTCAGTCATTTGTTGCCACAACTGTAACACTTGGTAAAACAAGTCACTATATCATTTTACAGGTGTGTTTCATAAGAAAGCATAGCAATAAAAAAAAATGAAATTGCATGTTTTAGAGTATTCATTTGCACCTTGCTAAATTACCTCAACTGTATCAATAATAACATGTATGTTGTGGTAACGAATTGCCCTGAAGAATAAACCTGTGTTTCACATGTTTGTATAGCAGAGGTATATACTGTACGCTATTTAAGGAAAAAGTTATTGACTAAACACTCACTATATTACAGGTGCCAAATGACAGGCTTCAAGTGACCATGATGGCATTTTCAACAGGGATACTACACTTTGGAATAGTGACCACACAAATGATGTCATAGATACAAGTCTAAACTCCGAGGATAAATGCCAACAGTTGATATTCTTAAAAGTGGCTCGGCCATTGAAGGTCCCAAGTGAAAATATTCTCTATGGCTATTCATATTCCCTAAGGTTTAGCAATATGAACCCTATATCCAGTATCTGGAGAGCACCGGAAGCGAGGTAGGACGCCGGCTGGAATGGCGGTGGGAGTCACGATTACCAGAGGAAAAGACAAGTGCTCGAGCTGGTCCCTCTTGTAATTTACACTGTCAATAGGAGGGTTACCCTGAATTTTATATAAAGTTGCACTCTTTAACAAAAAGCCTGCAGAATCCTTCTGTACTATTGTGGCAGCATAGGAGCAAAAGAAACCTTTCAGTGCCTGGGCTCAGGCACTTACATGTAAGTGCATACCTCACCAGTGAATCTTTTAAAGATTTTTGTGAACGTGCTTCACTATTTTGCTTCTCTTTTTTCTTTCCTCTTTTCGATCCAGATATACTGTAATACCCAACTGGATTATTGAGTATTTGTATCCTAAAGCCTATTGCAGAGTAAATAAGTACTTCAGTATTACCGTAGGTGATACATTTTGTATCTGGACTAATAATAGATATTATAAGACCAGCTTGCTCAGGTCAGCAATACTGATTTAGACAGATTCCACAAGCTTAACACAGATATAAAAAAATAAAAAAAAAGATAGTCATCTAAGGAAGATGATGCAGAGAAGGAATAAACAGAGAGGACAAAAAGTGGATGAAAGAGACAGTGAGACACAGGACCCTACAGTACATCCATCAGAAGTGTGCAGGGGGTGGGGACGTGGGGGGGGAGGGGTGGTTCCCATGTGCATCCTATGGGATAATGTACACTGTGTAACATTAAGAAGAAAGGTTGTTCACTCAAAAGGTATGTTATTGAATTATATATTTTGTCATTCAAATTAAGAGGCGTACGTGATTATTTGCTTATTAATGTGCTACTAAAACAGTCTTTTCTGCTTATGTAATTATCTAGTTAAAAACAATTCAAATGCAAACCAATTTGAAAGCGTACAATAGGCACACTTAAACACACTTAGAGAAGGAACAACTATTCCAGCAGCAACAATAGGTTTAGAATGTTTTCTGTGACCATTGGACCTAAGAGAAGGAAGTCAAGAGAGAATTTGGGAGAGGCGTGAAGCAGTGCAGAGAGAGGTAAACATGCTAGTGACATGAGACGCTGTATAGCCAACCTGTGTATTATCAAGAGAATTTGGTTCAGTCCTTGTTTTCTATTAATAATTCCAGTGTATTTTGGTTTCTAGTAATCCTGTATCTCTATGGATACTTCAGACTTGGAAAAGCAAAACAGCATTCAAGCCTCATGATGCCACGAATGTAGGTTGGGGTCAATTCAACATATTTTGAGTTGGACATTTGTAAAGAGTTCTGTAAAAGTATTTTTTCCTCAAAATAAAAAGAATGGATCCAAGTCCACGTTAAAGGAGATCACTTACCAGTTCTGGTAGCATGAATGCATATGGAAATGTTGTGAAAACCCTCAGTCCAGAGGGAAGATCTGGAACCTCACAGCTGGAAGGTATCTGAATTCCTTGCGATGCCATTTTCCTTTTTAGCAATCTGCTTGATTCAGTGTTGTTTGCAGCAACTCAACACCTGTCTAACCGTGCACAAAATGTAACAATCAGCTAAGTTTCAAATATTATACTGCACTTAGACACACCTACACAGACGTAGACTGAAAAACCTGTTTCTTCTCCGGCAGGCCCTTCTTGATAAAAAAGGGCAAGGTGATCTATAACTAATCTGTCAGACCTGATGACTGTGAATCTTACTCACACCATTGTAAGTTACCTTTTCTCTGAGTCGCTCTTCTGAAATGCAAATATGCAAAGAATTATTGGGAGAAAAGAGAATATACCACAATGTGTCAGAAATATATGTGCTTTCTTTTTTAATTATAAAGAAGACTTAAACTTCACCTGAATCCTTTTAGACAATTGTACAGACAGATTCCATTTGTGAATAGGACGACAAATTCCTAAATTACATATTATACTGATAGATAGATAGATAGATAGATAGATAGATAGATAGATAGATAGATAGATAGATAGATAGATAGATAGATAGATAGATAGATAGTATTAAGGAAAATATGTTTAAAAAATATTCCTGAGAAAGAGTGCATTCTTTATCTTATTTATGTAATTCGGACAGATTGTCCCATTTTTCTAGCAAAAAAAGAATATTATATAGCGGAGTTCCCCCTGGGCCCCCTTACCTACAGCGGTGGATGCCAGCGGGACGTGCGTGGGTGCATCTGGTCAGTGCTGGTGCGTGTGGGAGATGCAGGAGTGAGCGGGCAGCGTTGTAGGGAGGTGGGAGCTGGCGACGGGCTTGCTAGAGGCTCTGGCGGCTCCCGGTAAAGGGGTGTCGCCATCTTGGTTGGAATTGCGCATGCGCGAGGTGCCGCGCATGCACAGGATAGGTGCGCAAGGCAGCCATTAGACAGAGAAGGCTCCGCAGGGACTAAAGCCCCCAGCATGCATACGGGCAGGTAGTCAGGTGTACAAGCACAGCCAATAGGGCTACAGTATTCCCCCTTCACAGCGTTTAACATTTGGCGTGTCTGGGACCTCGCCAGTTGGAGCTGGGACAAGGAAGGTGTAAGAGGTATGTGCAGGTGACTGTGGCACCTGCACTAGGTCAGATATCCCCTATTAGGCCCCAGCTAGGCCCAGACTCGCCTGTGTATTTTGAGGTTTGTGCAGGGACACTGCCCCTGTAGCACTAGCACATAGGGATACAGACAAGACGCGGCTGTATCCTGTCATCAGGTGGTCTGGGACCAGAAACCTGCTCCATAAGACTCTCATCAGTGTGGGACTCTCCAACTGGATACCACCAATGCATCACATGCACCAACCAAACACTTTAGTGGGCAGCGCTGTACCACATTGGGTGGAGAATTACCTTGTGGACGCCAGGGTGGTTGGGAGCCCAAGGGCGCCGTTCAGTACTTTGGGGACTGTTCCAGGTGGGGGACAAAGGGCTGGTGGGTATGGCTGTGTGTGGCCTGGTGGTTGGTGAGATTGTATATATTGTGTGAAGTACTTCTGGTTGCCTATAGTAAACAAACACACATATACCCAGCAAGCTCTCAGAAACCCCCCAAAATTACCACAAAATATATATATATGTATATAAGTGTCAAAAGGAGTGCTACTGGGCATGGCTAATTGTATAAAACAAGAAAAAGAGAAGTCCAGAGCAACATCCAATGTGACAAAAATACACAGTGAAATACTTGTATATCTCTTGAAAAAGGGTAATTTAGGTAACCCTTTGGCCAAAGTGTATAAGCCTGCGAGCCACTTTTAAGGCATGGCCTGCGATATTATGGTCATGCCTTGAAAGTGGCTCACAGACTTAAACACTTTGGCCAAAGGGGTTAACTAAATGACCCTTTTTTCAAGAGATATATAGGTACAGCTGAACCCCATTATAACGCGGTCCTCGGGGGCCACCCGATCAGACCACGTTATAATCGGGTTCGCGCTAATTTTTTTTTTTAAATGTCCGCCGCGTGCCCGATCGGAACAAAGGAGGAGGCAGGAGTGATGCGTCAGCAACCCCAGCACGTTCCCCCAGAAGCCCCAGCACTTCCCCCAGCCAGAACGTTCCCCCAGAAGCCCCAGCACTTCCCCCAGCCAGAACGTTCCCCCAGAAGCCCCAGCACTTCCCCCAGCCAGCATTTTAAGTACGTGCAAAGGCTAAAGGACAGTCTGCAACAAGCGTATCAACAGGCTGAGAAGTCTACAGCCAAACTGAATGCTGGTAACAAGAGACGTTATGACAATAAAGTCAAGTATCGAGAGTTACGTCCTGGGGATGCAGTGTTACTTCGTAATTTGGGAATCCCCGGAAAACATAAACTGGCGAACCGGGAGGCCAGGCATCTGTGACTCCACCTCATATACGCCATCTCCAGCAGGTAGTAGCGGCGGTATTCATAGGGAATACCCGTTACATTTGCATTTACAGTATTTTGATCCAGAGGAAGGCAAACATAAAACCCAGTGACACCTTATCCAATGATGTCTCGTAAGGGTAAAAATTAAGTATTTCCTGTCTCCAATATTGGCAATCAGATTTCTTCCTGGATTAACATTCTTCCCATGTTTACTTATTTGGTATATCCCTGTATACCTTTCCTTTCTAAAAAGATGTCCAACCTTTTTTTGAACAAATCTATTGTATCTGCCATCACAGTCTCCATGGGTAATGAATTCTACATTTTAACTGCCCTTACTGTAAAGAACCCCTTCCTTTGTTGCTGGTTGTCATATTCTCTAGCCTGCTGTACCCATGCTTGGCCACCGGGACTGCTGCCACTCTAAATGTCTTGTTATAGCCTGCAGTACCTAAACTTGTCCACCGGGATTGCTGCTGCTAAACTAGGAACATTCCAGAACCTGATACCTGACACCTCTGCTCCACCTCTCAGCCGCCTATATAAACCCCCCTTCCTGTTATACTGGTTCCTTAGCTCCTGCAAGGTTCCTGTTGTTACTGCTGTGTTAGCTATTGCTATATCCCTGTTCAGTTTCCTCGTTGCACGACCTCTGCTTGTTTCCTGACTTCGCTACCTGCCGCACCTGCCTCGGACCCCCTGCTGTTTCGATTCTCTACCTGCCGCCCCTCTGATCTCTGCTTGTGACCCCTACTTCGCTCCCATGCTGTCCTGCCACTGGGATCCATTCAGCCGAAGTCCAATCTTGACAGAATAAACAGGCCCTACCATGGATTCCGCTGGAAAGACAGACCCGGCTCAGGCTCAGACACTCATGACTTACAACATATCATGGTGGTTACCAGGAACAACAAAGATACGTGTTTAATCGTCTTGCACGCTCTGGAAGAAAAGTCGCCCACTGCGGAAGCTGAGAATCGTGAAATACGTGACAGATTAATCACCTTGTCTGGTCAAACCACTGTGCCTGTGCAAAACCGCACCCTGTATATCCCTTCCAGAAAAATTTGGAGGAAAAAAAAAATCTTTCCGGAATTTCCTTAATCAATGCAGACTTGTGTTCAAGCTTCAGCCCATCATTTATCATACGAAGAAGCCCAGGTTGGACTGATCATAACCCTGCTCAGGATGAGGCCCTTGCATGGGTCTCCTATGTTAGAACAAGATAGCCACTACTAAGGGGACCTGGAGGAGTCATCGAGCCATGAGTTTATTTTGATGACCCAAATCGTAGTGCAAACCGTGAGGCCAACTCTGAACATCTTCGTCAAGGAAGACGCTCGGCAGTGAATACGCCGCTGAATCCGCAGATGGGTTAACGATACTGATTGGAATGAGGCCGCGCGCAGAAATATCATTTTCGGCAGGGTCTCTCGGAGCAAGTTAAGATGAACTAGCCCGGGTGGATGGAGCCCCCAGAGAGATTTTAGGACTTGTGTCCGTTTATGCATCCAAATAGATCGCAGGCTCGGAAAGACGATATGGAGAGGACAGGGGTTCATGCCAAGCAACCCTGGGTTTAGAGATGTTAGTACACCCAGACGTTCAAGGGAGACTGAGGAGCCAATGCAAGTAAAATACCTGCGGGGACCCATCAACCGGGGAGGAGGAAAGGAATAGACGCCGACAGAAAGACTCTGTTATAGTGCGGAAATGATGTGGCACTTCTCGCTGATTGCCCAAAAAAAAGTCCAGGCGGGGTCTTCTTTCCAGAGCCCTAGGAGAAATCAGCTGGCAGGTATATTTCAAAGACTGTTTTTCTCGTTCTCAAGGGAAAGATAACCCTCCTTCACTACACCCTCAAACATCCTGGTTTCTATTCAAATCAAGGAAGAGGAACACATCATTTTTAACCACAGTAATGGTTGACTCAGGGGCAGCAGGGAATTTTATGGACTAGAATTCGCCAAGAACAATTCGGTATCATTTGTTAGCCAAGGAATCGCCAGAAAGGATGGAAGTCGTTGACGGTTCTCCTTGAGCTCTGGACCTGTTACCCATGAAACCAGTAACTTAACACAATCATGGAGGCCAATCACCAGGAGAAGATTTATTTTGGTCTCATTCCATCACCTTTTTTCCAGTGATTCTGGGAATCCATGGCTCATGATCCATAACCACTAATTGACTGGAAGACAAAGACCCTCACAGTTTCCCTCAGAGCATGTCAGCTAGCCTGTCTTACCTAAAACTCCTATACCAGAGTGTGGTAGGAATACATAAGATTTCCTCGTCTCAAGAAAATCTTCTGCCGGCTCCTTACTCTGAGTTTTAGGATGTGTGTGACAAAGAAGAAGCAGATACGCTTCCCCCACATCGCCCTTATGACTGTCCCATTGAATTAATTACGGGTGCTGCCATTCATTTGGAAGAATCTATTCCCTCTCAGAACCGGAATGAAGGTCCTCAATGACTACCTACAGGAGAACCTATCAAAGGGTTTTAATCCGACCCCTTACTTCTCCAGCAGGCGCTGCACTCTTCTTCATGGGAAAGAAAGACGGTTCTCTACGCCCCTGCATTGACTATCGGGAAACTAAATAAGATTACGGTGAAGAACAGGTACCCATTCACTCTGATACTGAAATATTGGAAAGAATTCGGTCAGCCAAAAATCTTTACCAAATTAGATCATCAGAGAGCGTATAATTGGTCACGCATTCGACCCGGGGTGACGAATGGAAAACAGCTTCCGAACCCGTTAATGGCATATGAATATCTGGTGAGTGCCTTTGGACTCTGTAATGCCCCTGCTACCTTCCAGCATTATAATTAATGAGGTCTCTGAGAGTTATTGCGAACAATTCGTAGGGCATACCTGGATGACATCCTTGTCTTCTCAGATAACATCATGGATATCAGAGACATGTCCGAATTGTCCTTGAGCGTCTCCGTAAGTACAATTGACAATCAAGTTAGAAAAAATGCGAATTTGAAAAAGACAACATGCAATTTCTCGGTTACATCATCTCTCCCGAGGGTTTGAGTATGGAACCAGGCAAGATTCAGCCCGTGGTGGAATGGCAATCCCTCGAAATGAGAAAAGGAACATTCAGAGATTTGTGGGTTTTGCCAATATTTATAGACGTTTATTAAAAATTTCTCTGGCATTATGCTCCATCACCCAAACCATCACACGGAACGAAGTTCCCCTTCAAATGGTCTCCTAAAGCGGATGCGGCATTCGAACAATTGAAGTCACTCTTCACCTCTGCCCCTATCCTATCCATTCAATCCAGAATTACCATTCATCTTGGGAAGTGGATGCATCGACCTCCTGTTGGTGCCCTTCTGTCACACAAAATGGACCCAAGATGCTCCTCATCCATGTGCCTTATTATATACCCAAATGTCAACAGCTGAACGAAAATTATGACAATCGGAAACAAAGAACTCTTGGCTTATAAAAGCGCATTCTCTGAGTGGAGACATTACTGGAGGGGCCAATCATCCAATTCGGCTGTTACGATCACAGGAACTTAGAATTCATTCGATCCGCAAAGAGGACTGTTCGCGAGACAAGCCAGATGGGCTCTCTCTTGCAAGATTTCAGTTCCACATCTCATACCGCCTGGCTCCAAGAATGGAAAGCCGACGCCTTGTCACGGTCCTTTCCGAATCCTAGTTCAGACAAGAGCAAGAAGAAACTATTCTTCCAAAAAGAAATTTTTTGGGCGTCACATTCTCTGCCGATCTCCTCACACGAATAAAGGGAGCTACTCAAATGACACTTTTCTTAAAAACCCTCCTCGGAAGCAGAAATATTCTATGTGATGGTCTCTGGAACTGTAATGATCGTTCTGTCGTCCCTAGGAGGTAAGATTAGAGGTCTCCAATTAATGCACGACTCTGACCCGTGGTCCCCAGGTGTCCTCAAGACAAAGGAACTGTTGTCTCGCTCTTTTGGTGGCCTAAATTAGCACAAGATGTTAAGACTATGTCCTCTCCTGTGAGACTTGTGCTAGGACCAAGACCCTCGAGCATCACCTGGGGTTACTGCAGCCTCTTCCGGTTCCAAATTGTCCTTGGGGGTCCATATCAATGGATTTTATTGTGACCTGCCACGATCAAATGGACATAATACCATCCGGTAGTGGTGGAGATCGATACAAAGATGGCTCACTTCATGCAGCACACAGAATCTTCCTTCTGCAGACCAGACAGCCAAGTTGATGGTGAAAAAGGTGGTTTTTCGGCTTCAACGGGCTCCTGATGAGATCATATCCGAATAGAGGGGAAGAATTCACTTCAAAATTTGGGAGGACCTTCTGTTCCTCTCTAGGAATTCATTTAAATTATCGTCTGGCTATCATCACAATCCAATGGCCAGACAGATAGGACAATCAGACTTTGGAACAATACTTACGATGTTTTGTTTGTTCATCTCCAGGATGACTGGATTGATTTCCTACCATAGCTGAGTTTTCATACAACAACCTCACATCATTCTGACTCCGAAGAGCCCCTTTTTCTCAAATTATGGATTCAATCAACCTTATTCCTTGTTTTTCCATCTTCGGGCCCCATTCCGCAGTTAACAGAGAAACTGGAGACTCTGCAAGACATCAGGAGACCCTCAAAGAGAAACTCAAGTAAAGTACAAAAGAGCAGCAGACCAAAACCGCCAGACCCTCCCCAGAATTTCAAGTGGGGATAAAGTCTGGCTTTATACAAAAAATCTACGTCTAAAGGTTCAAAACATAAATTGGGCCAAAAATACATCGGGGCCATTTCGCATTCTCAGCACTAATAAATCCAGTGTCCTTCAGATTAGAGCTTCTTGAGACCATCAAAATACACCTGTGTTTCACTCTCTTCTGCTGAAATCTTTCCGTGAGACCCATTTCCTGGACGGAGACTTCCTCCCCCTGAACCCTCATGTGGATAACGAAGAGGAATTAATTGTGGAAGAAATTTGGATTCCAGGTTACACCGAGGGAAACTACAGTACTGGGTCACTGGGGGGGCTATGGCCAGAGGAGAGGTCTGGGAAACCAAAGATTTGTATATGCTCCGCGACTAGTCAAAGCTTTCCACCGACGTATACCAGACAAGCCTAGCAAAAGGATCGTCCGGAGAAACTCTCTTGGGAGGGGGGAGGTAATGTCATATTCTTAGCATGCTGTACCCATGCTTGGCCACCGGGACTGCTGCCACTCTAAAATGTCTTGTTTTAGCCTGCAGTACATTAAACTTGTCCACCGGGATTGCTGCTGATAAAATAGGAAATCTCCAGAAGAACATGATTAACCTGACACCTCTGCTTCACCTCTCAGCCTGCCTATATAAACCTCCCTTTCCTGTTCCTCCTTGCCTGTTTATACTGGTTCCTTAGCTCCTGCAAGGTTCCTGTGTTTACTGCTGTGTTAGCTATTGCTATCATCCTGTTCCAGTTTCCTCGTTGCCGACCTCTGCTTGTTTCCTGACTTCGCTACCTGCCGCCTGCCTCGGACCTCTGCTTGTTTCCTGACTTCGCTACCTGCCACCTGCCTCGGACCCCTGCTTGTTTCCTGACTTCGCTACCTGCCGCCTGCCTCTGATCTCTGCTTGTGACCCCTACTTCGCTCCCTGCTGTTCCTGCCACTGGGATCCACTTCAGCCAAAGTCCAATCCTTGACACTGGTGAAATCTTCTTTCCTCCAACCTTAAGGGATGCCCCTGAGTCCTTTGTACTGTCCGTGGGATGAATAGTTCATTTGAAAGCTACTTGTATCAACCTTGTATATAGTTATCCACTCTTAGATACCTCTTGACCTTGGTGCCTGCAAGGAAGTTCCCCCTCCCTCCCTGCGTACACATCCCTGTAAAGTTAGAGATAAATAAAAAAAACACAAAATGATTGTCTGGAGGTACTATTGCTATTATTAAAACAGATAACATACCCTGACAAGCGCCAACCCTGCCAGTGTGCTCAACCCCTGGGTAAAGGCCGATGATAAACAAACCATGGGTCGCAAGACCCACCAAGCTGGGTAACTCAGCAGCCCGGCCGTTTAGCAAGACTGGGCCCCAGGGAATCATGTACAAATGAGCCCTGCCAACTAGTCAACCCCAGCCGCCATGGGGTTTTCCGCACCATAGAGCCCCCGCCTAGCAAGGTTAAAGCGCACTTAACCCCCAATAGCCACCTACATTAGGCCTGTTTAACCACCTTAAACTAACCCCGTACTCCCAGAACCGCATGAACACTTTCAAGTTCCTCCTGAAGTGTCATATGAAACAGACCGAACCCCGATTTCAGATAAATGTACCCTGCCTGGGCAAAATAATCCTCTATTTGCTGAATCAAACTCAGGGGGACTTATCACCCAGCCCCCTAACTACAACATAAATTTCCCAACTGCCTTGTTAATTGTCTTTCTTGTTTGCTCCACCGCCCTAGCTATATGAGCCCCCTTCCACTGATTCCTGTGAACAATGTCTGACCACACCACTCATACCACCCTCCAACACACCTAAATCACTCTTCATTGACCCAACTAAAGCCAATGATATTACAGACCCCATGTTGTTGCCCCCGATGGGAATAATGGACATTGGGGGCGTGCTCCTATCCCTTGCCAAGATTAGCAGCTTTGGTAACAGCTGATTATACCACAAACCTCACCCGCCCCACTAGAAAATGGGGACGTCTTTTGCCCCCTCCTACGCCAACCTATTCATGGGTTGGTGGGAGATGTCCCACGTGTTTGGAGATTCGAATCCATTTAGACATCATGTGGCGTTCTACAAACGCTACATTGATGATCTCATTTTGATCTGGAGTGGTGGGGAGGAAGAGCTTTTGAAGTTTTTTGAGTATCTGGCTGATAATACGTTGAATTTAAGTTTCACCCATACATACGACAAATTCCAAATTAAATTTTTGGATTTAAATTTGTATGTTGATTTGGAGAATAATATCCAATCTGACATCTACAGGAAAGAAAATGCCAGAAACTCACTGCTTCATGCTAAAAGCTGTCATGCGCGCCCTCTGGTCAGAGGTATTCCGAAGGGACAGTTCCTGCGGTTACGCAGGAACTTCTCCACTTTGGGATCCTTTGAACAGAGGGCATGCGAGATGAGGGAGCGATTCCTGTCAAGGGGGTATGACGCTAAGGACCTTGATCTGGCGTATCAAAATGCCCTAGACACTGATAGAGAACAACTCATAAATATGAATGCTCGTCAACAACCACAGGGCACACGAGTGGAAGACACGGGATCCCCTTTCTTTATAACTAATTATAGTGAACAAGCCAATTGCATTAAAGCCATTATACACAAACACTGGACCACTCTGTCTTTAGACCCCTTTTTGGGTAAATTGGTTAGTATGGGTCCCAAAATAGTGTTTCGTAAGGCAGCCACACTAGGGAACCTTTTGTCGCCCAGCATGTTAAAGCCAACCAACCGCAACAGAACTAGTATGTCTATGTTTCCAAAACTCACTGGCTCGTTCAAATGTGGGCATTGTAAAATATGTCCAAATATGATTAAGACCAAACATTTCACAAACCATGATGAAACACGTAGATTTCCCATCAAAACCTTTATATCATGCCAGACCAATTTCGTGATTTACCTCTTAAAATGCGGTTGTAATAAACAATATGTAGGAGTAACTAGTAGAGTCCTAAAAATCCGCATTATGGAACATCTCAGGTTAATTAAAAAACACGATACTACACACCCGGTACCATTGCATTTCAATGCGTGTCCGTTGGGCTCTGTGGAGAATTTCAAATGTTGTGCCATTGAACACATTGTGCTACCACCTCGCGGAGGGGATAGATTAAGGATTTTACATCAGAGAGAGGCACACTGGATACATACACTCAATTCTCTGCAGCCCAACGGACTCAACATTGATTGGGATCTGCGTTGTTTTCTTTAATTTTATCTAATGACTATTAAGATGTAATGCCCTTGGGTGAGGGCATACACCTCAACAGCATATCCTCTGTGACTATTTCTCACTGACTATTATTTTCACACATCCCCACCTTTCTTTACAAACACCCTAACCGCTCCCCCCCCCCCCCCCCCCCCCTCCCCTCCTTCCCTTCCCCTTTTCCCAATTGTAGCCCCCCCCCCCCAACTCCCCCTTTCCTTCACTCCCTTCTCTTTCACTCACCTTATTCAAGCACCCGGTTGGAGCCCAGTGTATGATGTTTAATCAGCTTAATAATTTACACAGTAAATATTTACAACGTATTATATGTGTTTGAGTATAACCTTATACATGAAAAAGTACAAGCTGTTATTACAATCTATGGGACTTAAACCAGGCACTAGCAGTGTTCGCAGCAACCTTTTATTTATTTTTATATATCTCCAATGATTGACCTGATTTCAAACAGTATATTCTTTATTAAAAAATGCTATTACATTACTATAAGTTCAACAATGAATCTAAGCATTTAGTACTGGTCACTTGATTGACAACACATGTAACAGGCATAAGCATTGGAGGGGTTAATGTTTTAATGCATATGTCCCCGTTTTCGCGGGCTTTTTTGTATTTAAGCAGGCAGCTTCCGCTTCTCCCCACTCCAAGACGAAGCCCTATTCCCAAGGGTGAAACGCGTTGAGGGGGAGAATGCGGTGTTAGCCCTTGTGTGTTCGACCAATAAAGTTTTCTGAAGTATCCCAGCAGCCTCTCTGAGTCAGACATGCGCAGTTGCGCCGAAATCCGCCATTGTTTTCTGATTTCCTTCTGACGGTGGCACGCAGGAGCAGCCGAGGTGAGCAGGCCCCAGACCGGAGATGCAGGTGAGGTAAGTAACCAACACATCCCCCTGCACCGGTCAACTCTGTGGCCAAGCGGAGCTCCCTCATGCGCTGCCCCAGTGTCTGATACAATTTCAGTCTGCCACTCTGCACACAGAAGCACAGGACAGATCCCCACTTTCTCTAATTCCCACTTGAGCTCAAATTTCTCCCATATGGACAGCCGGCCACACACTTTTCCGCCCAGTTAATAAGAATCCCTGATGATCCAAACGTCTGGGGTGCAAAACCTAAAAATCTGTAACCTCATTGATAGGGATACAGTTATGCATGCTGCCCCCTGACTGGCTCCTCTCTGTGTGTGCTGTTGGTAATCCGTCAATGACTGAGAGCAGCAGCAAAAAGTTCTGGGAGTTGTAGACCGAAATAGGGACACATGAAATTACAACCAATCAGTGCAAAGGTTGAGTGGGCGGTGGACCCAGGAAATGAGAAGAGAGAGAGAAGCATGAGGAGACCGAGCTAGGGAGACCCTGGAGAGAGAAGCCTCTGTCCCAGACAGCTACCGTATCCTGATAACCAGGCCCCCCAAGAGGACAACTCAGGGAGCTGAGTGACTCCCCGAGTGGAGTTGAAAACGGATCAGCAATGTACCAGACTAAGGGAGTCTGTTTTGTGAGTAAACAGAGAGAGCACCCTCCTTACAGACAAGGTGACCCAAGTCTTTGTGAAGATACACGCTTGCTACAGTTAACACTGATTATAGGCTAAAGCAGTAAAATTCAGGGCATTATTGAAAACCCTGCTCTCTGATTGGTTACAATTCCAGGCATTATCCAATCAGTAATGCCCGGAATTTTGCAGCTTGCAAAGTGCAGTTTTCAATGGGTTTATTTCCAGCCAATCAGCTTTCAGAACAGCTGAGACAGGGAAGGGGATTGGTTTGCATGAAGTAAAAGCTCTGAGACAGGGCAGCGGATTGGTCAGGACTTATCAGCCACGGGTTGACTCCTCCCCCTCCCGAGCTGACAGATTTTCTGAGCAGATTCAGTTGATTTGGGGGGGGAGAGAGTCTGCAAAGCAAAGAAGTGAGTGGCTGTCTGTAGTTTCTTTGTGGCTGCAGTTTGTGTGTGAGTGTGTGCTGTTGTGTTGTATATCTGTGTAGAAGTGCTGTGTGTGTGTGTGTGTGTGTGTGTGTGTGTGTGTGTGTGTGTGTGTGTGTGTGTGTGTGTGTGGTGTGTGTGTGTGTGTCAGTGTCAGCAGCAGTGTTTATGGGTGTAGGATGTGTGTGTAGCAGCAGTTTGTGTGTGTGTGTGTGTGTGTAGAGGTGCTGTGTATAGAGGTGCAGTATTGTGTGTTGTGTGTGTAGAGGTGCTGTGTTGTGTATAGAGGTGCAGTGGTGTGTGTGTGTGGGGGGGGTGTAGAGGTGCTGTGTTGTGCTGTGTGAGGGGGCGGCAGTGTGTGGATATAGGTAGCTGCAGTGTAAGCATATATAGAAGTGGTTTCATGTATTTACCATTTTATTTTAATAAAAAAATCTATTTAACTATACAAAAGTGTTTATTATTTATGAAAAAGTCTACATTTAGCCTATAATAGTAATAATCCCCTCAGAACAGGGCATTACTGGCCAATAATGCCCTGGCTGGGTTAAAGTCCCTCGGCTTCGCCTCGGGCCTTCAACTCTTCCAGCCAGGGCATTATTTGCCAGTAAAGCCCTTTTCTTCGGGGATTATTACTTAATTATAAGAGCTACAACATTGTGCCGGCACCCACACATGGGCCCCTTATAAAACGGGATCGTGAGGACTCTAAGAAACATTGGAACACAACTGTGCAGCGCCTTACAAGTAATGTGATTTTATGTATATGGTCCTCCCCCAGAGGATCACGTTTATGTTTATATATCTGTGGTTATAGGGGTTTGATATAAATATGTTTTGGTAATTCATAGCCCGGTGTCATGTCCTATTATTTGACCTAAGGTCACATGCTCAGCTAGTGAGAACGCATGGCCATAACGGGGAATCAAACTTTGGCCCCCGCCTTAGTATATAGAAGTCAGTCTAAGGCAAATGAAAAGGGGTTACATATCAAAACATAATCAACCCACCACCACATAACTCATCGTAGGTCTAAAATATCTCCGCTACCAGCTAAACTCTCAATGCCCAATCCTTTGAATCCTTTGAATCACCTTCGTCCCTAGGCTGGTCATCTCAGCTGCCACCTTTATGCAGAAGGAATGGGTTCTGAGACAGGTACCATCTAACCCCAAATTGTTAAGGCATACTGTAATTGAAAAACATGCTGGTGTTGAAATCTAGATAATAGCTTGCCGTCTGCATGCACAAACAATGGGCCCAGGATAGGAGGACAAACCTCCATGTACACCCTTAGCCTCATTACTGGACAGATTTTACTGTGCCCTAAACCCTCTAGAGAAAGCCAAGCACCCTTGCCTAGCTGGTATGTCTTAGACTGCCACACCAAGTGCTTGAGCAACCCAGGCTCCCACACCTCACTCTGAACCAATACGCCCCCACACCACTAGTTTGCTTATGTGCAATGCCCCCCAAAATGTCAACATAAATGCTGCATTAAACATTTTCACCTCAAACAGAGACAAACACACCCTCCCAGTTGCCTGAGCCAGACTCTCCAGTACTAGCACGAGCGACCTGCTTCATGGCCTCATGAAGTGCTGATGCCCTCTAAAAACTGGCCACTGCCCTCCTAACTGTAAAAGCCTTAGGCGGATCACCTGCGCCCCTTAAACACATGAAAAATGATACCCCTGCAAGTTTTTTCTCTACTACCCTACTAGCCCTATTTCTTTTAAAATTACATGTATGTCAAGAGGGCCCCCATCTCAGATACCTCTAACCCCAGCTCCCCTGCTAGGTTCTGGTATTCCCACCGAGCAACTGCATAAGCATCCCACATAAGCATCCCGGGTGCCACTGAACAACACACCAAGTCCATCACTGGACCATCGCCAACTCCCACAACTCTCCAGACAGTGTAGACTAACTGGATCTGCCTCTGGTGCCAACCTCCTGAACTCCGATAACTGCATTTGGGATAAAGCATCGGCATGCCCATTAGCCACCCCAGGTACATGCCTAGCCCTAAAAGCTATGCTTAACTTCAGACAAGTTAGCACAAAGCTACGCAATAAAGCCAACATGGGGGGGAGTGGGACCCAAAATTATTAACTGCCTCGACTACGCCATATTATCGAGCCAGAACACTATGTTCAGGTTTGCAAAACGCGTGCCCCAAAGCCCTATCATGACTACAATACCAACAGAAATTTTTTTAGGAACAGCATGTTCTTTTAAAAATGAGACACAACAAATTAATCCGGTCACTCCCCCGAAATACGCCCCAAATCCCATTGACCCAGCCACATCCGTAAAGAGCAGAAGCTCATTGTTGGATGCCTGCCGACCCCTCCACAGAGTCCTCCCATTCTAACACCACAAGTACTCCAACCACACCCCTATATCCATCTGGTTCTCTGCCATTATCTATATAAAATGATGCAGACATCTCACCCCAGCCATAGTCACTAGCTGTTTGGAAAATACCCTCCCCACTGGCATTATCCTGGCCACAAAAATTACATTTTGTGAAAGAAAAGAAATAGTGCGCTACCAAGCTATGGTGTATAATCAATTGTATGGTATAAAAATTAAAAGATCCTAATTATCCAATTGTTGTAATGAACATCAGTTAAGTGGCAATAATAATCAGTGTTAGCACACTAAAACAGACCCCAAAAAAACACATAAAGAAAGTCCAATCAAAAAGTGAAAAGTCTTATCTGAAGTGAAAAAAGGTGTTCTGGTTCTTTGGTGAGCATAACGATTTCCAGGCGTGTGCTGCTCTCCGTTAGAGGTTTTCCACTCCTCCTTCAATAAAATGTAAAGAGAGAGAAAATAGAAAGCGCACAAAATGCCGATAGTGCAGTACAATGTGATAAAATATTATTATTATCTAGAAACAGGAGATATACAACTCACAATATCTCCCTAGTAAAACAGCATTCACACTTTTTAGGGGAAGTGCGGCACCCGCTATGAAATTCTTGCAGATCCGATGGTGTCCGCCTCCTTTTCTCTACCTGCTAGTGTGTGTTCGAGTGGTGCAGTCTCCTCCGTGACGTTACCCGCCGCGCGCTCCGCCTCGGCAGTTTGTAATGCAGTTTGTAAGGTGGGCAGCAAACACAGGTTAGACTTCTCCAGGGAGTTTAGCATACAGTCGATAAGAAAATTAAGATAGCAGCAAAACTCAAAGCGCAAACTTAGCTCATGGTACATGTGAAAATAAAAATAAAAAACAATAATGCTACAAAATTGTGATAAAGTGTTGATCAAGACTATAGATTTTCAACTCACAGGCTGTGAGATAAAAACAAGTGCTTTATCACAAAGTAATGTCTCCAAGTGGATCTTGGAGGTGTGCTGCGGTATGATTCAGAGATCCGTGGTATATAGGAAGGAGAGAGAAATGCAGAACTTAGTGCAATTGCAGCTTTATGTATAATATACATATATAGCAATGTAAGACCAAATTCACATGCTCCCAGACCAATAAAAGAAATGTGACCACTTCTGGGTCCAGGGGTAGGTTGGCCAGAGACTCCACTCCTCAGCACTGATTTCCCAGAGCTCCTGTCTACATGTGCTGCCGGCTGATGATGTCACCGATGGAGGTGTGGCAGGACGCGTTCCCGTAGCAGTGAAGAGAGCAGAGAAGTCACAGTAGTCCGATATACCTTATGTTTTAATCCTGTCTAAAATTTGTCGCTTCTTCCTCTGTATTATTGAAAAAATCGGCTCTTTCCTCTGTCAATTTACTACGAACCCTCTAATAACTGCCCTTATCCTCTCCCGGCTGGAGTATTGTAACATAATGCTAATAGGCCTCACTGCCTCACAACTTTCTGCTTTGCAATCTATACAAAATTCTACTGCTAGAATAATTTCACTTTCTCCCAAAAAAAAGTCTCTGCTCATTAGATTCTAAGCTCTTCAGAGCAGGGACTCCTTTTCCTAAATGTTACTTTTATGTCTGAAGCACTTCTTCCCATTATGTGATATTTGTATTATTTGTTATTTGTATGATTGTCACGTGTATTACTACTGTGAAGCTCTATGTACATGTAACGGTCATATCACCCCACCCAATCGTATATACCGCGTGAGTGCAGGGAACATGCAATGTTACCAAGGGTGTGCGTGGTGCAATACCTGTTGGCTCACAGAAGGCTGAGCTTCCGCTATAGGGAACCTGGGGCAATATACTACGAATACTAATTTACAATGATGCAGCGCCTCCACCTGCGATGGCTCCCACCAGAGGGGGAGTAGTTCCTCGCAGGACAATACACAATGACCACACAGACAGCTCTATATAACTATTGACTTTACTACATGCAACAACGTATTTCATCACATCTCAACACAACCTCCAGGCGCCACGGCGGACGCTAACCACTCTAGGCGTCACGGCGGACGCTACCACCTCTAGGCGTCACGGCGGACGCTACCACCTCTAGGCGTCACGGCGGACGCTAACCTCCCACAGAGTGCCCCCACCCTGTGTCCAGTAACCCCCACCCAAATGTCTCGCACTCTCAAAGTCAAATACCAATGTCTGTATATATGTGTGACTGCGCAGCCACTATGTCTGGTGATTAGGCCTTGTTGGTGCACGTGAATGGTAGGTTACCTGCCCGGGGCTCCAGCCACGGGTACCGCGATATCACTGGAGATCCGCCCGATCCGACGTTGTCCTCCACACCGCGTTGGGTGAATTCCAGCGCGGATAATATCACCTTAGTCCCAGGGTCGTTGGTGGTGTTCTGAGCCCAGAACCCACCTCGCAGGGCCGCACGGCTTCAGCACTGTGTCCCTGACTAAGCAACCAATTAAAGGGGGCAGTGTCCCTATCTAGGGCCTGTCCCTAAGCTCCACAAACTACTAGGTGGCTCAGGACCTAACTGGGACCTTGGGGGCTGCTGGCCTAATGCAGAGGGTCACTGACCCCTGCATCCACCTCTTACCCCTAGCTGGTCCGGATCCTGAATGACTGCGTGGCTGCAAAACCCCGCGAAATGTATCTATCTTCCTGCAGGGCCATACTTCAGCCCTATTGGCTCCCTGGAGTCATGTGTCTCTGCCCCTATGCACCCTGGGGGCTGGCAGACTCGTCTCGCGCATGCGCGAGCTATCTGGGGCCTTCCCGCGCTGTCTGTATCACTGCGCATGCGCAACAGACCTAAGCATGGCGGCGCCCTGCTCCATTAGCCGCCGGGCCGGTGGCAACGCGATCGCGGCCTCAGCGACGGCCCGACCGCGTCCCCGGCAACCGGCCCGCTCGCCGCTCGTGTCCCTAGCTACCAGGGATTCTCTCTCCTCGCGCGCCGGCCCCCCCTCACTCCCTCGCACAAAGCGTCTGGCAAAAAGGGAGGAGGGGGTCAGCCATGACAGGGGGGACCTGGCTACATACAATAATGGTGCTATAAAAATAAAGACATACATACATACATACTGCTCTCTCACCTTAAACCTTTTCCCCTCACTGCCCCTTACTTGTGGAACTCACTCGCACACAGTGTATGTCAAGCAACTTCTCTCCCCAACTTTAAGTCAAACCTTAAAACTCAATCTCTTAAATGAAGCATTGCATGGCTACTGTCCCACACCCACAGTCACTCCTACCACCCATTGTGGCCAAGCACTGCTATCTATTGCACTTATTCCCAGACCTGCTGTCTCTGTAAATCTCCCATCATACCACTTAGATTGTAAAATCTTCGGGGCAGGGATTTCCTTTCCTATTGTCTGATCTTGTTTGTTGTATTACTGTATAATTCCCTCTGCTGTACTGTCTCTTTTGTAAAGTGCTGAATATACTGTTGGCGCTATATAAATAAATATATGCATACTATCTTTTAGCACCCCCAAAAAACTATTTCCTTTGGTTGTAATGCTAATCTCATTGTCCCAGTCTACTGTATGTCCGGAGAAAAAATCACCTATTATGAAAAAATAACCTTGTTTTGATGTCTTCTCTATTTACAAAAGTATTTTGGCTTCCTCAATCTCACCGATATTTGGTGGTTTATAGAACTTGCCTACAAACATTTTCTTTGTACTTTTAACTCAACATGTGGGAATGCTTAGTTGGAACTTTTACAGAATGATAATTACATCTATTTTTTATTAGTACTGTAGTTCTAAGATTGGTCATATAGTTACTGTATTTACTCATTTGTTTTTATTTCATTTTTACTGCTATTTTCTTACTAAACAAATATTTTTACTGAATCCTGAGAATTGTGCACTGGTGTCCAAAATCTGTGTCACCCACATTAGCATTTACTACTGGACAGCTCAAACCCAATAGTAATCATGTCGTTAGCAGGATAGGTTGCTCAACACAGAGACTTTTAATGACTAGTAATATGACTTGAATATATTACCGTATTTCCTCGATTCTAAGGCGCCAACGATTGTAAGATGCACCATTGATTTAATAACAGCTTTTCTGGAAAAAAAGAAACACTACATTAAATGTACAGAAAAAATGACAAAGACAATGTAAATTAAGGCAACTTCAGCTTCAGCACTATGGGCGGCGCGCTAGGGTTGGCATCATCGCGTTCTAGGAACGTCATTCCACAACGTAGGAGATCACGTGATCCACAGTTGACTCGCATTAGCGGCTATAGTCGGTACAGAAACCAGTTACAAATACCCGTTTTTCAATGTTTCCCAGTGAACATTAGTTGAGTAGATGGGTGCAAATAAATGTCCCACCTTTCAATATATATCAAATAGTCCACGGTCCGGTTATTTTCTCAATTTATTCAGAGACAATAGAAAACATCTTTGCGGCATCATTTCAGTCGGTTACATCACTCAGACATATAGAATTTAGTTATAGGGGGTTATGCACTAAGCAGTGAGAAGTGCTTTTAAGTGAGATAAAAAGCCATTATAGAGTGATACTGCCTTCTGTGAGATTCACAAAGCAGTGATAAGTCTTTTAAGTGAGATAAATGCCTTTATAGCGCGATACTGCATTCTGTGAGATTCACAAAGCAGTGATAAGTCTTTTAAGTAGCCATTATAGCAGGTTACTGCACTGTTATCACTGCTTTGTGAATCTCACAGCAGGCAGTATCACGCTATAAAGGCAGTTATCTCACTTAAAAGCACTTATCACTGCTTTGTGCATAGCACCCAGAAAACCCACTTATCACTGCTTAGTGCATAACCCCCATAGAGTGGAGGACCATTAGATTAGTTGTTCTATAAATCCAAATGTAATGTTTATATATTTTTCCGCAGTCTTAACATACCTGTAGCAATACCTGTTTTTCTCACTGTCAGTCAAATCTTCTTAGTCAATCATCAACATAATAACACTGTTTAGCAATATTTAATTTGATGTAAAAGAACCTCTTTGTTCTGTCACTAAGTAACTACAGTATAGTTAATCATATGTTCCTTATCTTTTAAGACCTATCTCTATTGTATTGTCTTTTACTACTAACTATCTCTTTAAGTGTATTTCTCTACACTCACGGTGACATAGAAAAACACCGTTTGATACTTATTCCTGCAAAAAAAACTAATTCAATAAGTATTTCCTTTTGTATTCTTACAATTGTAACTAATCTGAATACTTTCATGGTATGTGCATATTAATGCATTCATTTCTTTAAAATTAATTTTAAAACTACTTTTACATTTTAGAATTATAGGTTAAGGATAAGGCTGCGCTTATAGTGCCGGTGATGCGACGTCGCCTGAAAACAAAAGCATTGCCTCCGTCACGTGCGCTTATAATAAGCGTGAAGCGACAGAAGCGACACAAATTCCTGAAGCCGATAAAATTTGATTTTTCAGAGGCTGTCGCCACATGTGACAGCCTCTGAACCAATCAATGGCAAGGTCGCCAGCGACGTCGCCGAAAGTTAAATTATAACTTTCGCGGGTGGCGACGGGTGACGTCACCCGTTGCGTCGCCATCGCGCACACTATAAGCACGGCCTTAACTTGCATGTCTGTGAAGTGTACAACTTCTTATGTCACTTTCAGAGAAGGAGGGAGAGGGTGGGGGCTACTGCTGCAGCTATTTTCAAGACATAAGAGCGGACTTGCTTTTTAGTTCAGTATCAATTCGTATCCATCATTTTCCTTGCAATTCTTTTATATTTTTGGTAATCTATTCTTCTCTTTCCATAAAGCATACTCTTTATATTGTATTCCTGATGTAGTTCTAGGAATTTTCCAACAACTTTGTAATTGGTCTTTGAAATACTAATTTGTCACCCCTAATACTGGACATTGCTTACAATTTAGGTCTATTTCACAAGTCCTATCCTGACATCTAGATATGATCATTTCTTGCTCATCTATCAAGACTAGCTTGTTCACGAGCTCAAACTCTCTTTTATCTATCAGTTCTAAATTTCTTTTCATCTATGTCTTTAAATTCGCTCATAACTTGATTCCATAGAGCATTCCACAAATGTACACATCCTACCTTAGCTGGTCCAAGGGGAATGGTGCTTTTATTAGCCTGTCTTTGGGCAAAATCCATAGCAAAGGCAATGTAACCAGGGTGACTTACGTAAGCTTTCAGTAGATGTTTTCGATCAATAGGCACGGGTGTCAGGGAAATCCCAGTTGACTGAAATATATCCGTTCACACCGTCCTTTCCTTAAGTTTTCTTAAGCTTTGCAGTCAACTCCGTGTGAGTGCCTGCCTGCGCTGCAACAGACCTGGAATGTCTCTCCTTGGTCGCGTTGGTCCTGGTGGCCACCATTAAGTTCCTTCAAATATAAGAAATCCATCCGAAATTTCATTGATATAATCCTTTAGATCCTTCTGTCTCCGAATGTGACCATACACTTACATCCAGGTCTGAAGGGTTACCTGGAGAGTCCTCATTGCAATAAGGTGCACCCCGCCCCCCCCTCCAACCACTCTCGTGATCTTCCTTGGGCTTCTTTCCTTCCTGCTTTTCCCCCTCTGGAAGTGTACAAGGCACAGGTCTGGTTTGCTCGCCAAATGAACATGGGTCTGACTGGTTCACCAAATGAACATTTGTTCATTAGATGGGTGCAAATAAATGTCCCACCTTTCAATATATATATCAAATAGTCCACGGTCCGGTTCTTTTCTCAATTTATTCAGAGACAATAGAAAACATATTTTACAGCATCATTTCAGTCGGTTACATCAGGGGCACGCAAACTTTTTTTGCTGCGCCCCCCCCGTGCCTGCTCTCCTCCTTGGTGTGCGTCCCCCTCCTTGGTGTGCGCCCCCCTCCTTACCTCACACGGCGTCATTGTGTGATGTCACGTGACACGCAGCGTCATTTGACGTGACGTTACCGTGGCAACCGTGATGTCACATGACCCTGCAGCATCATTTGACGCCGTGTAGCCATGGTAACGTGTCCTGGAGCCGCCTGAACCTTGGTAAGTAGAGGTTGCAGGGGCCTCGCGTGGTCCCCCGGCATTTAATTTAAATGCCTGGGGGGAGAGCGTGGGGCCTCGCGCAGTCCTCGGGACCTCTGCAACTGCCCGTGCCCCCCCCAAAAATATCTCACGCCCCCCAGTTTGCGCACCGCTGGGTTACATTATTCAAGCATATAGAATTTAGTTATAGATTGGAGAATCTTTAGCTTAGTTGTTCTTAGCCTGGATGGGAAATGATTCTGAATTCTATAAATCCAAATGCAATCTTTATACATTTTTCCTCAAGCAGTCTTAACATAGCAATACCTGTTTTTCTCACTGTCAGTCAAATCTTCTTAGTCAATAATCAACATTAGAACACTGTTAAGCAATATTTACTTTGATATTAAAGAACCTCATTGTTCTTTCAATAAGAAATTATAGTTAATACAATGCTCCTTATCTTTAAAGACCCATCTCTATTGCATTGTCTTTAACGACTACCGTAATTCCTCGATTCTAAGACGCACCTTTTTTCCCATTTTCACATGTCTGAAATAGCTATGAAAGAGGATACAGACAGCCCAAACAGGAAAAAGTAATAATCCTATATCAGAAGTGTGTACAGGTATATATATTGTGGCTAAAGCTGTATCGATGGGGATCAATAAAGCTGCTGTTTATATGACTAAAGTTCCTGGCACCCATCATTGCCGTACCAACGCTCAGCCTGCACGAATCCAGCACCCTGACAAGTTAACCAACAGTGAATAAGCTAAAGAGACATGTGGTGTAAACTCCTTAGGAGCCGGGCAAGGAGGGTTACACAAACATACTTATTGCATCTTTTCTAGTCCCCAAATCCATTCTAATCTTTATAATTTATTTATTTATTTACAAAATATTTTACCTGGAAGTGATACATTGAGAGCTACCTCTCGTTTTCAAGTATTTCCTGGGCATAGAGTTAAGATGACAAATAGTACATGGTTGCAAATACAGTTACATAAGTGAACAGGGTATATGTTATATACAAGAATGAGTAAAGTCACATCACCCAATGTGTGATGTGACTTTAGTTCTTATTAGTGTAGCCTGGAGCTCCCGTGGCTCCTGGAGACCTCCTTCCCTTGTTGCAGCGCGGTCGCGGGTGCCGACGGACCCGACGGCTGCTTCCAAGGGTGGGGGCCAGAGCAGGGAGCAGCGCGGCTTTCACTGCATGCGGCCGGTTGCCGGGGACGCGATCGGGCCGTTGCTAAGGCCGCGGTCGTGTCTCTAAGGTCCCGGCGGCTCGGGAAGCAGGGCGCCGCCATGGCTATGCGTGTTTCGCATGCGCAGGGACCCGATATTACGGAAGGCCCCCAGATAGTTCGCGCATGCGCGGAACGTAGTGCAGGGGTAGGGAGAAGTCGCGCGAGAGCAGGGAAAGCCCAGGGGAGGTTAGGGCAGCCCGAGATAGATCGCGCAGGCGCAGATGAGCATAGGTAAAGCCCGCGAAGCCCTAGCCTACCAGGGAAGGCTCTGAGCAGGGACTACAGATCCCATGAGCCTCTGTATGCCCCATGTGACACCAGGGAGCCAATAGGGCTTAGGAATGCTGCAGAGGCAAGTGGATACATTTGGCGGGCTTGGAGCACGTTAGCCAGTCAGAGACCGGAGCAGCCCAGGGAAGGAGGTAGGGTACAGGAGTCACGGACTCTCTGTACTAGGCCGCCACCCCCAGGGTCTGAGGTAGCTAAGTACCCTCTTAGAGAGAGTGTTGCCAGGGACTGCTCTAGAGAGAGGGACCCTGTCACTCAGGATTGTAAGTTGGAGCAGGGGAGCTGTGAGGGAGGGAAGGAAGGGTGCGGGGAGCGAGTGCAGCTCCTGCGGCCCTATAGGCCCCAGGTAGGCCCCAACCCCCCACTAGGGTAGTGGGTAATTGCTGAGGGAGACCCAAGATAGGGACGCTGCCCTTAGTGTTGTTAGAGTGCTGCCTTGTCAGAGTCACGGCTGTCAGTGCTGTGAGGTCTGACAGGCAGGCACCTTGTTCCGCAGCACGTTGGCTGCCAGCACCCAGTGAGCTACAGCTTGCTGCTGTAGGCGCTGGGACTCGTTAGGGATTAGTGTAGTAACAGTCAGGGCTGGGAAGAGTTAGGGGAGTGGGACAGGTCATTAACCCCCTGTAGGCCCCTAGGAGTTTCCCAAAGCCACTGCAGGTTGCTGTGCTATAGGGACGGCCTATAGTATAGTGCGTGCCACTTAGATAGATAGGGACACAGCGGCTGCTGCTGTTCCTGTGAAGCGGTTTTGACCCACGTTGGGGTCCACAGAGACTATTCCAGAGTGAGACCGCCCTGGCGGTCCGCGTGCCTGGAGTTCAGTTGGAGGATCAGAAGGAGTCATCGCCCGACTGATCCTTTGTGAAGTGTTGCTGACCCGAGCACCGGAGTGCTCGGCAGGTATTCATACATTCATAAGTGCACCAACGGGCCCTTAGTGTAATTGTGACTGCGCAGTCACCCATTGACTCTCTGCAAGAGTGCAGGACATTGGGTGGGGTTCTTTGGACACTGGGTGGGATCACCTGGTGTTGGGGAAGCGTCCGGCGAGACGTCGCGGTTAGTGTCTCCTCGTGAGAGGGACACAGGTCATTATGAATGTGATGAGTTGTTACTGCTGCGACACACTTTATTCGAGCAAATACCCAGTATGTACCTGGCAGATACCTGGAATGCGCTGCTCATCACCTCAAACAAGCCCCGTTGCGTTTGCCTTCCCAGCCATGGTTCATGCCTGGCTGACGGGCGGCTGATCTGTTAAATGATAATGATTAGGATTTAATAGGCTGCAATGCTTCGCGTGTCTACCAGATGGCATAAATTCATGAATTGTAATGCAGTATATATATATATACTGTGCAGTATTGCAGCCAGCGGGAATAAAATGCTTCAATCCATGCCTGGAAAATAACGCAATGCACTCGGGCAGAAAACAGTCACAAACCTCAATACACCCGAGTATACCCGAATTCGTGGGACTAGCCGAGCTTGAATAAAGTGTGTCGCCAGTGTATGCATGTTAGTAAAGTCATTAGTTAATATACATGCTGTCTACGTGGTTATTGTGTATTGTCCTGCGAGGAACCACTCCCCCTCTGGTGGGAGCCATCGCAGGTGGAGGCGCTGCATCGTAAGTGACTACCCCTAGTATAATTGCCCCAGGTTCCCCGTGGCGGAAGCTCAGCCCTCCTGTGAGCCAACAGGTAATGCACAACACCGAGTAACACTATATGTTTCCTGCACCCCCACACTGTATCTGCGATTGGGGGGGGGGGGGAAACCCGTTACATTTAGATGTGCATAAAATCAATCAAACAAAGACAGCGCCTTCACTGTACTGTGTGTTGGTGCACTTTTGTGGAAAGGTACCACCCGGGCGCGCTGACGAAGAAGAGCAAGGGGAATCGCTGATCCAACGATGTCCTCCCCGTGTGGAACGCCTCCCACTTGAGTGACCGCCGCAGTGATATCCTCTCTCTCAGTCCAGTAGTCTGGTCCCAGACTATGAGCATCAGGTTGCTCCATGAAGCAGCTGTGGCCCTGAGCTTTACTAGCAACTAAAGGAGCAGGGTCCCTACCTAATGGGCCTGTCCCTATAGCAGCCACAATCTAAAGGCGAGTTGGGCCTAGTTGGGGCCTAGGGGTGTCTCTGGCCTAGTGTAGAGGGTCACAGACCGCTGCACATATACACCCTCCCCTATCTGCATCCCAGCTCAAACTACCGTAACTTGAAATGAGAACAAAGCTACCTAAAATGCAAATACTGTACATAATAAAACATAATTCTGTAACCAAGTGTTATGACAACAATATACCACTTTGCAATATAATTCCTGCTTCATATTCACAATACACAACAGTCAATCTTCCTTTCGTCAATCTTTAGAGGAAGAAAGAAGCCCACTCTAAATGCATTAAGCCATAATTGAGCAATGCATTGTTTGCACCTCAGCAATAAATAGATTCAAGAGTCCAAAGCAGTTGCTTGGTCATGCCAAGCCTTCTTACAGGCCAAAAACATTACTAGTTTGGACTTTATACACCTGAAGACATCATCTTGGCTTTAATTAGAGTTGTGTAGTCACAACACTGTCAGGTTGATAAAAATGCAGAGTGGTTTTTTTCAACTTGTAGACTTTGATATGTGCTTAAGAAAGGCTTTATCCATCAAATGGTATAATACCAACGTCATTAAATCTGGTAGGTATTTATACAATTTATTAGTATACTTTTACAAGCTGGTTAAAATTACGCTATTAACCATAATGTGATCTAACACCAGAAGAATGGTCAACTAACATGCCAATTGCAATCAAAATTGCACTTTGTAGTGTTGCCCGTGCAAGTACTGTATACCCAAAGGCACGTCACCAGTGTTAGAAGATGCACATCATTATAGCCTTATAATTTCTATAGTGAAAAAACAGCAATCTGAATAATACAGTGAGGAGTGTCTTATTTTTATTTTTTTAACATACTGTATTGCACACCAAAGCCTGCAGAGCCAAAGCTAAGCAAATAACAATTTGTAGGGCAATATTATGGATAATAACTTTAATTCTTCTAAAGTTGTTTAGAGTGACATGGAAACGAATGAATATTATGATGTAGGAAGGCATTAGGTTGACATTGATTTAAAAAAAAAAAAAAAAAAAAAGACCAAGATTGTGAGGTCTTGCTTTAAATTATAAATAACTTAAGTTACAAAGAACATACAGCATGCAATAAATATAGCACATGTTAAGCCCTGCTGTAATGCAATGTGTCCTTAGGATAATTAAGCACTTTCAGAGGGTCCAGCAACGTGTGGTTAGCCTTAGAAGCAAATATGTTCCAAGGATCCAGAGTTTCTCTGAATCACGTCTGTCCCAGGCTGAGCAATAGCAGGGAAGTGCAATTATTACAGGAGGCAGCATGGACTTTTAGAAAACCTTTTTCCATTGGTCAAACATTCCGTAAACGTTATACTGTGCTTCAATGCAGGAGAGCACAATCTTAGTTAAATGCTTTCCCAAAACATGTCAAATGTTCTGGTACCACTGTGTAGTTCTACAGGAAATGTTAACTGAATATAAGGCTGCCTTAACAGGTGATTATCTCATGCACTGGGTTTCCCACATTACTAACATACAGCTATGCACACCTATTTATTGAAACTATTCTAATCCAAGGTGGAGCAACAGTGAATAAAGAAGAGTATTAGTGAGAGAAAGGGGCAGCTTCTGGCTCTGACGTTTGGTTGATTAGTGTTTTGAGCTTTTCCTTAACACTTTACAGATGAACAATGTAGTAAATTGTTACACAGGTGAAAGTCAAGTAGCATTTAATATCACTTACTGTAAAATCAAGATAAGCTGGATTTGTTTTTATTACAAAGCATAATTACAAATGACTGAATGATGCCTACACTAAACACAAGAAAGAACACATTCATTATTTCTTGTCATAAATATTATGTTTGCAACTACCTAACTACCTGCTCTCTCATTGCGGTAGTTAAATCTTTGCAATTTTAGAGCAGCAATCACCCCATTTTTATTTTTTTTACAGAATCAAATTCAGAGGGTCTTTGGAGCTGAACCACACTATTGTTAGCTTACTGGAGTTTGCTCCTCTACCTCCCTGTCCCAAGCCATTTAACCTTTTATGTGCCAGTAAAATTAAAGCTGAATCAAAGATGGCCATGTGGTTCATCCAATAGAAAGCTGCAATGTCATACTTTGATGGCCTGTAGGAATGAGACTTGGATGGCAGCCATATTGATGTGCCAAAACGGCCCAGAAACACAAGAACATAAAAGGTAAAGAACCCAGGATATATCCCATGTGCACATACATGGGAAATGGGATTTTGACAGGTTAACCATGTTTAAATAAGTTTTGGCATAATATACGAACTATACAAAAACAAAAGTTACAACAAAATAATTGTGAGGTCTATATTTTCTTCTCTGGAGGCAGTCATCTTTGATTTATGATTTCACTGATGACACTAAAAGACTGAAGTTCTTTGACATTCATTACTAATTTGTCTGTCTCCTGCTTATTCTAGAACTTGCCGTTTTCTGACAACCTCGCCCTTCTCTGCCCTGCTGCCACCTAAAACATCAAGGGAAGAAGAAGGTTGGGTAGAATTCAGAGGTTTACTATGTTCCAGAAGTGGCAAGAGCCAATGAGATTATCTAAGAATCAGAATCTACATAAGTCTGACAATAAATAGCATTGCAAAACATAATTTTCCCCTTCAGACTCCTGATTTGAAAATAATAATTGTATTCTAGGTTTTATTTTGCATAGTTCCAATTGGATAGCAGTAAACACATTGTTTTTTTTTTTACATTTTATGTCTGCCTTTATGGTAGCCTTTGTATCTTCCCAATAGATCAAAAATTATACAATTGATGTACGTTTTGATTTAAAAAAAACAAGTTCCCTCTTCTTCAATAAAAGTCAATGGACAGTTAAGAAATCTCTGTAATTTTCCCTTTACATTTTTTCCTGATTGGAGTTTTCCCACGATGACTTGTAATGTTTCTGTGCTTATGCATGTCCCCATTGCTAGTATCAATACATTACACATTCATCCAAAGTCATGTTTTAGGATCTCAGGTGGAAGTACAAACATGAGGTGCTACGTGGTAATTTATTTCAGTAACTCAATAGAGGGATGTGGATATGTTTCTATCACATTATGTTACACCTGCCAAACCTCCCATGAATGTCCCTACATTTCAAAGGGAACACCCAGAAACTTGTGCACAACCCAGAATATAGCAAACCTGCCGATCAGGCAGCGACACTCCCCCCTACGCAGAATCAACCTCTTTCACACATTCCTTTCAGCTTACAGACTTCGTGCAACACCCTTTCTATGTATTCCTACTCAGTGACATGACAGGGCACTAGATAAATGTCACGGTGTAAAGTTCTTAGTACAGTAATGAAACTATAGCAATTACTATGTATCATTAAAATCAAAGCTCACACTTAAAAGAGATATATAGTTTGTGGACGGAATGAATAAAGTGGAGCGATCATGATGGTCAAAATATCCTTAAAGACAGGTTACATTGTTTTGAAAAATGTAGCCCTAATACATTTAAATACACTGCAGGAGCCAAGTACAATAACATGTACAACACAATACTTGCAATAGCTGTATTTTGTGATACAGTACGAAGAGGCTGAATTGAGATTCATTACTCAGCACTCTGGATCCTTCTTCCTGTTTATAATTGCCCCCATCCTAAAGCATCAGAATAAGGTAGAAAGTGGCATTGACTGGTATGTGACGTTACATGAGAAGCAAGAGTCAAACGGATTAGTAATGAACCTCAGTGTATAGGTGTATGGCGGTGTCACAAACTACATCACAAATACAAGCTGTCTGCCTCTAGACACAATAATAAAGATATTACAATTGAGTGATTTGTACACGTCATTTTCTGTAGTTCCACTTGCATAACATTTATTAACACTTTGATCCTGTACTGGAGTTTAAAATGGGCAGAGCCTGCCTTGAATACCATTTGTTATCACCCCAGCAATACTTTGTTCATGAGAGGCTACGGCCCAAGTCCTCACTGCTGCATGCGCACCTGTCAGCGCATGCACAGACTACAGCCGTGATCTGTGGTCTTTAGGGGTGCAATGGGATGCGCGGGGGCAGGGCCATGATGGGGGGCGCTGCCATGGCGGGGCATATTTGCCTTTCCATTGGCTGCCCGCCGAGCATGTGACCGTGTTGTGGCACGGGAAGGCAAAATTCTTGTCTTCCCCGCCAGCGTATGTGTTACAGCGCTATGCGCGCCCACACAAACACAGCCACTGTGGCCAGCCCTACAGAGGGCTGTGCTGTGGTGTGAGGAGCGCACGCTGCAGCATGCACCACAGCGGCCACTGGGGACCAGCACTGATGTAGGATACATTCCTTTAGAACCCTCCTACTGTCTTTGTAAATTCACCCTACTTACGACTTGGATTGCAGGGACTACTTTTCCTAATGTTACTTTTATGTCTGTAGCACTTATTCTTATTATGTCACATGTATTACTGCTTGAAAGTACTATTTACATGGATGTCGCTATACATACATCCAACTCTATGGGCGTTATTTTATAAAGTGTGCCAATTCTGCACTATGGCACAGAAAGCCCTATGCAAATCAATGGGACTTGCTGTGTGGTAGCACCGAATCAGTGCTGCTGCACTTTATTGAAGGTGCTATCGAGCTGTATAGTGAAGGACAGGTCAGCTGCAAACTGTGTCTACATTTTTGCACGTATTTTCTTTTTTTTTCTCACACAATTGCATTTCATATTGAAATTGAGGCAGATTCCCATCACTTCAACTTTTCATCTTGTCGTCATAAACAACCCAAACCGATGTCCTGTTCTTAAATGCCAACTTTCAGCAGCTGTTGCTATTCTTAGCACCACTAAAGGCTTCATTTTCAAGCCAACCTCTCCCAAAATCATTGCTTAATCCGAGTAAGAATTTCCTTTCAGGCTTGTTGCTGATCCACATTATTTCAGTATAAACTATATTTTTAAATACTGAAGCAGCTTTCAATGAGAGAAATCCATTACACAAGTTGGTAAACAGATGCATATCATTTTTATTGATATCTAAAAAAAAAAATCCTCCAATCAACCCAGACTTTAATTTGCTTTTGAATTAATATATTAACATGAATGTGAAGATATTACTATACTATTGAATATTTCAGTTTTGAACCCCAATATAATTGACCTATTCTAAAATATAGCAAATCATACACTAAATTGAATGATTTGTGCTAGTTCCAAATTATTATTTTTAGTGAAACAAGAGATAAACCTGAAGTGTCCCATATACAGTTATGTGGTATTGCTCTTCATACAGTAGCAACATTTACAGTACAGTGACAATTCTATCTTTTAAAGTAGCAGCAAATAAAAATACCACTTATGTCCACATTCACGTCTCCGATAGGTTCACAAATCTACCTTTCCCCATTATCTGTTAGCATACAATGCTTCCACTGTAGCCAGGGATTCTGGGTAATGACATGCAAATGAGCACTCACTGTGTAATTTTTTGATTATTATGTATGTATAACCTTATTTATACAGCACCCAAAGCTGTACAGGCAGTCCTCGTTTTACAACGCTTCGCTTTACAACGAATGGCTTATCCAACGCTATGCAATGCATACCTATATTCATTTTTACAACGCCAAAATGGCTTATCCAACGCTCTTACGACGCTTTTCAACGTTGTGTATGTGTGTATATATATACACATTCACATAAACAACGTAGCAAAGCGTCGTAAGAGCGTATATATATATAATATTATACTATATAATATTATATTATACTATATAATATATTATTTATTATGTTATATTATATATATAATACAGTATATACACTATATAATTTATGTGTGTGCTGCATATCTTATTGCCTGCATAAAATATTTGGTGTATTTTAGTGTTAAAAATGCCTTCAGGCACTGAACCTTTCATTTAAACAGTGTTCCTATGGGAAAACGTGTTTCGCTTTACAACGTTTCGCTTTACAACGCCATTTTGAGTAACGCATTGTGTTGGATAACCGAGGACTGCCTGTACTTTGTGCTTTACAAGAGAGAGACAATACAGTACAGGGAATTATAGTACAATATGGGAAACAAATAAGATCAATAGGAAAGGAGATCCCTGCTCAGAGTTTATAATCGGACATGGATTCCTATAAACATATGCCTGCAATCCGGGTTTTAAACTAACAAAATGTAAGTGCCTTTGGAAATATTTTATTGGAAATAAATGCAGAAGTGTTTTAGGATTTTTTTTTACATCTGATGTGTATATACAGTAGTTAGATGCTATTATAATAATTTTGGCATTCTACATTGTCCGAAACATTCTGTTCTAAGGGCCCGTTGCAAAGTGAAAATCGTCATAAAGCGGAACCGACGATTTTTGCGTGTGCGCATGTGCAAACCGGCAATTCCCCCCTTCTGCGCATGCGCAACCTCCGTTCTGCGCATGCGCACCCTCGGTGACCGTCTGTTCTGCGCATGCGCGACCTCTGACTTCCCCGATCTACGCATGCACAGGAGACAGAGGGGGCAGAAAGTCACAGGAGACAGAGAGTCACAAGAAGCAAAGAGTCACAGGAGACAGAGTCAGAGGAAACAGAGGAAGCAGAGTCACAGGAGACAGAGGGAGCAGAGAGTCACGGAATACAGAGTCACAGGAGACAGTGGGGGCAGAGAGTCACAGGAGACAGAGTCACAGGATAAAGAGGGAGCAGAGAGTCACATAATAAGCCCCCCCCCCCCAATGCTCCATACACAATAACCCAAAATACACACATCTTACATTGGTGGGGTTCAACTTCCAGACCAACTTCTGTTGTGCCGGAGTCAGGCCTACATGTGAGATGATGCAGCAGCAGGGGAGAGAGGCCTGCTGCAAGGAGTGGGGGAAGCTGGGGCCCAGATGTTGGCCCCAACATCTGGGATGCCAAACTTCCAGCACTGGTTGGTTGGGCCCCTCGCAGCGGCCGGGCCAAAGACAGTTATTCCGGGTCTCCCCCCCTGTCGGCGGCCCTGCCTGCAACCACATCAAGGTAGACCCTTTCAGCAGGTACCTACAGTACACTACCAATTTTATAGTGTCCATTGTATTACCTTCATTGCATCAAAGGACACAGTATGTGGTTGATGTGGTTGTAGGCTTAATATGTTTTGGCCAACAGATTAAATTATTTCTATAGGTTTTTCTCAGTATATAATAATAATAATAATAGTATGTTCTTGTCTAGCGCTGCTAGTTGTACGCAGCGCTTTACCGAGACATTTTGCAGACACAGGTCCCTATCTATGTTTTTGGTGCCTGAGGCACAGGGAGATAAAGTGACTTGACCAAGGTCACAAGGAATTGAACCAGTCTCCCCTGTTTCAAACTCTCAGTCTTCCTGTTTCAAAGGGCCAGTCAGTGTCTTTACTCACTGAGCCACTCCCTCTCCAGGCAGTTAAACCATGGAGCACTATCTGTTCAGCTTCCATGCCTACCAGTATACACTCAGTATGATATATATCTATATATATCTATATATATCTATATATATCTATATATATATATATATATATATATATATATATATATATATATATAGACACACACAGTATATATGCACTGTACAATGGCAAAAACTTGACTGAGCATGCGCTGCCTCTCTCACCCGCCTCCTTCTCCTCTTCTTCTCACCCTCTCCTCTTCCTCTCACTTACCTGGCTTCAGTGGAGCAGGGCAGCAGAGGAGGAAGACGGTGGATGGCGTCAGCGGAAGAAGAGGAGGACGACTAAAGACTTCGGGGCAAGCACATATATACACATATATATATATACATACATATATATATACATACACATATATATATATATACATACACACATATATATATATACATACACACATATATATATCCCAACAAGAATGACCTAGGTGCAAGTGAAGACAAGAAAAACAAACATAGGGTAATACGTTCTAACAATTTCACCGCCAGAGGGTAAGATATGCACTTACAGTGAGTAAGATATAATCAGGCCTTGTATCCACTCTGGGATCTGGAACAATTATGAAGAATCTGGAACATCCAGCAGCATCTCATCCGCAGGAAGCGTAATCTCGTGCGTAGTATCACATGTAGGAAGAGAAGTGGGACACACACATAGTGTAACACAGTTTATTTTAAAATTAGTTAAAAAATGACCATAGGTAAAATACTCACACTTTGTGAGTTATCATAAAAACTTTTGAGAATTTAGAGCATCTCACACTCATCAATCCGCTGTGCGCTCTCTTCTCTCCGCTGCGCGTTCTCTTCTCTCCGCGTTCTCTTCTCTCCGCTGCGCGTACTCTTCTCTCCGCTGTGCGTTCTCTTCTCTCCGCTGCACACTCTCTTCTCACCGCTGCGCGCTCTCTTCTCACCACTGCGCGTTCTCTTCTCTCCGCTGCACGTTCTCTTCTCTCCGCTGCGCGTTCTCTTCTCTCCGCTGCGCGCTCTCTTCTCTCCGCTGCGCGTTCTCTTCTCTCCGCTGCACACTCTCTTCTCACCGCTGCGCGCTCTCTTCTCACCACTGCGCGTTCTCTTCTCTCCGCTGCACGTTCTCTTCTCTCCGCTGCACGTTCTCTTCTCTCCACTGCGCGCTCTATTCTCTCCGCTGTGCGTTCTCTTCTCTCCGCTGCGCGTTCTCTTCTCTCCGCTGCGCGCTCTCTTCTCTCCGCTGCGCGCTCTCTTCTCTCCGCTGCGCGTTCTCTTCTCCGCAGTGTGCTCTCTTCTCTCCGCAGAGTGCTCTCTACTCTCCGCTTCTCGCGCTCTCCTCTCTACGCTTCTCGCGCTCTCCTCTCTATGCTTCAGGCGCTCTCTTCGCTACGCCTCTTGCGCTCTTCTTTGTGCTGCTGCGCGTGACAGTAACTAGGAACTTGCCACGGGCTTTTTCCCAGGAAGGGAAATAAAATGGAAACATAAAATGCAGGGAAACTTTTTAAGTACGAGACGGTCTTTTCTCCACGTGTACAGAGCTTTCCAAACCCTACAGGTCTCTTCTTCACATGTATAGAGCTTTCCAAACCTCACAGGTCTCTTCTTCACATATACAGAGTTTTCCAAACCTCACAGGTCTCTTTATCACGTGTACAGAGCTTTCCAAACCTCACAGGTCTCTTCTTCATGTCTGTAGAGTGAACACACACAACAGAACAAATATGCACAGGACACACACACACACTCCCTCCCTCACCTCTCTCCGGTCGATGTTGTTTCCTCCTCTGCTTGGGTCCGCGCCCACGCTCCTTACACTTCCTCCTGATTGGCTGCATTACCAAGCAGCAGTCAATCCGGATGGAGGAAACTGCCAAGCCCCCTAGCAACAGCCCTGCTCCCGGAGATCGGAGAAATCCCTCGCTTGGTTCGGAAACTGCTACCCACCAAATTGTGCCGCCCTAGGCAGCCGCCCAGTTGGCCTAATAGTTAAACCAGCCCTGCATACACGTTGCTCCCAAAACAGTGACATCTGATAGGGGAGCTGTGTGGGCTACTGAAGACTTGAGAAATACAAGCCACAGCTCTAGTCAGCAGTGACGACAATACTGGCATCAGTCAAGTCATCCCACTTATCTTCCTACTTCTACTAGACAGGAACCTTTGTTCACATGCAGCATGAATGTGAAGCCAATGGTAAGGCAGAATTGGTGAGGCTAGTGCTGGATACTATGCCTGATGAATTATCTCTGTGTAGTATCCATGGAACCAACGTCAATGATGTTTCTACAAAAACAGCCAGCGACATATACACCTGGAAACTGGGAATGAGAGCCTGGCTGAAGCAAGATAGGTGATACTTCAAGACTAAGCTCAGATAATGACAAGTGCAACCATGCCACCTGTACTAGAGCCAACTACCAACACCAGTCTCTGTCCACCGGTCACCCCCACCCCTACACACCACCACCAACTGAGACTTGCAGACAACCATTTTCCAAAAGGAGCCACCAAATAATTTCTGCTCTAAAGTCTCGGAAGTAGGAGGAACTCATAATAATGAGCAGAATGAGTGTAGCAGGTTCTGTGTGTTACTCTTCCACATTTGCCTGTTGCTCATACGCTGTGGGATGATGCCTCAACATGCTTCCAGTATGGCATCTCTTCCGTCAGTCATGCTATCATCCCAATTGACTACATTCTCACAGAATATGCACTTTATTCTAAAAAATACCCAGAGGTAAATTTTCAATGATCTCCCACTGTCAGTCCCTGGCGCCATCTCTGTACTTACGCCCAGTTCCTGCTCCAACTGACACTCAATCACCAATACTCAATAAGCTCAAACAGTCAAACACTCGATATTAATACAGATTCAATCACAGTAACTAACTCACACACTTAATAAACACAGTCTTCACACACTTAATAAACACAGTCTAACACAGACACTAAATCACACCACAGGTCTCAATTTCTCTCACGTAATCTTCCTGCTTTCTTTTTTATTTTACAATGCAGTTTCTTTTATTGTTAACACAAAATAAAGGATGTTTAAGGAAAAAGATGATCCATTTGTTGAAACATTCCCTTCATAATAAATTAAGTGTTTCTTAACCTGTAAAAATATACAACAACATTTAATGTGTGTTTATATAAACACATTACACCTTATTAAAACTACGCCAAGAGTCCAGATAAGGCACCATCTATGTACACCTCTGTGTCTGCAATGTGCATGTTAATTTGTTCATGTATCCATTCACAGAAACCAGGTATCCCTTGTACTCCATGCCCCACTACAGCTCCTCCATTACTGTTTTACCTGGGAGGTCATAGAGAAAGGGATACATGATAAACTTATGATGCTGCCACTGAGCTCCAGATCAACTCAACACACCGTTGGAGTCTAGCAGCAGTTTTGCGCACTGTCTGGCAATATGACCCTGAAAGCTTACTTATTTGGCAGCATTATCAGCCCATTGAGGCTTGGCAAAACATTTTGCAAGGAAGTGATGTTTAAAAAAAAAAAAAAAAACACACACCAGGAGACGCAGTTACAGTGAGATGGTAAACATACCCGCTCATACTATAGAACAGAGATGTAGTTAGCCTATTCCGTTCTAGAGATGCTGCAACTGTTTTACACAACATTAACAGTAGGATTAATCACCGAAAAAGGGTTGTGTACTGAAAGAAGGGGTGGATTTGTGGTAATGGCAGTAGATAAATCCCAATAACAGTAATATAAGAATGTTTTTTTCTTTTATAGCGTTTACAGTGTACGCAGCGCTGTACATAGAATTTTTGCAGGTACAAGTCCCTGACCTGCAGAGCTTACAATCAATATTTTGGTGCCTGAGGCACAGGGAGATAAACTTGCTCAAAGTCTCAAGGAGCTGACACTGGGATTTGAACCAGGCTCCCTTGCATGTTTTTGGAGTCAATGCCTTTACTCCTTGAGCCACACCTTCAGCCTTACTTATATCGGGCACGAAAAATCGACAAAAACTTTTTGTTACAGTAATATGTGGCTGTAAAGTTCATAGCTCTGAGAAATTATTATTCTGAGCCAGCACAGCAGTATATAAGCCTAGTATCATCAAAATGTAGATAGCTATAAAGTTGGACCCAGTTTTCCTGCAACCAAGGTCTTCTTTATTCCAAAGACTTGGAGAAGTTGGAGGCTCAGGACCTGTCCATCACGTTTCGAGCAAACCTCTATTCTAGTTCCACTCACAATAAGGCTGTACTGTATATGTTTATACTGTATATGTTTATACCTTTCCCAGAGTGCAGGTGACTGGCATGTATTCAGTGCTTGTAGTAAGTGCCTACATGCGCATTCGTTTAAGGACAAAGGGAGGCAGCTGCCCCCTTTGAATCTCAACTTCTTATACTCCAAACCTCATTAAAGTCAAAATATAATTCTGACAGGACATTTATATGTGTGTCTATTACTGTGTTATAATTATAATTTACAATTATAAATTGTGTCTATTATGATATTGACTTGACCCGCCTCCCTGTACAAAAGTCAGTGGAGAACTTTGGGAGGCTACCTAATTATTTCATTTACAGCCACAAAAGACATAATACACCGAGTATAAATCTTAACCCAAAAAGGATGTCAACCATTTAAATACATTAGAAACAGGGGTAGCTTTACGTCCAATGAGCCAAGCATGTAATTATGCTTTTTTTTATTATCATCATTTAAGTGGTCAATGTCTACTTTATGTGGGTTTATGCATAATAACCAACACCAGATGGTATGTTGCTGGGATAAACCTTGTTTACTTTGCAGCATAAAACAGGGATGTGGGGTTTATTTACCCTAATTCTATGACATTCAGAAAAGTGGCCTGTAAAAAAAAAAAAAAAAAAAAAGAGTACTTTCCAGGTTTGAGAATGACAACATACCCTCATTTGGAAAGGACAACAAAGCATTGAAACAATAATAAGATCAAAAATTAAGATCCCTTCTAAAATGCAATAGTAATAATAATAATGTTAGCTACAGTACCCTAATGAAAGAGTATGCATTGCCACTAGAATACTTTCAGCTGGAGTACTGCATGTTTCCCTGGCTAATTTGGCTGTACCATGTAAGAAAGTACCATGTTTTTTAAATACCACCCTGCAATTCAGTGGTCTCCTTTATGAATGTAAGTCAAGTAATAGATCATTGAAAGCGATGGAGATCCACCTTTGATATATAACAAATAGACAACTGGTGTTTGTAACAAAATCATTTCTAGAGTTCACACAAACCTTTGACCTGCAATGAAATCAAGTAAATGCCTTGGTATGTACGCTACTGACAGGTACATTTGTTGGTTTAAAAAAAATGAGAAAGTTAACAGAGAAAACACCTACTGTAGTTTGTGATTATGATTTATTTGCACTTTTTACTCTCAAAAGAACTTTGCAAACATTTGCTCACATGTGCAATTTACAAAACAAAAGTACAAAGTATGTATTTCAACAACAACAAAACAATATAAAAAAAAAAGGTTTATGAACATTTAACCAATATTTCCCAAAATAAGATATGTTAATATGAACGATTGTATAAATATTTCCAAACATTTTGCTGTAATAGGTATGTATATATGTTACATAGCTAATGTGAAGTTTTTGCCTACTAAAATCATTATTGCACACTGGTTATTGAATACCCGCCATGAACTATTTTCTGCTCTTGGTACCTTCATAACGAGACAAGAGAGTTTCTTGCTGCATCAAGAAAATCATATGTTATTTCTGATATATCAAAAGGTTTGTGGATACTGTCTGGGGACAGCAGAAAGTGCAGAGGTCCTTCTTTCTCCCGGGTGTGCTTTAGGAAGTCAGCAATCGCTTTCCAGCGACAAGCTTCTGCCTCATCTTCTGCCCACTTGGAACCCTGCAGGAAAGTCGATTCTAGAAGAGGGTATGCGGTATCATGATAGACCTGGATGAATGCGTTTTTCATAAACTCTCTATCCCTCTAAAGAAGAAATGAAATATGTGTGGTATTAGCAATGGCAGAGTGACAACTTTACAAGAGGAAAATATAGAAGAGGATCCAGACAGCTGAAGTTAGTTCTCTGCCAGTAAGAGGCATGATGGTTACTTCAATTGGTATGTAGGATGGGTAAGGGGTGCCAATGGTTGAAGCTAAAAGATATTGTGGTTTCCGTATCTGATCCACTTAACTGCCTGTATTATTGGAAACAACTCAACCAATTGACAAAAATGACCATAGACTATTATTATCTTTTATTTGTAGGATGCCAACATATCCTGCAGTGCAGTACAATGTACAAGGGAGGACAATACCACTGTAGGATGCCGAGCTACAATAACGCAGCATTTTATGCTATGGGGAAATGGATGGTCTGAAGTAATACATGAAATAAGTTATTTCTACATAATTATACCTTTCTTTTTAACTTCATATATTTATAATATTTAAGCTGATTTTTAAATACTATGCCCAAAGCCGACATGCCTAATGTACATCAGCTTTACTGATAAACTCCCTGTTATTCTCGCTCATAAGCACTGATGTAGGTTAATATATTGGTATGTTTATGATGTAGAAAGGCTTCATAGACACTGATCTGAACTGTGAATTTCAGGAAATGCCATTATTATTATTATTATGTTGTTATTACTGATACATTTAGACCCATGTTTACTTGAATTCACTTGAATGGGCTGTAAGGTGTCTTCTGCTGCCAGGGGTCAATGCCATAGCACTGCTTAGTGAATATGGCCTTTAGTGTGCTATGTACCAAGGCAGTTTGCAGAAAATTGAGTGTTATTTTTATCTTGTGTCTCTGTGTGTCACCGTCTTGGTTCGTTTTGTACCCCATTTAGGTCTTCCTGCGATTTGAGGTGTGTCAGAAGGAACAGCTATATAGCACACAGCTTCTAATGTGATGTATTACATTATGCACCTCTGTGCATCTTTTTTTATCCCTTTAATCTGTTTTTAAAACAATCTGCCAAGATGGCATCATTTTTTGACTTCCAACACTCCCCACAAAGTTTTGATTACATTTGATGCAATGTGCCAGAAAAATAGTGCTATGCATCAAAACAGACTTTCTTTGCTCATCCATTACCTTAGTACAGCGTTGTGCAAACTGGGGGGCACGAGATTGTGTGCGGGGGGCACGGGGTTTACAGAGGCCCCGCCGCGCTTCCCGAAGGCACTTAAATTAAGTGCCGGGGAAGAAGAGAAGGCCTCTGTAAACTGCACTTACCTTGGCTCCGGCGGCTTCTTAGACGCGTCGCCATGGCAACGCGGCATCATGTGACGTCATGACGCCGAGGTAGGGGGCGCGGAGAGAGGGGAACTGCCAGCAGAGGGGGCGCAGGGAAAAAGTTTGCGTTCCCCTGCCTAATACATATCCCCGTGGACCAGGAGTTGCCAACTCCTGCCCTCAAGGGCCACCAACAGGTCGGGTTTTAAGGATATCCCTGCTTCAGCACAGGTGGCTCAAGCAGTGGCTCAGTCAATGACTGAGCCACCTCTGCTGAAGCAGGGATATCCTTTAAACCTGAACTGTTGGTGGCCCTCAAGGATTGGAGTTGAGCCCCCCTGCCTTTACTGTGGAGATCTAATTACTGCCATGAAACTCGGATTTAGCAAAAACATTTTTAACATGTGTATTCTCCACAAGCAACAGTGCATGCGCATTCAATTCTAAATGTGTTTTACCAGCAAAAAGAAGTTAGGCCTTTAAAGATATATAACATAGTATTAACCTGAAACACCAAAAAAATAATTCAATAATTTACCGATATCGCCCTCAGAAACGAGTTACCTTTTCTGATCTCTTCAAAGCGTTTTCTTTTTCTATCCAACAGCTCTAAAATAAAAAAAACATTTAAAAAAAAAAAATGATGATGTAGGAATGAATAGCTCCTAAAAGTACGCACTGTCCTGCATTACCTTACTGGGACATGCTTGAGGCCCATTTTAAAACAATAAACTAATTATTCACTCCATTAGTGTGTGAGGAGTCAATCGAGCGAGACAAGGCATCCCTGATGTGGTACAAACATAAATCACAAATGTAAATATTAACCAGATTATCTGTAAATCATACCTAAATAAGAATAGGGCACTGCCTGGTGATTAATGCCCGTGGTAAAAGACCTGAATGTCTAAATTCGAAGGCCGCGCCCAGGCAGAGAGCGAGTGCGCTCAGCTTCACCTTGGACGAGGCCTAAAGGGGCAGCAAATTGAAAGATGCTTTAGTTAGAAGGTAGAAATGAAGGTGGAAGGAGCTGCTTCCGGTTCCAAGTTGAGCAAACCCCATGAAGTAATTTTTAGTGTGCGCCACTTACAATAAAAGGTGAGCTAGGGCAGAGGGATTTTATTTGTGATTACGCTTTCAGGAGTTTTCCTGCCACTCATCACAAGTCATCACCCTCACTAAATCAGAGAAATTCTGCCGGGCCTAAATATTTGGCCTTTGATTTCCTTGGGGTTTATTTTGTTTGTTTTTTTTCTTTTCTTGTATTCTAAAAATTAAAAAAAAAGGGAGCAAGGTAACTCCCAAGACAGATTTGACAAAAGTCCAAAACTTAAAACATGGACTTCGTTCCTTGTCTGGGACCTTGTATAAGATTCAACACAAATTGTAATTTTACCACTGCATTCAGGAATTTCTATCGTTGGGTAGACTGCAAATTATTTCTGGTTTTTTTTTCAATAATGAGTACGTTTTGAGGGTAATGCATTCTCACAGGCTGGACTGAATACATTAGCAGTGTCATAATATCATATGAACACATTTCATGCCAACCACTCCTTTCTGAAAGAGGAATCTGCCCTCATTACTAATGCATTAGGATGCTTTTTTTTTTTTTTTTTTAACACGGTATTGTAATTCCAGTAGTATTTTGATTTCAATATTTTGTCTGTGCCAATCACTTGGTTACGTCACTGACAGATTGTCAGCAAGGAATTAAATACACTATACCACATACAGAAACTATGTAGGATAGGCAGCACTCAATTATATAATAATTTGAATATACAAGAGTGAATAATGGTGCAGCGGGAACAGGGAGGGACCTTATACCCTCCACGTAGTCAATGAACAAAAAATAGGGAAGTTTCCAGCACTCAATGGGGATACAACGAAAAAATGTGGGAATAAACCAAATCAAGTTTAATGTCGTGAACTTTGTGTACAAGACAAATTAGAAGCAGGGCACTACGGATTTCTGCACGAACAAAAACCATTTATTTAGCCAATATTCCGATAGATACAACTGCCGTTCTCAAGTGTAGCTGGCATGGGCAGTTGTATCTGCCGACGCGTCGGAATATTGGCTAAATAAATAGTTTTTGTAGAAATCCGTAGTGCCCTACTTCTAATTTGGCTTGCAGACTTTGGGGTATAGACGGGGATTCCCTGAACCAGGAGCACCGGATATATCTGTTGTAGTGAACTTTGTGTAAACATAAGCACACTGAAATTCACGGATAGGTGCAATAAATACCGAAAAATAACTAAACGGAATGGAACATGAGGAAAATATACAGTACTACAGATAACAAAATATAGACCAATTAAAAGTTGAAACTGAGCAAACCAATGGACGAATGATGTATGTATGTAAATCGTTATCACATTTAAATAAAACTATTTCGATTTTAAGAATTAAGCACTTTTAGAACACAAAATATTTCCTCTTGAACACTATACTGTATGCTGCCTGAAAGACCTGTAATATGAACTACTGTAGCCTTATAATTAAGGTACAAATCTTTGAATTGGGAGACACACACTAGTGTGAGTTTTGCGTATTTTAAGCAAATCATTTAACCTCCTTGTGCCAACTGTACCAAGTATTATTCAGTGAGCTCTTTTAGACTAGTGTGTTTGTACTTTTATATGATGTACATCATTGTTTTTTTTAAAAGCACACAGCAGAATACAATGAAAGAGCAATATAATGATAAATATAGAATAGGTACAAGACACTCCCAGGCTTCAGGATTTAATATCATTTGCACCACCTTGACTGTGGAAAACAAGACGGGTACACACCCAATGTGTGTACGTGGTAATGTGTGGAAAACCCTTCATCACGCTGACATTAACTCACGTACTCGAAGAGCATCCATGGTATCAGGCTGCTCCATGAGTCTCGGAAATGTGGCCAGTAAAGGGTGACAAATTAGATCTGGAATGGAGAAGGAATATAAAGCAACTTCACTTTGTAAACCACACAGGGAAGAATGCAAACAAACAGTCCATGAATAGTGTCCAGTGCTTCTTTATCATGACTGAATGGGCTTTATCATGACTGAATGGGTCACAGTAAGGTGTGTTAGTATTATGATAAGACGAATGAAGTGCCACAAAGCCAGGACCAACAAAACATTATTTCTGTTCTGACCTCATTATACAAATCACAGGTCTACGCAGCACAGAAATGGTGACGTTCTATTTCAAGTACAAAAGGAAGAACAGATTTAAAGCAAATATAGTTTGGGATTTAGGTCACAAACGGCAGGGCCAAATGCAGAGTTTCAATAAGTTGGGAGGACGAAATATAAAACGATTTGTAATCTAAACAACTGCAAATACTACAGCACATCCATGAACACAAGCCAAGTTATATCAAGTACACCGATAAGGAAAATAAGCAGCCTACAAAAGCAGATGCACAATTGTTTACATGTAAATGAGAATATAATGTTGAATACAAGATGTCCACAGAGACAGAACAATGAAAGTACAAATAAGATTCTCATATCAACACTGAGTACTCTGAAAACTTGCCAAGCTCTATTTAATCAGGATAAAATCAAACAAAGAGGTAAGCAATACTAAACAATATAAAACTAATACTCAATGAGTGACCAGATTTGTTGATAATAGTAATGGAATGAATACCGGTAACTAATAAAGAGAAGAATACACATCTCTCATTACTGTATTCAGTTTCATGCAAACGAAACGGCCTATTTAGAAACGTATAAAAACAAAGGGATGGGGGAAAAAACAGGCGCTTTACAAGCATATGCACTGAAACAGAACAAATAATAAACATATTGTATACATTTCCAGTAGTTCTATAATCTGAAAAATATACTAAGACATAAGGGTCAATTGCAAATACTTCATTCAACCTTTGCGGATATCAAAATGTGAGGATACTTATACCCAGTGTTCGACAAACCTATACATTTGCTCGCCCCGGGCGAGTGGATTTAACCCCCGGGCGAGTAAATATTGGCCCAAGCAGCACACGTTTGGTACTAGGTGGCGAGTAGATTTTTTTGTGTGGCGAGTAGATTTTTTGGTGATTTGTCAACCACTGCTTATACCTATAGTATTGGAGGGCTCCCTTAAAGAGATTTCCACATAAGCAAAAAATAACCTGTTTCATAATCAGTCAGTAAGCCCTCTACGAGCAAGAAAAATAGAAATGCATACTCCCCTTCTGAGTTTAATGCATGCTAGAAAATACTGCTATTAATCTGAAGTTTGCATGTCTGCCATAAGTAGTTTTAGTACTTACCAGCAGCTTTTAGCATTTACTAAGGTTTATATAACACTATGGGAGTAATTCAATATACCCCAAAGCGACACAATGTGGTGCAATTGGCTGCTTCGGCCCATGTTAAATTAGCCCCTAAAAAGCCAATCCAGAATATAATGATTAATAGATCAATTACAACGATATCAAATTTTGCACTGAATTAGAAGAGGGAGAGAGAGGGAGAGAGAGATAGGGAGAAGAGTGGGGAAGAGGGGGGGGGAGATTTGCATGCACACCCTACAACAGGACTCTTCAACTAGTTTTCCACAGGGGCCAGATCAGAAAACATTTAGGAGTATAAGGGACTCAAGCGTATTGTAATGTAATTTAAAATACATTTACAGATGACAAAAGATTATATTTCAACATTTTGTAAGCATTTATAACATCTCTACTATACATGTTTACTTTATCTTGACATACAAGTGAGTTTCAGTATCACAAACTGCACATAGTTACCTAAACAACGAGTAGGAAATTAGCATGGTCACATACTGTAGACCAAGGACCTTCATGGGCCACTGGCCGCAGTTGAACAACCCTGCCCTACAATATACTCCAGTTACGGCATTTACTCTACATCAACACCACTGGTACTCACTACATGTCATATGAGGCCCATGAAGGCCATGTTTGAGGACATCAATGAGACAAGAAACAATTTCCTTTTTCTTTTAAAAAAGCAGGGCTGAAAAAATATCACCACCACGGTCGACCCGCATCAATCCCCCCTCATATTCACACAGGCCCCCCTCATGTCAACACAGATCCCACCCACAAATAATTTGGACCCTTGACCTTACCTCATTCAGAGAGGCAGCAAGGGTCAACAGGGAAAGCAGCCATCTGTTCTTTTCTAACACGTGTGAAGAAGCAGCCTCCTCTATGGCACGGATACTACAGGCGGTGTGAAGGCACACTGCCGGTCACTCATTGATACTTGCGCCTCACAATTTCTTACACGTAAAGGAGGCAAACGCGGTATGTCTCCTTCAAGTGCAAGGCATTGTGGGACGCAAGTATCGAGGTTCCCGGAGGGTAGTGACGGGCACGCTGCCTTCAGTTCCGTGCCGAAGAGGAGGCTGCTCCATCACCGGCGTCTGCCCCGATTTTCCACCTGTCCCAGACAAATAGACTTTTCAAAGACAGTAAAAGAGTATCCCACTGAATGCTACCATCCTATAAGCTGGTGTGGTCAGTGCTCCAGGGATGTTCTAGCAATATTGTGCCATTACATCATGACTGATTACTGCTCTCTTAACCTTTTAGATCCATTCAAGGACGAAGAAATACATTGCGAAACGCGTAGTTCATGTGGGGCCCTGGAGTTTGTATCATCTGACCGCTATCGGCCACCGTAGCCCGCTTGAGCACCCTGCTGAAGTCCTGAGCACCGGACGCGAGGCAACGGAATACACTGCAGCGCAACGCAGGAGTTTGCTGCGTGTACCGGAGCGGCCTTACATGCGAGTGTACTGCTGCTCACTTTTTATTACAATAAATTACACCTTTATACAATGATGTGTGGTGTCACCCTTGCATACATACAAACCACTGTGTGAGCCGGGGAAGATTCGTGTTAGGACTCAGACGAGTGTTTGGCATCAGACTGTTGAGCTCCATAAAGGAAAGGTCTTTGACGATAGCCGGCAGCTATGAAAGATACCATTACCTCTGTCCAGTACCACACTTGGCCGTGTGTGTACACTGGTATATATTATATATTTCATTCCCTTTACCACTAGCCGAATTGTGTGTTGTCTATTGTGTGATAGGGACATCTTCTGATTCCCTGTAACTGGTATTGCGCCCCCCTATTCTCTTTCTCCCAAATCCATTTAAGTGCTATAGCCTAAATATCAACCATTTTCTTATTTGACGATAGTACCATGTCTGTACTTCATCCAATCTCTTCAATGGTTTTACTACCCCCATCCATGAAGGCTAAGTAAATTGAATTACTTATTTATTAATTGTATCTTGCAGCACACTTTAAAAAGTGATCGTCAGGTAGATTAATACAAGTATTTAATTATAAAAGAATCAAAGGCCTCAGTAAAAAAAAAATTGGAAAATAGATCAAAGTTTGACCCAAAGCACCAGTTTTATTTCCCCTTAAGCTACAAGGTACTTGATCAGCGTAGATCAAAGGTGACCAACTCCAGTCCTCAAGGGTCACCGAGTCAGATTTTTAAAATATCCCTGCTTTAGCACAGGTGGCTCAAGCAGTGGCTCACTCAACAACTGTATGGTTTTTGTCACTTTTTTAAAACCATAACTTATATAATGTGTGGTTGAAACCTATTCCAACTTCGTATCGCAAAGCCAGTATAACCATCCTAACAAAAGGTCGAAACCGCTGTCTGAGAGTAGGTTTTACTGGCTATGTATTTCTTAACCCCAGGCTGGGATGAAAAGCTGGAGATTTCTGCATTTGGAAGAATTTGTGAACAAGTTCTGAAAAGGATTTAAGAGCTGCATTTTATTTAATAATATTCACTTGTGCACTTTAATATAGTTAATACTTTACTTTTTTTTATCTCTTTCACTGTTATAAATATCAACATTTGTGCTTACAACACTTACATGGTTTGAAAATGTAGATTTTCATTCATATTGGATGTTTCACTGCTTTTATCATTTATTTCACTATCGGGAGCGTCCTACACTTCTCGTGGCCCCTGTGTAATACGACGGGCTTAATCTTATAGGGGTCAATGTTAACATGCACATTAAGTAAAAGGTGAACACTGTGCTCGTCTGCATGTCATTTCCCAGAATCCCTGGCTGCAGTGGAAGCACTGTATGCTAAGAGATAATGGGGAAAGGCAGGGTTGCAGACCTTTCCAAGGCATGTGAATGTGCTCACAAGTGATATTTTTATTTGCTGTACAACAAAAAGCATAATTCCCATGTGGTTCTCTTGGTCTCGATTTGATTTATTTATGAGTATTTGCCATAATAGTTTTACAGATACAACAGAAAATAATGCATAAATATGTATCCTACCCTAAACACCATTCATTTTAGATGAATTATATAACTGTGCATCTGTACCCCCGTCTACAAAGATCAAGGCACTCAGGCCAATTAGTATTGCTCCCATTAAGGCCCATGCATGCATAGTAGACTTGGGCCAATATTCATTACACTATATAACTGGATACCATCTGCAAAGACGCAAACTCTGCTCCGTCAGGCACCTATTCAAATGTGTGGAGAAGCCACCTACTCCTTGTTCCAGAATAATCCAGCTCCATTTAAATGAATACCAAATTGAGGGAAAGGGGGGTATCCCACTTAGTTACATAGTAGATGAGGTTGAAAAAAAGACATATCAAGTTCCACCTATGTTAAATTTAGATGACAGGTACTTATCCTATATTTTTATTTACCTATATTTGTAGGCCTTTATCTAAAGGCCTTTATATTGTACAGTATAATAAGGTGCAACTCAAAACGTCTGTATTGTTTTCAAACATTAAACTGCAACTTGCTGCCAAAAAGAATGGAATGAACACATTTGCATGACCTGTTTATACAGTCCTAAAAACCGGTTAATTAAGCCTTCAATTTAATAGCTGTGGAATAATATCCTTAATAGATTATACTGATACACCTGGAACTAATTTGCAATGTACTGGTAGTGCCTTGCCTCTTAGTATGACTGGCTGCACATCTGCTTTTATTTTACACAATAGGTACTTTGAAACATCCGATGAGTAAACTGGGTGCATACCTACTCATCTGCATCACAGCATGAAACTGCTGAGAGACTAGTAAATTAAACCCTGCTCACCTCATGCAGTGCAGAATTACTGCAATACAAGTGGTTTAGTTTCAACACCCATGGTTGGGGAGGGTTAAGCAATGTAACTTAATTTCTGGAAGCGGTGTGCAAAAAGTATTCCCCACATAATATACTGCAAATTAATTGCCACCTTTTAAACAGAATAAAGTAATAACTTGGTCCCATTTGTGTCCAATCTATTTATGAGAAAAAAAATGTAGTGGTTAGATTACGTTAGAGCGCACTTTCCTTGTGTGCGGGCTGTGGATCAGCTCCTGAGAGCTTTGTGGAGTTGATTTCACATACAGATGTAGCAACACTTACTGTCCTTGTGGCCGCAGAAAAAAAATAACTTAACGCCTAATATTCCAGAAATGGAATGAAACGGCGGTGGTGACGAAATAGCCACGGTCAAGTCCCACCGCGACTAAGCAGCTGCTGCTAACTTGCGGCAGCTAAATGGCCGCTGTGAATTGCAAAGCAGCCAGCAATAGTGCAAGCTCTGTGCAGGCACTAGTTCTGCTTTCCTTGAATGTGTAGATGTACAGATTTAGCAACACTTGCTGTCCTCGTTCCTGCGATTGTTACTGTTCCGGTGCGGCTGCACTTCTCACGGCCCCGAGAACAGTATACGGTTGCCCGGAAGGATTAACACTGTGGGGATCCATGCTTTTGAATTGGAACCCGCAACTTTAATCCGTTGCTTAACCTTTCAGATGAGCTGTGCAGCCGTGTACCCCGCAACGCAGATACGATGCAGGGCTGTATTTCCTTTTCCTGGATGATGTAGATGCCCTTACTGTATATAGGTCTCTACATCATGAGGGGTAGGCAATATGGCCATATTTGGTCATCTACATCACCATCATCATCAATGGGGAAAGGACACGTTACACTGTCCAGCCCCCTTGATAATGTAGATGTCCAAATATGGTCATATAGCATCCCCCTCATGATGTATCGTATTCTCTCCCTGCAGGTGGCCCAAAAGGATTTATGCTGGGGTTCCCATTCAGAAGCATGGAACCCTGCAGCGTCAATCCTCCTGGCCAGCTTACTGCTCTCAGGGCTGGAGAAGTGTAGTCACAGAGCGTCCATACCAGAACAGTCAAAATCGCGGCACCAAAAACAGTGTCTTGCTAAATCTGTTCATCTACACATATGATGAAAGCAGAGCTAGTGTCTGCATAGAGCTTACACAATTCCCAGCTCTTTTGCTCTGCACAGATCAGAATGGGACAATTCGCCGCAGCACCAGTTAGCAGCAGCCGTTTACTATTAAAGTATTATATTTTAGGAATATTTACAGCAGCAGTTTCGCCACCGTCGCCATTTCATTCCATTTCCGGAATATATAGGGTTAGGATTTCTTGAAACAAGGAATTTATTCAGGTAGAAGCCGGAATATTAGGGGTTAGGATTTCTGTGAGGAGTCCCCCTGCATAACCCCAGCTCAAATGCGGCAGCACTGGGTCCCTGCATAACCCCAGCTCAAATGCGGCAGCACTGGATCCCTGCATTACCCCCGGCTCGGATATGGTATCACTGGGTCCCTGCATTACCCTGGCTCGGATGTGGTATCACTGGGTCTCTGCATTACCCCGGCTCGGATGTGGTATCACTGGGTCCCTGTATTACCCCGGCTCGGATGTGGCAGCACTGGGTCCCTGCATTACCCCGGCTCGGATGTGGTATCACTGGGTCCCTGCATTACCCCGGCTCGGATGTGGCAGCACTGGGTCCCTGCATTACCCCGGCTCGGATGTGGTATCACTGGGTCCCTGCATTACCCCGGCTCGGATGTGGCAGCACTGGGTCCCTGCATTACCCCGGCTCGGATGTGGTATCACTGGGTCCCTGCATTACCCCGGCTCGGATGTGGTATCACTGGGTCCCTGCATTACCCCGGCTCGGATGTGGTATCACTGGGTCCCTGCATTACCCCGGCTCGGATGTGGTATCACTGGGTCCCGGCATTACCCCCGGCTCGGATGTGGTATCACTGGGTCCCTGCATTACCCCGGCTCGGATGTGGCAGCACTGGGTCCCGGCATTACCCCCGGCTCGGATGTGGTATCACTGGGTGTGTGTGTTTTGGTAATCATGTGTGTGTTTGTGTGTGTGTGTGTGTGTTATCAGTTTGTGTGTTGTTGTGTGTGTGTGTGTTTGTTATCATTGTATGGTGTAGTGTACAGTGTGTTGTGTGTGTTGTGTTTGTGTTTCGTGTGGTTTGATCAGTGTGTGTCGGTTGTGTGTTGTGTGTGTTCTGTTTGTGTATTTTGTCAGTGTTTTTGTGTGTGTGTGTGTTGTATCAGTTGGTGTGTGGTTGGTGTGGTATAGTGTGGTGTATGTTCGTGTTGGTGTTAATTGTGTTTCTGGGGTGTGTTTAGATTCAATTGTGGAGGGTGGTGTGTATCAGTTTGGTATTTTTGTTAATTTGTTATTATCATTTGGGTTTGTGTGTTGTATCAGTGTGTGTGTGTGTGTGTGTTCAGTGGGGGTGGTGTAACGTATCAGTGTGTGTTGTGTGTGTAATCAGTATCAGTGTTTTGTGTATCAGTGTGTGTTTGTGGTGTGTGTGTGTATATCATTGTGTGTGCTGTCAGTGGGTGTGTGTTCTCTCTCCCTCCCTCTTCCCTCCCTCTCTCTCCCCAACCACTGCTCTCCCTCCTTCCCTCCCACCCTGTCTCCCTCCTTCCCTTCCCACCCTGTCCTACCCTTCCTTCCCTCCCACCATGCTGTTCTCCCTCCTTCCTCTCCACCCTGTCTCCCTCCCTCCCGTCCAGCCTCTCCCTCCCATGTCTCCCTCCCTCCCTGTCTCACCCCTCCCTGTCCTCCCTCCCTCCCGTTTTCTCACCCTCCCTTGCCCTGTCTCACACCTCCCTCCCTGTCTCACCACCTCCCTCCTTCTGCTACTCTTCTCCCCTTCTCACCCCAAATAAAAGAGCAGGCGTCCTTCCCCATCTTCCCTGTCTCACCCCCTGCCTCCCTCCCTGTCTCACCCCCTGCCTCCCTCCTGTCTCGAAACCCTCCCTATCCTCCCTCCCTGTCTCACACCCGCCATTTGGCCTCACCTCATTGCCCTCCCTCTCCCTCACATTCTTGTCTGTATGTCTTCCTGCCCTCCCTTCCTGTGCTAGAAAGAACGAAGAAACTATCGAATAAAGAAAGAGGAAAGAAGAGAAAAGGGCAGAGAGAACGAAAAAAAGAAAAAGAATAAATAACAAGATAGAATAAAACGAAGACACACACACAAAAGAATCACGTTGATTTGTATGTAATGTTTTTATGGTCCTTCATAGCCCTCCACTTAAGTCTGTCCTCCCTCCATTCCTCGACCACCTCCCTCCTGTAGTCTCCTACCGCCCTCCTTCCTGTCTACCTTCCTGTCTCCTCCCTCGCCCTCATCCCTGTCTCCCCCCCCTCCCTCCCTCGTCTCCCGCCCTCCCTCCCTGTACTCCCTCCATCCCTGTCTCCAGCCCTCCCTCCCTGTCTCCCTCCATCCTCGTCTCCCTCCCTCGCCCATCCCTCCCTGTCTCCATCACCTCTTCGTCCTCTATCTTAACTGCCGCTATTACCTGTAACCGAAGTAACCTACTCTCTTTATTCCAGATCTGACTCAAATTTCAGCGCGGGCAGAAATCCGGAAGACAGGTAAGGGAACACTCCCTCCAGTTTATAGGACCTGTAGGGGACTGCCGGATCAGGTAAGATCCCAGGCCGGGTATTGCCTGCTTTTAGAAATGTGAAGAGGGGGGGCCATCCAGACACTGGTTAAGTGGTTCAGAATCATTAACATCAATGGGGTTTTTTTTGTTCGATTATCTAGGTGACACACACACACACACAACACACTCTCTAATGGTAGCTACAAGATAAGGTACTACAATACAATAAACTGGATATATATTTAAAAAAAAAAAAGTGTCCCCGGTTTTCTCATTTCAAAATTGGTCACCCTACACCTTGAGCATTGTAGAGTTGGAGTTCAGTACTGCCTGAACTCGTTGTTAATATTCCCCTGGCGTTTCATTGTGCCCCTTTAGTCATTTGCTATAGCGTAGTTACATTCATCTTTTTCCATATAGTTACATGACTTCACTGGTTTTCCAGCACTACTTACTCAGCTTTATTTCCCTTTGTGGTATATAATTTTTTTGTTGCGTTTCACAGCACAAGCCTTTCTGTCGTAGTTCTAGACCGGCAGCTCCGAAGCTCTATCCGGATCTGGTATAGTGGACGCCTATTTTTATTAGTTTGTCACCTAATTAAGGACCTTTTTATGATTGCCCATATGCGTCGGTTTGGGAGACTTCCCACTTGATTTCAAAGGAAAAGAATCACGTCAATGCTCTTGCACATGTCTCCTCTGATATGCGCATCACACTAGCCTGTCATTTAATCACACAAAGTCCTTGATTATTTTCGTCCATTTAGTCCGAGATCTCTAAAGCTATCGCAGGGGCAGTGTCGAGACTCGCGTTGTGTTTCACTATCTCTGATGCTTTAATAGATTTGGTAATCATTGGTGTTAGGTTAATTGATTACAAATCTCATTCTTAGAGCTATGATATTGTTGGTGAGGGCCGAGTTAGTAGAGGGTTGTAGCTGTATGGCACGATGCTGAACTTAATTGTTGCGATTGTCCTTACATAAAGTCATAGCCCTAAATTGACCAATTCCAAGTGTCTTATAGATCTCTTATTCTCTTTAGATTATTGAGAACAAATATAACTAGCAAGCCCACCCTTAAACCCCCCAGCAGCCATGTGTGCTTTAATGTGCGGCACAGTAAATAAACAAAAGACAAAAAGCCTCAGGTACATCCCAATATGACAAATACGTGTATATAGATTAAATACGTATCTGTTTTTCTTTTTATATGTGGGGTCTTGAATTAATCACATCTTTGGCTATAAAGCATTTTTAACCCACCTTTGAAATACCGCGCCACGGTACCCCCCTTTTCTGCCAGTCACTAACAATCTGCACCCGCCAAAAAAGCTATCCAAACCTCTCTTAGGACGGAGAGAACTGGGCCCCCCCGGTCAAACAATTTGGACCGGTATATTATAATTTGTAGCAGAAGCAACTTTGTATGAGAGGAATATTGGCCTACTGAGCTCTTACTGCGTTGGAAGCACTGTGACAAACCATTTTTACTCACTGGATTTGTAATTGTATCTGATTACCCTACTTCGGATCACTGAGCCTGATTTCTCCCTGCTTCAAGTTTTTAGTGCCTTTATTTTATTTAACACATTAAATGTTACATATGAAAACTTCATAATCTAAACAACTTTATGATTATTATTGGTGTGCACCACACTATTGGAGGGGATACCTGCGACCTCTTCCAAAAACGTTCTTGTGTTTTATCGGAGATGTGTACAAGTTCTGTTTGTTGCATGATCTTCGTACTTAACCTGTGCAACTGAAGCCTGCTTACAGATGCTTAGTCATCCTTTGGTACTTGCCAAATCTCGGCTAAGCTTGGAATATACTTCGATCTATGTTACACCCTTACTAGCCTCTTACGGCAACCCAGAGTTGTCTCATCCTTTGAACCTTTAACTCTACCGTCCTGTTTCCCAGTCTTTTAAACCTTTTTTCACCTATAGGAAGGCTCATCCACTCAATATCGTTCAAGCAACTTCAAACCTGTATGCAGAAAAATCATCTCTTAACAAGAAGCAGCTCTGCCTATGTTTCTAACCTTTACTATGTACCTTCAGATGCCCTTGACCTCCCTGTCTGCACTTTTAATAATGCACTATACTACTACTTCTGTGTCTGTATGCCTCCAAACATAAACGCATAGTTCGTAAGCTCCCGTTCTGGTTAATATGGAACAGTAACACTATTGCTCTGCTTACAAACTACTTATTGATGAAGCTACTCCATCTGTGCGGTTAACGGGGATGCTTCATGCCGCCGTGCTGAGGCATTAGCCGCCTGGAAAGAATGGACCCGCTGTCTTTTCTCCGCTACAATGATGAGAAGTCTGGGGAGCCGCGGGTAATGCAGGCGACTTTGTGCTACCACATCCGAGCCGGGAGAGGTAATGCAGGGACCAGTGCTGCACACTCCGAGCGGGGGTAATGCAGGGACCCGTACTCCACATCCGAGCCGGTGATGGGGATGTTGACAGCTGGACCCAGTGCTGCCACATCCGAAGCCGGGTTCGGACACGTGACCACTGAGGCAGGGGTTATGAGCCCAGTGATACCATCGACCGATAGCGGAGCCGAGAACCATCCAAGGGGTAATGCCAGGGGACCCAGGTGATACCACATCCGAGCCGGGGTAATGCAGGGACCCGGTGCTCTGCCACATCCGCAGCGGCGGTAATGCAGGGACCCAGTGCGCACATCCGAGCGGGGGTAATGCAGCGGACCACGTGATACACCATCCGAGCGGGGGTAAGGTAATGCAGGGACCCAGTGCTGCCACATCCGAGCCGGGGTTAATGCAGGGACCCAGTGATACCAACCCAGACGGGGTATCGAGGACCCAGGCTGCCACTAACAGAGCCGGGATAATGCAGGGACGATCCAGTGATACCACAATCCGAGCCGGGGGTAAGCAGGGACCAGTGATACCAAATCCGAGCCGCGGCGTAATGCAGCAGGACCAGTGATACCCAATCAGAGCGGCGGGGTAATGCAGGGACCCAGTGAACCACATCCGAGCGGGGTAATGCAGGGACCCATGAATGATACCACATCCGAGCCGGGGGTTAGATGCCGGGACCAGTGCTGACCACATCCGAGACGGCGAGGTGGTAATGCAGAGGCCCAGTGCTGCACCATCCGAGCGCGGGGGTACTCAGCCCAGGGACCCAGACACACACACACACACTGATACACACACCCACACAGATACACACACAGATACACACACACACACACACACACTGATACACATACACACATACACACTGATACACAAACACACACACACACACACACACACACACACAGATACACATACACACACACACACACACACACACACACACATACACACACACTGATACACCCCGCTTCCCGCTGCACCGCCCGCCAGCCCCTGCACCGCCCGCGACCGCGCAGCAACCACTGCCCGCCCCTGAGCCCATCTCCCACACCAAGGGGACGGGGGGAAGTGAGCGCCGGGGGGCAAAGCTGTGAGCACCGATGGGCAATGGTGGGAGCGCCGGGGGGGCAATAGTGGGAGCGCCGGGGGGGCAAAAGTGGGAGCGCCGGGGGGGCAATGGTGGGAGCGCCGGGGGGGCAATGCTGGGAGCGCCGGGGGGGGCAAAGGTACAAGGTGGTACAAAGGCAGGCGCACCCCCGCTACCACCTCCTATTACCCCCCCTGGCTGGGACCCGGGACAGAAGGGGGACACTCACCGCGCACAGAGGAGCCGAGTGCGGGAAGACACGTGTGCTCTGCACAAAGCGGAAGTCCCGCCCCGGGCTTCCTCTGACCTGCCTTCAACCAATCCCCTGCGGGCCGGCCGGCATTCTAAGTCCCGTCCCCGGCATTCTCCTTCATTCAGTCCCCCCCGGCAGCATTCACACACACTTAGAAAATACTTACCGGCCGCCGCATTCTCCTCACCGCCGCTGCCCTGCAATACTGGGACCAGGGACAAAAACCGGGACAAAAACTGGGACAGACTTAAACCGGGACAGGACACAAAAAAACGGGACTGTCTCGGTAAAACCGGTACGAATGGTCACCCTATCAAGGTGGGGACACAAATCAACACAATAGAGAGGCCCGAGTAACCCAATACTTGGATAATTGCCAGTTACTAGTCCTGGATAGAAAAATTTCAGACACACTAGAGCAACCAATCACTGATGAGGAGATTGCTCAAGTTATCCAGAACTCTAATCTAAATCTAAAGCTCCCCAATTTGTATTATAAAAAATAGGCCCGAACCATAACAATACACCTGTTAAAACTTTTAATGGAATTCTTAAAGGTACCCAGTCACCCCAAGAAATGCTGTCCGCCACAATTTCAGTGATACCAAAGGAAGGGAAAGACCCCTCCCGTTGCCCGAGTTATAGGCCAATTTCGCCGATTATCTCAGATGTAAAAATGTTCGCAAAATCATAACTACAAGACTGAACGCAGTGTTAGGATCATTGATTCACCCAGGTCAGGTCAGGCTGCTGATACTGTACGCAGGAAAGCGGATATTATTCACAATTGTAATGCACACAGTACCCCACACAGTGTTATTTTGAGCCTTGATGCTGGTAAGGCCTTCGACAAGGTTAGCTGGCCTTTCATGTTTCAAGTACATCAAAGAGCAGGACTAGGCCCTAACTTTTTAGCAGGCATTCAAGCTCTTTATAGCTTCCTCACGGCAACGGTGAGGACATCAGGATTTCTCTCTAAACCATTCATAATAATAAATTAAACACAACCGGGATGCCCGATCTCAGCACTTCTGTTTGCTTTGGTGATAGAAACATTGGCATCCACAATTAGACTAAATAACAAAATGAAAGCACCAACGATAAGAGTAGTTGGAAAAACACAGGTATAGTCATATACAGTACAAAGATGTTTTTAAGGGAACAGTGATTAAATAGTTTCAAGACTTTCACAAACAATAGTATCTCCCATACAAGCTTTTCTATCAATATCTTCAATTAAGAAAAACATGAGAGCAGACTTCTATTAATATTTCAATCACTTTATTGTGACGCCAAAAAACAACAAAGGGACGGTGTCTCTGTTTTATAGCCAACTTCTCGAGGAAGAAGGCGGGGAATCAAATAGGCTTGTGACACAGTGGGACAAGGACATTGGAGGAGAGATAGAGAAGACTGAGAGGATATATTTGAAAGAACAGCTAAGTCCTCTATTAATTCTACAGTAAAGGAAATAAACTTAAAAGTCCTTCATAGGTGACACCTCACTCCCCATAAACCCAATCTTATGACTGCTAGAGATGGTGTGGAAATAGAGGCACATGCCTGCATGTTTGGTGGATTTGCCCCAAGATATAAGTCCTTTGGAAAAAGGTTAATAAGGGGTGTCGCAGACATAGACATTCCACTGGAACCTTGGGTATACCTACTATTTTGACCCATCAAAACTTTAGACAGACTAATATTAGATATACTATTGTCAACAAAATGTGTTACAGAAAGAAACTGGCAACAAAATGAGCACCCTCTTTCTCCCCCCACATCCCCCCACCCGAAACTGGTTGAAAACAAAATCTGGAACACTATGTTGATAGAAAAGCTAACGAGTATGCTCAAAGATACCCGCTCGCACTTCTTCAAAGTTAGGGAACCATGGGCAGTCCGCATCAACGGGAGATTGAACTCGGGAGTAACGCCCCAAAACAGGCTATTTTTACTTAACTAAAACTGCGCAGGGATAGAGATACCAGTATAACTGGAAGAGTGAAGAAAGTAACCCACATTATCGACACAAGAAAACAACTGATGTATGATCAGGAGTGATGCTGTGTGATTTAAAGAACCCTGAATGTACCTGCAAACGTGTACTCCTCCTCCCCTTTTTTCTTTTTGTACCCCTCCCCCCAGCCCAAATTCCCAAAACCTTTCCGATGTTAATCTTGAAAAAAAAAAATAAAGTGGGGAAAAGAAAAAAGAAAATATACATTGGAGTGGATTAAAATAGGAGGATTCAATTAATAATTTTTTCTGAGATGTCACTGTGTTTATATATTTATATATGCAACCAATACATTGGAATACTTTTTTGCAGATGCAAATAACGCCATAATGATGCAAGGCACCTTCATAGATTGACGTACGGAACAATACATTAAAATGATATCCTAATACTGTACCTATTTGTAACCCTTGATAAAAATGGCCATACTTGGCACTTTATTTATTTTTTACTCAAATCAACTCCCATTAGCCCAGCACACCATCATCAAAAAAGTACCTGTGTTCTGCATGCTTATTCTTTCTTTCAGAAGGACATCGCCAAGGATTTGCCGATAGAACATCAACAAAGGAATGTGGCACATGCTACCAACCATTGTTTCCGGGAGCATGCTGTTAAACCGAGAGAATCACAAATTACTTCACTTGTAAAGAGTTTATAGATAATCTCTGAGGAACCGTATGACAAAAAAAATAAACTTTCATACCAACTCTTCAAGCATTTAAACTTGAAAATCTAAAATTAAAAGCATTCTAAAATGATATAGCGCTGGAGAGGGAAAATTTACACTGAAGTGGTTAAAATGGTTTTGCTGGTTTGAAACAGGGGAAAGGAGATTTTGAGTTCGAGATCGTTTCCGTGTGACCCTTATCAAAGATGGCTTATGCCGTGGTAATGTGCTGTTGATATTGGAAAATGCCCAGCGTTTTGCAGACTGGCCCACAGCATACAGATGTAGCGCAAACTTTACCGTTTGCTTTGTGGCAATCACCGCAGCAGTCGCAGCCTGGAAGGATTAATGCTACGGGTGGTTGCATTCACAAGCATAGACCTCCACCCACAGCGCAATCGCGGCAGACACTATACCAATGGCGCTGGGGACAGCAAATCTTATTATATATGTATATCAAATTCAGTGTTGATATTTCTATGCACAAATTGTAACAAATATCGCTGTCCCAAACGTTAGCACATATTGAAAATAAGTATTATAGCAAAGAAAAAAGTACCCGGGCGCTCCCTCTAGATAAAGTACAATGCAAAAATAAATGTGTAATATAACGTAACGACCTTATATAGTCACTAAGGTTCGTTACTGCTTCCGACGTCTCTTCCTATGACTCTAGAACCCCCGTAGGACCTATCCAGGATCCTTATAGATGCAGAAAAAGGGGAGAACACAGGGGGGAGCACAGGTTTGAGAAATGTACCACGTATATATTCAGTGTGAAGAAATGCTCCTAGATTAATAGGTGCATGGGTGGAGGTGTAAAGAATAAAGTAATATCTTAAACACTTACACGGCCTTGTGTAAGCGCTGTCACGTAAGTGTCTCTTTTCTACGTAGGAGGAGGATAAAGATACCTTCCCCCAGGACCGCACTCACACTTGCCCGTGTGAGTGCTTGCAGGATTTACTGCATATTTTGTGTATAATCACATCAACAGCACCTATTGTATCTTTGTTTTATTTGTCCCTCAAAAATTCTTATTTATTCCTTACTCCGAGGGTGACATCATACGACTGAACCTTACTGAGAGTCGGAAGGGACGTGCGTTTGGAAGAAAGCAGAAGAATAACTATAGAACGGTAAAGAAAGAAAAAAGGAGGAAGAAGGAAGGAGGGGAGAAAAGAGACACTTACGTGACAGTGCTTACACAAGGCCGTGTAAGTGTTTAAGATATTACTTTATTCTATACACCTCCACCCATGCACCTATTAATCTAGGAGCATTTCTTCACATTGAATATATACGTGGTACATTTCTCAAACCTGTTCTCCCCCCTGTGTTCTCCCCTTGTTCTGAAAATAAGTATTATTTCTCTGTATACTTTTACATTCCTGAATGTAAAGTTAAATAATTCCCAAAAGAACCTCATGTTAGATATTTTATAAACGTTGCTCACTTTTATTTATTTTTGACAGCGTACTAACTTTAGGCCATATCTACTAAGCAGTGACACTTCAAAAGATACCTTTCCAGTGCTGGGAGACACCTTACAGCCCTTTCACCTGAAAAGGCAACAATGTGTCTTCCAGTGCTAGAAGGTGTCTTATGGAAAAGCACAGCTTAGTAAATATGGCCCTAAGTCCCTGTCATCTTAAAATTACCCCCCTACAAAGCCTCAGATTTATTTCTGTATTAATACCAAAAAAGTCTGTCACCTATTCCACCACTGGCCAAGTAATGCTCTGTAGCCCAGTCTACCCCGTATGCTTACTTGATAACTTTCATTCTCACTTTTAGCATGATGTTTTGGCTCAATATCAATGTAACTCTTTGGGCGATTAGGAAAAATTCCTAAGTTTAAAAAAAACACACACCGAGTAGGGGAAAATGTACTTCGCTAACCCGGGAACTTCATGGCCTGGATTTAAATTGGTCATGTGAATAGTGGATATTCTAGTAATTATAGACTACACTTACTTCAGCATTTCTCTTCTCCTTGAGCTTGAAGATCTAAGTTTCACTAAAAGTCGAGGTTGCCTTCTCTGGGTCATCATCTGGTGAAAAACGCCAGTGGTCGCTTTAAAAAAAAAAAAAAAAAAAAAAGGCCTATTGTGAACTTATTCATTATTCACTAAAGTAGTTGTTTATCTTGTAACAGAAATAAAGCATCATGTTGTGTTTGTGACCTTGAGATGATGCAGTTAATCCCTTCTGGTTGGCTCATACCACTAATTACAGCCCTATAAGATTGCATTTATGTACAGCCCATTCTTTCTCAGTCATCACTCATTTAGAGTCAGACATAGTATGAAAAAAAGCGCTGGTTACAAACAAACAAAAAACCAATGGTAAATGCTGCGTTATCAATGATGTAAACACAATCCTCACAGTGTAGATCAAGGAGTTTTTTTATTTTATTTTTAATATCAGATGCTGTATTATTCAATAGAGGGCCCTTTTCTTTTCAAATATCTTAGTATAATGTTCCATAGGATCTAGCTACCTTGTTCTCCCATATCCCGGCCATCACCCTATTTTGCTTTTACACTGGTGTTATGAATGTGCCTTCTCGGGTTCACCAGTATGCATTCTACTATTTAAGTACAGTATGGACATAAATTAGCAATTTATGATAAAGTATAGTACAGTATGTCTACATGAAGTATACAATACATTGTTGTAGGCCCACAAGAAGTTATAATGTTGCAGCTCCATTTGATCTACAGTGTAACTCTCCAATTCAGATCTGACATAAGGCAGTAATTGTTCATGGTTTCTGCTGTAGACATTATATAATGTATCTGCAGTCACGATAAAGCGATCTGCATAAGCTACTGGTCTAAGATATGCAAGTACACGCATACTTATAACCAGTGGTCGACAAATCACCAAAAAATCTACTCGCCACCTAGTACCACATGTGTGCTGCTTGGGCCAATAGGAGCTCGCCACGATGTTAAATCCACTCGCCCGGGGCGTGCAAATGTATAGGTTTGTCGAACACTTCTTATAACAATGGGCAGTACCGATGGGCAGTTTCTATGGGACTGATTTAGACTCTGATCGCTGTCTGCACGGCATTGAGAAGGAAAATGTTCCGTTTATGTTGGATGTCACTGAATGAAATGTTTATATATTCAAATGCCGAAACCATTTAATATACACGTAGAAACAAATTGGAGTTTGCTACCGACGCTGCTTTCATTTGTCATTATGTTCAGTTTTTCACTGATTACTGTATGTCAATCACCGGTGCAAGGAAGGTGCCTAGGGGAGGGATCACAGGAAGTGATGTCACTCTGGGGCACTAGGTGAGAGGAGCTTGTGAGGGGGGGATTTCGGCAGGCATTTTGTTTGGAGTTGATGTACATATAAACCTTTGTGTTCACACACTATATATTTGTATTAATGCATCCAAAATATTAATATATTAAATTAAGTTTTATTCCTTGGTGTGCAATCCTCTTTGAAGAATGACTATGCAGAAGAAGTTGCTGCAAGGACTGACCACCCAGCTATTTCATACAATGTAAGATGTGCATTTCCAATCCATTTCCATCTACTTTTGCCATTTAACTTCAGGAAAACCCTGTAAAACACTACTGTACAATCCATTACAAACTCCTCCCAAAGAACATGGCTACATTTTTGTGGCAGTTATGTACCCAAATACAACGTATTATGAATCTATTTTGATACGTTTTATATGACCTGAAGTATCTTAAACATGTAAAAAAAAAATTAAAAAAAAAATATTTTTTAAATATATTATTATTACCATAATAGTACTAAAAAAGCACAAACTTGATTCTGGTTGGTGTTTATCAACGGAATAAAAACGAATTCAATTTAGTCAGTTCTTTCTGCTTTCTATCCGAAAATCACAGAATGCAACCGCACAATCTATTGAACCGATACAATGACATGTATATGTGCGTGTAATATATATATTTGATCATAACAGGTAATCAGCCTCTCCCACTTCACATGTACTGGCCCTATGTATAAAAAAAGCTGAATACATAATTTATATATCCTGCATAAAAATGTATTGTAATAATGTGTTCTGGAAACTGTTCAGGTGGCAAGGAGGACTTTCTGTCTGTTTGGGTTAACTTGAAATTTAATTTTTTGAACTCAATTTTTACCTCGTCTTGATATAGATGGATCTACTTCAACCCCTCGCTCATACGGTGTGCCGCCATTCAATGCCAGCTCGTATGTCCTATAACATAACAATATACAAGACAAACGTCATTTCAAAAGCAAAATAAATCATTTACTTCATATCACATTCTTGCAAAAGTGTTGCACTTTAAAGGTTGCTACAGTCCAAAGATATTTTTAGGAGATAAATGCACCATTATAAATTCTTTACTTTGAAACTCTTTCAAACTGAATTATTTTTATAAAAACATTTTGCTAGGGATATATTCAGTTCCAATGTCTCATCTGAAAATTCATTCTTTTTTTTAATGCAGCTATGGTTAATAAGTGTTGCAGTTACTACTTGTAGTAAATAAGCCAGTCGGCCTTCCTTGCATATGAGAAATCTAATATATATGCTGAATATATAAATCTAATACATAAATCTGAATATATGCTTCTGCAGTAATTCACTTGCTCAGATTGTTAAAGAAATGCTATTCTGGATATCTACTCCAGTTTATATACTTTAAATGTCTCATGTTCTCATACCTTGCTTGTGTGTTACAAAAAATATCACTTCACAATTATTCCATAGATAGCTTTTAGATCTATTATATAGATAAGTAGATAGATAGATTATATATAGATTAATAGTATATATATATATATATTATATATATATATTCTATATGGAATATTGATGAAGTGAATTTTTTGTAACACACAAGCAAGGTATGAGAACATGAGACATTTAAAAGATAAACTGGAGTAGATATCCAGAATAGATTTCTTTACACAATCTGAGCAAGTGAATTACTGCAGAAGCAGTTGTCTGAACTTAAGCAGAAAAGAAGGCCCCGTTCACTCAAATATAGACTCCAGTCATTATTGAAAAAGGCCGATTTTCATTGTCATTATACAAATAACGATAGTTGCATTTAAACTGACTAGTCACTACTGAACGTTCCCTTGCTTTTAGCGATACAAAACAGAGCACATAACCAAACTGGGTTGATTAGAATATAAAGCGGTCCTAACCTTTACCCAGAAAAAGTGACTACTTGGCTCATTTTTTTTTTGTAATTTTTTGCCCATTTTCCTATCTGCTGTAAAACCTCAGACCCTATTTGAGCCTTGGGTTTCTTTCCTATTTCAAATAGCCTTATGTCTATCCCATTCATTTTTCATTCCCTTACTGTACTAGCCCCTAGCTCCTCTGTTGGGAGCCTATTCCATAAATCCACAACCCTTGCCATGTAGACGTACTTCCTGACATTTCCTTGAGCCCATCACACTCTGGCTTCAGGGCATGACCTTTTGTCTATCTGAAATATGCCTCCTTCCTGTACTTTGTTGAAACGCTTTATGTATTTGAAAGTTTCTATCATATATCTTACCCTCTCGTCTAAGCTGTACATATTAAGATCCTTCAGTATTTCCTAAAAAGTTTTATAATGTAGACCAGGGATGTTCAACGCCAGTCCTCAACACCCCCCTCCCCCCCCCCACGGTCTTCAGGATATCCCTGCTTCAGCACAGGTGGCTCAGTCCCTGCTTCAGCACAGGTGGCTCAATCAGAGGTTCAGTCATTGACTGAGCCTCAGATTGAGCCACCTGTGCTGAAATTGGATGTCCTTAAAACCTGACCTGTTGGGGGGTTTGACGACTGGAGTTGAGCACCCCTGATGTACACCATGCTCACTTTTAGTACCCCTTTTTGCACACTCTCTAAACTATGTATGTCATTCGGTGATATAGTCTCCAGAACTTCTCTTTTTCAGCTGCTAAACTCTCTATTCAACCTAGCATCCTGCAGTCTCACTCTATTACTTTGTTCCACTGCTTGTCTACTTTTAAGTCTACTAAAATAATGACGCTCAGGTCCCTGGGAGGGGACCTGTACATTATAGTACCAATAATACGGTGTCCTGCCTTTGGATTTTTGGGACCCGTGTTCATAATTTTGCACTTTTTTAGCATTAAATTGTAGTTTCCACAGTCTTGACCATTCCTCTAATCTACCTAAAATAATGAATATTTTTTTTCCCCCACCCTTTGGAGAGAGTCAACCCTGTTGCAGATCTTTGTGTCATCTGCAAAAAGGCATACTGTACTTTCCCTTTAAGACCATTTGTAATGTTATTACTAAAGGTATTAAAGAGCACTGGTCTCAGCATAGATCGCTGATGTACTCCACTGGTCATCTTCTCCACCTATGAATGTACTCCATTCACCACAACTCTGCCCATATCCTTCATCAAATATCCTTTCTATTTAATCACCTTAGAATCCAATCCCAAGCATTGAAACTTGTCGCAGTCTTCTATGTGGGACAGTGACAAAGGCCTCACTAAAATCCAGATAAACTACATCTACTGCTCCCCCCTCATCTATTACCAGAGTCATCCAGTGGGGGGGGGGGGAAATCAATTAGGTATGTTGGACGCAATCTCCCCCCCAATAAATCCATTTTGCCTTGGACCTTGTAAGTTGCTGGACTTCATATATTTATCAATTTGTTCCTTCAACAGTGTTGCCAATGATTTACCCATTACTGATGTCAGGCCCACTGGCCTGTGGTTTTCTGCCTCTACCCTACATCTACTGTTGTCTTATCAACTAACTATAGCTGTTAAGAGTGACTGCTTAAAAAGTTCAGTTAATGGTGTTGTCAACATTCCCCTAAGCGCTTCTAATATGTTTGGATGTATCCGTCTGGCCCCATTGACTCTATTTTCAGTTTTGAAAGTTCCATTCAGAATTTCTCCACAGTAAATAGACGTATATCTACTTCCTTTCCATTTCCATTCTCCCTTCACCTTCTGTCTCCCTCAACATGACCATCCTCTCCTGTCTTTAGCCTTTACAATTTCTCCCTTGGTTTTTCCACTACTCAAACTACATTATACTTGCAGGATGCAAGGAAACCTCCATCTTACGTGATACTATGCACTGCTTTTATGGTCCCTCCAGCACTGGAGGTATTATCTCAAACACTAAACTAGATGTGATGATTTCCCACAAAAAGACAAAACAATGATCTTACTTAGAAGGAATTGGAACTCCATTGACATCAAAAAGTTTTAAAAATGACCAGCCACAGCTTAACTCTCCCCTCTCACCTGTGGACTGAACATAAAAAGAAAACAGAGACAAGATATTCAGGAAACAATAAATAATGTGTGTGTGTGTGGGGGAGTGTGTGGGGTGTGGTGTTGTGTGTGTGTGTGTGTGTGTGTGTGTGTGTGTGTGTATAATTATTAATGCTATACACTGTACTGTACATATACTGAAACCAATAAATCACCTCTCTATTTATTGTTAAAGCATGGCCACAATCAAGATTAAAGGATGTATCTTATCACAATATGATAAAATGGCAAAATGTCTATTCATGGATTTCCTTTGTGGATCATAAGAGCACTTACACTGCATAATTAATGTGTCGAAAATGTGTAACTATACTACACTTTCACAGTGATATTACCACATTGGTAAGATTTAAGAAAAGCATTGAGTAAGATATGAGTGTTTCTATATTATCCTAATATAGTTTGCTGCATTGTATTTTATAAACACTGACATTTATACATCACTATCTCCACGGACATTCTCCTTAGCGGAAAAGTGCATACATGTAAGCTACAGTATCTGTTACAGTACATTTTGGCTGTAAGCTACAATTCTATTCTGTCATTTGTTCTCAGAGGTTACAAAGAGTAAAAAAAATAATATTAAACCATAGTTGGAAAGGCAGAGCCGGAAACATTTTTAAATCTTTTAAATTGTTTCTTGGTATATGACACTCTGGATCTTGTGAAAGGCTGATATAATGTTGCTATTAGGATAACAGACCAAAAGGTTGGCTACAGTTTTTAGGCCATATGGTTCTGGAAAGCTTAACCTAAGAGTAAGTCGCCTACTGTAACTCTTGAATGACATGTAAACAGGTAATATGTTATCCCAATAGGATACTGGTAATCACTGAGGTAAGGACAAATTCATATACGAACAAAGGACACACTTGGGTATTGAAAAACAAAATCTCCTGAAGCATTAAAGGAGCAATACCTCCTACTTTAGCCCCATTTATTTAGAGGGTGGGAACCAGTGGGTGCCCTGAGCCAAACACCACTATTTGCAACCATTTGCACATACTGTACCAGTGAAGTTACTGTCTCTACATCTCATTCAGGGAAAACACAATGGCTATTAAATCTCTGGCCTATAGCAGGCTGAAACATGATTGTTACGTCTTCCTATTGGATGGCCATTTAAATCCCATTTAAAAACCCTGAAGTAATACCGGTAACTTCACCAGTATGTATCTGGGTAACAGGGGTTCCCTGGAGCTGAAAATAGTGCGGTTCAGCTCTGGAGGGTAGATTGCTCTTTTAATTCCTTATACTTTTTTTTTTAAAGATAATTCTCTCTAATTTAAATCATTATTTTCTTTGATACACCTGGAGCCATGTTTTTGCCTTGATACAATGGCTAGTCTTCATTTACTTACATTACGGACGTAGGTAACGCCTAGTTCAAACAGTATCCCGATTTCTGGAGATTGGCTGCTAGACCTGACAAAACAATCCCCATCCAGTAGGCTGGGAAGGATTCCTGTTACCTAAAGGAGCAAATCACAACACTACAGCTGAAAATATGCAGAAATTAGTGTGTGCATACTGTCCACTTCCACAGAATTTGGCGTCACTGCTATCTGCTCGTCTTGTATAAAGGAAATACTTATTTGTGACTACTACCCAATTCATACTTCCAGCAGAAAATCTTTCATAATTACATAGTAGATTTACTGTGTTTGATTTGTAAAACGGTGCACTCTGAATGAGTAACAGAGACTTGACAATGCCATTTTACATTACAACTCAACTGTATGTTTTACTCACTGAGACTAGCAGGTAATACAGGGCTGTGCACCACCTTCTCTCGTTGGGATCAATTTGCTGTTTACCTTTGGCTGGAAGCACGCCCTCAAGAACAAGCTGAGTCACTGAGTACCATTTATATTCCTGCACCCTGGTCACATTTAATGCACACTCCAAGTAGTTTCTCCTATACGTGCGTTGGTGAAAGGTTTAGAACAGCTTTACAGGCTAAAACTTTCCCCATTAACCACAATACCACTTGGAGTTCAGCCCTCAATGTGGCATCTACTAAAATTGTGAGAGTGAGAGTTCTTATACAAGTTATGTACATGATCAAGTGGGTTGCATACATCGGTTTAATCACTATCAAGCATTCTTATGACTGACTCCAACATTAGGGACTTGATGAGATACAGACAATTTGCCTTTGCCATACTTTGTCGCACTGTTTTTTGGATCACCAAGTCCAGTTTCTCCTAGCAGGTAATAGAATGGCATGTTTATATAAAAAAAACACATTAGAATTCTGTTTTGAACTTTGAGACAACAGCGTGGGAGTATTTTTCAAAGACACAAAAAATACTATGCCCCTTTATATAGCTGAAGCAGACGTTATTATCACCGTTAATGCGATGAGCGCTTTATTTTAATGAAGTACTATTGAAAAGTGGGTAAGGAGAGAACACACGTTACTTGACGCGTTGTTTTAAGCGTGTTAACGAAAGTAATAACGTCTGCTACATCTGTAGTTCAACTTTAACAGCCCCAAAAAGCATCTGCATTGTGACTTATGAATGATGACAAATACTGTGTTTAACCGTTTATAACAAATTATTAAAAGAACATTAAAAACACTGGAGATCTCCTTGAGGAATGGACCTTTTGTAGTTTTCCATAGCAGATGAAGAAGGCAGCAGTATTTTGGATGTGGTATAGAGCGATAACAAAACAAGCAGTAGTTTGGATACAGAGCAATGAGTTGCCTAACAAATATTTGCAGAGCAAAGCATTGTAGGCCTATGAAGCTGTAATTGGTGGAAAGATGGGAGCTGCACTCCCAAGAGTAGGGCGGAAAGCAGCACTCCCAAGCAATGCATTGCCCAGCAATTGAACACACATGCTTTTTACTCACCCTCGGAGAAAATGACCAAGTTTTGGAACTGTTGGGTAGCCATGTAGCCCTGACTGTGTGAATGTTGCTTAACACCTGAAAAGAAATGCGCGTTAAGTCACAGTTTATACCGGGTTATATGATTGTACAGTAATGCATTATTTTTACTTAATATGTGATTACATTTGCTGTCAGCTGCTGTAAGTATATGTCCAAGCAAAGTCAATGGACTTTTTTGCTCCTGAGTTTTGAATCTATTGAGAACAAGCAATGCACAGCTATCCCATGAGTTCATTAAACTGTCAACTTGTAGGCAGACACTGCATATTTGCCATTTTTAAAAAAATCATTTTAGGGGGTAGCCACATTACATTTGAGATAATTTTTACAGACAGAAGGAAGTGGAGCTTTTCAACTACTCCTGCAATGCAAAATGCCTGTTGTAGCCCTTACATTGTACTTGTCCCTTCCCAATACATCATATGGGGGTATAGACATACTAAACATCGCTAATACAACACGGACAGTGATACACTATGCTTGTTCAAAAGCTTCCTTACACAGGCAAGATTTTTGCGTGTCAAATACCTGAGCAACAGCGAAAGCTAGAAAGGTTTGCAAATAGCTCAAAGGAACTGTAGGAGGATAAGTTTGTTCATGCATCTTTTAAAAAATAAATGTGAAACAGTTGAGTTTAAATTATGATGGTGCAAAAAGAAATCATATATATATGCACCCTTTTAAAGTAAAAATCCTTTTGTGCTTTATTCATTGTTACATCGCCGGAAAAAGAGATCAGTGTATCTCGAAAGCTCGCACAAATAAAAGATTTTGTTAGCCACAGAACGGTATCGTACACACACACACACACACACACACGTGGAACACAAAGCACTCACAGGCTCTTCAGGCCAGTTAACTAATTCACGAGAGTGCTGCTCCACTGCGCGCATGGTGTTGTGTGTGTGTGTGTGGGTGGGTGTTATGTGTATATGAAGAACAGCAGCAAGCACTCATGGCTTAAATAAGTGATTTGATAGTTATATAAAAAGTGATTGGCGTTTCAGTCAGCAACAGGAACAGAGAAAGGTCCCTGTTGTGGACCGAAACATCAATCAATTTATGAATAAATGTCAAATCACTTTTTTGAAGACCTGAGAGTGCTTACTGCTTTTTTTTTTATTATTATTATCTTTACAACCAACCCCTGAATCAGAGCACTAAATTATATGGCAATATAATTGTGTGATCCAGGTGACATTATTGCTTATTGCTTATTTTTTATAATAACGGACATGAGAATAAACGGATATGCCAAGTATTATGTAGGCAACTATTTCAGCTTCCTTTATGAAAACCTTAATACATATAGGCAGATCAGAAGAACAATCAAATGTACTTATTGTGTTGAAAGCATCTTTCCTAACGTGTGGATGTACTGCAGCATACAGTACATGGGAAGTAAACAAACGTATTCACCTTGACGCCATCAAACAGGCACAGTCGTACATGTCTGCTGAGGATTTGAATGCTTGCCCCTGGTAGAGGTATCATTTTACAGCTCCATAGTGACACAATCAACGAAGTACGGGTGGGTAGAGCTTGAATCTAAAGACAAGAAGCAATGATTAACCCAACATGTTGCCTATGGTGGGACATTATACAATGCTTACATCTCTTAAAGGCAATTTGTTATTACACAGAACATCAAAGTGTTTGGATGCCACCGACCATAGGCTATGTTGGAGGCGAGTACTTTACCATGTAAAAAGATGGCAAATTTCAAAAGTTACTAAAAGAAGATACTGGACAACACATCAACTTTTAAAAGGCAGGATGATCAATTTCAAATACTTGCAAGAAATCCCCAGGCGCAGTATCACGCACTCTAAGGCCCCATACTAAAGTTGTAATTTTTTAGATTTAAATAAGTCACGCGTTAGAACCAGATCCTGCCATTTTTATATTGATGTTATGCAAACTCCAGACTATCTCAACATCCTCAAACAGTGCAGCAAGTGTGGAAAAAAATGATAACCCCAAGAATGGAAAACTGAATACCAAGGATAAATAACTCATTCACTGAATGTGGCGGACCTTGTAAAACATGTCATTCAGAAAAAGCAATATCTCTCATTTGCAATAATATTGGGAGTCCCTTTTTTTAAGAATATTACAGATACTAAATTATCCATTTAAAAAAAAAATATTTATTTTAATTTTATACCTTTCCATTTTTCCTATTTCCTCCAGCACTAATCTTTAAGATCTCTCAAGATTTAATTAGCAAGTTCCAAACTACCACAATAATTAAAATATGTTCTTCTGTATAATTGCATTCGTATGGAAAACTTCATATTTCAACACAGAACCACTGATTTATTTGTGACAATTATTGAAGATAACTTTAGTTATGTATTATTTTTGACTCTTTTACTTTGTACTTCCATGTATGTTCTTGAAATAATAAAGTTTTAGCATTTTACCGCCATAATAATTGTAATAATAATATTAGGAACGATGGAAGTAGAAAAAAAAATGGGATAATTAGCTAAATGTTAATTCAGCTTCTTTGATTGCCTGCAACAGTCACTTGGTTGATCCTCCTTTCTAGATCAGTCAGAGCAGAAACAGAAACTCCCTGATTATATAAAGTAGTTCTGCCTTCTCCAGGTTTGACCTGAGGTATAACAAAATACATACCAAAACACACACGCAAAAAGGAAGGAAGATACTGCCATTTACATCCTCCAACGACAACCATATCACGTTGGCAAACCAGGCTATTAATGACCAAGCATCTTATTTCTCTAATATCCGAGACGCAAGGAATATGTATATAGGATTGTTAGAATGCTTCCAAATAGATAAATACCTCCTGCTTCAGGAAACACGTTCCTAGCTGCACAACAGTTCTGGCTTAAATAATTTGCCTGACTGTTACTTATTCCTACAGGGTGAAGGGACTTGATTCCTGAACGATTACGCACTGACCAGATAATTGCTGTGTTTCTTCCACCATATTCATTCCCCCTCCCGATATACTTAAGGCCGCGATTATAGTGCAGGCGCGCGCGCGACAGAGCGCAAGGAGTCGAGCGCGCCTGTCACCCAAGCGATCCGTGGCCACCACACTGGTTCGACCTTATTGGCTCAAACACTCAGCTGACGCGGCTGTCGTGCAAAAAAAAAACTAAATTATTTGACTCCTCCAAATCCTGCCGCACCGTCGCGCACACTATGGCCGCCTGATAGTGGTGCTGTATTTTGTTGGTGCCGCATGCGCCATCGTGCGCACTATGGCGGCAGCCTAAGACAAAACAGTCATGCTGTACCCAAACAAAAATGCAAAAATGTTGCTATTAGCAATTGATCTTGAAGATGAAACTTCCTGAAATATTGCAATTTATTCTCATTGCCAAAACATTTGCAAGATGAGACCTCATGTGCATTCCTCGTACGCATTACACAGAACGAGATTGTATGCAGACACCTCATTTGCCTCCATGAGAAATATTAACTATTCTAGATCTTGCAACAGATGTCTTTTAATATGATTTTCTCTCTCATCGCCTTAGAAAATGCAATACTGTACCCAGTCTTAAATATCAAACACATGTCTTATAGGAGGAAAAAAAAACATGCTCAAATAGGTATCTTAATCTATCGACACGAAAAAAGTCACCTGGTTCTATGGCATTTCAGACCAATCAGAGGGAACCCAAATTTTACCTGTTCTAGAGCAACAAATTCACTTGTGCAATGTCTAGAAAAGCTTAAAACCCTTCAGAAGATGACTTCTTCAGAAATATTTTTGAACAGATGCCTTTTCCTTTCTGGGCGTACCTTTTCTACCTACATAACAGGTAACTACTTCCTAATACCAGAAGTTTCCAATTCTGTTTTTCAAAGGTCACAGTTCTTCTGCATTCTTTGAGGTTAGAAAAGTTCCGAAGAAGTTTCTGGAGGAAAGATGACTAAGCCTAAACGCATAGCCAGATCACTTTCTGATTTACCTAAGCATCTAATGTTCTCTGAATCCTACAGCAAAATGAGGCAATTCTTCCACTAAAGAGTTGTCGGGCACCCACCCACCCCCTTTACACCTACAGCTCCCCCCTCGCTTCTTCCACTAACAGGCCCACCAAACATGTTCCTTGGTGGACCCTATATACCGTAATCCGACACTAAAGACCACTGATCTTCATTGATTGGTTAGCTTGTGTAGAATGCATATTTGATTCTTTTCCTCAAAGATTTTTAAAAAACGGTCTAAACCAACCATTGTCATTACTGTATCTAGTATAACCTCTTCCATATCTACAGGCTTGTCAAAAAAATGTATCCTGGAAACAACCTGGTACAAAACAGACTTCATTTACCCACATAACATCACAATTAAATATTCTCAGAAAAAAATATAGTATCCCCCCCTCAAAGGGAAGTAACTTATTCTTGAACTGCAAATAACTTATTTTCAGACTATGAATCAGCAGCACCTGATCTCACATATTGGGAGATCTTAAACTGCTAATTAAATCGTGGCTGCTAAAGTCATGGCCCTTTTGTGGATGTCCTGACATATCCATGGCTAGCACCTAGGTCAGGTCCTGGAGGTGGGGGAAAGTCATCTCGCCTCCTAGTTCTGACCCTCCAAATCCGCAGTGCAGTGTTGGACGTAGCTCTATTCCACACTTGCTGATTAGATTGTAAGTTCTTCTGGGCAGGGACTCCTTTCTCCCAATGTTACATTTATGTCTTGATGCACGTATCTTTTCTGTAATACTCCCTGTATTGTAAGGTTTGCAAAAATTGAAAAGAGCTACCTACCTGGTTGGTGCTATAAAAAGAGATATATACATGCAGACATACTGCACAATGTAGTTGATTGTCCTTTGCCTTCCTGCCAGCAACCTTAGGGCCGCGTCCAGGGTGAAGCTGAGCGCGCTTGCCCGCTCATGCGACACGCGATCAAATTCATGATCGCAATGAGTCTGTGCAGCATGAGCGCTCAGCGCTCAGCTGCATGCAGACAAATACATTTGATTCTACCGCGTCACGTGAGCGGTTCGCCCAATGAGGGCGAACCAACTCCGTGACGTTATGGCTGCGCCCCATCGACACGCGCCCCCCCCCCCCCCCCCCCCCCCACGTACGCAACAAGCTGGCCATGAATCGCCAGGGCGCTCGGTTGCACCCTGGACGAGGCCTAACAGAGTTGATCTCTTCATTAACTCATGAATATCTTTGTCACAAGAAACAGAGCGCTGAATACTGAGGTTATGGAAATGTGTAGTTGATACATCAGTTTTTAATGACACTATACTTCTATCCAATGGATTCCTTTGAGAAGTTCCATCTGCTGCTGAATGATATAACAAGTTAACTTTGAAACTGGTACACCTTCGAAGGTTAATTCCAAAATGTTGCATCCTCATAAGTGAAGTAATACATCCTTAAATGGCATCTTGAATTAGCCCATTACTTGGCAAGAATCTCCATAATTTCCTTGCGTGCATGAGAAGTACGATGTTTCTTCTGTGTACCCTCAAATGTGAAGTCCTAAAGGGAAACAAGATGATTCACTTCACATCCATGATTACTATTGCAACACTGATCGATTTGTTCAATGTTTCCATTAAATCTGTACTGAAAGCTCCATTTTTAAATTAGCCTCTTGTTCTGACGAATAAGCAATCTCTTGCTCTCACTCCTCAGGGGAAATACCTTCCAAATCCAAACTTGCCTGTTATCTTGATCTCTTCTCAGATTGCAGAGACTTAATATCCAACCTTCGTAGCAATGGTATCAGGCATAGCCACCTTTAACCGCTTGATGAAATCTGAATTTTGCTCAAGTGGTTGCAATTGCCTTAAAGGCACACATTCTTCTAAAAAAAATATATCTTTTTTTTTAAGTATTAGGTAGTATCATCATTCTTATGATGGGTTCATAGTTGTCCCAGCGGTTGAATTATGTTCAGATTAATTCATTGTATTATAAGCACCGAGTTCTCAAGAGTGACAAAAAAAAAGTATAAAATGAAAGGGAATTCAAAAATTTAAAAAAAAAAGGAATAAAATAGAGATGAAATATAACAGAAAAAAAAAGACAACAGCAGAATTAGCGAGTCACTGAAAAACAATAGCAGCTTCCTCTAATGAAGATTGCCCTAATGGAGCACACCCTGGGCTGTGTAACACAGAACATTTATTGCATACTATTAAAATGAGGTAAACACAGTAGAATAATAAAATAACATGAATGCGATGACAAAAAGTGCTGCTCAGATTAAACATAAGGTAAGAACGACAGAGCAATCGGGTCTCTAATAGAGACCCCAGAAATGGTTGTTAAATGCCAAAGGCAAGAACCCCCCTCTTTTTTCCCCATTGTTTTAGGGGGATGGGGGGTTCTTTTATTGGCTGCAGCAATCAAATCAATGTGAGCGCTAGTTGCTAGTGTTTGAGCTGTCATTCATGTACATAGAGATAGAGTTAGCGCTGCAGACGAATATGATCCCAAATATACGGCTGTAATAGCTGCTAATTGCAAAGATCTCCGTCTGCATCTAAAATCTTAGGTAGGCAGAGATGAATAGCGCTAATTCAAAGTGCTAGATGCTAAATTATAGAACCGACTGTAATATCCCTCACTAACTGGCAAAACAAAGCCGACAGATTGCTGGCGCTACCTGCCTTCTACTTCCTGAATGACATCCCCGAGTCATGACGCCCTACACGTTTTCCTTCACGCGGGAGCTTTATCAGGGGAGGAGAAACAAAAGAGCATGTGGGATGCGTTGAGGTGTTTTTGCTAATGTGTTGTTTCCCCTGCCCTCTTCCATGCTGGCTACCCTGACGAATTTGCATTGTACCGGGCTAAAAAAAAACCTAGGCGATACCTAGATTGCAGCAAAAGCATATGCCAGAAATACACCCTTGCCCAACATTAGCTACCTAGAATGAAATCCAATTTTCCATCGACATTGGGATGGTCCTCCCATCTTGTTCCTCCAGAACAGTATGATACAAAAAGCCTAGGGAGAGGGCAATCTGCCTTCAGGATTGTGAAGAATGTTCTGCAAGGTAAGTGTGAACAACAAGCTTAGCCTAAGCCAGGGGTGCACATATTTTTTTCCCTGCTCCCCCTTCTCCCCCCCCCCCGTGATCTGCAGGTACCTCTTTCTGGTGTGGGGGGCGTGGCCAAGATGGGTTGGGCGGGCGCGGCGATGACGGGGGGAGTGGCGATCATGGGGGGGGAGGCGCGGCCATGACGGGGGGAGGCGCGGCCATGACAGGGGGCCGTCCCTCTCCCCCATGCCACTCTGCCTCCCCCCATACAGTTGTTCTCCCCCGTGCCACTCTGTGTGTCCCCCATACAATACACAAATCCTTCCGTAGCAGGGGAAATATCCTGCAGTGAAGGAATGAACCGCCTGACTCGTGCATGCTTTGCTGGTTAGTACCTGAATATACATAGTGAGTGACCGGATAAGTAGCTCGAATAGACTCATTTTAATTAACTGAATCAAAGAGAGATTCTTATGAAGGTCTCCCTTCTACAAAAGAAGTGTAACAAAATCATCTGATGTATCCCATTGGATAACATGAGGGGTTTTCAAGTCATTGGCAACAGTATAGCACAAGTTTTACAGAGAGACATTTAACGCCATCTAATCCTTTCATTGCTGGAGAAACAAATACATTGTATATTGTTGTCAAAATACACAGTTCCAAACTCTCTCCACCCATCAGTCTTTCTGATTGGCTCCCTGGCGCACCATGTGACACGTCGCCGCACGGGAACACAATCTTGTTGTATCCCCTGCTGGCTGACGCGTCACAGTATGCAGTGAGCCAGGAATCGAGACGTCAACGGGGACAGCTAGGGAGGAGGTAAGGGGCTGGTCAGAGGCGCGCACGCGGTCACGCGCTGCCGGCTGCAGCGGGGGCCTAACCTAGCAGTGCAGGTTCTAAGGTTACCCTCTCATTAGCACAGGTGGCCCAATCATTGTGACTGGACCACCTGTGCTCAAGCCGAGACATACTTAAAACCTGCACTGTTCGTGGTCCTTGAGAACTGGAGTTTGGATCCTCTGGACTACAGAAAAATAAAAGAGGAGCCTGGAGTGAACAGAGGAATAGAGGAGCTCTGGGGAAAAAAAACAGAAGAAAAAGAAAAGCTGAAATAATTTAGCAAACCTGGAAAGAACTGAGCAATCTTCGGAGAACAAAGGAACCCAAAAAACCGAGGAACCCTAAGAGACCAGCGAAAAGAGAACAAAGGAACCCAGAAAAGAACAGAAGAACCTTGAAGAGAACATATGAATGGAGAAATCTAGAGATAATCTAGACTAGAGAAAAAGAGAAATATAGAGTAATTAAACAATGGGAAGTAATAGAAAATGGACAGACAGTGGTGAATGGTGTTAAGTAAAACAAAGATATTTATTTATAAGAAGTGTTAAAAATGTAATTTATTGCATTAAACGTTTTGTACTTTTTATAGATACAGTAACTGATAACAAACAAAAGAAAGTAACAAAAAATATCAAATCTGTTTGGGTCTTAATGCAGTTTTTAAAAAACATGATAAATGTACCATATGCAATTTAACCTAAACAAACATTCATGTAAACCCTACAAAAACCCATCTTCTACTTACACCACCTTTCTCTGGGTCCCATATCAGATCCTTAAAAGCCAGCTGTGAAGGGGTAAGCTTTGGTTGGAGGTAGATACTTGCTCTATATTGTTTACCTATGAGAAAAGAAAAGACATTTTGGTTCAATTTTTGGCCTGGGACGCGCCACAACTATATTCCAATTGTTTCATTTCCTCTCGCTGCTCATATTCTGACCGATGGCCACATCTACTTAGTGCTAAGCGATATTACACCACAAGACACCTTTCATTGCCTAGTAAATATAGCACATTACAGTTCATTCAGGTGAATGTGCTGTAAGTTCTCTTCCGACCCAGCAGGTTTTTTGTATGGAGTATCCAGCATGGAAGCTATCATATGGAGAAAATATGGCCCTTTATTCCGTTGTGCACTTGAGCCTATGAGCAATCAAATATTGCACACAGCTAGGATACAGAAGGGGTTAAAGAAAGATGTTTACAACTCAATCCTGCAATTTCTATCTATTACACTGTCAGTCTTCAATCCGCTTTGTTGTTTTTTTTTTTTTTTGATTCCTTAAATTCTCCATCCATTTTGTACCAGATGACAACTTGATGATACAACAGCAACAATACTGTACATCAGTGACTGCCACACAATGTTGCCCATTTTCCCCAGTACATACAAGAAAGGATGACGCTTCCATATAAATGCAACGGAAGCAGCTGTCACTTGTCTTTTTCACATCAAAACGGGTCTGTTTTAGGAATCTGTACTCATCTAGCGCACATCAAATACATTTATTTTTTAAATCAACTTTTTCAATTTGTTTTATTTTATTTTTCAAATCACTTGCTACCAATGACTATCCTATTCATAAATAAATGAAGTACATTCACGTGTTTGTTAATGTATTTGTCACTCTTAAACCCCAATATGCATGGTGGTCCTCAAGGAGAGGGTCCAGTAAGCTGTGTCCCTGGATGTTCTCAACATTGAGCAAAGCGGAGTACGTAATGTTCGAGAGAAATCTGCAGTGATAAACAGAGCCTCCTTGGTAATGATTGAAGCGTTCTTACCTTGCTCCAAAAGCTGTGCCAGCGTAGAAGGCCGGAACCCTGCAGGTATTGTGCCCAGGGTGGTCAAAGCATCAGTTGCCCTCATCTGCTAAAAATGGTGCTTTTATTAACATACTATAAGCCACTGTGCAGCAAAAGCCACATGCTGCATCTCAACCCCTTCTGCTAACAATGGGGCCGGCAACAAATAACAAAGTAAGTGTTGCTTTTCCTTCTGAAGCTGAAGGGAATAAAGTGGATTTTCAGGCTCAGGGGAAAGTTGTGGAAGACAGTTTATAACAAGCGTGACTGCTGTAATAATAGATATTTCACACTTCCTGCCTCTAGGGCTACAGAAAATAAATATCTATAGAAAATCTCATAAAAGTATAGGTAGCAGGGCACACTTAACTTCCACATTCCATGTTAACTGATCATCTTATTCATTTGAAGTGGCTCTGTTACACATGTGAAAAAAAAGTCTTCAGATGACAAAATTCTGTAACAATTCATTTATCTATCATCTGTAACGGAGGAGCTTCCAATGAACATGATGATCAATTAACATGGAAACGTGTAGTGTGTAGAGTGGGATTTTCAATAGATATACAGACATACCACTTAAGTGCACAAATTATATTCCAGACTCCCCTTTACACAATATTATTTTCTACTAGAGAGAAAAAAATCAAAAGTAGTTTTTAAAACACTCTTTAACTTAGTGGGTAAAAACCTTTTATTGTGCATAACGCCATATAACCCATTCAAGAGGGGCCCAAAAAACATTGAACAGTTTTTGGGGGCAAGTTACATGTCAGGTCTAACAATGTGTTTTGGGCGTTTAGAGCATTTGGGGGCATATTTAGTAAGCAGTACTATTTCCAGCACCGGAAGACACCTTACCGCCCAATCTAGTGAATGGGACATAAATGGAAGAGAAAACTATGGGTCTTAATGCTGCTTTAAAACCTTGACAATGATTGAGGCTGCAATATAAATAAATCAATCTCCCTGTTTGTTAGTGAATCTCATTGCCCTTAATGATTTAGTGTCAATAAAGCAGAGTAGGCATTATTGATTGATGATAGTAGAAGTAGATGTACTGTATTCATCTTAAACATCAGCACAAAATGGTTTTCAATTCAAACATATTCATTTAACTAAACCGGTAACTCAAATGGAGCTCTGCTTACCTCTTGAGTCTTCTTAGCTGAGCTTAACTGAGAAATAGAATCTGTTGCAGAGCTATTGTTAAAACAAAAATGGTATTAGAACAAATTGTAGCAAGACCTACATTCCCTAACATTCCCTACTGTATGTTACACAATACTTCTTCATCACTAGGAAAAAAAGGGAATGAACATCTTACAATATCTCACAAAGAGCCAGGCCATGAATTTGGTGACTTTAGCTTACATGGCACAAGTCATCAGGTGGTGGTATTTCAGTGGTATGGTGAGAAGACCCCTTTCAAGTTTTTAATGATTGTAATCATAAATATGACATGTCCAGTTATGAGTCTTCTAGAAAAGCCTAATAATATCACTAGTATGGCTACACCAATATGAAACAACAATCCTAAAATGTAGTGGAAGAAATGATGCCCATCATAAAAATAAAAAAAACACTCTTTATTAAAACAGCAATGGGTTATTCATTAAACGGTGGTAGTGTCCCGATCTGCACTATTGCACTTTAATGAAAAACCTCTTAAGATCTTTCTGTTCTTAAATGAAAAATGCTACCTCAATCATCCCAACATTGTCTTGCATGTTCTCTGGTTGTGCCATCTTATTAACTCACATTGCTGTATTTCTCTGCGTGCACAGCACAGTTGTTGCCAAACTGCGGGGCCTGCCATTTGGATATCCCCCAATTAATGACGACACCAATATTTAGGAAAGCAGGAAAAGCCCTGACCTCAATCATGACCACAAAGACTGACTGCTATAGGAGAGATTACAGAACTTGTCTGAGACAGACTTTGACATAGACAGACTAAGCAATCTTCTTGAATGACTGCAGTAGGTGTGTGCGTGCATAATTTGAATTCCCCTGTCTAACAAACATGAAGGTAAAACTGGAAGAAAAAAAAAACTGTTTAAACAACCATACTGTACATCTTTAAATACCCTGAATCAGAATACCTCTGCTTAGTGATCTCTTTCTCATCAGCGGTCTCTTCCCCATCATCTTCGCTTTCCTCCTCGCTGGGGTCTGGACTTTGTTCGCCTCTTTTGTAGGCCTGTCAGTAATAATGCAAAATAAAGCTACAACAAACTACACATTGAGATCCAGATTTACTGTTTTACTGCCAGTAGGCGGGCCCTTCTGGCAGGGAAAGATTTCAAGACAATCTGGATAGTTTGGTTTTCAGTTCAAATGTTTCATGGTGACTCGCAATAGCCATACTGCGGTCACCTGTCAATGTTATCAGTTCTGTGGTTTATTTATTTTAGTTTGACTTCATAAAAAACAAAACATCTAATGACTTGCAGTAGAACATTTTTCATTTCTGTAAGAAGCATACTGCATGATTAATGTGCCACCATTTTAGCTTTAGCTTTGGATACATCAATCACTCACTAACACCATGGTGTGTGTTTTTTTTTGGGGGGGGTGGGTTTAATATCTTTAAATAACATTGAAAAAAGTAGAAGGTAAAAATGTCCACATGCAAATGCATTCAACACTTCCTATTGTGCGTGTCTCATCTCTGCTCATCTAATAACCTCAGAACAGCTGCTTTCCCAGCTGTACATTTATTCTCACACAAAGTAGTTTTTTCCTGCTCCATTTGAATTTGCAAAGTACGGAGAGACAGAAATTAGAAAATAAAGTTAGACTTTCTATTATTAAAAGGAAAACGGAGGCACTGGAAGATATACATGTGATACAGGTTGAGTATCTCTGACCACTAGTGTTTCCTAACCATCAGACCAGTGGTCTCCAAGTTTGTCAACTGGACATCTGGTGATGGAACAGCTCAATTTACGCGTGTGTGTGTGTGCGCGCGCGCGCGTGCGTGTGCGTGTGTGTTTTCGTTGGTTCTAACACAGTTAGTAATTTGTACCCTTTTGTTCTGTTAAGAAAAAAGAACCTTAAAAACTCTGAACTACTGCATCAGCCAGGAGTTATCCAGTTAGCAACTCTACTAGTGTGTGCCAGTCCCGGAAATAACCTCTTACTCGGCAGCATGGGGTGCTGGGAGTTGTACTAGTTATTGTTCATTCCAATTACTGTTAGTTCACCCGGGGATGATACACATTTGAAATAAGTGCATAAACTCACCTCTAGGTATGTTTTTGGAACAAGACCCTTATTTCCGTTGGAATCCTGAGCCATCCACCAGCCATCGGGTTTTTTATCCACAATCTGCAACACTTGGCCTTTCTAGACATATACAAAATCAAAAAATAAAAACTACTAATAAATCAAAAAAACTGTTGTAATTCAGTACTGTAATGTTTAACAGTAAACCTAACAATTACATTGTTTGACCGTTTTCCACAACATAGTTGCATAACATGTATTTATTTGGACGGAGTAACCAGGAAACGCACGCAGAGAAAGATTTTCAAACATGCCTTGGGTTACACTTAAAATGCTACTCATGATAATTTATTCTATTATTTTTTCACTTTCTTTGCCCCAAGGAGGTCTGTCTTTTCTTTCTTTTTTTTTAAATCAGCAAAATGTGGAGTTTGGGCTAATTTTAGTTACACACAGGCTTACTAGAAATGTGTTCCAGCCCTGAATGGGAAACCTACTTTTATAAGAAACAATACACTGGGGCACATAGTGGTATCCCCGTAATAAAATATGTCAAATAAGTCAATAAGAAACACAAGTAAAACCAGATTTCATCTTTTGGGACAACACACAGACAAAGAATATTAAATGACAATAGATATTAAAAAAAAAAAAAAAAAAGAGTGAGTAGTAACATTTAAAAAAAACAAAAAAACAATTCCCTGTATTATTGAACTCCGTGTCCTTATATCACTAGATCACTAGTGGGAGACTTGGGTCTCATCTCAGTGTAAGTGATGAAATATGACTGGTCTTAGAGCATCCCTAAAATGCCGTTTAAAAGAACACGGGAACCAAACAAAGTCTGAATGAGCTATAAACAGGGTTACGCAATTGCAATAAATAAAAAAAGGAAATCATTTACTTGAAATGTCAAATCCTCTTTCTGCTGAGCATGGAAATCTCCTAGGGTGATAAACTCTCTGATGGTTGAATCTAAAGCATTCTCATCTTCATCTTCCTCCTCCTCTACTTCTTCTTCTTCTTCGTTATCTTCCTCCTCTTCCTCCTCGTCACCCCCTTCTTCACTTTCTTCTTCAGTATCACTGGCTTCCTCTATGTGGCGACCAGCAGAAGTCCTGTCTCTACTCACAAGAAATAAACAATGGTATTTTTTTTTATTTATTTGTTATTTATTTAAAAGGAAAATGACGTTGACAGGAAACTTTTGTTCCACTCTTAAAGTAGCAGTACGTATATGTATCAGTTCCCCAAAAAAGCAAACAATGTATCATAAGAATTGCGTCCAGACTTTTTATGTCTTTTTATTCAGTGAAATATGAAGATGTTTAACTCTTTTCAGGTTTGACGAATTTCATGCAAATCAGCCACTTATGTTTGTCCGTTTGACTAATGATGCCATCATAGTAACTTTACACATAAATAACAAAACAAACAATGTACCTGTTACTTTGAGACTAACAAACAGACGATATATAAAGAATGTAAAAACCTTACAAATAATTTGTTAAAGTTGGAAAACAAATGAATACTACTTACATTTGTCTGATTTTTTACTAAAAGGTGTCAGTCATCTACATTTAGTTACTAAGGCGGCAATCCAAGCCGGCGATTTTTTTTGCTAATTTTTCCCCCATAGGATTAAAGCAGGGGGTCTCTGGAGCTGAACACCGTTCATTTCAGCTGCAGGGACCCCCCCTGCTTCCAGAGATACATACCTCCATAGTAGGTGTCGGTAGCCAGTCTCCTCGGCTAGCACGGATCCCGTAATAGCCGCTTTGCAAAGCTCCCGCACCCAGCGGGCCAATAGGAAGGCGTGACATCATTGGTGTGGCTTCTTATTGGTTCGCGTGACACAGAAGCTTTGAAAAGCAGCGAGATACCGGCAGCCCCTTTGGAGGTATCTCTGAAAGAAGGGGGTCCCCGGAGCTGAAATTAATGAGGTTCAGTTCCAGAGACCCTCTGCCTCAATCTTATGGTTAAAAAAAATAGCCAAAAGAAAAAATCGATGGCTTGGATTGCACCTTTAAATATGCCAATTTAGTAAGTCACGTTACCCAACTTACTTGAGGGCTGCATCTCCCTGTGCCAGAGTGTCCGTGAGCTTCTGCAACTGGTGGGACAGTGTTACCAAGCGACTTTCTTCATCCTGTTTCCTCTGCTCGTAATTCCCTACGGGGGCAGGTTCATCAGTCTGACAAAGGGAGATAAAGAGAAACAGACAATGCAGGAGGGGAGGTCCTGTGGCTTAAGAAACTGAGCTGCACAGAACCTGCTACATGTATTTTATGTTAAACATTACATCATGAAGTATTTTTGTTTGTATGAAGACTAACCAAATTCTACCACCCAACTCTATACAAAAGTGCAAACACTTCCCAAACTTTTCCTATAGCATAACTGGAATATGTAATGGGAGGGGGACACTCGTTATATTTGTTTTTACATGTCCTTCTCCAATAAGGACTACGAGAGTCTCACAAATATACATTCTTTGCTCGGTGTCACTGAATAGTAAATCAGCACAATGCTGCGTTTCAAATATATAATTTAAGATATTTAGTAATCTTCATTTCTTTCTTAAAGCATACCTACTTTAGTTGTAATTTTTGGGATTTGTATGGGGGAAAAAAAGGTAAATGGAAATTAATTGACATCTACATTTTTTTTTAGCTATATATAAATAAATGTAGCTAAAAAAGCCATTCCCCACTCTCCGTTAGTATCCAGTGCAATTCCTAATAATTTCAGAAATCGCTGCGTGGAGGTCCTTGTAGATCACTCCAAAAGTGCCGGAGCTCACTTCCCCTACAAAACTATGTATACAAAAAGAGACAAAAAGGCCCCAATGTTACATCCATCTTGACAAATCATTTAGTACAAGACCATGTATTTTATCTATATTCTTTCTTCCTAAATATGCGTCACTTAGTTCAATACTTTGGCCAAAATATTTACTGAGGATGTAGCATTGGTGTGTGTGGTGATTATATATATATATAGTATATATATATATATTATATTACACACACACACACACACACACCAATGCTACATCCTCATAAATATTTGGCAAAGTATGAACAAGTGACGCGCGCGCCGGCGGTTGTATATATATATACGTTATATATATATATATAATATTAATATATGTATATAACTAGATGACTACTATAGATATATATATATACTAATATATATAATTAATATATAGTTCTATATATATTATAATTATACAACACAACACACACAATGTAGTGGGGTTGGGTTGAGATTACTGTATTAAGACTTTGTCGAAGTGTAAATAGACCCATCCCACTTAATCAGTGGGTCCTGGAACACACATATGAATGAATAGCTTTTTAAGCTACCCAGGGAGGGTGGATATGTGGATATGCGGATATGCATTTGTTGCTGCTACAAGCCATAGGAAATATACTTTGTTTTTTATCCCACTATAATTATCAGGGCACTTCTAGTTTTTAACCACCATAGCACATATAGTGCTTCTTAAATTTTAACCCTTTGGGCCCCGCATGCATGTCACACACCCCATGCTATTAGCTGCAGTGTTGTTTCCTCTTCTCTATGTAGTGGAAGAAATACACAATACAGTATAATATTGGAATTTTATTACCTACTGAATTGAGGTTACCGTGACGCGGTTGTAAGCTTAAAGTATTTTGTCAAAGCATTGAACTAAATGGCCCATATTTATGACGAACGAATATAGATAAAATACATTGTAATGTACTAAACAATTTGTCAAGATGGGTGTAGCATTGGGGACTTTTTCCTCTCTTGTAGGAACTATGGTCATCTATACATTTTTTTCTGAATTATTTTCCCTATTCTGGTAGTAAAAGAGGAAGGGGGGGGGGGAAGTCTAAAATGACAATTTCTGCATTTTCATATTCGTTAGGGCAATCTCCATACATCACTTACTTTTTTTAACTTGTGAAGAGCTTCCCTGTTTTCATCAACCAAGTTCTTTAATTGGATACACCTACACGGCAAAGAGACAGTGATATGAATATATTGGTTCTATATACCATGGAAGAAACCTCTCAGATCATCTAAAAAAAAAACTGGGACAGCTGCTTGAACAACTTTGTCATGTGTGACTGGCCCATGGCAGTGAATGAGTTAATTTCACACAGATAAAATTGCAATGAAGGAAGACAGATGTTAGTGAAATTACATTACCTCTGGTAAAATTCATTCTTGGCTGCAGGCTCCAGAACATCTTTGTCTAATGTCTCACGAAGTAAATCATCAAACTAAAAAAATAGAATAATCACAGCACATGTAACCAAAGATATAGTTACAATGTGATCTTTTTTTCTACCACTTCCTTAGCCATTCATTGTATGATTTGTGCTTGTAAGAGATACAGTAGAATATAGTGCAATGTACAGATAAATACTAAAAGTCCCATCAATAAATAAGCAAACTTCAGAGTTAAAATCGCCCTGCCTTTATTTTGGTCAAAAATGATTACTTACAATATTGATACGTACATTAAAGCAGCAATCGCAGCACAATTTTACATTTATTTATTTACATAACTAAACCACGGGGCCTTTGGTGCTAGACCAAGCTATTTTCAGTTCTGGGGATCCCCCAAATACTTTCTGTTATCTGTACCAATGCTCCTAGTGTAAAAAAACAACATGGTTACTGTTATTGTCCAATAGGAAACCACTACTGATCATGTTCAAGCTTCCTATTGGCCTGCAGATAAATCACCAGATTTGGCGGCCAGCAAGGAACTTTAAACCCAATACAGCAAATATATTGGGAACACATTCTTCCATGCTTTATGCTGCATTAACGGGCGTAATAACACACTGGTATGTATACATACAAAATTGTCCAATAGGAAGCCACAGCCGATAATGTTACGGCTTTATTTTGGCCTACGGATACCGCCTGGCGACCACCTACTTTAAAACAAGTACACAGCTTGGGAACGCATTTATTTGTGCATTATTAACGGGCGTAATAACACCTGCTACATTTGTATGTGTATATACAGTATACCAAATTATAAATACTATACACATACACACACACACACACACACTATTCTTTATTTTTGTGTTTATATATTTATGAAAATCCCAACGAATTAAGAAAAAATGAAGATCCCTAACTTGAGGTTCTCAGTCTCAAAATCAAATGCATAAACCATTTCCCTCCAACAGAAGTCCACCCTCAGTGTATTGTACATGCTAAGTATTTCACACTCACGGTGCATTATTTCTCACACAGAGGATACAGTACGTTTCATGATGAAGGTTGCTTCATCAATGTCCTCGCTGACCTTTTTAGTATGAAAGCTGTTTTTAAATGCGTTTCTAATCTTGTTGCGCTTATCCAACCTGTTCATTTACTCACACGCAAGATGTACTAATGTTGCTGAAAAAGAGTTGATGATGAATGGGATGAGACTAATCGAGTTTTAAGGATTTCCAAAAGCATTTTTTCCAGGGCTGGTGTGCAGCTTTCAGAAAGGGTTGTGTGTTTTCAATACACCCTACACTCCCAGTATCATATAAACAACCATGAGTCACTAGGCCGTAACTTCCCCCGAAACGTCACACCCTGAACAATACTTGAAATAGTTTGTAGACTGAACTACATTTTGTATCTGTGTTATTTTTAGGCTACGTGCTCAACTAATCTGCATACAGGTTTCGTATCCATGGTTTACAATAACAAAAAAGTATTTATATAGGTCCTGGGAATGTAAAATAAAATGGCATGGGAATCTAAATAACATTGACTCCATTTGATGATAAAAATGAATGTGATTGTTCAAAAAAAGGTTGCACATCTTTTTAGATGGGAAAGGTATACAGGGATATACCAAATAAGTATACATGGGAAGGATGTTGATCCAGGGATTAATCCGATTGCCAATTCTTGGAGTCAGGAAGGAATTAATTTTTCCCCTTAATGGGGTTTTTTGTGTGCCTTCCTCTAGATCAATAATTAAGTATAGATATAGGATAAAGTATATGTTGTCTAAATTTAGCATAGGTTGAACTTGATGGACCTACGTCTTTTTTCAACCTCATCTACTATGTAACTATGATTGCATTCCAGCCAGCGAGGCTAACTCTAGGTCTGAGCTGAAAAACACTGGATGACTAAAGCAATTCTCCAGGTCACGTATTAAAAAAGTTAAACAATGCAATATAGACGCACCATTTGTTGAATGACTACATACATACATACATAATGTAAGAATATCAGCTACACTTTACTGCATTGCTTACTTTCTTCTCCCTGTCTGGCTGGTCTTACTTACATGATTACTGTTAAAACACCTTACTATTACCGGTATTTATTGTGGGGTAAATATAAATACAATTTTTTTCTTTGCTTATGGTTCTGCCACCTTTCTTCCTACAAAAACACAACTACTTCAATGTAATTTATCTTGACTTTCGATTTTCTCCTCTTCACTGTATTAGGCCTCGGCCATGTTCCCTGCTTGCTGGCGGAAGCGCGCTAACTCGCGCTCCCGCTCAGCACTGAGCCCCTGCAGCCGCAATTAGAGCGGCTTTAGTAGGGGCTCACCTACGCTTCTGCAAGCGTGCGGAAGCGCAGGTCTTAGGGGAATTTAAAATTCCCCCGCTTGCCGGCGCGACAGGCCGGTCACGTGAGCGGTTCGCCCAATAAGGGCGAACCAGCTCCGTGACGTCACTGGCCCGCCCCCGGCCAGTGACGTGCCCGCCCCCGGCCCGCCCCCTGACGGCGCGTGCGGTAAGCAACCGCAAGGCCAGGGAAAGCACCCGCTTTCCCTGAGCCTCTGCGCGCCTCAGCACGCCAGCAGGGAGCCTGGCCGAGGCCTCAGCCAAGGTTCCTGCTGGCGTGCGGAGGCGCGCTGACGCTCAGGGAAAGTGGGTGCTTTCCCTGGCCTTAGACAGCGCGCCGTCCGGGTTGTGTCGGGAGCGTGTCGGCGGGCCAGTGACGTCACGGAGTTGGTTCGCCCTCATTGATTTTAAAATGTACCTAAGACCTACGCTTCCGGAAGCGTAGGCGAGCCCCTACTAAAGCCGCTCTCATTGCGGCTGTAGGGGCTCACAGGTAAGTACAAGCGCGCCTCAGCACAGCTCAGCGAGTAAGCGCTGACCATGCCCGAGGCCTTAGGAAGACACGTATTTGTTTTGTTTATAGCTGATCTGCGTAGTCCTCAAATCTAACAAGTGCTTTGAATCTACAGATAATTGTGATCTCATTTTAAGAGGTTACTTGAATGTCTTCTCAAATAAGGTGAGGCCACCAATGAAGTGGTTTCCAGTCCTTTGATGTAAGTTAGTCAACAAGAAGGTCAAGCATAATCATCACATAAACCTGACAAATTTGAGGACAAAGGGGATTTAAGACGGAACTAATAGGATTTAAGTTCAACATTATCCATGCACAATGTTCACGTTACTGATAATACAGTACTATTTTGCGGAGCATCAATGTATTGCTATTCTTTAGCCACCTTAAAATATTACTTGCCTACCTAATAACCAACAGTAAAGTATAGCTACAGCCTACAGGACATTTCAAAACAGATACTATGAACCTTGCAAAGTCTATGCATTCAAAACTTTTCACTCATAAATAGCAAAATGGATTTTTAAAATCCTTTATTTATTCATTTATAATGAATTAGTGTGTTGCGTAAAATCAACACCCACCACGTGACATGCCGCCCGAACACTAAATTACTAAATATGTGGTATCTATCAATTACAAGTTAACACAGTAATGTCTTTGGTATGTGATCAGCTATATTTATTGCGCAATTAGCATAATATCAGACAAGACACACAGGATTTACACAATCAAAAAGCTCATTGGTTTATGTAACCAACACAAAAGCTAGTGTGGCTTTGGGAATAGGTTTCTTTGAATCAAATTTGCATTGTACGTTAAATACTAGAATGTCTGATTAGCTTTTAAAATATGTTGTTTCAATTTTGCAGATCAATACTGAAATTCGTTATTGCATAAGGCTTAGCTTGATAATTAGGCATTTATTTAAATGAACTTGCAAACATACAACAAGCAGCAAATCCTTAATATCAAAGGTATTACCATGTATTGTTGCAATATGGATGTCCTCTGCTACACTATACCGCAGGTTAAACCGCATGCAAAATTAACCGTCATGTTTGATTTTATACAAATTTTAAAAAAATGGAAATGCATATAAAATACTAACAAAGAAACATTATAGGTGACGCTAAAGTCTGTGTTCAAGTCTCTGAACCACGACTGTTCCTTTTTTCCATTTATCTCATGACACCAAACTGCAGTATTACCGACCTTACTCCAGGTCATCTTAAAACATTGATCCAGTTCTTGTTCTTTTATTTTTAAACCATTTTACTCAAGTCTCATGGTGACATGGAGCCAGGTTATAATAAGGGCCATATTCAGTATGTGGTGCTATTCCACAAGACACCTTCCAGCGTCAGACGATACCTTATGGCTCATTCACTCCGGGCCGCCAACTTTTACAGATGTTAGACCCGACTTTTGCTTGGGTCAACTTCCTCTCTAGGCCAGCAAATCCTCCCCGAGCCGCTGGACATGGGACCCTTGTCCCCGCTTTCCCCCCCCCCCCCCCCGTCAGCAGCGCTGCATGGGGAAGCCATGACCCCCACCCTTTATCCCGGCTCTCCCCCTCCCTGTTGTTGGCCCGGATAAGGGAGCTGCCTCCCCCAGCCTTTTTTTTTTTTTTTTTTTAAACATGGACTGGGACTGGTAAGTAGCAGCTAAACGCCAGGCAGAGATTTGGTCGCGGCAAAATGGTAGCGACCTAATGTCCTAGACCGAAAGTGGAGACACTGTACCTGTACCATTCTATGAACCCTGAGTAATATGTAACAGTCATGTTTTCACTGGTGTGGTTTCTGCATGCTTCATATCATTTATTCTCATGTTTTTAATATGTGTTTTTGTATATATATATGTGCGTTTTATTTTTAACCGTGTCTGGTTTTGTTTCACATACAGTAGACTCTCTTGATATGATTGGTTAGATTCTATCAACTGCAATCAGTTCACTTGTCTGATTGCTAACAGAAGGGTTCTGCTTTAGAATGTGCAATAGGAATGAGTCACCACCTATTTAAGGGAGTTTGTGTGATTTGGGTCTTTTACTCTTTGATAAAGTCCCACCTCGGGACGAAACGCGTCAGAGTGTCTTTCTGTGATGTGCAGCATGTAATTCATTAAAGCTGATTTTATCCTTATGGCTGAGCTCCAAGTTGCTGTGACCGCCATCACCCTATTTTTGTTCCTGTTTACAATCGGCTGGAGCACCCAGGCTTCTCGCTACTACTTCTTCCAGTTTGTATTTTGGCGCCACCCCCTCGAGCGTGTAGACGCGCCGGAGCGCACTGAATGCCGGGACAACCTACGCATTGACAGCTCTACCTCCTTGCAGGAGACGGCGTTTGCCGGTTTGGAACCGGCTGGAGGGTCTACACTGCTATTGTGTCGGCGTGAGTCGTGACGCCACCCCCTTGAGTGTGGAGACGCGCCGGAGCGCATTACATCCTGGGATCAACAGGTACATGACCAGCTCCTTATTCTCTCAACAAACGGCATCTGAGCTGCGTGGTTACCGACTACAAGGATTATACAGACACCGGGTTGGGTAAGGGCAGCAGTTTGTAGTTTTTATTGGTTTCATGAGTGAGGTGTCTGCGGACACATCATCTCTTGCTTCTATCTTCACTCTGCTCACTAGCCCCCCACCCAGGATTAATCTATCTACATTTTCCTTATTATGACTTTATACAATATATAATAGTAGTGAGTTGCCCTACATTGACCTTTGTGGATTATAGGTTAAGACCAATTAGCCATATGTGATTTTAGTAGCATCAGATATACTGGGTTTATTCCCTCTTTTTTCTGCTAATAAAATAAGTAACTTATTTTCCAAAGTCAGAGATATACCTGTCTCTTCAGGTCGTCGGTCACCCTCAGTATGTTTTGTAATGGACCTCTCGCCTTTTTGACGGACATCGTCTTGTATGTTGCAAAACTGGAACCACGTCACGAGAAAGAGGGAAGAAGCACCGCCCAGGAGAGTAAGAAGAACTGACAGAAAACCGCACGGAATTGATTGGGGGTAGAGAAGAAAGGATACCACCGTATGTACCTAGGGGAAAAGAGGAGAGAACAGAGGGAGGACACAGGAGAGAGAAATGTAAGTGAAAAGAGAGAAGAGAAACAAGTACTGTCAAATCTCACTCATTTGTCTTGAGACTCACTGATAAATTAATCTGAACACTAGTAATAGCAATGGTATGACATGTTTCAATAGTCTCAATTTTTGACGTCACAAAATGCCTTTTGTTTATTGGTTTGTTTATCTCTAGATCTTAACAGCTGTGTGATAGAAGGGAAGAGACAGGGAGATGAGTGACAAGGGAGGGATGGAAAGAATGAGGACGATGCAGAGGAGAGAGACGCAGTGCTTGAACCAGAAAAGAAAAAAGGAAGAGTGGGGAAGAGAAGCGAGAGGGCAAAATGAAACAGAAGAGAATTGAAAAAATTAGACAGAGAAAATGTGGGGTGGGTGGGGAAGGAACAGGGTGTCAAAGGAACAGTAACTGTATGCGGGTCTGTGCAGCTGATGTGGGAGGACAGTATGGGGTTAGGGGAGGTGCAGGGTGTAAGGCTCAAGGAAGGATCAAAGTTGCACAGTACGAGAACATGCAAAGTGACGGTATGAATAAAGTGTTGGGTGACAATATGAGGTATAAGGAGGTGCAGAGACATAACATGAGGAGGTGCAGGGTGACAGTATGAGGAATATGAGTGTGCACGGTGACAGTATAAGGAGGTGCATGGTGACAGTATGATGAGTAAGGCGTACACAGTGACTATATGAGGTGCAGAGTGACAGTATGAGTACGGGAGTGTTCCCTCTCACACCATACTCATCTGTCCCTTGCTGCACCATCTTATTCAACCGTAGCACCTCCTTACTACTCATACTGTCACCGCCTCACCTCCTCATACTGTCACCGTGCACTCCCGTACTCATACTGTCACTCTGCACCTCATATAGTAACTGTGTACGCCTTACTCCTCATACTGTCACCGTGCACTCCCGTACTCATACTGTCACTCTGCACCTCATATAGTCACTGTGTACGCCTTACTCATCATACTGTCACCATGCACCTCCTTATACTGTCCACCGTGCACACTCATATTCCTCATACTGTCACCCCTGCACCTCCTCATGTTATGTCTCTGCACCTCCTTATACCTCATATTGTCACCCAACACTTTATTCATACCGTCACTTTGCATGTTCCGTACTGTGCAACTGTGATCCTTCCTTGAGCCTTACACACCCTGCACCTCCCCTAACCCCATACTGTCCTCCACATCAGCTGCACAGACCGGCATACAGTTACGTCCTTTGACACCCTGTTCCTTCCCACCCACCCCACATTTTCTCTGTCTAATTTTTTCAATTCTCTTCTGTTTCATTTTGCCCTCTCGCTTCTCTTCCCACTCTTCCTTTTTTCTTTTCTGGTTCAAGCAACTGCGTCTCTCTCCTCTGCATCGTCCTCATTCTTTCCATCCCTCCTTGTCACTATCTCCCTGTTCTTCCCTTCCTAGTCATCACACAGCTGTTAAGATCTAGAGATAAAACCAAACCATAAACAAAGGCCATTTTGTGACGTCAAAAATTGAGACTATTGAAACATGTCATATACCATTGCGATTACTAGTGTTCATATATTATACGTGAGTCTCAAGACAATGAGTGAGATTTGACAGTACTTGTTTTCTTCTCTATTCTCTTACTTACATTTCTCTCTCTGTGTCCTCACCTCTGTCTCCTCCTCTTTTCCCCTAGGTTACATTCCGGTGGTATACTTTCTTTAATTCTTTCATCCTGCCCAATCATTCCGTGCGGTTTTCTGGCGTTCTGTCTTCCTCCTGGGGGTGCTCTTCTTACCGTCACTTTCTCGTGACTTGTTCTGTTTCTCTTTTCTTCTTTCCTTTTTCTTTCTTTGTTTTCTGGTCTTTCTGCAAGACAAATTTAATTAATCATTTATATCAGCTGTCTTGTATGACGGGGAGAGTCATAAATACCCAGGACCTCCCCCACCTTGTTACTCCTTGAGAAAGCACCATAGTGGGCGTGAAACGCGTGGGAGAGTAGTTAGTACTGTCTGGTTTTTTGTTTTTTATGTAGTTCATTAAAGTATACTTTTTTAACCTCTTTTTTGCTGGTGAGTGCCTATTTTTGCATTATGGAGCGGCTGGATTATTGATTCTTACCTTGTTCTATTACTTTTAAATGTTGAGCCAGTTTCTTCAGCTTTATTTGTGTGTGGTGCATTGTGCTATGTTTCATATTGACAGAAAGAGCAGTGATTCCCAATAGGAGAGTTTGTGAGGTGCCCCAGGCAGTATTAGCGGGGTTTCTTAAGCCTGTGCTTACTGCACTTAGTAAGGCCCAAAACTGCACCTTAATGTGGCGGGCACAGCAAGGCATTGTGTGGTGTGACTTTGGAAACTTCAGCAGTGATTGACAGCTACACCACCTGTCTGCGCACATAGAGGTGCAGTTTTGGGCCTTCTTAAGCATACAGTATGTTCCCCCCACTTGCTAAAGACACTATACCATCTGAAATCGGTCAAACCGTTTTGTTATTAATAGTCTGATGAGTAGGCAATAAAATTTATTAATTAGGTGCTTGCGGAATAAATATTTTATAGCAGAAGGTGCACAATGTAGAAAAGGTTTAAACCCAGTGATATAGATGGTACCATGTTAGCCAGTACACAGAAACAAATACTGTAGAAGTGATACCCTTTATTGGCCTATATACATTTCCTTCTTTGCATCTTTGCATCTTGTTGTACCAAAATAATTTATACCTGCATATCCAGTATTCCTAGAATGTGAGCCATGCATAATAATTGTCTCTGTAGAAGAGAACTTTGTAATCTTACAAGCTAGCGTTCTTTGTAACCACTAGTTAGCCATTACAGAGTATCACTGGTACCCTACTTTGTTCTAGTTTATAGTAACATTTTATTTAGTGTTACAGTATTTTGATTTAGGTATGTCAATATGTTAAAATGCTACTTTGGAGGAGGTTCGATTTCCTTAATCATCAACATACACCAATTTTAAAAAAAAAGGACCAGAGCGAGGAGAACAGCAGTAAATTGTTGCATGGATGGTAAAATGTTGCGGCAGAAAAACTTTCTAAAGAGGACTACAAACCTGCGTGCTTCAAGACAAATTTAGCTATTAGCAGATGTTACTGGCATAACATTAATATTTGTGTATTTTCAGGATGGTCTACCCTCAAGGAATTCATGGCCATGAGAGGTATCCAAGAACTGAATCATACACTTCCTTGTACTGCTCCCACTTGTTTTGTTAATCATTATTCTGTACAGTGCTGTAGTGTTTCAGATGCCCTGGTTTGCCAAATAAGTACTGGCAGCTTCCTACAGTATATCTCAATGTTTGTTACAGTAATTCAACAACCCAAACCTATCAAAAGCTCATCTAGTTTCTAAAATGCAAACAACAACAACAACAACATATAGAGAACATAGGTTGCTACAGTCTCCTCCCACCTAAAAGGCACATCTTCCTTCTTCAGTTTTTGAAACGAGTGGATAAAGAGAATCAGTGTCACAGCCCAAGCCCATAGCCCGGTTGAAAGTGTGTTGTACATGCCAGTTTCATTTATAATTTATGTTAAAATCACTTCATAGAGGGTTCTTTTGCCAGGGCAAACCGGCATGATTGTATGCATCTTTAAGAGATGAAAAGCTGTCCTGTGTTGTCTGGAAAGCCGTTTCTTCGCCGATTCCCATTTTTTAGAAGCATTTGTATTGCTTATTTAAAATGGGAATGACATTATTTGTAATGTTGTGCATTATCTTTAACATTCAAAGAGATATGCACTAAAATAGAGGGGAATCATACAGAATACAAAATGAAGAAAAAGTTAAAAGAAAAATAATTAGCCAAGTATCTTGTAGAGAGAAAAAACAAAGGAGCATCAGACTCCTGCTTTTAAACGCACACACACACACACACACACACACACACACACACACACACACACACACCTTCTAAACTGGGTTATATACACAGGACAGAAACTGTATGCAAACTTAACATGTGCTATTCAAGGAAATAGGGTATCAACATCGTTGGTTCCTTTAAAAGATTTCACCAAGACAGAGTGAGAAAGCATTGGGAAGTGTAACATTTGATGGTATTTCCTCCCCCCCCCCCCAAAGAACACAAGTCTGTATATTGCCCGAGGGTAATGCAGCCATCCTTCCCTCTTCAATGACTCCTTTCTTTCACATGTACACACCTACAAATACTTACATTCTCAGTTATGTAGTATTACCACTGGCAGAATAAGCAAGGACATTTCCTTAAAGATGGTGACCTTTATTATAGTTATCTTTAAATGTCTTTCTTTACAAAATAGAGAGAGAAAAAAGTGTTAAAAATAATTGTATTTATTCTTTGCAAATAAAAACGCAGCCCATCGGTTTCATGCCAGTCCTCGGTTTCCCATTTAGCCTGCCAAGAAACAGAAAAATTGTAAGTTTTGTGTTGCAAATCCTATTTTTAGCATTCCACAATAACGATGAAAGCAAATGTCATTTTGTGACAACACTACAACAAAGACGCAAGGGCAACTCTCTTACATACTTTCCATTTACATACGTAGCACTTAACGTTGCATCCTTACTAAACTAATATTTTATTTTGAGTGTCAGCGCAAAGTAATTCTCACTGTGGTCGTGTTGCTTTTATTTGTGATACTTCCTAGACCAGTGATTCCCAACCAGGGTTCTGTGGAACCCTGGGGCTCCTTGAATCTGTCTCAGGGGTTCCTCCTATGGACCACAGACCCCCCCCCCCCCCCTGGGGGTGGGGTTTTTGGGTATGTATTTTGTAGGGTGGATTGAGTGAGAGTGGGGTAATTGACGCAAGGTAGGGGCAAGTGAGAGAAGAGAGGGGGGCAGGAGGGAGTGAGTGAGGAAAAGAGGGAGTAAGAGTGAGACACAAGGGATAAATATATGCGAAGCAGTAGGGGGGAGAGTTAGTGAGACGGATGGGAGAGAAATACATGGGTAGAGGGTGGGAAATAGAGTTGACTCGTGAAGTGTGAAATGTTGTGACTGATCCCTGTCGAACCTAATATGTGTCAGCCAAATAGGGGTTCCCTGGGATTTTTCAAAATACTTCAAAGGTTCCTCCAAACAAAAAAGGTTGGAAATCACTGTCCTAGACTAATTTAAAATAATGACACATTTCTAAGTAAACCACTGTGTAGAGGGGCTCCCTGCTCATATGAAGATAAGTTATTTCCAAGCAGTGGGACCGATGCGTGTCTCTTGTTAATGCAACATGCTCACAAAACAGGCATATTGTATTAGAAAAATATTGACAGAATAAAAAAGTATACAAATAGTGTTTGATAAAAAGTTTACAGTGTGTTGGCAACTATACATTGCATACGCATTTATCACCATTTTATCTGAGCTTGCAGTGCGGTCAGCAACATGGACAAGTTGAGCATGAAAATCTTGGAGCCTTTATAACTGTTACTATGATGAAAGAATAAATTTTGATAGCCGAATTACATCAAGCCGTAAAGCATGGAGAAATCAGAACTCTGATTTACCCATTTAAACCATTTTTATGATGGGGGGAAGGTTGTGGCCTAACAGTGACTAGCGCTGATTGGTTGATGTCGAGACCCTACAGCACGCCTCAAACTCAATTTTATCTGTCTTGGCTAGCGCCTAGCGCCCGCACGAGCACTGTGAGCATGGCTGGACAGATTAGCAAATAGCATCTACAAAAGTGAATCTCAGCCCTCTCTTCTAGGAACTCATGCAGACCAGACATGTAGGACGAGAGAGAGCGCGAAAGAAAGAATGAGACGAGAGAGAGCGCGAAAGAAAGAATGAGACGAGAGAGCGCAAAAGAAAGAATGAGACGAGAGAGAGAGCGAAAGAAAGAATGAGACGAGAGAGAGAAAGCGAAAGAAAGAATGAGACGAGAGAGAGCGAAAGAAAGAATGAGACGAGAGAGCGAAAGAATGAGACGAGAGAGAGTGAGAGCGAAAAAGAATGAGAGAGAGAGTGAGAGCGAAAGAAAGAATGAGAGAGAGAGAGAGAGCGAAAGAAAGAATGAGAGAGAGAGAGCGAAAGAAAGAATGAGAGAGAGAGAGCGAAAGAAAGAATGAGAGAGAGAGAGCGAAAGAAAGAATGAGAGAGAGAGAGCGAAAGAAAGAATGAGACGAGAGAGAGCGAAAGAAAGAATGAGACGAGAGAGACAGAAAGAAAGAATGAGAGAGAGAGAGAGAGGGTCAATCCGCGGGGAGACGGATATTTTTTCCTTGCTTCTTGAGCCACGCTTGATACCGAAGACTTGCGTGCGGCCGAGATGATGTCTCTGCTTGAGTCTGAATGCCTGACGGAGACCCCATCGCTGTTGAGAGAGTCGACGAGGAGAGAGGAGGGAGAGAGATCTTTCGCGAGACGACGGAGAGAGAGGAGAGAAGATTGGAGAGAGTAAGGGAGAGGGAGCTGGAGCTGAGAGAGAGGACGCGATCGAAGAGAGAGAGAGACGAGAGAGAGAGACGAGAGAGAGAGCGAAAGAAAGAATGAGACGAGAGAGAGACACATGCACGGGACTATGCCCCTCACCTCTCCCTGGCTTTAGCAGGAGGGGATGCTGTCACACAGGGAGGTGTTCACCAGTGTGAGGGATAAGATGGGACGGCGCGTGGGATAGGATGGGACGGCGCGTGGGATAGGATGGGACGGCGGGCGGGATCCCCCCAATCCCCAAGGCTCAGGACAAGTCCAGCTTCTTCTGGGTCTCCACCAGCTTGCCCTGCAGCCTCTTCTTCTTCCAGTCCAGATATCTCCTCCGCACCCGGTTCGCCTGCCAGCCCACCAGCGTCCCCGCGGCAAAGGAGATCACCACGGCCACATACAGGCTGCGCTCTGACACCTCTCCCATTGCAGCCGGCGGTCACGTGGACCCTGCGGGATCCCTCCGCTCCTGTCTCTGGGGTCGCCGTGTAGTTCTCCTCTAGACACCTACACGCCGCCAAGGTCGCAGTGTCGCATAACTCCGACGTCATACGCATCACAAAAAGGATTGCTTCAAAGCTCGGCTACGGTAGACCTCACAGGTCTAACTTAATAAGAACGCATTTCTCAAAGGTTATGCATTATTCATTTCTGTAGACTCGAAGATAGTAATGTGTGACATATTGAAACCTGAAGTATGTCATGACTCAACACAAACTTAATTGAAACGTTTAGTTTACAAAGTGAAATCAAGAAAATACTAGTGTTAATACACACACATATACTGTATACCAGTGGAGCGCAAACATTTGCTGCTGTGCCCCCCTGTCTTGCCTACCTCGGTGCTTGCGCCCCCCCCCCCCCCCCCCACCACGTTGTAGCTGTGTCAAATGATGCTTCGGGGTCACGTCACGTCACATGATGTCACGTGACCGACAGTGTCATTTGACGCATGTGATGTCACATGACCCCACTGCATCATTTGACGCCGCGTTGCCATGGCGATGCGTCACAGAACGTCTGAATCACGGTAAGAAGAGTTGCAGAGTCCTCACGCGATCCCCCCGGCATTTAATTTATATGCCTTGGGGAAGAGCGTGGGACCTCTGCAACCGCCTGCGCCCCACCAGAAAAATCTCCCGCCCCCTGGGGTGCTTGCCCCCCAGTTTGCGCACCGCTGCTGTATACACACTAGGCTGGGATGTTTGCGGGGCTCGGAGCGGGGACATGTGCGGGGCCTCAGCTCTTACCTTTTACGGCGAAATCTCAGCGTACTGTCATGGGTCTGCGATGTCAAATTGCGTCACGTTGCCGTGAGAGTCCCATTGTCATAGCAACATGCCATCGCAACTTCATGTGTCATAGCAACATAACACCATTTGACTTCGCGGAAGGTATGCTGACAGGACCGTGCATGAGAAGATGCCGCCGCAGAAGGTAAGAGAGTTGCAGATGCCCTGAGTCATTTGAAAATTGTACCAAATACAGAAGAATTTACAATGCCTCCGGTCTCAGAGAGGGTTGGGTTTCCTTACAATGCATCTGATCTCAGACGCGCTATTAGAGAGGGTTGGGGTTCCTATATATATAATAAATGAGTACATCACTAAGAACAACAACCATGAAATCTATTGCGGAGTCGAGCTGGGCAAAACAAAATGCAACACCACGCATGTAAGTAGCACACAAAAGAGGGCATTAGAAGTCCATAGAATAAGCCAACGTTTCGGTCCTCGCAGGGACCTTAGTCAGGGCAAACTGATCTGAAACAGAGACGCTGAGTATAAAAAGAAAAAAGCGAACCCGGAAGTGAAAATAACCCGCTTACCAGGGACCCACGACCCCTAGAGTAAGTGTGACCAGGCAACCGATAGAACACAGCACACACCGGAGCAAAGTTAACTCCAGTATGCCCTCAAAATCTTCAGTAAACAAGGTGACCACACATCTTAACACATAGTTGCACACTTACTAGACTACATGCAGACAGTTGAGACCCCCTCCTGGTTTCCTCTGGAGTCCACCTGGTGTAGTTGGGGCACTCCTGGGATCTAACGACCAGAATCCTCTATTCCCATTACTTCGTAGTGACCTCAAAGGCCACCATAGTTACAGGAGTGGTTGGACCCCTAGTACATCACCCCACCTCATGTGTCAGGGTGAGCTCTTTCCATAAGGAGGGTAGCGCTAAACTTTGGTTTTAACACTATTAGCAACAATTATATAAAGGCCATTGCTTTGCAACAGCCCAACAGAAATTAACTCCTTACATGCAAAATAGTAAGCCTGATAAGGGGGTTACAATTACGAATATTATGTCCATCTCCTTCTTTTAGTGGGTTTTCAGTGCACCACCTTTTGTTTTCACCTTTTCTTCATGATCAACTGCAGGCAGGAGCACGCTTACGGGACAGGATGTTGCTGCTACTCCGTGAATGAAAATGTCCAAAAAAGGAAAAACCGGAGCACAGCTTGCCAAAAAATGAACTGGTATAGACAGAAACCAAAATTAAAGATTTATTAAATTAAAATAAAAACAAATACATGAAAAGTCCTGGCAGATCCTCTAACGCGTTTCTCGCACAGGGCGCTTTGTCAAAGAGTGAGCACTGATTCTTCTGAGGGCTGACATCAGTCCTGAGTAACCTTTTAGTTTGCTGCTACTCCGGACCACATCAGATGTTCCAAGGCTGTGAGTTTTGCATTTACCTTCCATTGTGTTGGTCACGGGCCAGTGTGTGACAGCATGGGGTTTTCAGTGGGTTGTGGGCCGGTTTCGATCGGCGTCGAGGGACGCACCTCACGGTGGGCTCGCCGGCTGTCGGCCTATCCCCCCTCCCCTTACCTGTGTCTTTATTTTTGTCCACACATTCACGGGCTCTATTCTTTTCCAACTTTAACACAGCAATTTAAATTCCCATGACTTTATGAAAGATCTTATCTCAAATTATACGTGCTGGATGCTATTTTATTATTTTTTTCTCCGTGTTTTTGGAGCACCGGATATGGGAAAGGCTCCCATACTTCACTGGGTGTATATGCAGATGAAAATGATGGGCGCCAGAAACTTTATAGTTATGGGAACAGGTAACATTTATTCCCAATCTGTACACATACAATATCTTCCCCAGATATATGCTGGTATTCCTAGGGAGGTACTTTTCCTTGAACTGTGGTGAGGGATACGTTGTTACCTAATTAAGTGATTTTCTATCACATTGAGTCCAAGACTATCTAAACTTCTAGGGTCCCAGCTTGGGCTACCCTTAGGCCGCGGGCATGGTCAGCGCTTAGCCACTGACCCGCCCTCATGCTTGCCAGTGAGCCCCTGCAGCCGCAATGAGAGCGGCTTTAGCAGGGGCTCGCGCACGCTTCCGCAGGCGTGCGGAGGCGTAGCACTTAAAAAAAAAAAATTTGCGCGCTGAGGGGAGCGGAGGGCCGGTCACGTGAGCGGTTCGCCCAATGAGGGCGTACCAGCTCCGTGACATCACTGGCCCGCCCCCGGACGGCTCGAGTAGTAAGGCCAGGGAAAGCACCCGCTTTCCCTCAGCCTCCGCGCGCCTCCACACGGCTGGAGTCTCTATGGACTCAGCCTTACTCATCGCAGTGGGAGGGATCAACCTTCCTGCACGCTGTCTTGATTGCATAACTTGTCGCACTGTGGTACTTCATCTCTTTAGGGCCCCTGTCGGGCCTTGTGCTGTTCTCTCTCTCTGCCTGTGATCAGTGTCCTTCTAACAGGCACTGCATGTAACTTTGTGGTGACCTGTAGTGGGGCCAGCTATGAACCCTCCGATGGGTTTGGTCCAGCTTGCCCTTGGGGCTGTGCACTGTGGAACCTCCTCAGGGCAAAGGCTGCTGCAACATGAACTCAGAGAGTCGCAATAAACCATTCTTTAAAGCAGCAGTCCAAGCTGCTGTTTTTTTGTTATTGTTTTTCACCCCCCCCCCTTTAATATGTCAATCAATACAATCCACACAAGTAGTTGCTGATCGATCCATTCTGCTGTGATTGATCGGTGAAGATTCGGCTCGGGGGTTCACTAAATGGCTGTCAGTGCAGCAGAGGAGGCCCAAAGATACAAAGTTCTGTGGGGAAGATCATGTGACAAGGTAGTGACAAGGTTCAATGATACTCTCCGACAGTACCACCGGGAAAATCTCGGTCAGCGTCTCATTGACCGATGCGGCAGGGACTTCTGATATAGATGGCCACACTCTGGGCAACTGGTCCCTCTCACAGGCACTGTACTAGGGCCCAGGACTAGAGTTATGTCTGGGGACCCACTGGCGGTGTTGTAAGCCCATCCCCCTTGGCAGTATTGCGAGCCCCCCATTTCACACCTCACGAGCCCCCTCTATTTCCCACCCTCTTACCATGTATCTCTCCCCTCCGTCTCACTCCCTCTTCCTCACTCACCCCCTCACCTCGCATGTATTTCTCTCCCCTGTGTCTCACTCTTACTCCCTCTTTTCCTCACTCACTCCCTCCCCCCTCTCCCCTCTCGCTCACCCCCACCATCCGTCAATTACCCCACTCTCACTCAATCCCCCACGCAAAATACATACCAAAAAACACCACCCCCTAAATACATATAAACCCACCCTCCAATACATAATAAAAATACACCCCCCGCCCCCAATGCATATTAAAAAATACACCCCACATGCATATTAAAAAAATACACCCCCCCAATGCACATTAAAAAATACAACCCCACCCCCAATGCATATAAAAAAAAACACCCTGCCAATGCATATTAAAAATATCCCCACCCCCAATGCATATTAAAACGCCCCCCACCCCCCCAATACATATTTTTTTTTAAAAAAACCTCCAATACATATAAAAAAGACCCCTACCTCCCCAATGCATATAAAAAAAACCGTACCCCCCAAAACATATTAAAAGAGACCCCCACCCCCCTAATACATATAAAAGAGACCCCCTAATGGGGGAGGGACAGGCCTGGCTCCCGATACCAGCCCGTGTGTAATGGGGGAGGGACAGGCCTGGCTCCCGATACCAGCCCGTGTGTAATGGGGGAGGGACAGGCGCTGCCCATCCCCCATTACACACGGGCTGGCATCGGGAACCAGAGACTTGATCACGGAAAAAAACAAAGAGCTCAAAAGACTGAGACATAAGATTACACTACGACAGAGAGAGAAAGAGTCTGCAAAGCATTAATTGTCAACAGTTAAACCGTTGGAGTCTGAAAAGGTGAGAAAAAGGTTACAAACCTAAAACAAACACTGGGGTCACAGGAGTAGAGGTAAAACAGAGTGAGGCTCTGCGAACCAGCAAAGTACAGGTGTCTCCACTACAGGAAAAGGTATTGGCTCTACCCAAGCATCTGTATCCCACTTCTAATACTATATGTGATGGAGCGGCCTGTAGGTGAGGTCAATAAGACGCTAAACAAGGTGTTTAAGCTTTAACTGCAGTGGTTTTTATTAGACCATAATAATAAAATAATAGGCACCGTCCCTTTAAAGTAAAAAGAAACCATAAAATAATTGCCTACTCCTTCACAAGAGACTGACTACACAGCAGCTGTAGGATCTCTGTGTAGCTCCTACAGCAACGCCGGTTCCAGGGAGCAGGCTGTGTCCAGCCCGTAGCTGTCTTTATCCTGTGTGGGGGTCCCCAGATTTACCTATGGGTGTATGGAGACTCCTGATGAGCAGGGATAAAAGGCGGACGTGTGCCAGAGACAGTGAGCGGCTGTTTTTCCCCAGAAAAGAGGGGAGGTTAACTGTCTCCACCCAGGACGGGACCAAGGTTGTTATGGTTCCCCAGCCTGCAGGAAGCACAGTGATGGGAACAGCTGGGGACCCAACACAGGATAAGACAGGCTAAGGCTGGAAACAGCCCTCCCTGAACCGGCGTGCATGTTAGGAGCTACACAGAGATTCCTACAGTGCTGTGGAGTAGTCTCTTGTGAAGGAGTAGGCATTATTTGTATGGTTTCTTTTTACTTTAAAGGACGGTTGCCTATTATTTTATTATGGTCTTAATAAAAACATGAAGTTAAAGCTTTAAACCAAAAAAAACCGTTGTTTTAGCGTCTTATTGACAGATCTCAAACCCTACTAGTGTGGTGATCCATCACATATAGTATTAAGAAGTGGGGATCAAAGATGCTGGGTAGAGCCAATACCTTTTCCTGTAGTGGAGACACCTGTACTGTGCTGGTCGCAGCGCATCACTCTGTTTTACCTTACATCCTGTGACCCAGTGTTGTTTTAGGTTTGTAACTTTTTCTCACCTTTCAGACTCCAACGGTTTTTTAACTGTTGACAATTAATGCTTTGCAGACTCTTTCTACTCTGTCGTAGTGTATCTTATGTCATCAGTCTTTTGAGCTCTGTGTTTTTTTTCCGTCGTCAAGTCTCTGTCCCGATGCCGCCGGGTAATGGGGGAATGGGGCCGCGCCTGTCCCTCCCCATTACCACACTGGGGCTTGGTATGGGAAGCCAGGGCCTGTTCCCTCCACCATTACACACGGGGTGGGTCTCGGGAGCCAGGGCCTGCCCTACCCCATATTTACACGGGCTGTGGTATCGGGGAGCCAGGAATTCCCTCCCCATTACACACGGGCTAGTATCGGGAGAGCCAGGGGCCTGGTCCCTCCACCATTACACACACACAAGCTTTTGTTATCGGGAGCCAGGCCTGTCCCTCCCCCTACACACGGGCTAAATGCCCACCCCACACTTTTGGTGGGCGATAGAAGGGTGAACGTGTCCCTCGTGACGCTCATATTATCAACGGGCTAGTATCGGGAAGACTGCCTAGCGCAGCGTTTTTATGAATGGAGATTTAGCCAGTCGACATCGCTACCCACGTGTGCTAACGGCCCAGTACACACGGTGGTATCGGGCGCCAGGCCGTCACTCGGTATTAACACGGGCTGGCTGCTATCGGGAGCAAGGGAATGTCCCTCCCCCATTATTACCGGTCGCTGGTACGGGAGCCAGCCTGTCCCTCCCAGTACACAGGCTGGCATTCATGTGGAGCCCATTTTTAAGCTGAGGGGTGTTCCTGTTCTCCAGCTTTTAAACCACGCATCGGGGACTACGCAGAAAGGGACTTAAAGCGCAACAGGAGGGAAAATTAAAAAAACCAAAACATAGTGGCAATCTGTATTTGGCAGACAAGACCCTGTAATAAAGGTCTACACTTACCAGAATAAAGTCCAGTTTCAGGAGCACTGCCAGTAGTGATCTATTATTCTGTTAAAGTTAGACCTTTATTTAGCAGAGGTCTTTCTGCCACAAGATACAGATTGCACTATGTTTGGTTTTTGTATTTTCCTTCTGTCGCTTTATGGTCCTATTTCTGGAGTGTTTAATGTGACTTTTTTCTCTCTGCATGAGAGATGTGGGCCCTGTAACAGGGGACTTATCCTGTCACAAATGTGCTCTAATCAGCAGTGTGGTGGTTACTGCTGGTCGCAAATTAAACTAACACCACCTGCACTTGATTAGGGGGTGGTAGAAAAGCCTGAACGTTGAGACAGGAGAGTCAGTAGCTCCTTAGCTGTGACTGCGAGAGACATGGTCGAGAGAGAGAGCAGAGATTCTACTTTGACTCTCCACAAACCGTATATGGAGGGCTATGCCAGAAGACACAGCATAAGCTGCTTACAAGACACAGGGAAAATTCTGAACACTGAATGCTGACACACCCTGTGGGGAAGGAGCTGAGACCAGAGAAGATTTTCTCCAAGGAACAGATTAAGACTATCATTATTGAAGAGAATGATTATATGCATTAATCTGAGGCGGGATCAGCGATGGTGAGAGATTAGGCGGCCCGCTGCAGGGAGCGCTTAGTGAGAGATTCGGCCCCCCGCTGCAGGGATGCGATTTAGTGCAGAGATTCGGGCCCGAGCAGGGAGGCGCTTAGTGACAGATTCGGCCGCTGAGGAGAGATTAAAGTGAAAGTTCGGCGCCCGCTGCAGAGGATGTGCGCTTGAGTGACAGATTCGGGCCGCTGCAGGAGCGCTTAGTGACGGATTCGGGCCCGCTACAGGGGACGCTCTTAGTGAGGAATTCGGGCCCAGCTTGAAGGGATCAGCGCTTAGTGGAGATTCGGGGCCCGCTGGCAGGAATGCGCTCAGTGCAGATTCGGGCCGCTGCAGCGGGACGCTCTTAGGGGAGAGATATGACGGGGCCCGCTGCAGGGAGCGATAGTGAGAGATTCGGGCCCGCTGCAGGGAGAGTCGTGAGAGGATTCGGGCCCGCTGCAGGGAGCGCTTAGTGACAGATTCGGGCCCGCTGCAGGGAGAGCATTAGTGAAAGATTAGGGCCGATGCAGGAGCGCTTAGTGAAGAGATTCGGGCCCGCGGCAGGGAGCGCTTAGTCGACACCAGTGCAGTCTCCTGATGCTTGCAAAGGGAGTTAACCTCTTCACTCCCTTAGTCCGTGATTATACCAAAGAACGGTGGCCGCGACGCCGTGCGGCGGAAAAACATACTGCAGAAATCCAATTGAGGTATACTTACCTTCAGCGATGTGCACGCCGCGAGCTGGAGGGCAGCAGACTGGAGACAGGGGATTTTGTTCTTGGCAGGCGACGGCCGCGTCACGTGAGCGGTTCAGCTAACCCTGTGTCCGATGCCACTCGGCGGCAGCGTGAGGGTGCACTTACCGGATCGGGCTGCTACACACCTGGTATCATCGTCCCCTTACACGGACCGCCCGTGTGTCGCAGCTGCTAGGTTGTCCATGTGACATCCTGTGTATAGTGTCCCCCGCTCCCTGTGCCATGTCTCGGGTTTTGGTGCCGCTGACTCCCTGTTCTGTCCTCAGATCGGATCACACATCAAGCAGCGTGTGCAGGAGTTGGGTCACGGCTGCTCTATGCTGGTCACCAAGGCCGGAGCTCTGCAATGCTGCCCCAGCGATGGCTACACCAAGAAGGAGCTGATCGAGAGTGCGCGGCGCGTGTCAGAGAAGGTGAGGAAAGAGGTCTCTGCTGCACAGCACTCAAACCACCACCACCCAGCGTCTCCTCACATAGAAACTGCCCCCCCAGGAACCACCACCCAGCGTCTCCTCACATAGAAACTGCCCCCCCAGGAACCACCACCCAGCGTCTCCTCACATAGAAACTGCCCCCCCAGGAACCACCACCCAGCGTCTCCTCACATAGAAACTGCCCCCCCAGGAACCACCACCCAGCGTCTCCTCACATAGAAACTGCCCCCCCAGGAACCACCACCCAGCGTCTCCTCACATAGAAACTGCCCCCCCTTTGAATCAAACTTAATAAACATAATAGAAATACAATTATATGCTTTTATTCTTTTTTTTTAACTTTTCTTGCTTTATTTTGGTGTGTATTTTGCCACATTACTGTCAACATTGCTAGTTTGCTATTTTATGTATGATTCGTTGATTAGACACAAGGGGTGTTTTTTTTACCCCATCCTCGATTATGGTGAACATTGCCAATAATCCCCTGACAAAACAGTGTTTAACACTGTGAAACGCTTTGTGAAGTATTAGCACTCAATGTCAGCACTCACACCCTATCTTTGAGCCAGTGACTTGGTCTACCCAACCTGCATCTGGGTACCGACAGGGAAGTGGAAAAACTGGTAAGGGAAGAATTCCCTAAAAGGGGAAGCAACACGCAGCTCCTCTGCGGGCCCGCTCCCCCCCCCCTGCTCCCCCTTCCCTGCTCCCAACGTGGGGCAGAAGGGGAAGCAACACGCAGCTCCTCTGCAGGCCCGCCGCCCCCCCTTTTCCCCCCCTTGCTCCCAACGTGGGGCGGAAGGGGAAGCAACACGCAGCTCCTCTGCAGGCCCGCTCCCCCCCCCTGCTCCCAACGTGGGGCGGAGGGGGAAGTAATAGTTAAATAATTAAGCTCCTCCAGCGGCCTGCTTCTCACCGCTTCCCTCCGCGGCCAGCTTCTCGCGTCCCCCACGAGCTCACCTCCCGTGCCCTCCTCCCCTCCTCCCCCCAGCCCGCGCCCCCAAGCCTACCTCCCGTCCCGGGCAGCTGCCGCAGGGATATTGGGGGCAGGAGGAGCAAGCGTCCGGCGGCAACCTGCACCCACCCGGTCAAGGTAAGTCACTGTTAGTCACTGTCTCCCACCCAGTCACTTTTAGTCACTGTCACCCAGCCAGTCACTGTCACCCACCCAGTCACTGTCACCCACTCAGTCACTGTCACCCACCCACCCAGTCACTGTCAAGTCACTGTCACCCACCCAGTCACTGTCACCCAGTCACTGTCACCCACCCAAGGGGGGAGAGTGATGTGAGGTGCAAGGGGGGAGAGTGATGTGAGGTGCAGGGGGGGAGAGTGATGTGAGGTGAAAGAGGGGGAGAGTGATGTGTGGTGCAAGGGGGGAGAGTGATGTGAGGTGCAAGGGGAGAGAGTGATGTGAGGTGCAAGGGGGGGAGAGTGATGTGAGGTGCAAGGGGGAGAGTGATGGGTTTAAATCACAGGACAAACATAATACATTGCAGTTTTAAAACACAAAGAACCAACATTTGGACACAAGAGCTGACACTCTCAGCCCATACCATATGGTTTCAGGGGCAGCCAGCCGGGTTCCCCCTTTATTAAGGAAGGCCGACACAGCCTATTGTCACACCTCCCCCCTCAATTATGAAGGCGCCAGGACAGTCACCATCATCAGGTAGCTTGCTGAGCCTGAAAAAATTGAGGTTGCCAGGAAGAAACGGAGTCAATTTGGCTGGTTAAGTCCTTCAGCATGATTGGACCCCTTGCCTCCATAGTCCAAGTTCAACAGGGCAAGGATCCGCTGCAGACATTGAAATGCTGGTCCACATTCTGGGAACCAGGCTGCCAGCACCACTGCCCTCTGGTCAATCACCTTAGTCTGGGGGTCAGTTAGAACACTGTAGTGGGTCACTAAATCCCTATAGTACCCTTGTATGTCCCTGACCTCCCTCTCTATCAGTTCCCTCTCCATCAAGACACTGTACTCAGTCTGATGGTGGGGCTGCTGACCCCCGGGGTCTACCGGGCGATCAGTACACTGGGTCCTGCTTGGCTCACCCTTAGCATGGACCCTCGGTCTCCCTAACGCCTCTCGCTTCCACTCCCAGAGGGGAGCTGCGAGCTGGGGAGCTGTCTCCCCTTGCTCCACGGAGCCTGCCCTAAACCCCCAAGGAACCACTAACTGGCCCCTTGCTGTCTCTGAACTTGCAGGAGTCCCAGGGGCTGGTACCCAGGCAAAACGCCTACTATGGTCCGCAGGCAGACCCCTGGATGCAAAAACAAATCTTTGTGGACCGGTTGGTCCTCCTGCCTGATGGCTGTAGACTGCTGCTCATCTGGAAGCTCCATAGCTGTGTCGCTGACAGGGGCTGCAGGGATCGCTGACTGTGTCTTTTCCTGTAGCTGCTGCACGGCTGCTGGCTGCTTGAGTTCAGGGGACAGCATCTCACCGGTCGTCTTCTCTGTAGCTAGGGAACGTTGCCCCAGACTAGGGTTACTGGATCGGGGGGCACCAGGAATTGCAGCGGGGGTCACTACCCGCTTTTCTGCCTGTGGCCATGCTGGCCCACAGTTGGTCGCCATTTTGGCGGCCATGAGGCATGGCCCCCGCGTGGCACCATCCTCCGCCATCATGGTGGCTGGCAGGGAGGCACGATCCCCAGCATCAGCTTGGCTGATCTCTCCCTCAGCCACATCGGTGTTCACTTGACACTCTGGGAATAGAGTGTCAGCTCTGGGGAGTGCCTCAGTCACTGGCACTCCGGCAGGGGTTGGGACCCGCTCATTTTCCTGTGGCCATGCTGGCACACATCTGGTCACCATTTTGGCGGCCATGAGGCATGGCACCCGCGTGGCACCATCCTCCGCCATCATGGTGGCTTGCAGGGAGGCATGATCCCCAGCATCAGCTTGGCAGATCTCTCCCTCAGCCACATTGGCATTCAACTGACACTCTGGGACTAGAGTGTCAGCTCCTGGGACTACCCGGCTCACAGGCGCACCCGTGGGGGTTAAGACCCACTCCTCGGACTGTGCCCATGCCGGCACACAGGCCTCCACCACTGGGGTGGACATGAGGCAGGGCCCCAGGGTGGGGCCCTCCTCAGCCAGCACGGTGGCTTTCATGGGGATACACGGCGTATCACGGGGGAAACACGGGGATACACGGGGAGCCGCGGCGTCAGCGCGGCTGATTTCTCCCTCGGCTCCTTTTGTTCTCAGCTGACTCTCTGATACTAGAGTGTCAGCTCTTGGGAGTGCCCAATTCACCGGCCCTCCTGCGGGGGTTAAGACCCGCTTCTCTGACTGTGCCCATGCCGGCACACAGTCCTCCACCACTGGGGTGGACCCAAGGCAGGGCACCAGAGTGGTACCCTCAGCCTGCACAGAGGCTTCCTTGCGGGCAGCATCACTGGACTCAGTGCAGCTGCCCTCTCCAGCAACTCCATTGGCGCTAAGCTGCTCCCTCCCCTGCTCTGAGACTAGAGGGGGTGCAACTACCGATGGCACTAGCTCCACCGGCACACCTGCGGAGTTCTGGACCTGCTGCTCGGGCTGTGTCTTGTGGGACACACAGCCCTCCACCATCTGGGTGGATGCAGCACCGGTCGCCCTTCCGGGGACCACGAGGCATGGTGCCGGGGTGGCACCATCCTCAGCCAGCACGGTGGCTTTCAGGGAGACAAGATCCCCAGCATCAGCATGGCTGATCACTCCCTCTGCCACCTTGGCCTTCAGCTGACTCGTTTTGAGAGCTTGCAATCCACAAGCTCACTTTGTCCTATAATTCCCCGCAGGAAGTTATAGTGCAAAGCCCTATGATCCCACCGCTGCCACCAGAAAATAAGCCTGTCACGGGAGACCAGGCCCAATACACATTTATATTTAAGGGATCAGTCACAAGGCAAAACAGGCAGTAAAATAAATTGCGGTTTATTCGGACAAGACCTCGGAAACACACAGAAATACAAGAAACAGAGAATATACACACTTACGGGGGTCTGGGGGAAGAGATCTACCCTTTCCTAGTTGCAAGGCGCCTGTTCAGCAAAGGCTTACCTTGATAGGACCTTGGGCTCCTGGACCGAAATCCAGCCTGCTGGCTAGGCCTCTCCATGCTTCCAGGTGTGAATAGCTCTGTGTAAGGAATCCGCTCCGCAGTTTACTGGTTGCCTTACCTTGCAGACTTGTGCAGTCCTGGAGCACCTCTCCTGATGTTTGCTGCAGCCTGGATTCACTCACCAAAGCAATACACACTCCCTCTGGTATCTACTGAAGCTGTGCAGCCTATCACTGCAACCTAGACTTGCATTCATTCATTGGAGCAGTACCTTCACACCCCCCTCCGGGGATTGGCCCGCTGGCCTTTAAGTATTGTCTTCCCATAATGCTCCCTGCCGAGCATAGTCCTAACTGGATGTCACTATCTGTTCTGCCACAAGCCCTCGCTTGTTCCTGTCTCTCATGCTGAAGCGGAGTATTCTCCTTGTTGTCTGCAGCTCCAGGTTTCCTAAGGCCGGCTGCTATATTCACGCAGCGGTCTGCTCCAGTCTCCTGTGTTGTAGCTGAGTACTCTTCTTGTTCACTTCAGCTCCTTGTTTCCTGTGACCGGCTGCTATATTCACGCAGCGGTCCACTCCTGTTCTCCTGTGCTGAAGCAGAGGTTTTCGTCCCTGTGTCCCTCAGCCTCCTGGATTCCTGCACTGAAGCGGATGTTTCGTCCCTGCGTTCTTCAGTCTCCTGGATTCCTGCACTGAAGCGGAGGTTTCCCTGTGTATCTTCAGCTTCCTGGTTCCTGGGGCCTACTCTTTCCCTAATCTAGAGAGGCCGTGTCCTGGTTCCTGCGCTGAGACAGAGGATTCCCTAGCCCGCTCAGGACTCTTGCGCTGTAGCACTGGTGCACCCGTGCAGCAAAGCGGTGTGCTACTCTGGTCTGCCTACCATCTCCTGTGACCAGTACCATGGGCCATGGTCGTCGCTCGCGCAGAGGCCAACCCCGCGCTCCTAAGCTGAAGCGGGGCTCTCCTGACTACCTGTTGCCGAACTCTTGCCTGAACAATGTTTATCCTGATGTCTCCTGTCCTGACCCTGGCTTCTACAACGACGACGCTGTCTTCTCCAATCCTGATCCTGCGACATATGACTACAAACTGCGCAATCCGGATCAGCCTGCGCGGTCTCAGGTCGGTGCTTTTACAACCCCACCTCAGCCTCGCGGTCCGGTCCTGGTTTGTGGCGAGCAGAACCCTGACACTCTGTCACAGAAGCACATGGAGAGAGGCCTGCCAGAGGCTGCTTGTCTTCAGATCTCCAACAGGAAAAAGAGAGAGAGAGCTGCTTTTACAGCACGCTCTTATATAGGCTGAATTCCTATCTAAATCATTGAGGAGAGTAATAGCCAATTAAAGCAGGGATTGAAATTACGCATTCACTGATAGGAGGGATAAATTCAAAACTTGCCAATAGAAACCTTGCTTATCAGTTCTGACATCCAGAGCCGTTTTATACCTGGCTCCGCTGTGTCTACTTAGAACAAAGACATCTTAATCAACATCCTGCTCACCAAATGGTTTCCCCCTCTCTGAACTATGGAATCTATGCAAACTAGCTAGCATCTTCCATATGCCTGGGCTTTCTGTATAGAACCTTATACAGTAGTAAACATTAAAACACAATATAAAGTACACTTCCTTACAGAATATACTTTGGGGGAGCCTTATACTTATAAGGGAAATAAATGGGGGAGATTTTGGCTTGGAAACCCTTTCTGAGCTGGGGCATTGAAATGCTAATCCACATGTAATTCACATGCTAATTCAGACTGCCTTTTGTCACCAACCTGGGTTTAAATCACAGGACAAACATAATACATTGCAGTTTTAAAACACAGAGAACCAACATTTGGACACAAGAGCTGACACTCTCAGCCCATACCATATGGTTTCAGGGGCAGCCAGCCGGGTTCCCCCTTTATTAAGGAAGGCCGACACAGCCTATCGTCACAGGGAGAAATGAGGATGATGATGAGGGGTGCTGGGGGAGAGATGATGATGATGATGATAGGTGCTGGAGGAGAGATGATGATGATGATGATTTTACCCGTGCAGCCCAATTTTTTTTTCCTTGGAGCAGTTCGGCCCTTCGCACTTTACGAATTGTGCAGGCCTGTTTTAAATAGTCCTGAGTTCCCGCACGAGGGTTGGAGTACCCACCCCCCTATGACGTAGTCCCCGCAGGTGATGCAGTACATACATAATGAAGGAGTCAACTCTCACAGTACAATAACGAAGATTAACTCATATGCTGCTGGTGGACAATGAAAAAAACAAAATAAAGTGTAACACTGATACTGAGTAATATACAGAATTGCTAGTAGTGATATAACCACTCAGACTCAAAATAGACACATTCATCTATTGGACAGTGTAACACTTATATAAAAAAGTAACGAAATCTCAATAAAGATATTGTGTTCTCAGGACAGAGTTAAACAAATTTTTCTATTTAAAAATAGCACTCTAGCTGCCACAGCAAACTCGCATATAGGAGACAAATAGTATTACAAAACAAATACAAACATAATATATAAAGAAAGATCAAAAATAGAATCTAATATAGAAGTATATCTAACTATAATAAGTATACAATTCATAATAATATTAAAAAAGGTGAAAATACTAACTATAGACTAATCTGTGATTAAAAATCAATATACACCTAATGTGTTCATTGAATAACATATATAATGACACCAAATATATACAGAATCCCATGTCTATTAAAACAGGAGTAGTAGATAGGAAACAATTTTTGGAGATATATAAAGTGCTAGAATTGCAGTTTTGGAGGTTTTAGGCATAACCTTATATACCACCAATGTGTATTAGATACTGCAGATATAGATATGTGTATTTAATAACCTATAATTATGATCATTAATCGCTTTATATAATAACATTAATAAAATATATTTAGCAACATTAGTCCGCAGTGATTTATCATAGTAGCAGTAAGATCCCATACATAATTTTGAAAGATACACAATCTAGTATAAAGTATATATGATATCTTGTAAATATTTATTTAAAATGATGGGGTCTTTGAATTATGGCGAAGTCTACAAAAAATGGGCAAGCTCCCAATCTACATTAATACCTTGTGGGTGGAGGCTGTCCGTACAAAAGATCCAAGACATCTCTTTCTGATTTAGAATTTTAAGTCTATCTCCGCCTCTTTTTATAACGGGCACATGTTCAAGGCCAGTAAAGGAAAAGCCATTTATGCCCCCTAAATGACATGAGGAAAAGTGTCGAGGAACGGGATGTAATAAATCCTTTTTCTTTATCAGGCGCACATGTTCTTGAATTCTTATTTTTAAAGGTCTTATTGTGCGCCCAATATAAGTCTTATTACACCCACATCTAATCATATAGACTACATAGCTGCTATTGCAATTAATGAACGTCTGTATTGTCTTTGATGTTTTGGGTTTAAGGCACTCAATCTTTTTGGAGGGTTTAGCGTATTTACAAATGTTGCATTGTCCACACTGGAAAAAGCCTTTAGGAATATTACTTATCCCCCCTAGACTTTGTGACGAGAAAAGACTAGGTGACAGATGTGTCGCCAGTGATTTGGCTCTGCGAAAGACAAACTTTGGCCCTTTGTCTGTGATGTTTTTTAAATCAGGGTCCAGCTTAAGGGTGCCCCAGTGTTTCTCAATGATTGTCCGAATATTTTTTGATTGGCCACTCTGTTGTGTGATGAACAGTGGTACAGGTTTGTGTTTGTCCCCCCTCCACTTGTCCTTCTCGCTAATGTTAATGGAAAGAAGATCTTCCCTTGACATAGTTTTTACCAGGGTACAGGTCTCTATGAGATCTTTTTCTAAATAACCCCTATTCTTAAACCTGGTAATCAATTTATGGGCCTGCTCTTCAAAGTTGTCATCAGTTGAGCAGAGCCTCCTAAGGCGCATGAATTGTCCCTTGGGTATTCCTCTTTTTAGAGGTAATGCATGGTTGCTGTTAGCCATACTGTAAGGTAAGTATTCCTGGAGTTATACAAATAAATTGCTCGTTTTTATTTTCTATTTTTCAATCTTTTATATATTTTGAATCAAACTTAATAAACATAATAGAAATACAATTATATGCTTTAATTCTTTTTTTTACTTTTCTTGCTTTATTTTGGTGTGTATTTTGCCACATTACTATCAACATTGCTAGTTTGCTATTTTATGTATGATTCGTTGATTAGACACAAGGGGTGTTTTTTTTACCCCATCCTCGATTATGGTGAACATTGCCAATAATCCCCTGACAAAACAGTGTTTAACACTGTGAAACGCTATGTGAAGTATTAGCACTCGATGTCAGCACTCACACCCTATCTTTGAGCCAGTGACTTGGCCTACCCAACCTGCATCTGGGTACGCTAATACCGACAGGGAAGTGGAAAAGCCTGCTAGTTTGCTGAATCCTCAGCCACCCTGCCTTCAGCATTCTGAATCGGCAGCATCCTGGAGAAGTTCTGAGACCCATTGTTTTACCATCAGCATAGATTTATCTGATTTCTGTTTTGTTGTACATTTGTGAGTGCATGATATATTCACTCTATTGTTTCATTATTGTTTACACAATATTAAATACTTTTATTGTTTGTGTTTTTTTGTTTCTCCATGGTTGAAGCGTCCATTTCCCCAGCGCAACTGTTTTGGATTCACTTGGTCACCATAGGATTTTCTTTTTAGACTATAGACTGCTCCCCAAGAGAATCTCTTGGAAATAAAATGTCACCTTCCATCTCTGTGTGTATTTTTTCCCCTTCTTTATTTATATTTGTTTATGTGTGATAGATTATCAAATTTTTTTTTAGATAGTTTGGGACCTTTTTTTTAATCGAGTGCTTCTTATTTACTCTCTTCTGTTTATTCACCATAGCCTGGAAATACAATACTACTGTAAAAAAAACTGGAACAGATTTCTAAAACCAACATATTGTTTCTTCCCCAAGTAAAAAAAAAAAGCAAGGTTGCCACTTGCGACTTCTTATTGGCTGGCAAAGTGAGGCCATTTAGGTTTGACTTTTTTATATATGGGTTTATCTATTCATTACTGTGGCATTTTTAAAGGTGTGTTTCTAGGAGGTGTTACAAGAAAAAGGAATGAATGTTATGTGCAGTTTTTCTTCATCTGAAACGTAGTTGATTAATTAAACCTAAACACTGACAGCTAGCCACAGTCCAACTTCCCCTGTGTAAGACCTTATCCGAGATCTGAACTTGTAAACATACCAGGTAGTCTGAGTGTTAGTGGTGATGATTGATTAATATCCAAAGGCAGAGAGGCAGCTAATTATCAGCTGTCCCTGAGAGAGTCACTAAGAAATAGTGGTGGTCAAACAGCTGAAAGTGTAGAGCTCAGTCAAGATTAACCCTTAGGGTTTGTCCCCCCCATGCTACTGCAGCGCCCGCTGTGGCGGACGCTGCAGGGACGAGAGCCCTCCCCTCAATGGCGCCAGGGCCGCTGTGAGGGGGGTCCGCAGCGCTGTGGCGAGGACTCGCGACGGAGCGCTAGGCCACGCCCCCCGGCGGTTCAGCCAATGAGGGCGAACCTGTCGGGTGATGTCATGGCCGCGCCCCCGTCACCCCCCCCCCCCGCCCCCCCCCCCCCGGTCTCTCTTCCTGCAGCTCACTGCAGACCGGGGAATCGGCTGCACGCGCCGCCAGCCTCGTGGGCGCGCGTGCAGCGGAGGCACTGGGACCTTAGCCTTAGCCAGTATGGTAACAAAAACATTTTGTGATTGACCAGCAAGCCATTTAAAGCTGCAGTTCAGTCTTTTTTTTTTTTTTTTTTTTTATTTAATTTATTTTTTTACTTTAATAGCTTCATGTGGGCAATCTCTATTTACCTAAAGAACTGTATAGCTGTCAGTCAATCCGTTCTCCATGTATTAATCGGCGAAATTTTTGTGACATATTAAAAGCTGGCATTTGTTTATAATTTGCCTCCGGCAGTCAGTGGAAGACTCATGAATATTCATGAGTCTCCCAGTGACGTGTGCTCGCTCCCGATCTGCCGCTGTGTGGTGCCCCGATCCCTGTGGCTGTCAGCCTGCGCGAGATGGAGGGGGCTTGTGCCGCCAGTGGGGAGGGGGGAGCGGGAGATGTGTCTCCCTCCTGCTCCGATCCCTGTGCTGCCTCCCTGCGCGCACGGGAGATGCAGGGGGGTTGCGCTGCCCCCGTGGGGGGTGGGGAAGGGAGGGGGGAGCGGGAGATGTGTCCCCTTCTGCTCCGATCCCTGTGTGTGTGTGTGTGTGTGTGTGTGTGTGTGTGTGTGTTGTGTGTGTGTGTGTGTGTGTGTGTGTGTGTGTGTATATATATATATGTGTGTGTGTATATATATATATGTGTGTGTGTGTGTGTGTGTGTGTGTGTGTGTATATTAGTGTGTCACCACAAGTACCCAGTTTGTGTGCGCATGTATATGTGTGCGTGTACGCATGTATACGTGTGTGCATGTTTGTGTGTGTATATATGCGTTTTCGCATGTTTATGTGCGCATGTATACGTGTGTGCATGTTTATGTGTACGTGTGTGCATGTTTATGTGTGCGTGTGCGCATGTATGTGTGCGTGTGCGCATTTATGTGTGCGTGAGCGCATGTATGTGTGTATGTGTGCGTGTGCGCATGTATACGTGTGTGCATGTATGTGTGCGCGTGCGCATGTATATGCGTGCGTGTACATATATATCTATATCATACAAACACTCACAAAGGGGGTAAGCGCGGCCCTCCTACCCCAGCCGCCAAAGCTCCCTTACCCCCTCGCCGCTCCCTTCCCCCCCCCTACCCCTGCCCTTCACCCCCCCCCACGCCTGCCCTTTGACTGACGCACGCACACACCCTGACTGACGCACTCACACACCCTGACTGACGCACGCACACACCCTGACTGACGCACGCACACACCCTGACTGACGCACGCACACACCCTGACTGACGCACGCACACACCCTGAGTGACGCACGCACAGACCCTGACTGACGCACGCACAGACCCTGACTGACGCACGCACACACCCTGACTGACGCACGCACACACACCCTGACTGGCGCACGCACACAAACCCTGACTGGCGCACGCACACAAACCCTGACTGACGCACGCACACACACCCTGACTGGCGCACGCACACAAACCCTGACAGCCGCACGTACACACACTGACAGCCGCACGCACACACACCCTGACTGACGCACGCACACACCCTGACTGACGCACGCACACACACTGACGCACGCACACACTGACTGACTGACGCACGCACGCACACACACACACACACTGACTGATTGACGCACTGACTGACACACACACACACACACACACTGACTGACACACACACACACTGACTGACACACACACACTTACTGACGCGCGTGCGCGCACACCCCCACACCCACACACACACACTGACTGAATGACTGACTGACTGCCGCACGCACACACTGACTGACTGAGGCACACACACACGCACACACTGACTGTGTGTGTGTGTGCGTCAGTCAGTCTGTGTGTGTGTTTGTGTTTCTGCGTCAGACTCACTGACGCGCGCGCACACACACTGACTGACTGACGCACACACAATGACTGACGCACACACACTGCATGAAGCTGTAAAGGAGGGAGGGGGGGAACTGGATTGATGTGAATGGGGGACAAACAGAGAGAGGGGGAGGGGTGAGGAGAGAGAGAGGAGCGGGAACATTACATCCCGGGCAACGCCGGGTCTCTCAGCTAGTATAAAATAAACGTAAAGAGAGGGTGCATACCATTCAATGATGGATACAAAAAAAGGAACAACAGGACAGTCACTCTTATACTCCCAGAAAGTGAATATATATATCATTTACGTGAATCACTATCCGTATTTGAAGTGTGTGTGTATATAAATATATATATACATACAAATGAGCATACAGTAATATTTCCATTTGCTATTTGCCTTGCTATGGAGGGTTTTTGTCACTTTTTTACTCACATAACTTCACATATACATACATATATAATATATAATATATATAATATATATATATATATATGCAGTGGAAGTGTATTGTGTGTATTTACCTACACACTCACTCCACATTTCAGTAACATACATATACATCTAAATAATATTCACATATACACGTTTGCTATAAATGGAATTATTACAATTTTACATTATATACACGTGCAATGAATGGAATAAACACTGTAATAAGTTTGAAATCGCCTATCCGAGCTGCTATGCATGGCTGATCCCTTTTCTCCAGCTTCCTTGAATGTACTACTGTATGAGGAAGATCATGTGACCAGATGCTAGTGCACGTTTAGAGAGAGGGAGGGCAGTGCTGACAAAGCGGTGTGCCTGGGTTTGTGACAGGACATGAAGGGGCAGTGCCTTAGCAAATGCTTGTTAAAATAGAATACAAGAAAATTGGTCTTTCAAAGTTGTTTTTTTAAAAACAGAAAATGCTAAAAGTATTATTTCTTACTACAGAACTGATTTATTAAAAAAAACACACATGCAGGATATAGACTGAACTGCAGCTTTAAGGAAGAGAAAGGTGAACAAGAATTTGCATGTCTACGTGCTTTAGAGGTATCTAAAAGGAGCAGCAAAACTACACTGCTGAGTCCTGTTCCTGCTTCAACACTGCTGATTCCTGTAACCCAGTGTTCCCAACTTCAGTCCTGCAGAACCCCCAAACAGGTCAGGTCTTAAGGATATCCCATCCCCAGTACAGGTGGCTCAATCCCAATGACTGAGCCACTGATTGAGCTACCTGTGCTGAAGCAGGGAAACCGTAAAACCTGACCTGTTGGTGGTTCTACAACTATAAATGACCGACCGCTCAACCTATTAAAGTCAAGAAGTGATGAATGGTTGGGGGTTCTGCAAGACTGGAGTTCGACTTGATTTTTATACATTAATACGATACGTATGCTTTTTAAACAGAAAAGGGGAAAAACATATGTAAATTATATAAATCTATTTTTAAAAATACCTTTTACACTCTCTCACTCCCCCTTTGACTCTTCCTCCCCCTCTTCCACTATCTCTCTTCCCCTGTCTATCTCACTCCCCAACCCTCTAACATCCCCCTCCCCCCTCTCACTCAATCCCCCATCTCTCACTCAAGTCCCCCCAATAAGAATTTTACCTTGGGGATGGATAGGCCTGCTTGAAGTTTGATGTTGAAATGCTGCAGGCGGCCTGCAGAGCTGGAATGGCCACATGACGCGGGGGTGGAAGTTCACACCTGCCCGAGTTTCGGGGCTATCTCCCCCCAGGCAGGAGGAGGAGGAATTGGCCACAAAGTGAAGCTTCGCCCCTCAGCCCGGCAGAAAGCATAGAAGCAGCAGAGGTCTCGGTAACTGCTGGACGCAAAAGTTGATCTCAACTTGCAATGCCGACCGCCATGCCCCCACGAAATCCCCCATTGTGCGGTTTAGCAGCACGCTCGTTACGCCGCTGGTTATCATACCAGTTCTGATGTTAACTCCTATTGACTTGAATGAAAGTTAACTCTGGAACGGCAGCGATAAACCGTACCGGCACTTGATGAATGTGCTCCTATGTGCTTTATTCAATACTAGCTTTTGTACCCGGCTTCGCCCGGGAATGTAATATTGAATACGTCCCCGCACCCCCCCCCCCGTTGCCCCCCCCTCCCCCCCGAACCCCCCCCCCCCCCCCCCCCCCCCCCACTGGCGACACATCTCCCCACGCTGCTTTGGCATGTCCCCTCGCTGCCGGCACATCACCCCGTGTCACGATGGACACCAACTTTATCAACACATTTATATTTCTGGGTACTTGATTGAACAGAACAAGTTGCAAAATAAATTGTAAAAGAAAGGAGAACCTAAAACATATACTAAGCGCTCAACCTATTTACATATACGTGATGCTCAACAAACATAAATGCAGATCAGTGTAATGATAACAAATATTGTGATATTGATTAACCCTAATTGTGCAAGGATAAAGCAATAATGCAAAGAGACCCCACAGTCACCAAGAATGAAATATGGGGGGGGGGGGCTGCCTAGGAATATACAACAAGCCTATCCATGAGGCTGGAGACAAATTAGCAAACAAAGAGAAAAAAGTTCTTGGCGCACTACCAAGTATAATAAACCTGATGGGTAAGTTCCCAGTTCTCTGAATGAAGGAACAGTTCGTAGATCTCACAGATGATCTTTCAGAAATTCTTTGCTGGTGAATGTATATCTGAAATCAGACAAAACAGAAGAACCATTGCGCAGTACTCTCTGTACTCTCACTGGAGATCACACCCACACGGCTGCTAACTACTTACATGAAAGTAGATAGCAAGAGCCTTGAAAGGTATCTTTAGCTGGTGCTCTGGTGTGTGAGACTGGATAGCAGTGGGTCTTCAGGTGGTTATAATTGCCCTCTCCACATGGATCAATCCCAGTCACGGGAGATACATAAAATAATTAAAAATGCCAATGGTGTTGTACCGTAACAAAATTTAATAAAACAATTAAGATCAACAGCAAATGCACTCACATGCTACGCGACCTTGCAAGCGGATTACACTCACATGCTACGCGACTTTATTACGATTATAACGTGCCATCCGCAAGCTTGAGAAGATGGCTGCGCGGTGTGTATGGAGGCTAGGTCTCGCGTCTATCTCCTACTCGCGGCTGCGACTCGGAGCGCCAGGTCCACCTCAGATGACGTCACTACTACACCGCCGCTCCTCTCCTCATCCGGCTCACGCACGCAGTAACACGTACAGTCTATGCTCCACCCTACGCGCGTTTCGTGACTACTGACGTCACTTCCTCAGGGGTAATGGAGCAATAGTGAATGTATGCGCTATTTAAGCACATAGAGAACCAGTGCCGGGGCCCTCATTGGATGGTTAAATCTTAAAGGGACCAGCCGACTATATAACAATTAAAACAACAATAATGGTGGGGATTATGACACAGGGCTATGCTAAGATCGAAAACACCCTCCCACATACATAATAATCGTACAAATTACACAATACCTATAAAATACAGGATGTATAAAAATGCACAAAAATAAAATATATACTTATCAGCACTGATAACTTGGATGAACTAGAAGTTAGTAATCAAATCCAACTTGTACTGATTTAGAGAGACTGTGATATTGGCGGAAAAAAGAAGAGAACCGAGGATGCAGAGGAAGATCTTATTCTAGAGGGGCAAAAAAACATAATCCCTTGAGATATACACCAGGCTAACTATCTTGCAAAAAAGATGCTAGGTCGAATTCTATGTTAAGACCTCCTGGGGTCAGTGTTCTTAGGGTATAGATCCAATATCTTTCTCGCCTTGATATTAAATTTATCTTATCTCCCCTCTCCAATTCTGTTTGGGGCAATCAATGCCCTTACAAATTAATCCCTCTGGATTTTGGTTATGCCTAATTTTGAAGTGGTTTGAGACACTATGTGTCTCTAAACCTCTTTTTATATTATAAATGTGTTCTGCAAAGCGTCGCTTCAACAGTCTACCTGTTCACCCTACATACTGTAGCCCACAGGGGCATTCTAACAGGTAGACCGTGAATGAACTCTTGCAGTTAATGAACGATTTGATTGGAAATATAGCCCCTGTGATGTTAGATTTAAAATCTCTACATTTGGAGCTGTACTTACAACCAATACACTTATTACATGTAAAGAAACCATTTAGTTCTTTTAGCCAAGTTGTATTACGTCCTTTGGCTATATTCAATGGGCAACCAGGAGATAGCTGTAATTTAAGGTTATCTGCCTTTTTAAATACTATTTGCGGACACTTTGGTAGTATCGTACTAAGTAGTGTATCACCTTGCAGGATCCCCCAATGTTTTTTAATTATGTGTGTTATTTTGGGAGCCATGCCATCGTATTTGGTAATAAATGGGATGAATTCAACACCTGCAGGTGATGTACTGTAACAAAGCTATCTTTAATATGTGGATCCAATCCCCTCGTGGGAACAAAAAAACCCACGAATAGCCACGTTACCCACAGTTCATAAGACCGGTCAAAAGGGCTGTCCGGTGGACAGGGCGCATGGGTCAGGTTGACGCCCATGCCACTTAGCATACCTGGGCTATACCTTGGCACCCCTGAGTCTGATTTTTTTACCCCGAGGGGTCACTAGCCTGCCATCTGTTGTGCATCAGTATGTCAGTTTTGTATACATTATGGGTCTGTGGGTCTTTTTATAACTGACAATCTTTTAGACATGGAGATGCTAATTCAGCGATCCCTTTGTGGCTCCGTCATAAAAATACCCCCAGCTCAGTCACCCATATCGCAGCTGGATGTCCAAGTAATTCCTGCTTGGACTTACAAAAAATAGCTCCTGCCTTACATTTACAATCTGCAGTTTATACACACTTTATTAAAACAACATGTTACGTTTGGGTTATAACTGTAAAAATGATATTTATGTGCATGTAGGGGTTCACTGTATTTGCACCTCAAAAATCAGGTTTCTGGGTGCTTTCGTTCTAGAATTAGTGTTTCTCATTGAAATGTCAGCTGCTAGACTGCCATCATGTGTCGGTTAGAGGGTATGGCAAGCAATGCATCTTGTCTTTTAACCTCGCAGGCAGGGAATGGCCTGCAAATGGGGGATAAAAATGGCCGGGACACGGCAAACACAGTAATGCATAGCAATTAAGATTAACCCCTTCCTTCCCCGTCACACCCCGCCCACCCCCCCCCCCCCCCTCCGGTCCCTCTCCCCTCGCTGGTATCACATCTCTCCCCTCCCCCTGCTGGTACATCTCCCCCCGCTATTCGGCAACAATCCCCCCCCCCCCCCCCCCCGCTGGAACATCTCCCCCGCACATCTCACATCAGACACACCAGTGATTACCAACCTTTTTTGTTTGGAGGAATCCTTTAAGTATTTCATAAAATTTTGGGGAACCCCTATCTTGATGACACATGTTCGACAGGGGTAAATCACAAAATAGACGTGTAAAGCAGTAGGGGTAATAAATAATAACTAACTCATACTTTTAAATAAAGAATGTGTATATATTTTGTAATGATTTTGTTTTAAACATTCCCCCCCCCCTCCCCCCCCCCCCCCCCCCCCCCGCATCTCACATCAACCCTACGAATCAATGTCTCTCTCTCCCTCCTCTCCCTGTCTCCCTCCTCCTCTCTCCTCTCCCCCTCCTCCTCTCCCTCCCCTCTCCCTCCCCCTCCTCTTCTCCCTCCCCTCCCCCTCCTCCTCTCCCTCCTTCTCTTTCCTGTCCCCCTTCTCTCTCCTCTCCCTCTCTCCTCTCTCTCCCCCTCCTCACACACCATCTCTATCTCTCTCTCTCACACACACGTCACACACATGTATCACACACACACCCGTCACACACACGCACATCACACACACGCACATCACACACACGCACGTCACACACACGCTGTCACACACACGCTGTCACACACACTCACACACTGTCACACACACTGTCACACACACTGTCATACTGTCAAACACAGTCACACACACAGTCACACACACACACACACACACACACACACCACACACCCCACACCACACACCCACACACCCACACACACACACACACTGTCACACACACACACTGTCACACACATTGTCACACTGTCACACTATCAAACACACCCAGTCACACACACACACACATTGTCACACTGTCAAACACACAGACACACACACTGTCACACACATTGTCACATTGTCACACTGTCACACTGTCAAACACATACACACACGTTTACAGAAGAAGCAGGAAAAGCAGAAGCAGCCTCTCCCCCCTCCCCTCCCGTAGCTCACATGCAAAGATTACAGAAGAATCAGCAGCCTGTACTCCTCTCCACCGACACCACAGATCCCCCTCACCCTCCACCCCCCCCCTACCCTCATAGCTCACAGACCTCAGGCAGCAGGAGGCTTGAGGCAGCGAGGACTGCAGCGCGCTCCTAGGAGAGAGGAAGGAGGAGGAGAGCGGATGGGGGAAAGCCAGGGGCAGCAGTGAGTGCAGGCAGCCAGGTGGAACCCCTGGGACTGCTCTGCGGAGCCCCGGCTGAGAATCACTGACACACACACTCAGCCCCATCCAGGCAAGGACATACCCCCTCCCTTAGTAGCCACGTCCCCGCCCAATGCTCTCGCTCTAACATTACTGCTGTCCAGCCAAGTGAAAGTTAGAATGTCCATAATTTGGGAAGTGATTGACATTGGAAGCTCAAAATAGTTGCGCTGACCCACCGTTCCGCAGCAGAATGTACAGTGAAAGTTTTGTGGTGTTACCTGGTGCCGTTTGTGAGATTTCGATGCTTCTGACATACAAACAAATGGAAAAGAGGAATCCAACTTAGAATTATAGTATAGATGGTCCGAAGCAGGTGTGGCCCAAAACTGCCATTTGAAGGCCGATTGAGGTGTGTGATTTGCTGTTCAGACCATATTCAATAAGGGCCTAGAAGTTTGTAAACATACTGGCAAACTATCCCTAATGTATTGAGTTTGAAGCAGGGGACCCTGGTTCAGATCTCAGTGTCAGCTCCTTGTGACCTTGGGCAAGTCATTCTATCTCCCTGTGCCACAAGCACCAAACTCATAGATTGTAAGCTCTATCGGGCAGGGATCTGAGCCTGCAAAAATGCTATGTACACTGTCAGAGCTATACAAGGAAAAATAAACGTTGGTTACATTTATCCATACATAAATGTAACCACTGAGTTTAGTAGAGAGGCTGTTAGGCCTCGGATATACTGGGCCCGCGACAGAGCGCATGAAGTCGCGCGCACCTGTTGGCCAAGCGATCTGTGGCCTGTGCTCCACAGCGACGGGGAGGCGTGGCCATGACATCACGAGGCTGGTTCGCCGTCATTGGCAGAACCGCTCACGTGACCCAGCTGTCGTGTGACAAAAAAAAATGTTGTCTCGCGAAAAATCTGCCGCTTCGCCGAGCTTCATCGGTTTGCGCGCTCCATGACCTGCCTCATGGAGGAGTGGCCTTTTGTTCATGCGCGATCGCACACAGTATGGACGCGAGCTTGGGCTGCAGAGTGACAGAGTAGTGAAAAGGAAGAGACTCAGGAAAAAGAGCAGGTTGTCTGGAATCCAACCACCCTGCACTGCACTGTTTCAGCCTCAACTAGATGTTTTGCAGTGCATGTGATGATTATTATTATATTATTGATATAATGAATAGCTGTTATGCCTGTTATAGAAAGTGCCGCGTATATAGAATCTTTATTTGAGAATGTTTTAGGCTACAATATCTATAAGATTAGTGGCAGCTATAGTATGACATTTAGTCAAAAAGAAAAACAAATAGAAATGTATTATTATAAGCTCCTTGTCAACACCCAAGTCAACAGATACATTTCATAGTATCAACTGTAGTGGGGCCGGCTTCATGACGGTGCAGTCTGTGCAGTCGGTGCCACTGCACCTTGCCCCGCGGTTACAGAGGCCCACCCTCTTCCCCACACCAATTAAACTGATTGCCTGGGGAGAGCACGGGGCCTCTATAACTCTCTTACCTTCTCCTTCGTCATCTCTTCCTGGAGGGTCCCTCATCATGGAGCCGCGACATCAAATGGTCGATAATTGGACGGCATGTGACGTCGTAACATCACACGCCATCTTGTTGTCATGGCAATGCGACACCATTTGATGTCGCGGCGAAATTATAAGGGACCCGGCTGGAAGAGGAGAAGGTAAGAGACCCTGCACCACATGCCAGCACCGATCCCCACAATATTCCCTGCCGGCCCTGACTGTAGGGCAAAACCGACTTTGTGAAAAGCTTATTTTTTTCAGACAACCACCGTATGGTGCTGTTTTTTTTTAAACTATTGCATCAGGGGAATATATACCCATGTTGAAACCACTAATGCGACAATAAAGGAGACCACCTGGATAATTTCTGAAGAATAAGCAAAGTGTCAAAAATCACAGCTTGATTTTTTTTGTTGACATTTGTCCAGCATTGTTTAGTAGAGATGATCCGTGTTATTTTTATGACATTTTATTTTATTGTGAGTGTGAATATTTTACTCATTCAATATACCATATCTATGTTATGTCAACCTTCAGTGTGTTTTCTTTCTTCTTTTTTGCAAAATGCAGGAATTGTCCCTTGACCCGATATTTAACTTGTTAATTTATTATAAAACAGTGTAAAGGAATCCAGAAAGGGTGTCTACATTAAAAGAATTGATCAGTTTATAAATTGGCACATTGGCAAAACCCATTCAGCGTAACATATGGCAGCCTTCTCTAACTGGGAGAAAATTCTGCTCAGAATAGAAAAACATGGCTGATACAATCAGATGGAGCTTTAATTCCATAACGATGATGTTGATGTCATTGCCAATAGTGAGGATGAGATACAGTAAGTAGCGGATTGTAACGTTCTTATTCAATGTGCTGCGAAGCCCCATTGCTCAGGGTCGGACTGGTCCATTCTCCTTGCAACCCGCACACACGTGGGCCATGCACTAAGATGGGGTCGGGAGTGGGAGCCTACAGTCAAACTCTCCAGTGGCCCTAGATGCCCCAGTCTGACACTGCATGTGCTGGATAATATTTTAGCCCCATTCATTTGAATGGACTTGAATCCTCTCCAGCATTAGGAAGCGGCTTCATAGCTACCCTTGTGGGCGCAATCCTAGATACTGTCTTCTGGCAGCGAAAGAGTTAAGCGAGGAAATAGCACACACTCCCCTGATATGGTCTCAATCCCTAGAGCTAAAATTGCTTATGTCAGTCCATTTTGAGATTAGTATTGAAAATAGTATGGTAATTGGCAACTCTTTCATACACTGTGTATAACTCAAAGTTGATCTTGCGCAGGACTACGTTTTTATAGCAGGAATTCCCTCTGTTTGTGTGGAAAAAAATATTTAAACTATTATGGAGGCCATCTGTTGTTATCTTTAGTTATGTAAAACAATTCTAAAGCACCAATCCCAGCTGCTCATTTTGTGTATTTTTTGCATGTTTTTTTTTAACAGGGTTGCCACCTTCTACTGAAGGCCAACCCGGAGATTTTAAAAAAAAATGTTGCACTTACCTTCTGAGGCGTCCTCCCAGCATCTTCCCCTGCAACTCCCTCCCATATACCTGCGCGGCGCCAAATGGTGCCACTTTACCATGACAACATCACGACGCCACGCGGCATCAAGTTGCCATGACAACAGAACGCCTTATGGTTCCTAGGCGTCATGTGACGTCCCGATGTTATGGCAATGCAGCGCTGCGTAACGTTGTGACGTCAAGTAGCGTTTCCGTTTGCAAGGATACCCCATTTGATGCCGCACAGCCATATTGGAGGGAGTTGCAGGGGAAGATGCTGGGAGGACGCCGCTGAAGGTAAGTGCAACATTTTTAAAAAATGGCAATAGTTGCAGGGGGAGGATGGCGGGAGGATGCCGAGAGACAACGCCGCCCTCGCATGCCGCCACCCGGAGGTTTACTAGGTACACCCGTAGCACGGAGATACGTGGCCAAACCCCGTAATCACCGGGTCACACCCGGAGTGGTGGCAACCCTGGTTGTAACTAGGTAGTCCTCCAAAGCCGAACCTTGTTATTTTCAGGTGTGGTGACCCCCTGGTTCCCGAGATACTCACCGGAATAGTTGAAAGTGTCTCTGCCCCTCCATGGAAACAAAATGGCTATTGAAATCCTGCAGGTCCCACAAGTAAATAAGAAGCAGCAGGCTTGCTACTGAATGGCCATTTAAATCCCTGCAAGAAACCAGGAATAATACCGTTAACGTTCCCCGTAAGTATCTCTGGAACTGGAGGGCTAGGGGTTTTGGAAAATAACATGGTTAGGCTTTGAGGAACCCCTCCTACCCCACCCATTTCCAATTCTGTAAAAAAGACAAATATATAGCAATTTTCGGCGTGTTTTCTGCTTTAGATGCTGTCTGGAGCTATCATTTTTTTTTCTTTTTTTTTTTAATTTTCCACCCTGGAAATTTAAAATGACTGCCTCCATTTACACAAGATAGACAAACAGGGTTTTCCAGGGTAACCTCTAGAGATGAGCAAAACTGTTGCCTAAGGTCACAATCCAGGTGAAATTTGCCCTTCTGCAGCCATGAAGCAAATTGCATCTGAGTCAGAGTTCGCAAGTAATTCGATAACCATTAAAGCAGCATATCATTATTTTTTTTTTTATTAAGCTGGGGTCTCCTGAGCTGAACCGCATTAATTTCAGCTCTGGGGACCCCCTGCTTCCCCACATACTCTGTAGGTGCTGCTTGTAGTACAGGATTCTTACATCTCCAACGGCTCGGTGCCAGTTGGAAGCCATGAAGCATTCTCCTACGACGCAGCATCATTTGATGATGTGTTGCCATGACAATGCGACGCGGCAGGAGGAGATGCCACACCAGAGAAAGTAAAGCACTTACAGTGCTCTCTCTTCCAGCAATCAGTTTGTTGTAGAGAAAAGTGCGGGGTTAGGTGCAGTGGTACTTATGGGACCAATTTTCCAAGGGCGGTATTTTCCATTTTATTATAAATTATAATTTTAAACTGGAAAATCGCCATCTGAGGCCATCACTTCTCTTGCTCACCGCTGGCATCAGGGTCCCCGGAGCTTAAATTAACACAGTTCAGATCTGGAGAGCCCCCCTCCCCCACTTAAAGGTGTGATTCCGCCTAAAGGGATTTTTTTAAGTCAATGTGCATTGCAATTTTGCTTAGTATGCCAATTCGCTAAATACTATAATAACGCTCGATTTGGTGAGAGCAGACCCTTCTTTAGAATTTTTGGCTCTCTCGGCTTATTGGGGGGCCCCCACCCACAAAGGTCACATTTATCTACAAATACAGTATGTTTTTATTGAACAACAATTCCAAACTTTTATTGAAATTCTGCAAAAATTGCTACAATCACAAACATTTATTTATCGGCATGTGTCTCTTTTTTTTAATTTGCAAAGTCACAAATAATATCATCAAATTCGACTTTGTGAAGTGTATCTGATTTGATTGTCATTGGGGAAAGAGCGTTCAATCTTAGTGGAAGCAGTACCGGCGGAGCTCATTCTTAATAAGTTTCAACTTTGAAAAAGATCTTTCGCCTTCGCAGTTTTTGGCCGTCATTAATAGGAAAATTCGTTAAGCAATTTCAGTTAGGAAATGTTGACTCCAGTTGGCCATGCTGTAATTGTTGCGTGTTATTTTTTTAAATACATTTCCGACAAATCAATGAAGCTACTTATTCTATAAAAAAAATTGTGGAAACATTATCTTTGAACTAAGTGATAATTAAGTAACGTTTGCTGCGTTCAGTTAGCACTACGAATTAAAAGTTACATTTTAGGCCATAGTATTTGTGTGGCCTGTGAAAGGTCGGGAGTCCTTCAAAAGCTGCAATGGACGACGTTGAGTATTACATAGTTACATAGTAGATGAGGTTGAAAAAAGACATGCGTCCATCAAGTTCAACCTATGTTGAATTTAGACGACAGATACTTTATCCTATAGCCGTACTTGTTATATATTGATCCAGAGGAAGGCAAACAAAAACCCCAGTGTCATATCATCCAATGGTATCTCATAAAGGGAAAAATAAATTCCTTCCTGACTCCAAGAATTGGCAATAAGATTACTCATGGGATCAACATCCTTCCCATGTATACTTATTTGGTATATCCCTGTATACCTTTCCTTTCTAAAAAGACGTCCAACCTTTTTTTTTGAACAAATCTACAGTATTGTATCTGCCATCACAGTCTCCAAGGGTAATGAATTCCACATTGTAACTGCCCTTACTGTAAAGAACCCTTTCCTTTGTTGCTGGTGAAATCTCCTTTCCTCCAACCTTAGGGGATGGCCCGAGTCCTTTCTACTGCCCTTGGGATGAATAGTTCTTTTGAAAGCTCCTTGTACTATCCCCGAATATATTTGTATATAGTTATCATATCCCCTCTTAGACGCCTCTTTTCAAATCTAAATAAATCTAATTTAGCTAGCCTATCCTCATAAAATAGATTGTCCATCCCCTTTATTAATTTGATGGCTCTTCTCTGCACTCTCTCTAGTTCCATAATGTCTTTTCTAAGGAGTGGTGCCCAAAATTGTATTCCATATTCAAGGTGTTGTCTTACTAATGCTTTATAAAGGGGCATAATTATGTTTACTTCCCTTCCATCCATTGCCCGTTTAATGCAAGGTAAGATCTTGTATGCTTTTGCAGCTACTGCATGACTTTTGGCACTATTGCTAAGCCTGCGGTCTACAAGCACTCCTAAGGCCCCGCCCACACAGCACGCTACACGACGTGCGTGTGCTTACGTGTGCATGCGCGTTCGTCACAGATTCCTGGCGGCCAATGGTAGTGTTCAGTATTAAAACTACCATTGGCTGCAAAGTAAGGCATCAACGCTTCTGCAATTGCGGGAGTCTTTTCAATCTGAGATCTCCAGCTGCAGCAGCGTGACATCAATTTCAGCAGCCAGTCAATGTCCAGACATTTACATTTCAGCGGAGACCCTAGCAGCTTCATGCCTGGCTTTGGATATGGACATTATGGCTACAATTATGGACTTCAACTGCAGAACTTCCACCAGCATCACCCAGGGGCCAACTTCTCTTTCCAACCAACACATTGCCCTATACCCCCACCAGCCTCCGTGTTCTCCACCGCCAGCCTGCCTACTTTCATTGGCAACGAGCTGGGAAGGAAGTCCTTCTACTCCCAGCTGAGTCCCACTTTGCCAATCCTGCAGACTCTAAAGACTGACAGACAACCAGAGCAGACCCTCCTTTTCCATAGACAATATTATTGGGGGATCTGGTCCATGAAGTACACCCACTTTACCCTACACATCCCAAACTGGGAGCCAGCCACAAGTGATTGCAATGGTAACCATTTAAACTTGGCACATGAAAATATTTCAAGTAAAATCACAAAAGTCATTTTTAAAAACAAATGTCTCATTCTCTGTGTTTAAGGTAGGAATTATCTTTTTTTTTTTTACAGACCATTCGACTTTATCCACAAACACAAACTTCTTATGGTCATTTCCCTTTGAGAATGTTATTATAAAATCTACACACACACACACACACACACACACACACACACACACACACACACACTTCCTGGATGTCGCCTTGTGTCGGATCACACATCGCCCAGGAGAGAAGGCGCGCACACGCTGCGTCACGAAGTCCCCAGTGTGAACGCGGCCTAAATCCTTCTCCATCAAGGAATCCCCTATTCCTATTGGTTCTCGTGCCGCAGGAGATTTGAGCCGCCATACTGCGTACCCAACCGGGGCAGCTGCCAGCATGAGCTACAGAGGTATTTACCAGGGGGTGCCTAGAGCTGAAGTTAACGGGGTGCAGCTCTGGTAACCCAGTTTCATAACTATCTACAAAAAAAAAGCTCCCTAGGTGAAAACACACCTTTAAAGCAGCAGTTCAAGCAATATCCTACAGGTGTGGTTTTTTTTTAAAATAAATCAGTTCTGTACTATGAGAAAATACTTGTAGCTTTTAACAAAAATAACAACATTTATTAGAAAAAAAAACCTCACAAAAACATATAATCCTCCTAATGTGGTCCAGAAACCACATATAAACCTTGGTGTAGTAAATGCCGTATAGCAAAGATCAGTATAAGATACCCTGTGTAAAATATAACACACTAAACTCAGAGTGATAAGGCAAACAAATTGCCTTCCACCTGTGAGACCGGCCGGTCACACCGCTACCAAGGTGCCGCCAGCACCGCTAAACCACGGTCCTCGGCGCCGTCGTGCACACCGCCTCACCTCTCAAAAAAGAATGTTTTAAAGACATTTTTAATGTTTCTAATGTAGGAAGCATTTCCAAAGTGACAGATCCCTTCCCCTTCTGATAGGCTCTGGCTCTTGAGCCCCGCCCTCTCTCTGGCAGTGAACCAATTGTATCTAGTAACTGTCCAGTCACTCATATTCCAGGAACTACATTGCCCAAAATGCTGTGCAAGAACTGAATTAAATAGCCCAGAGCAAAGCGATTGATTACAGGAGAACAGATCGATCTGCAGCTTAGCTAATCACTTGTCAGTGTGCAGATTGTATTGATGCACATATTGAATGGGGGGGAAAATATATATATATATATATTATTATTTTTTAAACGGCAGCTTTTATGGTGAGACTACAAATAGGACACACACACCATGTTTCGCTCACTGTCTGGCAACAATTTGCAGAATGCTTCTGAAATTGCTAAATCTAACACTCATTTTGTGACATTATCAGCAAAATATTTAGTAAGTAAGCAAATCGGAAGAACATGCTAAAAAAATTGCAGCTGCGTTTGGAATAGCTTTGCAGATTTATAGTAAACTCTAAAATCGGTGAAACAAAAACAGATGAAAGCAGCTGCAAAACATCAGGCAAGAGCTGATCACTGCATTCAGATCACATTAATGCTTTAAAGAACAGATGTTAAGGTGGTTGCCGGCAGTGGAGAGATGTGGAACTTCATGGGATCCAATTCCTGTTCCCAGCTGAAGTTGTGGAGGAACCTACTGAATTATTATTGCCATGTTGCTCTTGCCAAAATGAAGTTAAAACGGTCATATCACTGTGTCACGGTAACGGAAAGCAATGAGACACACAGCAAGTCTGATCAGTTTGTGTCAACAATAGGCATCTTTTGCAACAATGTTCATCATCTTCTGCGGAAGGTGAAACCTGAGCTATTCCCTAATTCCTGCTGAGCTGTTTCCGCTGCATCACATGATGACAGCCAAACCCAGGCTCAAACTGCAGGAGGGGAGCTGCAAGGGGATATAACTTGGAGCTGCACAACATACGCTGCAAAGGAAAATCAGACTTCTCACTCATCTGTAAAGTGTAGTGATAGAGAATAGACTTTGAATACAACAACTACAGCACTTTCTTCTGTTGGAAAGTTGATTGACCAGAAAGTGCATCCCGTTTAATATGCAGAAAATGGAAGAAGCTGAAGCAAAAAGTAACAGTGATATCAATTGGAGTGACAATAAAAGTGAAAAAGGAGGGAGCATCAGCGAAGAAGTGGGAAATCCAGATAAGGTAGGAAATATCAGGGTGGATTTGGGTAGAAAGAAATTAAATGTGAATGGAGATTAATTAATCCGGAGCTGATCCCAGATTAGTAAAGGTGGTAGATGTTGATCACTTACTGTAATCCCCTCAGTACGAGTGGTTTGCAAAGCATGCAGTGGTTACATAAACCGTGTTAAATGAAATATGTTATTTGAGAGTTTCTGATGTGTGGATGATGGTGCCTAGCTATCCACAAACAATGTAATAAAGTCTGCATTTGGCGTTCATTATTCCTTAATGTAAATCTGCTGGGCTATGGGCTCTGGGGTTTGTTACCAAAATGTCCTTGCTGCAAAACTAGGGCAAAATATATTACAAAAAAGGCAGAAAATGTATCAATGACAATTTACCTTGGTTCTCAACTGAATATATTGTTTTCACTTGATAAATATAGTGTTGTCTCTTGCACCAGATTTGCAACGAGGAAACTTTGATAGACAAGTAACATTACTTTTTTGGTAGAGGCTATTTAGTAAATAGTTCGCTGAATAAGTAAGGGACTCGTTTGACCTTATTTAACCGGCAGCGGGTTAAATAAAAGACTTGTTCGGCCTGACCCAAATTTGCCAGCCTAATCCTTACCTTAACTCTGCCAGCCTAAAACCCGTACCCTAGTATGCCAGCCTAACCTCCTAGCTAAATGCCACAATCACAAATGGCAGTCTGAATGACCTTACCTAACTCTGCCCAGCCTAAAACCCGCCTATATGCCAGCCCTAATCACAATATGCCAGTCTAATCCTACCTAACTCTTGCCAGCCTAAAAACCGTCTAAGCTCATAGTATGCCAGCCTAATCACAATATGCCAGTCTAATCCATACCTTAACTCTGATGCCAGCCTAACCTGTACCCTATGCCAGCCTAATCACAATATGCCAGTCTAATCCTTACCTTAACTCTGATGCCAGCCTAACCCGTACCCTATGCCAGCCTAATCACAATATTCCCGCCTAAGCACAATATGCCAGCCTAATCCTTATGTTAACCCCAGTATGCCAGCCTATTCCATACCTTAACCCTAGCGCACCAGCCTAATCCTAATGTTCCAACCTAAGCGTAACACTAACATGCCAGCCTAACCCTTACGTTTACCAGCACACTAATTTAGGGAACGAAGGTGGTTCCAGAGCCGGCTGCTGGGTAAATAGGCCCTTCCTGTTTGTTTTTTATTTTTTATTTTAAATGTACAAAAACCTTCAGTTTAATTTCACTTGTACATTTAAAATGAATGTTTTTTTTTTTTTATAAAGTTCCACTTGCTTTCTGGGGTTTTTTAATTTTGAAATTGAGGTATAAAGTTCAGCATCAAACAGAATTGAAGCCATGCACAGTACTGCTTTTAAATATTTTTCCTATACTGTAGGCCACTGTTTATCATGGAGTCTGGTTTGCTTTTGCCCATGGTCCCTGAAACACCTTTTACCCGTCGCTCACATAATGGAAATTGAAGTGAAGTGAGTTTTAGAAAAGTTAAGGACTTGCAGGCATTGGGGAGATCAATTTTTTATTTTTGGAAATCCAGCCTTTTTATGACTAAAATAAATTTAAAGCACTCATGCCATATTACAGTATATACTGTACTTCTGACCTCCTTTTTAAGTTGATAGGTGGGAGCCAAAGTTTTACAATATTTTATTGAGATGTATAGGAAATATGTATTATGGGTCACTTTAAGTGATTTTGTTGTTAAACAGACACAGAATAGCACGTTGAGACTGAATTTTTTTTTTTTTTTTAAGAAAGGAAAGGTATACCGGAATATACCTAAGGCTTTGGACATGGTCAGGCAGATGGCGCTGAGGCAGCGGACTTACCCCCGGCACCCTTTATGAGGGCGGCTTTAGGAGGTGCTTCCGCTGTCGTGCGGAGGCGGAGGAGACAGTTCAATTTAAGGTTTGGCGCTGAGGGGAGCGGAGGGCCGGTCACGTGAGCGGTTCGCCCAATGAGGGCGAACCAGCTCCGTGACGTCACTGGACCGCCCCCAGACACGCCCCCGGACGGCGCGCGCACTAAGGCCAGGGAAAGCACACACTTTCCCTCAGCCCCCACGCGCCTCCGCACGGCTGCAGTCTCTATGGAGTCAGCCTAATAAATAAACATGGGAAGGATGCTGATCCAGGGAGTAATCTGATTGTCCATATTTGGAGTCAGGAAGGAATTATTTTTTCTCCTTGTGAGGTATCATTGGACACTGTCACTGGAGTTTTTTGTTTGCCTTCCTCTGATTATACTGTATATACAAATACTGGATAAGTATCTGTCGTCTAAATCTAATATAGGATGAACTTGATTAACATATGTTTTTTTTCAACCTCATCTACTATGTAAGTTAATGCATCTCTGTGTGCCAGTGTATAAAACAATTTGTATGTGTTGTGCGGTGTGTCTGCGTCAACATCTTTTTGACACAAAAAAAGAGCTAAATCAATCTGCAATTTTTTGGAAAGGTTCAATTGTTGCTTCTTATTTTCTGGTATTATATAGGGTTGGTGTGTGTCAGGTAACAATGTTGATATTTGGAATATGCGCTGTGTGTAGCACCGTTGGCAGGATAGGTAGCAGAAGAAGCTGTATGCTACATCAGCGGTGGGATGCCGCCCCATCACTCAGTGTGGGCCTAGTGAGATCGGTCTTAAAAAGAAGGTGGGTTAGCGGTAGAGATTGGAGAAATGCATTGGGTCTGTACACACAGCCAACCCCTTAGGAACACCACCTGGGGATGAGCCTAACTTTTGGTGCATACTATTAAAAAGATTTATCACCATTGGTCTCTAAAAAATTGGTAACAAAGACACAAAATAAATCTACCATACACTTAAATGGAAGATTTACTGTACATTCTCTCCCACGACTTTGGAGGCAGAGAAGAGGTGAGTGCAATGCAACTGGAACTATGGTCAGCCAATTTGCCCGTGGGGCAGCTGAGCATAAGTAGGGGAGAGCGTCCAATGAACAACCTGCAGCGTGGAGGTGTAACAAGTGGGCAGTGTCCGGGTGGAGAGAGTGACAGTGGAGAGAAGCAACCTGTGTGAGCTGAGCACACGTCCCTGTGCGTCCCGCACGCACCCGAGGTCAGCGCGAGGAGGGTTTACTTAGTGTTGGCGCAGGTTCGCACGTGCCTGCAATGCAGCGGTTACCTGGCGTGGCAGGCTGGAGACAACAAATGTGGCCTTACAGAGGGTATATACAAAAAAAGAGCTTATCATGAACTGCTTCCTTGAACGTCTCTGTCACTCGCATCCTGGGTTTATGCTGTCTGTGTCTGCAGATCACCGGGCAGCTGAAGTCAAAGTGGTGGAAATGGAAGTGACGATTTTACCCGAAACCTCACCAAATTCTTGGGAGGACTGGGAGGTCTCTTCTAAATGCTTCCCACGATAAAGTCAATTGCAGCACAGCATCACACCTTCGCGTTTCATGGCAGTATCCACTTTGACTCCCTGATGAATACCGTCACAAAACGCATAGGAGTGAAGCTGTGCTGCAATTGTTTTGATCGTTGGAAGCGTTAGATGAGACCTCCCAGTCCTCCAAAGAATTTGGTGAGGCTTCGGGTAAAATCGTCACTTCCATTTCCGCCACCATGACGTCGTCTGCCGAGAGATCTGCAGACACTGAGACAGCATGAACCCAGGATGCGAGTGACAGAGACGTTCCAGGGAACAGTTAACAATAAGCTCTTTTTAAAAAAAAATATATATAACTTCTCTAATGGCACATCTGTTTTTATTGATCATAACTTGTTTTTTTTTGCGCTTATTCCAATTGTGTTATATTATTATGTCACGTGTATCACTGCTGTAAAGCGCTATGTACATAAATGGCCATAAATACATAGAGCTTTCCAAAATATATAGTAGATGGGTTCCCACATGGAACCTAACGCTCCTAGCAGCACCACCTTTGAAGTGTTCGAGAGGATCCAAACCATGACAGTTCGCCTTGTTTTGATACATAAAGTAATCGTTCCAAGATATATATACACACACACACAGAAAAGTATCCCACATGAAGCACTCGGGTGTACACAAAATATAACAAAATCTATTAGAAAAAAAACCTCACAAAAACATATTAAACGGTCCCAAAGGTCCAGAAACCACATATAAACCTTGGTGTAGTAAATGCCGTATAGCAAAGATCAGTATAAGATACCACGTGTAAAATATAACACACTAAACTCAGAGTGATAAGGCAAACAAATTGCCTTCCACCTGTGAGACCGGCCGGTCATGCGTGAGAAGCTATAGGGCTAACTGGAGCTGAATAGTATGCCCTCGTTAAAATACACAAATGTACCAAGGGTCCTGCAAATCCAAGACATACTGTACTAGACCCTGTCCTCAGAATACATGAGATATGTGGCGTGTAAACTCATGTGATGACAGAGAAAAGTAATATAAAGAGATGCAACATAAAGACACTCTATGTAGGACGTAGCAGCCTCTATGAAACAAAGAGAAATCAACTACAAACACTGCTGCAGACATGAGACAAAATTCAGCTGCCTGACAATCGGTGTAATATAAAGCAGATCTGATAATGTGCAGCGTCAAGTGAGTATTGCAGTATAGATACTGGTAGCCACGGAAGACTGATGGTGAACTGAATAAAAATAGATAATAACAAGGCAATACTTAGTCCAATATAATGCCTGCTATAACGAAGTTCAGAGAGGCCACAGTTCAGTCCTGCTTCCGATGTAAATACCATAGCCTCCGTCCATCCGCAAGATTCATCCGGTAAGTGCAGGAACAAGGAGGAGATCACGTGAGAGTACAAACAAGCCAAGGCGGACCCCGACGTACGTTTCGCCACCGCTTTGTCTAGGGGCTGGTCTCGCAGGTGGAAGGCAGATTGTATTGATACACATATTGAATGGGAAAAAATGTTTTAATTTTTTTTTTAAACGGCAGCTTGAACTGCAGCTTTAAGATGTGGGTGAGAAACTTTCGGCTTGCCGTGCTAACATTTTCTATGGGTTTAGCCAGCACTATGGTAACCGGATTTAAGCATCATGATTTCCAAGTGACGCCACATTTAATGGTACAAAGAACATAAGTCAATAAAAGACCTACCTTGTACATTATTTTTGTATATCTTTATTTATACAGCGCCATCCATGTACATAGCGCTTTACAGCAGTAACACACGTGACAATAGGAATAAGCACATCATACATAAAAGTAGAGTCCCTGCACCGAAGAGCTTACAATCAAATTCTGTTATACATTGCGAGGCATAAAGTATAATAAAAAAGACGTCTAAACAAACACTGGAGAGAAAACAGTTTATTTCTTACTTTGTTCCTTCTAATAAATAGGGTTGCCAGATGGCTTCTCCAAAAATACTGGACACAATGGTGAAAGGTGCGACGCGCTCGAAACACACACACAAACTTCTGCTCGATGCTCTAACCTTCTCTCCTTGGCCCCGCTCCTGACATCTCTTGATTGGCTGCATTACCCAGCAGCAACTAATCAGGATGTAGGAAGCTTCCCAGCCCCCTTGCAACAGCCCTGCTCTCTCCCTGCCAGGGAAATCCGGGGCCCGCCAAGCTGATCAGGTCGCTGTCCAGAGAGGTAATACCAAACACATACATGTCCAGTATTACCTCTAATTTTTTTTTACTGGACAGTGTCCAAATACACGTAGCACTGAACAGGACAGGCTTTTGGTGATCCTCAGATTCTTCTCATAGGTGTCAGCGCCTCCAGTCACAATAGGCTCCAGCAGAGCTGGAGGCAGTCCCTACCATGACAGTCTTTTCTCCTATACCTCTGCCCAATAGTCTGCGACTTAGGCAGAAGTATATAAAAAGGGATCTTTATTCAGGCAGCCACTGCAGATGGCATTACAGCGTATGCCTTGTGTTGGAGAATGGGTCCCAGACCCCTCGATGGTGCGGGCCTTCTGGCAATATTGAGGCCTTGTGTTCGGCACAGATCTTGGCTGCATCTCTCTACCCCAGGAGGGGAAGAGCTCCACTCCTTACCCGAGGAGGGGAAGGGCTTGACTGAAACAATTTGGAACACTTCCTCCCTAAGGGCTGGGACCCGCTGTGCCCGGCGGCGCGGGCGGCCGCGTGAGTGCCACTCACCATGTGATGGTGCCCTCCCGAGCCGGTCCCAGTCCCTCCTCCCTGCAGGGCTCGCTACACGCTGTGACGCGTCAGCCGGCAGGGGATACAAGAGAATTGTAATCCCAAGCGGCGACGCATCACGTGGCGTGGCTGTGAGCCAATGAGGGGAGGAGGGGAGGTTTGGGGTAGCGGGGAGGCTTCGGGGAGAGGGAAAGCTGCTGCAGCACCAAGAGAGCCCCCCTGCTCCCTCCCGCAGACTCTCTCCTCATAGTCTGCAGTGTAAGCAGATGCACGGGGGGAACCCCTGGTAATGAGGAGAGGAGGAGGGGAGGCTTCGGGGAGCTGCAGGGAGCGGGACACATGTATTTACTACAGCTGATGTCCTCGCACGCATTTACATGCAGGGCCTGGGGGACGGGGCCCGGCTTCAGGGCAAACTGAAGGGGGGGGGGTGGATGGGACGGGATTTGACTTGACTTTACAGCACCCGATTAAACTGTGCAGATATGTCAATGGATATTCCACTCCAGCACACGGACACACGTCATGGCCGCGCCCCCCTCGTCATGGCCCCGCCCACCCAACCGTTTGCTCACCCCCCCCCCCCCCCGCTCCGAAAAAAGTTTCCTGCAAGCAAGACAGCCGTGCGGACGCGTGCAATGGGGCCTTAGCCTAAGGCTCAGAGGGGAAGGGCACAGGTTCTGCACCAGGATTGGTTGTACACAGACTCCCATTCACCCCCACTCCTGTCACTCAGAGAGGCAGCATGAGGAGGGGTAAACCCTCAGGATAGCCTGTCACAGCCTGTAGTTATCAGAACTTATGCAACAGGAAGGTAGAAAGATAGTTTGGACCAGTCATGGCTCTATACAGAAAGTCCGGTTCAATACCGGACACCTGGCAACCCTACCAATAACTGTTATCATCCATACAGAATCATGTACGTTTCAATCTTAGCACCTTATTTAAAATATTCTGCTCAATATAATGCACGATTTTCTTAAGACAAACACAATTGTGCTACATAAATAGTCTTCATCTGCCTAGTGGCTACTTTATTCTATCTATGTGCAGTTTTCTAATTCTGAAATACCAAACCTGGAAGGCTAGATTCCACATATAATAAAAACAGGGTGGCAAAGACTTGGACCAGCTTCAAAAATGTGTGAGTCAAGCAGCATGAAATGATTCGCTAAGGCGGGCTATTGTTCAGTGATAATCAGAATGCTGTAGATGTTCCTTTTTTATTCTTATTTCTGTAGAATGATTACATGAAGATTATAGATTACCTAAGGTTGGTGTATTAGACAACAATCTCACATATCTGTTAATAACTGTGCACTGCAAGCTGGGGCAAATGATTTTCTAAGTACTGGACTCAGTTCAGTAGCATAATCATTAATAAGGAGCGGTCCCAAGCTCATTTACAAGCTGCATCTGATCTGATCAGCAGTGGATAGGGATCCATCACGTGATTTAATGGTTTACTATTTTGGGAAATTCTGGAATGGAGGAATATATATTGGGAGCTTTAACCTTTATTCACCTCTGTAATTAAAATCCGAGAGATTTGTGGTTGGTGATTTATAAGATCCACGTTGATTTATTCTATTTAACTATATAACTATTTATAGTTAGGAAAGTCCAACCTATATATGTACATAGAAAAAAGTGGATAAGAACCCCCATATCAGTGCATCCGAGCAAAACTTGAAATAAAGTCCAATACTACTTAGCAAAGATAATTGATAAGAGAATCTGAATGAAGGGTATACGAATCCTATGCTTCCCTTAATTAAAGCGGTGAGTAATATATCTCCATATGCCTGTAAATGAAGTGCCACATAAAGCCAATGAGCACAGCATGAATCTCAATAGCCCAGCCTACTGAGGGAATAGAGATAGAATCCAGACAGGAAAAGCCGGTGCAGTGCCCGAAAAAAACAACCCTGAACGTGGTGACCAATTAGAGCATTTATTGGTTAAAAAACATCAAGGTAGAGTCTTGACAGAATTGATCAGACACTACATGTTTCCATATTTGAATGAACCATACGGATTTCCCAAGCATACAGTACTCTCGCTATTACTACAGGGTTTTTGGAGCACCGGACCTGTGGGCTATCTTAGCCCACTTTCACTGACATTTACTGAGGGAATAGGAACAGTAACCCCCAATACTAATGACCTGACGTACCCGAATACAGGTAATCCCCCCCATCTCCAGATAATGGGTGTGACGGTAACTTTGTGACAGGCTATAATAATACACCATAAATACCTGGGTTGAACTGAACGAGGCTTAGATATAAATAAATATAGTTTATTCCTTGAAAAAGTGATCACAACAAGATATAGACACTTACTTAAGATGGAATGATGAAACAGTCAAATCTGGACTGGCAGTTCATACAGCAATCTTCAAAATCACCAAAGACACGAACAACATAGAGCATAGGCTGAGACTCATTTTTATACCATCTCAAACCCATCTCTTAACCCTAAGCACCTAGCTGGCTAGCAGGCTCCTTTGAAGTAGAATCTTTAAGTGTGAAGTATGACACTTACAAACCACTCAACTTCTTTGTTCCTGGCCCTAGTGTAAACAATCAGGGCGGTTAACCTTTGATCAGAGGGCTTAGGCTAAACCATCCGGCTGCCCTTCCTGACCTATTGGCATAGCAAATGGGGTCTGCATCCTCATCTCAGATCCAAAATACTATACACAGTTTAATATCTTCACATATTAATAAGTTCCGTTCTGGTGGGCTCAGTGGGTCGAAACCTGCCAGTTTTTTATGCCTACAGTGACTCTACATAGTGGCCAAATTTCAACTCTCTGCGACCTCCAGAACCGGAGATACATAAATGCACTTTAAAACATTTTTAAAATACAGGATTCGTCCCTTTAAAAATGAATCTCTGCTTTTCACTCTTTCCCCATTGAAAACAACGGGCTCCGTCGCCATAGGCTTCAATGGAGCAACTCCGCCGTTGCAGTCAATGGAGTTCCCCGTCATAGACTTTCAATGGCGAAACCGCCGCCATTGAAGTCTATGGGAAAAACCACAAATCTTTACATTTGTCCATACTCTGTCTGGTTGTTCGGAGAGGGTTGGGAAGGGCCATGCATTAATGCCGGAACCTTGGCTACATGCCACCCAAATCCCAGCCCTCTGGTCCTTCCAGAACCGGAGATATGGACTTACACTTTATACTATTTCACACTTAGCCGTTTTACCGCCACGCGACTTTTCCCCATTGGAATCAATGGCCGGCGCCGTCATAGACAATGCATGGGCGCACGCCGCCATTGGATTCAATGGGGCCTCCGCTCCGCCATTAAAGTCAATGGTGCAACCCTACTCCGCTCGACCCTTTACGGGGGTCCCTCATTCCCGGACCCTGTGGGGGTCCCTAGGGGCTAGGGGCAAAAAGAATTTTATTCCCAGGTGCCCTAGAACCCAAGATTCCCACGCCAATTGTCGTTGAACTTGACCAAAGTGATTAAACTCTTTTTCAAGACATTGTATCCGCTTTTGCGGTCTGCAGTTTGGATGGCTGCCAACCTGTTCCTCGAGGCCGGCGTCGAGGAATCCTCATTGAAGTCAATGGCCCCATTGACTTACAATGGGAAACCTCCGCTCCTCTCGGATGCCACCTGCTGGTCGTCGCTAGAAAACAGGTCCAAAACCGCTACTTCTGCCATTGGAATACATTGAGCCCCAATGGCGACCTATTGGACTCTGCAAAATGGTGCCTGAAAAGGCGGGAACATGGAACAAAGGGCTATAAACACTGAGTGAACCTTAACCCTTTCCCTCCCGCATTAATCCCAGTGTACTGCTGCGGCCAAGTTTATTCGAGCATTTGCCCGTTCTTGGCCGTAGCAGTAGCCTGGCGCGCGCCCGAGGGTGACGGGCGCGCGCCGAAGCAGCGGAAGAGCGCCCTCCGATCGGGGCGCTCTCCCTACCGCTGCCGGGTCCGCCGGGTCCCCCGGAACCCCCTGCTGCCGTCCCCCACATCGCGGGACACCAGGGCTCCCTCGGGGAGCCCTGGGCGCGCGTGCAGGGGGCGCAGGCTCCCGAAGACGTGTGACCGCGCGTCTATGACGCGCGGCACGCCGAGGGGCGGCCACTAGCAAGCCGGGAAATCTCCCGGCTTGCGGATCTGGCCGATGCGCAATAAAGCGTGTCGGTAGTGTATGTGTTGGTGCAAACACTGGAACAGAAACAATACATTTGAACAGGGGAATATACATTAGGATGCTGAAGCAAGGTAAAAACACATTACTGGACCACAGTCCAGTTAACCCCTTGCCTCCCAAGTGAGAGCAGGGGGTGGCCAAATGGGTGTAACCCCTTTAATCCCGTGCCAAACCCCCTCTCCCTTGACAATGGGCAAATGCAGAGTCAGCAAATAGTGCAGGCAAACAGGCATGAAAAACAAGGCAAGGAGAAAACTAGTACTCACAAATATGTCCACAGGGAGCTCAATCGCGTGGATCCGGAGACGAAGAAATCGGCAAAAAAGGTGAGATGAGTGGAGCACAGCACCAGAAGGAAGCAGCCAGACTTGACAAAAATGTAAATACTCTGTATTCGACCAAGGCCAGATGTAAAAGGCAAGGAAAACCTCTGACTTGTTTTGCACCAAGCACAGGTGCTTTGTCAACGAGTACATATACACAAAAGGGGGAAAAAAAGTCTTGCTTTATAAAGTAAAGTCATTCTTATCATTCGTTAATAGCCTCATGTTCATATAGATCTCTGGTTAAGCAATCCTGCTTTTGATTTTTTCCCCCTCAAATTGAGATTTAACTGAGGCCGTGGGGCATTTCATTAAACCTGCCACATCGTTTGATCGGGGTTTTTTTTCTTACTTCCCTGAAACAATTGGTCTCTTGGAAAAGAACCAGTATAAGAAAAATTCTTGTCACTCCATAACCCATAGGCTTCGTTTATAGTGTAGGCGCGCACAACGGAGTGTATGGCATCACCCGTGCCTTTCGCAAGAGCGATCAGTGCATTCTGATGGAGAGGCGTGGCCGTGACATCACAAATCTGGTTCGCCCTCATTGGCTAAACCGCTAACGTGATGCGGGAAAAAAAACAATAATTTATCTGTTAATGTTAAGAATATTGCCAGTCCGATAGTTACTGCATTTTGTTCCCGTCGCACGTGCCATCACGTACACTATAATCACGGCCTTAGCATGCTCTCTTAAATTATCAATTGGGTTACTCGCATAAATCCAATGTCCCAAACATTAGGAAGTTCCACTGGCGTCTGGGGCTTCACAAAGCCCATGAATCAAGTCAAAAACATGTTGACGTAGCACTCTGTGCAGGAAGGCAAGCTTGAGAAACGCCACACACAAAGTCCCAGAGCAAAAGTTGAAAACTTTAAACTTTATTCACAAACATCTATTAAATAATATACATGGATCCACACTAGAGCCCAACGCATTTCACGCTGCCCACAACGCTTCATCAGAGTCTCCATAAATTAATCCGATAAATAGACCATCTCATTTCAGATAAACTGAGACCTAGAAGAGAGGCTGGTAGATCCAGAGTCAGTTTTGAGACAGATTATAGTTTGAAATACTGTATCTACAAATCCTACATTTGGATCACACATTGGAACATGTGGTGAACAAAGGGTGTTATTTTAGTACTAGAAGAGCTTTGACTCTTTGGAATATACTGGTTTGTACAAGCACGATCACAAAAAAAAAACCCAACTTATTCTATCAAACAATACATCAATTGTAACTTGGTAAACACAGGTTATCTTCTTACCTGCGTGTGTGTGATACAGTGTATTGGTCGTACAACTAGACATTCAACAGACAATGTCAGACATTTAGAACAGGCTGATGTGAGTTTTCCTGAGTCAAGACCTTTTTCTACTCTACACAATTTCAGGTTTGTAATTTTTTTTTCATTTCAAGGTCTAGAGAGGATCATACTTGGTAGGCTATAAGAGGTGGAGACACTTAAATTAATTAATGTCAGAGGGAAGTGCTTTGGGTTTTTGAATGAAGTACTAGAATTCCAGAATGCTTGAACAAGGAGTGGGATGTTTCACACTTCTATAAAGAGTCCCGTAAACACTGGGTTAACCAGTGTCTTTTCCTCCTTTGTTTTGCTCTAACTCTCATCATTATCATTCCAAGCAATAATTGTTTTTTTAAAGTTAATGTTTTCCTTGGAATTGAATATTGGAACATGTAGGATGCCTCAGTAATAGGCAGTCTATATCTTCATTATGTTTCTTTAAATGGAGTTCAGTATATTTGAGTCCTATTATTCTATCTATCTATCTATCTATCATATGGTATCTGTACCGTGTTAGCCGAACGTAATAATCAAAAATTAGTAGACGATACTGTTCTGTGGCTAACGAAATGCTTTTATTTGTGCGAGCGTTCGAGATACACGCATCTCTTCATCCGGCGATGTTACAATGAATAAAGCAAATGTTAGAGAGAATGAACGAAGATGTTCAAAGATACCCCTAAAGATGCACTCTAAACCAGGCGTATATGTTTCTTAGGTTATAAGGTAAAATCCCCTATACCAGAAACTAAAAGGGAAAGCGGCACAAAAAACAAAAAAGTTTTAATACATATTTACTAATGATAATTACACTCAAATGGATAAAATATGGGTATGAACTAAACCCCTAGGAGGCGCAATGGGAGTAAGGATTGGGTATAGTGTAGACCTAAGTAATATCTACAGTGACTAATGTCTAAGATTAACCCCTTCCACTCCTGCGTATAATTCGGACATATGACGCTCATGAGCTAAATACATATCTTATGCATATTATAGTAACCAGAATCAAAACACCAGGATAATGATAGTGTCATATACAAGAATGGTGTCTGAGTACTTATAAATGTTTACTTGTATGCTGTGTATCACAGTTTAAGCCTGTAACTGAGTATCAAATTGTTTGGCATTAACAGTTTATGCACGTTAAGTAACCAGCAACATGCAAAGAAATGACACCAATGTCTTAACAGTATACAATATTTATCAGTTGTATCTGAATACTTGAATGTAGAGAAGCAAGGAGCACAGCTGAGTTGAAAATCTGCAGGAAGGTTCCTGTAGAAAAAATGAATGAAGGGCACAACTCCGTTCTAAAACTGAGGGTGGTTTATTGAATAAGTGCACAGGGACAGAAACACAGCCCACACACCGACATGTTTCGTCCCACGGGACTTTATCAAGGTGTATCACATAACACAACCTCCTTACCTTTAATAGCCCCAGTTCGCGCCAAAATCGCCCGATTGAGTACACTGCGCATGCGCGCCAGTGACGCGTCGCATCTCCGTGACACCGCCCCCCCTCTGGCACAAGTCCTGGAGAGTAGAGACCACGTCACTGAGATGCGTCCGTTTCCACCGTGGAACGCATGCCAGCTGGGCTCCTATCGGATAGAGGCGGAAGGGGGTTAACAAATACATTTTTTTACATTTTTTTACACAACAACTTTATTAGTTAAAAAAAAGGAGACAAACACATTTAGCCCAGAGCTGAACATTGCAAAAACCGCAATGATAGTTCAGCATAGGAGTACAATAAAAAAGAGAAGTGCTCACATTTGATAACCTATGATAAATAAAGAAAAAAAAGAAGAGGATGTTTTAGCAATCCAAGAACTATAATTGGACTTTAATCATGTTGAATGGGACTATATTATAATCTTAGTATATAAGTAGTATAAGTGTACCTACAAAGAGTACCATAATATGATAACTATACTACTATCAAGCCATATCTAATCCATAAACTTGAATTGTACTTTTGAAGTCCAAATATAGACTGATTTTATGTGATTGACTGTGTAAGGTAATTTTATATGGAAGAAAAAACTTTTTTATTTTATTATCAATTAAAAGAATATAATTTTTTTTTTTTTTTTTTTTTTTTTGCATATTTATTTTCTCTTATTCATGACCCAAAAAAAAAAAAAAAAAAAAATGATGATATAAAGAGTTTAAATTATCCTTGCATTAATATTTAGTTTTTAATTTATTGGGCAATGTGGAGGCTGTATAGTGCAGATGAAGACACATAATTCCTATATACTGAGCCAAAGTTGCTTAGATAGCACCATCTTAGGGGTATGGATAGTACAAGCACATATAGCAGAGTGAATAGTCGCTGATAGTTAGCTCAGTGGGTTAAAGATATAGTAAGGTGGAGGTATGTTTGCAGATGGATATACCTTACATTTGCTGTGTAGATGCATGAATGCAACAAATGCAAAGAGTGTATTGATCCTACCCTATAAAGGGGGCAAACATAAAACCTTCATTAAGACCCTGGGGATACAACGTTCCCAGGGTATAAATCCACTTTGCTTCTTTTTTAAGCAACTCTCGGTCCCAATCGCCCCTTCTGATGGTTTCAGGGAGTTGGCAGATACCTTTGAAGCGTAACTTGGAGTAATCACCATCATGTGTATTGTTAACATGTTTGGCCAGTGGGGTGTCAGATTTATTACGAATTAACCCAATGTGCTCTAAGACCCTTCGTCTTAGTTGTCTACTGGTTTTCCCCACATATTTTCTGCCGCACATGCAGATAGCTTGGTAGATCACTCCAGTTGTTCTACAATTCACGAAATTGCGCATAGTGAATGTTCGGCTGCCATCCCAATTGTCAAAGGTTTTTGAAACATGAGCGTACTGACAGGCACGACAGCCTTGGCATTTATCCTCCTTCTGCCCCTGTGTGTCGTGACTCTCGTTCACCCTCATCATTAGAGGTGTCCCAATCTGTGCTGGAATCGCTGTGTGCGGGTCTAAATGGTTTCTTTGGGTTGTTGTGTTTAAAGACATATCCCTCCGTGTAATCCTTTTTGTCACGTAAATACTTGCGCTGTTTACGTGCTTTGAGATCATTTGTAAACTTAGATACATTATTTTTAAAATTGATCTCAAGTGCAATGAATTCATCGGATTCTTTCCAAGTCGGAACATCAGCTAGGCATTTGTTCAATTCCTCAGTTGTAATAGTTAATTTCTCTTTTTCATGGGTTACAATCAATTCCATTAGGTTAATAGAACACTGAATTAGAATCTTTTCCCAGGATTTAAAGAAATCACTGTCTGTGGGTGGGACGGATGGGGCCAAGTTGACCCGCAATCCCCTTGGTATTATGTTATTTTTCAAATAATTTTCTATACTCGTGATTTCCCACCACATTTTTGCCTGCTTTATACGTAATCGTTCAAGATTTATAAAGTAACTTTTGATGTCGTCGTTGGGAGAGGAGTTTATGATGGTCTCAGATGAAAACACATCACTGGCTTCCTTTTGCCATGAAGAGAAGTCTGAGATGGTTGTCAAAAAGCCTGCCATGTTAGCAAGGACGTGCTTAGAGCTATAAGAATGCGGGGTAACCGCTATCGTGTGTAGTAATAGGGAATAGGGGGGGGAAGGATAGTAAGCTCTAGCTACTGTCTGTGATTTGGTGCCAGGGGTGAGAGGATCATTGAGCATACAGAAACACTTGCCTAGACAAGTGAGAGAACCCCTTTTGAACAAGCACTCATAGTATGATTGATACAAGTAATTAAAAAAGTAACCTTTATTAGTGTCTGTGGGTAAAATAAGTGAAGTACATAAACACTCAACACAATTAAAACACGTATTAAACTTAATGTCTCTGAGTCTGAATCATAGACTAATGAAGGTGGTGTTTGAAGGAATATAGTGTAACTGGCACCATGTGCAATAAAATCAAAACAAAAGAAAGAATTTTTGATATTACAGTGTAGAATGAATAGGGTGCCTCAGTGTGGTATGTATATTGTAGTTGAAAGGGTCTGGTGTGTGTCACGTAGGTAAAGTGTCAATCACACCGCTTTCAAACCACATCTGATTTTGAAACATGAGCGTACTGACAGGCACGACAGCCTTGGCATTTATAGTTCCCAGGTGATCTCTTATCTAACCAGGTGCCAGTGGTGTTGGGTTGAAGGTGGCTGTGGACCAAGAGGTCTCTAATGTTTGTCGATGTTCTGCTGACCATAGTAGGTCTAGATTGTAACACTTTCCTCAGATCCGAGTCCTCTAGGAGGACATGCCAGTGTTTGTTCACAATTTCAAAGATGTTAGACCATTGTCTATTGTGAGTGCCTATCAGGCGTATGATTTTGCGTTCTCGTTGCTTGGGGTTAGGATGTAATAGTGATGCTCTATGTGTATTTTTAGCTCTGATATATGCTTTATTCAAGCTATTCTTGCTATAACCTCTAGCGAGGAAGCGTTGGCGCATAGAGCGTGCTTGTACTTCAAATTCCTCATCATTCGAGCAGTTTCTTTTTACTCTTAAATACTGGCTTTCTCCAAAATTACTGGGAAAACAATTGGTGAAAGGTGCGACTCGCTCGAAAACAACAACACACACAAGACTTCTGCTCGATGCCTTGCTACTTCTCTCCTTTGCCTCCGACACATCTCCTTAAAACATCCTCTTGATTTGGCCTGGCACATTTACCCCAGCTAGCCACCTTAATCAGGATGTATGAATCCTTTCCCCAGCCCCCTTCGCAAACAGCCCGCTCTCTCCCTCGCCAGGGAAATTCCGGGGCCTCGCCCCAAGGCTATACGTGTGCTTTTCTCTTTCCATTGAGATTTTCAATATTAAGTTTTATGTGTGTGATTTACCCCAATACCTGGCGTGGATGCGTGGTACGCTCCGCCTCGTCCCGTCGTTTGAAGGCCCCTCCAATTTTTTTTTTTTACTTGGAGGACAGTGGGATCCAAATACAACTACGCAAACTGACACAGACCAGGCTTTCTGGTGATCCTCAGAATATTCTTCTTCATAGGTGTCCCCAGCGCCTTCCGAGTCCCCCAATAGGCCCCCTCCCAGCAAAGAGCCTGGAGGACAGTCCCCCTACCAATAACAGTCTTTTCCTCCTATACCCTCGCCCAATTAGTCTGCCTACTTCGGCATAAAGTATATACAAGGGATCTTTTATTATCGCTGGGCAAGCCACTTGCGATGGCCTTACACCAAACAAGGCGTATGCCTTGTTTTGGAGAATGGGTCCCCAACCCTCTAATGTGCGGGCCCTTTGCTGGCAATATTGAGGCCATTGGTTTTCGGCAACAGATCTTAGGCTTGCATACCAATCTAAAGACTCCTAAACTTCCTCTCGCCACCACACCAGATGGGAAGAGCTCCATCCTTACACCGACGGAGGGGAAGGGCTTTGGAACCACTGAAACATTGGAACACTTTCTCTCCCTAAGGGCTGGGACCCGCTGTGCCCTGCGAGCTCGGGAGCGGCCCGTGAAGTGGGCCACTCACCATGTTGATGTGTGCCCCCCCGAGGCCGGTCCCCGTCCCAAGTCCATCCCCTGCGACGGGCTTTTCTCGCTACAACACGCTGGTGACGCGTCAGCCCGCAGGGTATTTACAGAGAATTGTAATCCCAAGCGGCGACGCAATCACGTGGCGGGCTGTGAGCCAATGAATGGGGGTGGGGGGGGGGAAGGAGGGAGGTTTGGGGTAGCGGGGGAGCTTCGGGGAGAAGGGAACGCTGCTGCCGCACCATATAAAGCCCCCCTGGCCCCTCGCCCCGGCAGACACTCTCCTCTCTCATAGTCTGCAGGTGTTAAGCAGCATGCCCGGGGGGAACCCCTGGTAATGAGGAGAAGGAGGAGGGGAGGCTTCCGGGGGAGCCTGCCAGGAGAGCCGGTGACACATGTATTTTTAGCTACAGCTGATGTCCTCGCACGTAAGAGGGCCTTCACTCAATGTTCCGTTCAATTTCCTTTTTTTGAAACGGGGCCCCGGCTATCATCACATGGCAAAACTGAAGGGGGGGGGGGTGGGAACTTGTGGGACGGTGGATTTGACCTTGACTTTAGCAGCACCCAAGCAACGCCTATTAAACTTGTGCAGATATGTCAATGGATATTCCACTCCAGCACACAAGAGTACGCCACGCCGGTACCCACTTCATTTCCCATTCCGTCCTGCTGCGGTGTGCCCGCCCCGTCTTCCTGTATGTTTCTCCCGGTTGTGGTCCGTCCTGGTAGTGTGTCCCCGCCTGTTCGTTTCTCCCCGCGTCCGAGCTCGCCTCTGGACTGGGGCAATGCCGCCCGCGGCTAAGGGTGATCCAATGCTTTTGCGAGGCCTCTTCCGCCCGCGGGCCTTGGTTTTCTCGTTTCCTGCCCTCCGCCTCCATTGATCTTGGGGAATGAAGAGCTGAAGGGGGATGGGGGGTAGGCACTCTAAGACGAATCTCAATCTTTCCCCCCGTTTGGCCTTAAGCCCTAAATGCTTCATAAGGGTAAGGGGCATCAGGTTTCCTGCACCAGGAAAATTGTTTGTTACACAGAACTCCAATTCACCCCACTCCCGTCACTCAGAGAGGCAGCATGAGGAGGGGTAAACCCTCAGGATAGCCTGTCCCACAAGTGCAGGAAGCCTGTATTTTCAGAACTTATGCAACAGGAAGGTATAAAGATAGTTTGGACCCAGTTCCATGGCTTCTAGACGAAAGTCCGGTTCAGTACCGGACACCTGGCAAAAACCCACGCATAATGGTTATCATCCAAAGAATCATGTACTGTTTCAATCTTTAAAGCACCCTTATATAAAATATTCTGCTCATATAATGCACGATTTTTCTTAAGACACACACACTTGTGCTACATAAATAGTCTTCATCTGCCTAGATGGCTACTTTTGCCTATCTATGTGCATTTTTCCCTCAATTCTGAACTACCAAACTGGTAAGGCTGAGATTCCTACATTGTAACTAAAAACAGGGTGGCAAAGACTTGGACAGCTTTCACAAAATGTGTGAGTCAAGCAGCAATGAAATGATTTCCGCTAGTGCGGGCTAAAATTGTTAGAGTGGTCTAATGAGATATGCGTAATTATTTTCCACCTCTTATTTATTTTTTCCTAAGCCTCTGGCTTTCCCTTACTTGCTCTAGTCATCCCTTGCTTGTTTTCCCATGGGATGGTTCCTTACCTTTACAGCTGCGGGTTGAATCTGGTATCTCGGAAACCCGGAATTCACTTGTGGTGTATTTTTGTTCTTCTGCGTCTGCACCGGGCAGCTCTGGGTCTGGGGGTTAGGTTCGGTGCGCCTCGTTCGTTCTCCTGTTATAACTTTTGCACTGCAAGCTGGGGCAATATTTTCTAAGTACTTGGACTCATGTTTCAGTAGCATAACTCATTAATAGGATCGGTCCCCAAGCTCATTTACAAGCTGGCGATCACTGATCTGATCATCAGTTGATCATTGATCCAATCACGTGATTTATGGTTTTTAATACTATTTTTGGGAAATTCGGTATTGATGAATCTAATATTTGGGCAATCTTTACAGACCTTATTCACCTCTTTAATTACACATCCGAGAGATTTGTGGTTGGTTATTTATAAGATGCCCCACGTTGATTTAATTCTATTTAAAACTATATAACTAGTTTCAATAGTTAGGAAAGCCAACCTATATAGTCATAGAAAAAATGGGGACTAAGAACCCGCCGCCGCTAGTGTCCCCAATTCCTCTCCGCTTCACCCCCTTACACGATACATTCCAATTCCTCCTTCTCCCCGTCTACTTGCACTCCTCTAACCGTCGCTTCACCCGTTTATGTTCATCGAGCCTGACTCCTCTTGCTTGGAGTATCCCTGTCCTTCCCACTCGTGAGTAATAATATTCTCCATATTCCCTGTAAATGAAGTGCCACATCAATCCAATGAGACAGCATGAATCTCAATAGCCCGCCCTACTGAGGGAATAGAGCTAGAATCCAACAGAAAAGCCGGTGCAGAAGCAAGTGGATTGTCCCTCAAACAACAACCCTTTAACCCTTGGTGATACCAATTTAGAGCATTTATTGGTTACAAAGCCATCAAGGTAGAGTCTTGACATAATTGATCATAACCCTACATGTTTTTCCATATTTTTAATTAAAGCCCATACGTGATTGTGATCCCCCACTCATTCCCTGTCTCTTCGGTATCAATCTATTACTCCCGGTCTTTAAGGTTTTGGGGTGTTGTGGGGATGGTGATCCCTAGGCTTGGCTCCTTTTTTGGGTCCTCACGTCATGACTACCCGCGCGTTATATTCGGAGGGTTCTCTCTTTCCCGCGGACATATTTCTTGGTTCCTTTGCATTCGCTGCCGTTCCCAAATTGTCCCCCTAGGCCCTCACTTCCTCCTGTTTTCCTCCTTCCTGTTCCTATGACCCTCAGTTTCATGCCCTAGTGTTCGGCGTCGCCAGTCGCGGGCCCGGGGTGGACTCGTATCAGGGAGGGGGGAGAGGGGTTTGAGTGGTGTGGAGTCCTCATATGCCTTGGTTTGTTTTAGGGTGGCCGTGGTAATTAACACCGGTGACGGTGTTGTTACCCTCGTCTCGCTTCCTCCCGCCTTCCCTCGCGCGGGGAGAAGGTTATAGGATGGGTTTTGGTGTTTTTCCCGTGAGAGTAGGTGCGGGGGGGTATTGTTTGCTGGGTTACCCATGGGCTTAATAAGGTGGCGGGGGTGAGGAATTTCTTCGCTCAGATAATGGCGTAGGATTGAGCAAGTGCCCTACTCTGTTTTCGTGTTGTATAAAGTCGGTAAGACTTACTCTGGTTAGTCCCCTGGTTTGCTCCTCAATCGAGAGAGGTGGGTTGGGTCGGGGGGTTGTGGGTGGGTTTCGCAGGAAGGATAGACTAGTAGGAGGTGCGGGGGTGGTGGGGGATAACGGTGAGGTGAAGAGGCTCTCCTCATTCGGGGTCTTTCCCCAGCTTTGTCCTTTTTATTTATCCTATGGAATGATGAAACAGTCAAATCTGGAACTTGCAGTTTCATACATCAATCTTTCAAATCCACCAAGACAACGAACAACAATAGAGCATAGGCTGAGACCTCAATTTCTATGACCCTTTGATCTAAACCCATTCTTTCTTACCCCCCTAACACCTCGCCTGGCTAGCCAGCCTCCTTTGAGAATTTAAGAATCTTTAAGTGGAAGTAGACACGTACAAAACCACTCAGCCTCTTTGTTCCTTGGCCCCCTAGTTTGGTAAACAATCAGGGCGGTTAACCTTTGATCAAGGGCTTAGGCTTAAACCATCATCCGGCTTGCCCTTCCTGACCTATTGGCATAGCAAAATGGGGTTCTTGCATCCGCCATTCCCATCCGGTTCATCCCCCGGCTTCCTTCCTCGGTTCTGATGGGTGCCCCTCCCCGTCCCTCCGCTTCCCCTTCCATCCTTCTCCCCCCACATGGTAGAAAGTTTTTTATATCTTATTTTCACATATTAATAATTTCCGTTCTGGGGGGTGCTCAGTGGGGGGTTCGAAACCCTGCCAGTTTTGTTTATGCCCTACAGTGACTCTACATAGTGGCTCAAAATTTCCAGACTCTCTGCGACCATCCAGAACCGGAGAATACATAAATGCACTTTAAACATTTTTAAAATACCAGGATCGTCCTTTAAAAAATGAATCTCGCTTTTTTTCACTCTTTCCCCATTGAAAACAAACTGGCTCCGTCCGCCATAAGGCTTCAATGTAGCAACTACTCCGTCCGTTGCCGTCAATGGAGTTTTCCCTTCCCCCCCCCGTCCCAATAGACTTTCAAGTGGCGAAAACCCGCCGCCATTGAAGCCCTATGGGAAAAACCACAACTCTTTTACAATTTGTCCCTACTCCTGTCTGGTGTTCGGCAGAGGTGTTGGGAGGGCCATGCATTAATGGCCGGAACCTTGGCTACAATGCCACCCGCAAATCCCAAGCCCTCCCTGGTTCCTTCCAGAACCGGAGATATGGAACTTAACAACACTTTAATACTATTTCACACTTAGCCGTTTTAAAAAACAAAAAATAAAATAAAAAAAATTAAAACAACCGATTACCGCCAACGCGACTTTTCCCCCATTGGATCAATGGCCGTCCGCGTCCAAGACAATGCATGGGCTCACTCCGCCATTGGATTCAATGTTTCCTCCGCTCTCCATTTAACGTCCCAATGGGTGCACACCCCTACTACTTCTCACTGAACTTTAGATTCCTGTCTCTAGCCCTTGTAACTTGGTCCCCTTCCTTCCTTAAATCAGGGCGCAGAGTACCCCTGTTGGGGGGTCCCTAGGGGCTAGGGGCAAAAAGAATTTTATTCCGGAGTGCCCTCAGAACCCAAGAATTCCCCCACGCCATTGTCTTGAACTTTGAACCCAAGTGAATTCAACCTCTTTTTTCAATACATTGTATCCCGCTTGTTTGCGGTCTGCGTTTTTGGAATGGCTGGCCAACCTGTTTCCTCGCGGGCCCGGCGTCGAGTAAATCCCTCCATTGAAGTTCATGGCCCCATTGACTTAACATGGAAACCTCCGTCCGCTCCTCTCGCTATGCCCAAACCTATTCTTTTCTGTCGGTTGCTACAGAAAACCATGGTTTTCAAAAACCGCTACTTTTCCTTTTTTTTTTTTAGTCTCCATTTTAATTACCCTTTATCCCCAATGTCTTGGACGCGTCTTTTAAGCTCTGTCCCGCCTTTATTTCCTTCACAATCTTGACAATTTTAACAAAGTTCTTCACCCAAACATACTGAACTTCATTAAACCCCTTCAAACCCTTTCCCTTTCGACCGCATTTAATCCCAGTGTCCTTGCCTGCGGGCCAATTTTAAATTATATTTCGAGCATATTTCCCGTTCTTGTGGCCTTATCCCATTATCCTTTTTCCGGCTCGTCGATAACCGTCAATGTTTTGCCTTTCCGTCTGCGTGCCTACAGTCATCTCCTTCTCTCCCTCTCTATCGGTGTTTTCTCCATCGGATGCAAGACCTCTGTTGGGACCATGGTGGCTGGGGGCTGTTCCGCTTTTCCGCCTTCCGCGTTTAGCCGGCTACATTAAAGCTCCTAGCGCCTTCCCGCCACCTGTGTTACTTCCTCCACCGAGTTCGTAGTTGGTTCACGCCTCTTCTTTTTCTGGGGGGCCGCCTGTCTGTAATTCTTCCGCTTTGGGAGGATAGGATCTTTGTTGCTCCCGTTTTGCTTCGTCAATTTCCTTTTTCGTCACTCTCCGGTCTGCGTCCTCGGGGTGCTCCTTTTATTCCTCCGGGGGGCCAGTAGACAAGGCCGTTGAGCGTGAAGAGATAAAGGGGGACGCTATGGGTAGGTAGGGGGAGGGCTCAGCCTACATTCTCTGTTGCCTCTGTTGTCGACGGTCGTCTTAAGCACGGCTCAGCTGCTTTGTGAGAGCTTTCCGCGAAGCTTTCCACACGCTGACCTTATTCCCTCTGTCCTCCCCGGTCTGCGGATCTGGCCGCATGGCCGCAATTAAAGCGTGGGTCGCCGATTGTTGTGTTTTGGTGCAAACACTGGGGGAACAGAACAATACATTTGAAACAGGGTCAATCTACATTTAGGATGCTGACGCAAGGTAAAAAACACATTACTGGACCACAGTCCATTAACAAACCCCTTGCCCCTTCCCAAGTGAGAGCAGGGGGTGGCCAATGGGTGTAACCCCTTTAATCCCTGGTGCCAAACCCCCCCTCTCGCCTTGACATGGGCAAATGCAGAGTCAGCAATGTGCAGGCAAACAGAGGCCCAAACTGTCATGGGTTCCCCAGCCCCATGTCCCAACCGGAGTCCTCAAGTAACCCTTAACATCCCATCCCCTTCACCCCCGTCTTCCTGGCGCCCGGAAATGAGAGCCCTGATTTGAGTATCCGCTTGGCCTGTTCTCTTCCCCGAATCTCTTTTATCCTTAGACTAAGAAATCGGATCAGAAAAAACTGTTTATGATGATTGGATCACATCACCAGAAGTAAGCAGCCTACTTTAACAAAATGTAAATACTCTTTATTCGCCAATTCCCGTATGTAAAGGCCGGAAAAACCTCTTTACATGTTGTTTTTGCACCAAGCACAAGGGTGCTTTGGTTCCCAACGAGTACATCTACACAAAGGTGGAAAAAAAAAGTCTTGCTTTAAAAGTAAAGTCATTCTTATCATTCGTTAATAGCCTCAAATGTTTCAGCTAGATCTTCTGGTTAGTTCATCCTGCTTTTTGATTTTTTCCCCTCAAATTGAGATTTAACTGAGGCCGTAGGGGCATATCCTTAAAACTCCACCCTCGTTTGAATCGGGGGTTTTTTTTTCTCTTTACTCTTTCCCTGAAACAATTGGGTCTCTTGGAAACTACCCAGTTAAATACGAAAAATTCTTGTCACTCCATAAACCCTAGGCTTCGTTATAGTGTAGGCGCGCACGAACGTAGTTTATTGCATGATCACCCGTACTGTCCCTTTTCTCGAAGATCCTATTCAGTTTGCATAAACCTCACCCCTGATATTTCGTCTTGTTTCTTTTCTCGTTGATTCCCATCACACAAATTCCTTTTTCTCAGCCTCATTGGCCTAAAACCGCTTTAACGTGATCGGGAAAAAAAACAATAATTTTATCTGTTTAATTTTAAGAATACTTGCCATTTCCGCTAGTTTTACTTGGCAGTTTTTGTTTCCCGCTCACGGGTGGCCATCACGTACACTAATAAAATACGGCCCTTAGCATGCTCCTCGTTAAATTAATCAGTTTTTTTTAGCTCCGCATAAAATCCATTCCCAAACATTACGGAAAGTTCCAACTGGGCGTCATGGGGCTTCACAAAGCCCAATGAAAATCAAATCCACAAACGTTTGACGTAGCATCCTGGCAGGAGGCAAGCTTGAGAACGCCACACATCAAATCCCTGAGCAAAAAGTTGAAAATTTAACTTTATTTTGCACCAACATCTTTAAATAATATACAGGAATCCACTACTAAGCCCAACGCATTTCATCAACGCTGCCACAACCGCTTCATCAGAGTCTCCATACATTACTCCGATAAATAACCCATTCCATTTCAGATACACTGAGTACCTAGAAGAGAGGCTGGTAAGATCCAGAGTCAGTTTTGAGACAGATTTTATAGTTTTGAATACTGTATCTCTACAATCCTCCCTACAATTTGGAATCACAACCACACATTTGAACTGTGGTTTAACAAAGGGTGTTATTTTAGTAACTAGAAAGAGCTTTGGACTCTTTGGAATATACTGGTTTGTACAAGCAAACGATCACACAAAAAACAACCCCAACCTTATTCCTATATCAAACCAATACATCATGTAACTTGGGTAAACCAGGTTTATCTTCTTTACCCTGGTGGTGTGTGATACCGTGAATTGGCCCGTACAACTAGACATTCAACAAGACAGTGTCAGACATTTAGAACAGGCTGATGTGAGTTTTCCTGAGTCAAGAACCGTTTTTCTTCTAACTCTACACAATTTCAGGTTTTTTTGGTAATTTTTTTTTCATTTCAAAGGTCCTATAGAGGACATACTTGGTAGGCTTATAAGAGGTTGGAGACACTTAAATTAATTTAATGTCAGAGGGAAGTGCTTTGGGTTTTTTGGAATGAAGTACTAGTAATCCAGAATGCTTGAACAAAGGAGTGGGATTTTTCCCCACTTTCTAAAAGAGTCTCCCGTAAACACGGTGTTAACCAGTGTCCTTTTCCGCCTCTTTTCCCTCCTTTGGTTTTTGCTCTAGACTCTCATCATTATCATTCCAATCCAATAATTTTTTTTTTACAAGTTAATGTTTTCCTTGGATTGAATATTGGAACATGGAGATGTGCCTAGTATAGGCCAAATTCTATATCTCCAATTTATGTTTCTTTTAAATGGAGTTTTCAGTATATTTGAGTCCCTATTATTCTATTTCTAATCTATCTATCTAATCTATCATAGTGATCCTTTACCGTTGTTAGCCGAACGTAATAAGGTCAAAAAATTAGTAAGACCGATACTGGTTCTGGTGTGGCTTAACGAAATGCTTTTTAATTTTGTGCGAGCGGTCGAGATCACGCATCTCTTCCATACCCGGCGATTGTTTACAAGGACTAGAAGCAAATGTTAGAGAGAATGAACGCAGAATGTTCAAAGATACCCCAAGATGCACTCCCTCAAACCATGCGTAAATTGTTTTTCTTATGTTTATAAGGTAAAATCCCCTATACCACCCAGAAAACTAAAGGGAACGCGGCAAACAAAAAAACAAAAAAGTTTAATACATATTTATAATGATAATTACACTCACAATGGCATAAAATATGGGTATAAGACTAAACCCCTAGGAGGGCGCATGGGAGTAAGGATTTGGGTATATTTGTAGACCTAATTAATATTCTAACAGTGGCATAATGTCTAGATTAACCCCTTCCCCCTCCTGCGTAAGTATTCGAGGGCAACAAATTAACCTCATGCATCTTGCCCTCACCATATCTTCTTGCATCTTAATATTACCCACATAATCCAACACCGAGCAGGATATGATAAGTGTCCCCAATATACAAGAATGGTGTCCTGAGTACTTTATAAATGTTTACGTTGAATGCTTGTGAGGGGTGGTGGCAACAGTTTAAGCCTGTACCTGAAGTATCAAATTGTTTGGGCACGTTAACAGTTTACGGCACGTTAAGTTAACCCAGCAACATGCAAAGAACTGGACAAAAAAACCCCCCCAATGTCCCTTAACAAGTATACAATATTTATTCAAGTTGTTATCTGATACTTGAATGTAGAGAAGCAAGGAAATCCACAGCTGAGTGGAAAATTCTGCAGGAAGGTTTTCCCTGTATAAAAAATGTAATAAGGGCACACTCCGTTCTAATACACCTGAGGGTGGTTTATTGAATAAGTGCACGATAGGGCACAGCAACCACAAGTCCCAGCACAGCCTCCCGTGATTTTCGTCCCACGGGACGTTATCAAGTGTGATCACCAGTAACACAACCTCCTTACCTTTTAATAGCCCCAGTTTCGCGCCAAGAATCGTGCCCCGATTGAGTTACCACTGCGCATCAAGTCTCCTCATCATTTACGCTTCTCCATCTCCTTTCCGGCGAACCCGTCCCACCCCTCTTGCACAAGTCCCGGAGAGTAGAGACCACTTCCCACTGAGCGTCCGTTTCCATTTCCCCACTCCCCGCACCGGGTTTAGCATTCCAAGCTTTTCTTCCCCTATCGGATGAGGCGGAAGGGGGTTAAAAATACATTTTTTTTTGTTTTACATTTTTTACACAACAGAACTTTTATTAGTTAAAAAAAAGGAATACAAAACACCCATTTATCCCAGATTCTGTAACGCTTTCAAAAAAATATAAAAAAAAACCACCTGCAATGATAGTTTTGTCAGCATAGGAGTACAAATACAAAAGAGAGTGCTCACCGACATTTGATAACCCTATGATACATAAAGGAAAAAAAGAAGAGGATGTTTTTAAGTCATCCAAAGACCTATAATTTGGAACTTTAATCAGTTGAAATGGGACTATATTATCTCTTGTAATAAGTTATATAAGTGGTACCTACAAAGAGTAACCATAATATGATAACTAAACTATACTAACTATCACTATCAAGCAAGCCTATCTAATCCAAAACTTGAAATTGTACTTTTGAAGTCCAAATTAGACTGATTTTAAATGTGATTTGACTTGTGAAAGGTAAATTTTATATGGAAGAAAAAAACTGTTTTGATTTTTATTAATCAATTAAAGAATATATTTTTTTTTTTTTTTTTTTTTTTTTTTTGCATATTTCTTTTACTCTTATTTTCATGACCCCAAAAAAAAAAAAAAAAAAAATGAGATTATAAAGAGTTTTAATTATCCTTGCATTATATTTAGTTGTTTTTTAATTTTTTTATGGGCAATGTGGAGTTCTGTATGTGCGATGAAGACACATAATTCCTCTATACTGGAGCCAAAGTTGCTTAATAGCAGCAGCCATCTTAGTGTAATGGATCGTACAAGCCCTATAGCAGAGTGAATAGTCCCGCTGATAGGTAAGCTCAGTGGGTTTAAAGAATGTAAGGTGGAGGTAAATGTTTTTTGCAGATGGATATACCTTAACAGTTGGCTGGTAATGCATGAATCAACAAATGCAAAGATGTAATTGATCCTAACCTACCCCTATAAAGGGGGCTAACCATAAACCTTCATTAGACCCGGGATGACACGTTCCCAGGGTATAAATTCCACTTTGCTTCTTTTTTAAGCAACTCTCGTTCCCAATCGCCCCTTCTGAATGGTTTTCAGTCAGGGGATTGCATGTCCTTTTGAAGGCGTAACTTGGAGTAATCCCCCATCAATGTGTATGTTTAACATGTTTGGGCCAGTTGGGTGTCAATTTATTACGAATTAACCCAATGTGCTTCTAAGACCCTTCCGTCTTAGTTTGTCCTACTTTTTTCCCCACATATTTTTCCTTCTGTCCCTCTGCCGCAGATGCAGATAGGCTTGTCAGAAATCACTCCAGTTGTTTCTACAAAATTCACGAAATTTGCGCATAGTGAAATGTTCGGCTTGCCCATCCACATTGTTCAAGTTTTTTTTACCATAGCTTACTTACCTCACGCCCGGATCCTTTTCCCTTCTCCTTTCCCAATTTCCCATTTTTCTCTTCGGGCTTCCTCTCACCCGCTTTTCCCTTGTTTTTGTTTTTTGGTGGCATGTGGCTGTTTGACCACGAGGTCTCTAATGTTTTGTCGATCTTCTGCTGACCATAGTAGGTCTAGATTGGTAACACTTCCCTTCAGCTCCGAGTCCTCTAAGGAGGACATGCCATTGTTTGTTTCACAATTTCCCAGATGTTTAGACCATTGGTCTATTTGAGTTGCCCTATCAGTCCGTTGATTTTTGCTGTTCTCGTTGCTTGGGGTTCGGAATGTAATAGTGATGCTCATATGTGTAATTTTTATGCTTCTGAATATATGCTTTTTAATTCAAGCTATTCTTGCTATAAACCCCTAGCGAAAAGCGTTGGTCGCATAGATCGTGCTTGTACTTCAAATTTCCTCATCAGTCCGAGCTTTTTCCTTTTTACTCTTAAATACTGGGCCAGTTTTGGAATGCAATGGATGAGGTTTTGAGGATGATGGCATTTGGACATTAGGAGGCTGGTTAGTGCTGTTTGTCCTTTCTGTGAATAGTCTTTCTAATCCTCCCATTTGTCTTTGCCACTTTTATTCCTTCGTGATCTATAAACGATCATATCATCCCTATTTCATAGTTGAGGTCTTAGAATTGAGAAAATTTCTGATTGCAGTTTTATGATGAACTCAATAAACAGCGTGCGTTGGTCCCTTGCCATAAAGATATAATCATCATCTATGAAATTCTGGCCCATAAATGATGTGGTTGGTAATAAAAAAAAACTACAATCCTTCTCTATTCGGTAAACCCTATCTCATGCCTCGCCACCCCTCCCACTTTTACAAGGTTTTCGCTATGAAGGGGGCGCATGGTCCGTCCCCCATTGCTGTTTTTTTTCCCCTGCCCCTGTGGTATAGTTTTGCTGTTAAAGAGGAAATAATTTCTTGTTAGTAACAAACCGAAGGATTTTGTTCCCATTCCCAATTTGTTTAACGCTTCCGTTATATAGCAGGGCCTCCCTGGTTTTCAGAAAATACACAACGTTGCTTTAAAATAAAAAAATACCATTTTTCAGGTATCATGCTTTGGTGTATAAGTCCTCCACGTCCATGTGCCTTTATAATTAGTTTTGTCCTTCCTCCATCAATTATATAAATCATCAATATCCTGGTTGGTGGGGGGAGAATGTCGGGTATCTCTCAATAAGAGGAGTGCCCACCACGAATGGTCTCAGTATTTTAAATCTCACTATACCCCAGTCTCTTGTTTCACGAGGGGCGCTGATAGAGGGCGAGTGGGAGTCCCCTTTCTTTTGGCTCGATGGTGTTCCTGTGCTTTGTTTATGATTCCTTATGTCACCTATTTTTCCTCCTCCTCGTTTTTTCACAAGAGGAACACGGGGGTTCGGGTTGTGGCGCTCTACAGGTTTAGTTGGGGGGTGGTGCCAGAGGTGGGTATTGAGGTGGTCTTAATCTTGGTGGTTTTCGGTCGTTTGAGAGTTCCGAGATGCAGCTTGTCGTACTCTTGGACTTTGTCTCCGTTGTGTCTCTGTCTCGTTTTTTTAGCCAGGGGGGGTGGGGGTAATAAGATGTGGGAATGGGGGTTGTGGATTTTTTGTATCAGCCGTCTGAGGCTCCGTGTGTTTCCGGGTTACTGGGGGTTCTAAGGGCGGCAGAGTGGGAGTGGGTTTCCGTGGTATTTTTTTTGTTCGGTCTCGCTAGTTGTAGCTTCTTTTTACCTGCCGCGCGAATTCAGACATGTGTCAAAGTTTTGATTATATTGGATGGTGGGGTCTTTGGCGTAATACACTCATAGCAAGTTTGGATCGTGAACAAGACGTCTAAGGTTTTTCTTTATGATACTCGGACCTCTCTTTTCCAAGATGACAATATTTCCTCCTATTTCCCGTATCAGAGGGTTTTATTATACTGGATAGTGAGCGTAGATCAAGTTGAGACCTGCTTCTTTCATGAAATGTGAAGGTGTGCTGTATTTTGTTGCGTATCGATTGATCAAGTTTCATCCAGTCGGTAACATACCAATTTGGTGATACAACCTCCTATATGGGGCAAACTTCCTGGTGGTGGAAATAAAGTGGCTCGGGTTTTTAGATCGCGGAGGCAATGGTCCTTACAACAATGGGTCTAGTTTGCACTCTTCTTCGAGTGAGGTGAGTGCGGTCAGGTTTTCTCACGCCTAAATTTGGTCTGAATCTAAAAGGCCCATGTTCTTATACATAAAGTCCTCTCTGCGTTTAAAGAACTTATGTAGCATTAAGTTCCGGCCAAAAGATTTGACAATCTAGTTGTTGGTCTTTCATCACTCGAAGATTTTCAGATCCGATGTAGGGTGAGAGAAGAGGCCCATTAGAGAGTACTTTCAAGTAGGGAGTCATCTAATACCATTGGTAAAGATTGATAATTTTGACTTCTCTCTTCTTCCTGGGGTAATTGTTTGTACCGATGGTCTCCTTTTCGGTCTCCTTCCTCACCCTTCTCCTCTGAAGCCCCCATATCTCTCTGTCTCGAAGACCGACTCCTCTCCCCCTTCCTTGGTCTTTATTTGGATCGGGGAAGGTATTTGGGCCATCTGTGTCCCTTGTCTAAAAAAGAGGTTCTACCTCCTTCTGCCCCCGTGTGTCGTGACTCTCGTTCACCCTCCACTCATTATAGGTGTCCCAATTCGTGTGCTGGAATCGCTGTGTGCGGGTCTAATGGTTTTTCCTTTGGGTTGTTGTGTTTAAGACATCCCTCCGTGTATCCTTTTTGCGCACGTAAATACTTGCGCGTTTTACGTGCTTTGAGATCATTTGTACTTAAGATACATTATTTTTAAATTGATCTCAAGTGCAATGAATTGCATCGGATTCTTTCCAATCGGAACTCAGCAGGCATTTGTTCCAATTCCTCAGTTGTAAAGTTAATTTTCTCTTTTTCATGGGTTACAATCAATTCCATGAGGTTATAGAACACGAATAAAATCTTTTCCCAGATTTAAAGAATCACCATGTCGGTGGGTGGGACGGATGGGGCCAGTTGACCCGCATCCCCTTGGTATTATGTTTTATTTTTCAAATAATTTTCTATACCTCGTGATTCCCACCACATTTTTGCCTGCTTTATACGTAATCGTGTCAAATTTTATAAAGTACCTTTTGATGTCGTCGTTGGGAAGGAGTTTTTATGATGGTCTCAGATGAAAACACATCACTGGCTTTCCTTTTGCCATAAGAAGTCTGAGATGGTTTGTCAAAGCCTGCCTGTTTAGCAGGACGTGTTAATACTATAAGAATGCGGGGTAACCGCTATCGTGTTAGTAAAGGGATAGGGGGGGGAGATAGTAAGGCTCTATCTACGGTCCTGTGATTTGGTGCCAAGGGGGTGAAGGATCATTGACTAACAGAAACACTTGCCTAGGACAAGTGAAGAGAACCCCTTTTGAACAAGCCACTCATAGTATGATTGATACAAGTTTTAAAAAAGTAACCTTTAATTAGTGTCTGTGGGTAATAAGTGAATAAACACTCAACACAATTAAAAACACGTATTAACACTAATGTCTCTGATCTGAATCATAGACTAATTAAGGTGGTGTTTTTTGAAGGAATAGTAGTGTAAACTGGCACCATGTGCATAAAATCAAAACAAGAAAGAATTTTTGATATTACAGTGTAGAATGATATGGTGCCTCAGTGTGGTATGTATATTGTATTGAAAGGGTCTGGTGTGTGTCACGTAGGTAAAGTGTTCAATCACACACGCTTTCAAACAACACATCTGATTTTGAAACATGAGCGTACTGACAGTGCACGACAGCCTTTGGCTTTATAGTTCCTCAGGTGATCTCTTTATCTAACCACAGGTGCCAGTGATGTTGGTTGTTGAAGGTGGCTTGTGGACCAAGAGGTCTCTAATGTTTTTTGTCGATGTTCTGCTGACCATAGTAAGGTCTAGATTGTAACACTTTCTCTCAGATCCCGAGTCCTCTAGGAGGACATGGTCCAGTGTTTGTTCACATTTCAAGATGTTAGACCATTGTCCTATTGTGAGTGCCTCATCAGGCGTATATTTTGCGTTTCTCGTTGCTTGGGGTTTTAGGAATGTAATAGTGATCTCTATGTGTATTTTTTTATGCTCTGATATATGCTTTATTCAGCTATTCTTGCTATAACCTCTAGCGAGGGAAGGCGTTTGGCCCACAAAGCAATAACAAGCGTAAGCTTGGGGGCCTTCTACA